>CM030360.1:177756367-178956367 GCA_017893485.1 Hemerocallis citrina
AATATGAGGATCACATTACTCATATATATATATATATATATATATATATATATATATATATATAGGGTAAAAGGGATATGAGCAACTTGTTCATTTAGTAAATGAGCAATTGATTATGTGGCATGCATGTGATACATTGGAAAACTAACCCTTTTAATGATTTTCCAATCACATGTATGCCACATCATCAATTGCTTATTTACTAAATGAGCAAGTTGCTCATACCCCTTTTTCCCATATACATATACTGGTATCATGCACGTGCGATGCACGTGGAGGAAGAAGGAAAAAGACAAAAAAAAAACCTACCAACACGTGCGCTGCACGTGTTTACTAACATACAAAAAACAATAAAAAATTGTTTATTTGTTTGGAACCTGATCTCTCCCATTATAATAGTTATATATATATATATGAAATCCTTTGGTTGAGCACTCCTTTTCGCGAGTACTCCTTCTGACCATCGTGTGGTTGCACTCCTTTTCGTGAGTACTCGTCCTTCTGACCATCATGTGGGCGCATGCGTATAAGCAGTATATAAAGAAAGAGGTGGTTCACAAGTCACTGCCTCACTATCTTAATTTACTTGTTGTGATCGAACTGCGAAAACGGGTCAAATTCGCCACTGAAAAATAAGAATTATAGGAACAAAACAATAATGAACGTAAAATCAGGAAAATGATTGGGACTGACGTTCATGTATGGTTAAATTAACTATAATAATAGTTGATTTGTCCAAAGAAAAAAGGAGAACTACATGCAAGGCTCCAACGGATGTCAATATCTAGAATCATCACATTGTTATAGATATGGCCAATTTGTTGTTTTTTCCTTTGAACCGATTTCATGTTTCTTTATTCTTTTCGAAGGTGAAGCAAGAGCAGTCTTTTTTGTATTTTGTGCTCTTTGTTCTTTTGTTTAGCTTGTTTGCAACAGCATGCAGTTCAAGCAAGAGCACTCTTTATTAGTTGGAATTTGCTCAGCTTGATAGGGCCAGTATTGGGTTAACTTAGACTTGTCCCGGTCCAAGTCTAAATTTGGGGTGGGCTGTAATTGCTATGTTATTCTTGAGCCAATGAACAAGAAAAAATATTTCTGAAAGGAGTTTGTGATATATATATTCTTGGACCTATATCTAAACAATGGTCACGAAAATACTACACAATACATTTTTCCTCCAAAATATAATTAGTTTGTTAACTACCAACTTGTTTACCAACAGGAGAGAAGGAAAATAAATGCTAAACTAATGCTAACTTGTTTACTAACAGGCGAGAAGAAGAAGTTTGAATCCAACATGCAATTGTAAATGTAATTACATTTTGAAGCAACCAAATTTCCCAAAATGAGGCTCTTGGATCAACTCCCAAAATTTCAAAAGGAAATATACATTAAAATATTTCAGGGGAATACATAATTAGTTAAATTTTAAAGGGAATATTTTAAATATCCATTAAAAAATGGATAAATTGGAGACTGTCAAATATACACAATTAATTTACCACTTTTAGACATAGATTATGGACTCCTTTGATAAAAGTATATGAAGGATTAGGGAGCACTCAAAATCATGGGATTCTCTAAACATCACTTGCTTTTTTTTAAATAAAAAAGTATTTGCACTCAAAAATATACCATTTAAATAGATCAACATCAAATGGAGCAGAATAAAGCAGCCAAACCATTTCCTGATTTTTTTTAAAATTTTTTTTATTATAATGGAAGAGTTTGAGTTGTCATTTATAGACAGACCGACTCTTATCTTAACCAGTCATTTTTTAATGGAGGTTATATTAACTATACATTTCAAATTAATAAGCCAATTACCATAATATCCTCAAATAGCCAATTAGACATAATTATTTACGAAAGTGAGATTCATATAAAATAAAAACTAGTACCACTAGGGATAATTTACAGAGAGTGGAAGCTTCAGAGAAAAAAAAAGTTCGACGACACCCTGAACCTCCCCACCCTCCTTTCTCGCTACTACAAGGCCGAAAAGGTTGATCTTTCTGACGATTGCCTCACTGTGGGGGAGCACAAAGGTGCACCGAATGATGCGCGCTACACGTGGGTTGCGGATGGCGTGTGCTACTTTGAGATAAGGGTGTTGAATTTAGGGAAAACGGGACATATGAGGTTGGGTGGCCAACAGAGAAAGGGGATTTGCAAGCGTCGATTGGGTACACTGGGGGGAGTTACGGGTATAGGGATTTGGATGGGAGTAAGGTGCATAAGGCGTTGAGGGAAAAGTATAAGGAGGGAGGGAGGGTATGGGGAAAGGGGTGTGATTGGGTTTTATATTAGTTTGCCAGGTGGCAGAAAGTACGCGTTGATTATGCCGCATACAGTGATGTATAAGAGCTAGAGTTATGTGTATTCGGTGGACAAGAGTCCGAAGATTGTACCGGGTAAGTTTTTTTTAAAATGTTTATCTGAATTTTCAGATAATGTTTAAATTTATATAATGTTGGGAAAAGCGATGCGAAGTAGGAAGATGGGGCCTGGCACGACCATTTAAGAAATGAAAATAATTATGAAGAAAGAAAGTTTTAGGGAAGTGAATAATCGAATGAAACAGTTAATTGAATTAGTTTGAACTTTTACAATATAACTATAACAGAGCAATCTTTAAAGATATTATTTGATGCAAGTTAGTTAGCGGAGAAAAGTGTTTTATAAAAGCTTAAGTGAGAGTGGGGACTAATGGAGTGGCTTTGGTAGTATTTTTTTTTTGGGTGGGTGCAGTTGTAAATACTTTTATGTATCTCTAATCTCTAATCTCTAATATTATAATGGGAGAAGGTCTTAGTGTCATTTGTAAATCTATCAACGCATGTGACGCACATACATAATTAATATGAAGGAGGTTTCAGGTTCGAGTCCTCACTACGTGAGAGTTATTTTATATATATATATATATATATATATATATATATTAAGACGTGCATTGCCAGTGCATAACTAATATAAAAGAGGTCTCGGGTTCGAGGTCAGACTACGTTGAAATTTTTCTGTAAAAAAATATATTTATTTGGATGTGCATTGCACATGTAAATTACTAGTAATATATAATTGGAGATAAGCAAGTTGGATACTTTTGAACTTATTAACTGTAAGCCGTTTTATTACTCTGTAAATTTGTGATAGTTTAGGTTACTTATGTGAAAACAAAACTAATTGCTCTGTAAATTGGTGAAAGTTTAAGTTGCTTATGTGAAAACAAGACTTATTTATTGCACGTTATATGTAAGATTAATGTACTTTGTCATGAAGCATCTTATTTTTTACTTTTTTTCTTAGGGCTTACTCATTGACATACTTGCAATGACAATTGGTGATGTTTATGCATTACATATGCGATTGTATCTCAATTTAAATTGGTGATCTTCTGGCGTTACATGTGCTATTGAGTTTCCCTTTTATCGTTTTACCATTAGTGCTTGGTATTGTTCACTAAGTTGTTTTCTTTGTATGTTATTCTACACTGGATATTACATTATACGCCTTTTCGGATGATTATTCTCTTCATGTTTTTATTGTTTCATGAAGTATTTGCTACTCATAAACCGTTAAGAAAATTAAGGGCATGCATTGCACGTGTAGATTACTGGTTATTATATAATTTCCAACAAATTTTGTAATTCTATATAACTTCCAACAAACAAGTTACTTTTAAAATTATCCCAAAATCTAAAATATAATTTTTTAATACCTAAACTACCCATCTCTTTATTCTTCCCTATCTAAAACTCTCCAACTTACCCCAATTTTCCTTTCATTTTCCATTTCTCTTTCATCCTTCGTTCTCCCTTTGAGTATTTCAGCCTACTTATTGCCAAATTTTTTTTTTCAAAATTATAAATAAAATTTAAAAATATTAAAGATCTTAAGAGTGCGTTTGTTTTGATATTTTGAATTGAGTATTCTGAATATGATATTCTGAATATGATATTCTGAATAGAGATATTCTGAATATGAGTCTAAAAGCTGTTTGTTTAGCCTATATTCTGAATATTGATATTCTGAAAGCTGTTTATCTGAAAAAGAGAGTTTAAAAGCTGTTCGGTTATATTTCTTACTGAAAACTGTTATCTGAAAGCTGTTTTTCTGAAAAAACGAGTTTAAAAGCTGTTCGGTTATATTTCTTGCTGAAAACTATTATGTGAAAGCTGTTTTTCTGAAAAAACGAGTTTAAAAGCTGTTCTGTTATATTTCTAGCTGAAAACTATTACCTGACAGCTGTTTTTCCTGAAAAAGAGAGTTTAAAAGCTGTTCTGTTATATTTTTTGCTGAAAACTGTTATCTGAAAGCTGTTTTTCTGAAAAAACGAGTTTAAAAGCTGTTCTGTTATATTTCTTGCTGAAAACTGTTATCTGAAAGCTATTTTTCTGAAAAAACGAGTTTAAAAGCTGTTCGGTTATATTTCTTGCTGAAAACTGTTATCTGAAAGCTGTTTTCCTGAAAAAGCGAGTTTAAAAGCTGTTCGGTTAAATTTCTTGCTGAAAACTATTATGTGAAAGCTGTTTTTCTGAAAAAACGAGTTTAAAAGCTGTTCTGTTATATTTCTAGCTGAAAACTATTACCTGAAAGCTGTTTTTTCTGAAAAAGAGAGTTTAAAAGCTGTTCTGTTATATTTCTTGCTGAAAACTGTTATTGAAAGCTGTTTTTCTGAAAAACGAGTTTAAAAGCTGTTCGGTTATATTTCTTGCTGAAAACTGTTATCTGAAAGCTGTTTTTCTGAAAAAGCGAGTTTAAAAGCTGTTCGGTTAAATTTCTTGCTGAAAACTATTATGTGAAAGCTGTTTTTCTGTAAAAACGAGTTTAAAAGCTGTTCGGTTATATTTTTAGCTGAAAACCATTACCTGAAAGCTGTTTTTTCTGAAAAAGAGAGTTTAAAAGCTGTTCTGTTATATTTCTTGCTGAAAACTGTTATCTGAAAGCTGTTTTTCACTAAAAACGAGTTCAAAAGCTGTTCTGTTATATTTCTTAGTAATAACTGTTATCTGAAAGCTGTTTTTTATAAAAAAAGGAGTTCAAAAGCTGTTCTGTTATATTTCTTGCTGAAAAACCGGGATCTGAAAGCTGTTATCTGAAAAATCGAGTTCGAAAGCTGTTCGGTTAGATTTGTTCAGGTTTTTTAAAATCAATATGCATTCATCATTTGGTAACATTATATTAATTGTTGGAGTTAGATTGCAATGTTGTACAAGTATTGGAAGGGAAAACTTGAGCAGCATGTGAATGGAGCAAAAATCAGACGCCATCATCTCCAAGATTGATTCGTCACGTTAGGGAACAAAGTTAAAAGAAGCTCTTGTGTTTGTGAAGCATATAATCTCATTTCATGTATAAGTTTTGATTCTTGGATAAATGTTTTGAGAATTCTTGGATAGCGTGCTGTGTTTGGTTAACTCATAATTCTTGGATATATGTTTTTTGGCGAAGTCGCCAGCGGCGCTCTCACACGTTTCCGTTCGATTTCACAGTGGAATCGTTCGGGAAATCGTGGATTTGGGGTGGGGTGGGGGGGGGGGGGGCGGGGGGAAAAGAGATCAGATCTGGGATCTTCAAAGGAGGGGGGAGACAACGGAGTCGACGAGCTCTCGTGGGTGAGAAGAGAGAGAGAGCATCTGAGTGAGAAGAGAGGAGAGATGGGTTGGGGAGACACTGTTTTGAAGAGAGGAGGAAAGGTAGAAGACGATCAAATAGGAGAACCAGATCTGGTGGGTGAGGAGAGAGAGAGAGGTCGCTTCAGAGAGAGCTCGTGAGTATGGTTGGGAATATCGAATTGAAGGGATATCGATATTTAGAATATGGAACTCAGAATAAGCCCAAAACAAACGGGTATTCTGAATATGACATTCAGAATATGGAACTCAGAATACCAAAACAAACAGACTCTAAGTTTTTCATGTTCCCAGTTAAGATTATAACTAGCTGGATTTAACAGGTTGAGATTGATGATGAAGTCGATCTAATAGGAAATTGGGAATAAATCCATAAGGGAATTTGGTGTGAGGGGATGGGGTGTGATAGTAGATGAAATTTATGGTAGATTTTAATAGAACTTGTTAGATAAGCAAGTGACAAGAGAGACACATTTAGACATAACATATTTAGGGTTTCAATGGAATGAAAACAAGAAGCAGTGGAAGTGATCACTATTGTAAAAGTCACACTGGACAGGCCGGTTGGTTTGGGTCCGACCGGAACCAGGCCATTAACAGGTTCAGTTACATGGTAAACCTCTTTCTATCTAAAAACCGAGCAAATCGGACTGAACCGGGTGGTTTTTAGTTGAACCATCCGAGCTGAGTTCTATTGGAGGTTCAATTTTTTTATATTTATATTTTGTTTCTTCTAAAATAAATATGAAGATAGGGGGTTTCAAACCATGGTTCTCCCAAAAACAATACATTGGCACTAGCCAATATGTCAATTTGTTATTATGTTACAATAACATAAATTGTATACTTTTATAAAAAAAAAACATAAATTATATATATGAACAGGTACACATAGGGGATGCAGTGGTCTATAAGTCACGTCAGGTACAGTTCATGCGTCACATCACTTCGGATTGTACTAAGATGGGAAGGGGAGCGGCAGTTCAGGTTATTGACAATGTAGCGGCGCATCAATCAGTAGCCAATATGTCTACAGCAGGGGGGCCCACTAAAAAGCAAATTGACGTTATCAACATGTCCAACTTAGACTTTCGTATCGCTGTCGAAAATGTAGTGAGGGAAATATCAGAGATTTTTATCAAAAGAGGTTCAGGCCCACATGTTCATGATGGGCCCAAAGTGGATGGGCTTTCTTGTGCGAAGACAATTATCGAAACAGGTCAGGGATCTGGAGCGAAGGATGTGTGCGATTTTGAGGAAGAACAGGATTTTGAATTAGGAGAAGTGCTTCCGGACATCCAAGATGATACTGGCACAGTAGAAGGCCTCGTACCGGTACAGGAAGCAACCCACAGGGAGGGAAAACAAATATGTCGTGCTTCTGATAAAGAAACTGATTCTGTAGGGGAAGCGGGAGGGGAGGATGAAAGAATCGGCGCATTAGATGGAGTTGGTTTTCTATTTTCGGACTCAGAGGGGGAGTTCGAGAGCAGAGTAAAGGCGCTAACTCCGGGAGCAGACGACAGTATAGAAGCAGATGAGGGAGATAGATTCGTGGACGAGGTCAAAAGGAAGAGCAAGAGACAAATGGATCGTTGGGGGGCGAAGGATCCGAGCGAGGGGGATCTCATTAGATCAGCAGCTAAGGCGATGGAGCCTACATCCGCATGCGGAGGTATGTTTTCAATTTTGAACTTCATTTCAGATGATAATCTTATTTTTTATGCTTGTATTCTGGGTCTGGATATGGGGCAATCCTATGCAGACCAACTTAAGAAAGTCAATATTATCAGAGAAGAGGCGTTTAGACTCGCTATTTAGTGCAGGCCTTTGCGGGAGCTAGGTGGGTAGGGGTAGATTTGCCATTAGTTTTATCCATGAGTTACATTTTCTAGAACGTTAGAGGAATGAGGTCGAAGGTCAAGTCTAGATTAGTTTACGACACAATTAATAGGTTTAAACCGAAAATTTGTGCGCTTATTGAAACTAAGATTGTCGACCCGGAGATTGACTTTCAAGGTCTGTCTTCGTTCAGAGATTTCGAGTGGCGTTTTAAGTCCTCTGTAGGTATGTCGGGTGGGATCGCGATGGGGATAGATTCCAAGTATTTTGAATATTTAGATTTTTTCGTGGGCCGCTTCTCGGTCACCATAAGGATTAAACGCAAAAGGGATGGGTGGGAGCATATGGTATCGTCTGTGTACGGTCCTTGTAATTCCAACTGTAGAGAGGATTTTTGGGATGAATTGAAGAATATTAGAAACTCATGGGCGGGGCCGTGGGTTATCGGGGGGGTTTTAATACTACTAGATTTAGAGGAGAACATAGAGGGAGAGGTCCGGAAGAAAGAGACAGGCAGCGCTTTAACTTAACTATTAACGACCTAAATCTCATAGACATCCAGGGTAGCGACAGAAGATTTACTTGGTCCAACATGCAGGCTAATCTGACTTTGGCTAAATTAGATCGGGTTTTGGTGTCTACCGATTGGGAGGACCTCTTCCCATTAGCAACGGTTAGGTCTATTCCTAGGTCCACATCAGATCATATTTCGCTTCTCCTTGAAGGGGAAGCGGAGACTTCAGGCCCTCCTCGTCAATTTAGGTTTGAGAAAGCGTGGTTATTCAATGCGGACCTCAGGACGATCATTCAGAGCTCGTGGGATGCACCCCACACTTCAGGAGATGCGATTTCTATTTGGATTCTCAAACTAAGAAGGCTTCGTAAATGCCTTCGAACTTGGGGTAGGAAATAGAATGAGGAGATCAGGAATAGAAAAGAGTGGTTGGTAAGAAGAACACAGGAATTGGAATCGACGGAAGAAAATAGAGTATTGCAACTTGTGGAATTCCAGGAGCTAGCCTCCTGTAGAGCAGAACTACATTTAATTGGGGAAAGGGAGGAATGCTACTGGAAACAGAGGTCCAGGATTCAGTGGCTAAGGGAGGGAGACACGAACACAGCTTTCTTCCACAAGGTGGCCAACGGGAGAAAACGTCAGAACCATATAGGGGGGATTATGGTAGGCGAAGTTTGGACGGAGGACATTTCGATTATAAGAAGTCATATTGATTCATCGTTCAAAGAGGTACTGGGAAGGAAGAGAAGAAGTAGATGCCAACTTGATTGCGAAATGTGGAGCAAATCAAGAATAGATGGGTGTGAGAGTATAGAGGTTCCCTTCAGCGAAGAGGAGATAGTGAAGGCGATCAAGAGCCTAGGGCAGGACAAGGCACCGGGGCCCGATGGGTTCCCTATCTTTTTCTACAAAAGATACTGGCCTATCATCAGGAATGACTTCCTAGCGATCTTCCATGAGATCTACGAGCAAGAGACTAAGATAGAGTGATTAAACTATGCAAAATGTCGTCCTCATTCCTAAAAAGTCGGAGATTTCGAGGGTATCAGACCTTAGACCTATTAGCCGTCTTAATGGCTCGTTCAAGATCATTTCCAAAGTGTTGGCCAACAGGCTTTCGCCACACCTAGCGGACATCGTAGATGCTTCTCAATGCGGTTTTGTTAAAGGAAGGGATATCATGGACAGTATCGCGTCAGCCCATGAATTGGTGTTCCGGGGTAATAAAGATAAAATAGACGGATTCCTGCTTAAACTGGATTTTGAAATGGCTTATGACTCAGTGGAATGGGACTGTGTGGAGGAAGCATTCCATCTGAAAGGGTTTGGAGATAAATGGAAGAGATGGATGAAGATGTGTGTGAGGAACGGTAAATCATTTATCTAGCTTAATGGGAGAGCAGAACGGAAATTAGATGCAAGAGGGGCCTAAGACAAGGTGACCCATTGTCGCCACTGATTTTTGCGATCATAGACGACGGATTGAGATAGATGAATAAAAGAGGTATTGAAAGGGGTATAATCAAGGGGGTCAAAGTCAAAGGGATAACACAGTCACTATCAATTCTGCAGTACGCAGATGACACACTGTTGTTCGGGGTGTCCAAAGTCGAGGAAATAGTGGCTATTAGAATGCTACTCTGTTGTTTTGAGTACTGGTCGGGACTGACGGTCAACTTGCTTAAGAGTTGTGTGGTTAGTCTTAGTGATAACCAAGCTAACTCGATGGAGGTCACCTCATCTCTTATAGGGTGCGCCCAGGAAGTTTACCCCGTGCGATATCTAGGGATGCCAATCAGACCGGGAAAGATGAAAAAAGACGATTGGGAGCCACTGATTGAAAAGATTGAGAAGAAGCTGGCGGGGTGGAAAGGTAAGTTTCTATCTTTGGGATGGAGAATCACGCTCATCAATTCTGTACTTAGCAGCCTGCCTTCTTATCTTATGTCCATTTACGAGATCCCCATCGGGGTGATCAAAAAAATTGATAGATCCAGGAGGCGATTCCTATGGCAAGGGAACAGGGATGGGATGGCGATCCCCCTGATGAAATGGGAACGAGTGTGCAAGAAGAAGGAGTTTGGGGGGATGGGAATTATTAACCTAAGAGAGATGAATAAGGCTCTTCTAGCCAAATGGTGGTGGAAGATGCACAAACAGAGGAAGGCATGGTGGAGTAATTCATTCATGAGATATAGACGCCGGAAGATTTACAGATTTGGAGGAAGGAGTATGCATGGCAAGACTTCATTTTTATGGAAAGGGATTGAAAAAATGGGGGAAGTGTTTCATGCTAATACGAGATGCAAAATAGGTAACGGGATGCAAACTAGATTCTGGAAGGATAAATGGTGTGGGGAAAACACATTCCTATCGCTATTTCCAGATCTAGCTCGCGAAGTAGACACGATTGACGAACTTGTTTGCGAAAGATGGAGAAATGGAAGATGGAGATTCCTAGATGAAGAAGCCCATTCAACGATGGGTTTAACACAACTAGGAGAGCTGAAAGGTATGCTAGCGGGGGCAGATCGGCCAACTAGAGGGGTAACGGATGAGAGAGAGTGGATGAGAGGGAAGGAGTGGGTGTTCTCGGTGTCTTCTATGTATGAGGTGCTGAACGACGGAGGAATCAGATGTAATCACGCAAACATCATATGGAAGGCGCAAATCCCGAGCAAGGTCAAAGCTTTTGCTTGGTTGACCCTACACAACGCGATTTTAACTAAAACGAACTTACAAAAACGAAATGTTCCTATTAGCAATATTTGTCACCAGTGCTACGTGGATGCGGAGGACACTGACCACTTATTCATTCTTTGCCCTAGAGCCATATTAGTTTGGAAAGTTTTTGGGTTGGGTTTCAATATGGTAGAGACGCCGAAGAGGATACAAGACATTTGGGGTGAATGGAGAAATGTCAATATTAGGAAAGAACATAAGGATCTATGGGATATTACTGCGGGAGCGATTATATGGTCTTTATGGAGGGATAGAAATGACTTTTGCTTTCGTAACATTAGATGTCAATTTCATATTTTGCTTCGAAAAATTGTTGTCCTCATTCATGATTGGGCGGGTCATACAGGTCCGAGGAAGAGAAGCAGAGAAGACGGGGCAGTGTGATACGCCCCGCAAATACCCAAGGGAGTAGTACCTCTTTCAGCACTATCAGGGAGGTCAGAGATGTGCCCCGCAAATACAGCAACTAGTTCGGTTTTCAGAAACCATCGTTGTTGCATAGATGTTATGTTGTTTTCTAGTTGTTTTTAGACAGTTTTTTGTGTGCCGATAAGCACTGGTTGTGAGTTTTTGTTAGTGGTACCGTCGAGTACTATATGATGTATCTAGAGTTATTTTGTAATCCCGTTAATTATCATTAATGAGATTGGTGACTTTGGTCACTTTTATTTCAAAAAAAAAAAAACAGGTACACAAATAAATTAAACCCTCCCTTGTATTGAACCCGGTTCAACCAGCATTGAACCTGGTTGAACCTCCGAAAAACCGGACCGGCCATCTCTCCGAATGGATGGTCAGTTCAGTTCTTGCAACATTGGAAGTGATGATGACAGAAATGAAGCATAATGGAAGAAAAAGAGAAGGACGGAGTAGGAAGGGAATAAAAGATAGGGCAATTGTGGTATTACCAAAATTGTATTTTAGATTTAGGGAATTTTTTAGTAACTTATAAAGAATTACGAAATTTGTTGGAGTTTACAATAAAAAATACATATGTTTTATGAAAGTAATAAACCCTTTGTTATATTCTATGTGCTATGAAAAAGTTTTTTTATATTGAAGGACAATGCTTTGTATAAGCTTTTAGTCTTATTTGATTTTTTCCCCTTCTTTGGAGCATCTGTAGTCGTTTGCTAAATATCGATAATATGGATATTTGGCTAAAAAACGCACTGCATTCGTTTGCCAAATATCCATATTATCGATATTTTGCTACAGTCGATTGCTATAAATGAGAATCGATATAGCTTTTATCCATATTTGAGCGACGGCACTCGAAGTGTCGTCCCACAAAAAAAATAATTTTTTTTTCGTCGGACGGCACTTCAAGTGCCGTCCCTTGAAAAATAAATTAATTTTTGCGATTAAAAAAGCGCCAAAAAGGAATTAAAAAAACCCAAAAAGAAATTCTCCTCGGACGGCACTTCGAGTGCCGTCCCACGCCCTCCTTATTTCTCGGACGGCACATGATGTGCCGTCCCTTGGTATTAAAAAAATAATAATAATAATTGACGAAAATACCCCCACTTGAGATAGCCAGAGAGTTATATATATATATATATATATATATATATATATATATATATATATATATATATATATTAGTAGTAGGGTAATATGGTATAAAGAAAGCTTTAATGTTGGATGAATGGCCCAAAAAATCAAATTCACTGTGTCGGACGGCACTTCATGTGCCGTCCCTGAGTGGAAAATTTTTTCTTTTTTCTTTTTTTCTCCGACAGCACTTCAAGTGCCGTCGCTCCAATTATTATTATTATTTTTTTATTTTCGCGCTCGGACGGCACTTCGAGTGCCGTCCCACAAAATTTATTGTTATTTTTTTTTTCTCCGACGGCACTTCATGTGCCGTCGCATATTATTTTAAGATAGAAAGCTAAAATATAGCTTTAAACGACTGCAGCAAAAGTTCGATTCCTATTTCCATTTATCTATATATCCATATTTTTACATTCAACGGCTACAGATGCTCTTAGAATAAGGCTGTAGTCATGCACATTAGCACTTTACACAGAATATATAACATGGAATTTTTTGTGCAAGTGAAACTCGAACTCCCGACCTCGTGCTCACCAGGTAGGGATAGAGCTAGCAAGGGGATCGGGGTGGCTAATGCTACCCATATTTTTCAAAACCCCCCTATATTTACCAAAATTTACCTTTTTAACCACCCTAAAAATTTATAAAGAATCCCTCGTATACATATATTTTACGTATAGCCCCTTTCTCTTCGGCAAAAATATTCTAGCTTTGTCATTGTCACCATCGAAGAGACTTATCAGTAGACCACACTGACACTTGCTTTTAGTATGAATTTTAAATTGTTTTGAATTTTAATTGTGCCACACTTAAGCCAAGGCACTAGTCTTTGTCTACTCATAGTCATCGACCCAGGTAAATTATTTTTTCGAATGAGTAAATATTCCCTCAGCCTTCTTGCACCAGTCACATATCTACTATTTTAATTGGGAAGTTGGAGTTCGTAACAAACAAAGTCTAACTTTGTAACTATACAAACACATTTAATACATGACAAAATTATATCCAACAAATATAAATGTGCACCGCACGTGTAGCCCAAATCAAAATATTCAAATATAAACTATTTTTTACTTATTCGATATATATTCGTTTAATTTAATGACTTTACTTTTTTTGACGTGCATCGCACGTACATTATACTAGTATTATGTAATTAGAGAGTGTATGTGGATGGTGGATGTATGGCTATGAGCCTACGACATTCTTGACATCCATCAAGAAAATACAAAAGATGAGAAAATTTTAAGGTAACTACTTTAGGTAGCGTATTACTGAATTTTCATTAGGCTCTTTAGCTCCTTCAGTCTTGTTATATACCCCTAAAAGAGTACATAATCCACAGCATCGGTAGTGCTTATCATAGTTTATATATGTACGCACGAACACAAACTTTCCAACTGCACAACATTTTTTTTTCCCAAAAATTAATGTCAAGGCATTTTGCTCGCAGTACAAGAAGATCGAAGAAGAAATTACATTGAGATTTCATAAAATGGAAGAGAGGGCAAACTAAAGATAAACGTACTGCATCTCGTTAAGAACCATCAGAACTGCATTTCTTCAGAGAAGCAGAGAGAGAGAGAGAGAAGTACATATATAACTTGTCAAACTTAGCACAATCCTCTCAAGAATTTTGTTCTTTGACGCCATTTGCTAACTCAATTTAGCATGCATTTAGTTATTTGGCGAAAAATTACCCATACCTAGCCTCTACCGAGTAATATTCTTCACCTCTACAATCACCCTGTTTCGTTGGCTACAACTGGTAGCTTTAGCTCCGCATTCTTCACATCATTCTCCTTGAACCCGTCGTTCTGATCTTTGCTCTTTCCCCACAGCATGGAGTATAAACCAATCACTAATAAAATTGCACCAATAGCCCTAGAAAAATTTAAAGATACATACCGGTTAACTCGTAAGTAATTGAGATGTGCATGCATAGGTAAGAAAAAAAGGATATAATTAATCATAATAATTAAGGATTTCTTTCCAAGTATTCATACATTCCCATAGTGATTTCCTCAGCTAGAATGATGGAGCCTAAAATTGCAGTTACAATCATCGTTAAAGGGTTAAATGCTGTTGCAAACACGGCGCCTCTCTCCTTGAGCACTAATCCTTGTAAATAATAATTGAGCCCGGAGCAGAATATTCCCTGCAGTAACTCAAACTATGCTAGTTTATATTAAATCCTTCTAACCAAAATTAGTAATAGTTTTAGTTATGATCTAACCGAATAAATGCAAGTAACTAGTCGAGTATCCCATCCAATGTACCAAGCTTTTGCACTGCTGCGCTCGAAAAACACAACTCCAACAACGCCACTTATCAATGTACCCATGAAACATATCAAGGTGGTCAAGCCAAGCGGAAATGGGTACATATTCAGGGTTTTCAACTGTAAAAATAAGATTTAAACAATCATTCATGAGTTTAATTATTGGTTATTTAATTTATTTATTTTTTTAATTTAAAGATGGATGATTCACTTATCAGTAATTACTTGTAATATGTAAAAGATAGCCCAACTAAAGCAGCTGGTGAGGAGCATGAAAGTGCCTTTGATCCACCGATTGTGGCTGCTGCTAGCACTGGCAATGTGGTGACTTCGCCCTTTTAACCAGAAAAACTCAACAATCGGGCCTTTGTATAGTATCATGACTAATGCACCTGAAGTAGTTATTATGGCTCCCCAAATCTTTGCTTGGCTTGATATACTCCTTAGCTTCATCTTTTCCATCCTAATCATTACAATGAAAAGGAATGGTCAAAATTAAAATATCATCTATATGCATGTTTACTTAATATTGCTTAATTGCGTAACCGTCTCCAAAATTAAAAGTATATATAGAATATGTAGCAAATTAAAATCCGTCTACATATGTAGGTTGTTGTATGTACATTAGTTTACCTTAGCAAGATAGCTAGTATAAAGGTTACTGTAGGCACGATATTGTAGAGTTCTGCACAAAAGGTAGCTGATGTTGCGTTGGCTCCCATGTAGCCGAGGTTCTGGTCAAGTCCAGGTCTGAGTAAAATTAAGATGGTGAATAGTGATTACATTTAAGATGGCGAAATATTGTTAGCTAATAGAGAGAGGTGATAGAGCTAAATAGGGGGAAGTAGGAATATTTTACTCAAGTATTGCCAAAGCCACGATTCTGAGGAAGATAGGAAGTGTCATCTTAGGGCTTCCTCTCCTGCAACAATGTAAAACAAACGAAGAAAACAAATATTAATTAAGATTTTTAATGATCTGCAACCTAACCAAAATTCCAACGACGACGCAAGGGTTGAGGGACTCTCTTTTTTCTTTTTTTTTTTTTCGCCAAATTTGATTACTATATATGGTTCCAGTGTCCATTTTTTTTTGAAAATGCATTAAAAAAAAGTAGGTTTTGTAGAAATAAAATGATAAAATTATACTTCTATTTGAATCTGAGCAGGATAAACTAAATTCATATATTGACTAGTTAACCAAAGTTATATTAATAGTACTCAGGCACCATAACCATCTAGGTTCAAAACAGTAATAAGAACAATTATTTTCATTTTTCGTCTTTTATGAAAAACATTTACCATACGTCTTTATAAGTATATAAAAAAAGTTCTTCACCTTAAAAGGATATAATATCTCATTATACTCTGTTAATATATAACATTTCACATAACATTTTACGCTAACTAGATCAAAGTAAGAGAAACTCTTTAACTTAAAAACTATCACACAAAAAGAAAATTATACAGAAGAATTTTATAGCTAGTTAATTTTTATTTTTTGTAGGCATGCATTTCACAAGAGAGAGAGAGAGAGAGAGAGAGAGAGAGAGACCGTTCAAAGTATAACGCAAAAGGAGCCATAACAACGGCCCCAACCGCCACTACAAACCGTATTGGTTATAGCGGCGCTTTTATAAGGCTATAACGGCGCTTTTTGGCGCCGTTATAGCTCGTAACGGCGCTTCTGAAAGCACCGCTAAAAGTGCCGCTAGAAAGTGCGTCGTTACAGCCATATAGGCTACTGCGGCGTGTTCGGTCGCCGCCGCTATATGGTGTCCACCTATAACGGCGCTTTGTTAGCGCCGCTATAGAAGCGTTTCGTTTTTGAAGAAAATGGCTATAGCGGCGTTTCTATGAAACGCCGCTATAGGTTCGCAATCAGGAAAACCATCCTTGGTACCTTGCTGTGGCGCTGTTCCAGCGCCGCGATAGAGGATTAGAACTGTGTGTACCTATGGCGGCGTTTTGTGGTAAACGCTGCTATAGTTTATTTATTTATTTATTTATTTATTTATTTATTTATTTATTTATTAAATAATATATATATATATATATATATATATATATTTAATATTTACATTTACATTTACATTTTATTATAAAATTTTCAATTAGAAAAATCAGTAATTAATCGCATATTACAAATACATATAATCATATTAAATTTAAATGCAAATCTAGTAAATCAATAATATCATAATAAAGAATTAAATGTCACAGATCACAAAAACAACTCAATTGTAACACAAACTGTCATACAACGAGTATCAAATGTATATGTTGTACAACACTTAGTTATTACAAAACATAGATATAATTCCTACAAAATATTTTTTTAAAAAGTCCAAATTCGACAAACTACGGCAGGGGAGTCTCTTCGTTTGGCCCGCTGTTGCTTCCAATTCCATCGTTATTTTGCCCTGGTGTACGTGCGTGACTGGAAACCGATGGAATACGCTAACCTGTAGAAAAAACAATCAAAATTCACAAATATCATTTGCTCGATCGTATATGAATTAATTAGTGAATAAGATACAGTATGAAACTCAGTCATCTATAGTGACAGAGGAACTCAAACTTAATAATCAACATAATAGTAATTTATAACACATAAGAACAAGAAGAATATGAAGAAGGATCACCACCTTCCAAGCAAAAAAAAAAAAAACAGGAATTTGACTAATAAGATTCCTTTATTTATTCTTTCACTGCAGTGCAAATGGACTAGTACGTCCCTCCCTCGATCTGGAGTCCCGACATTGAGGAAAAGATAGTAAGTACATCTATGCAGGTTCAATTCTTATCCCTATAAATCTGTGTTTTCTTCTCGCAGTGGATGATCTACTGCAAGACGAAGGCATTCAATACTGAATAGTCCACTAGATTATGCAGCCATCTATCAAAACATTTAATAAATTGTCAGATCATTTTGTAGCCAGTTAACTACATGCTAATAGTGAACATAAGAACAGTTATAAGATTGTATTAGATGCTCCCTGATCTATAGAACTGCTATTAATATATTTCACGGAACTAGCTAGGCATGCATAGAAATAAATCTATACAGCCCTCTAGTCGATCGTGGATTTTTTGGTAGAAGAGGAATTATTTATATATTGTATCTTCAAATTCTATGACGATAAAAAATAAAAAATAAAAAATAAAAAAAACCTTTTTTCGCTTCACTTAAATACATACTCCTACATGTTTTTAAATATTTCAAACTCAAGCAAAAATCTCTGCATAATTTTATCGGTCTAAAATTGGCAGGCTACTCATCCAAGATTCAATGGCAAGAACTCGGAGAAAAACAAATCTCTATATACTGGCGACTAGATAAGTTGGCTGCAAAGCATATATAACTGTACCCTAAACCAAATATAGCCACCATGTATTTATTTCTGGAGTATATGTGAACATGCATATATATAAGGTTATTTGACACTGCTTTTGCTTATGATGCTCTGATTTATGTATGCTCTGATTTTGTATGCTCAGAGTTATGTATGCTCAGATTTATGTATGCTCAGATTTATGCTCTGATTTATGTATACTCTGATTTTGTATGCTCAGATTTATATCAAGTTAAACCAAATACAACTCAGAGTTATGTATGCTCTGATTTTGCTTATTGTTTAGTTAACTTACGAAATATATTGCAGAAATTTCACTCAGACCTCATCAATTGTGAATAAGGTTATTTGACATCATTGTCATAAGTCACAACAAATCACACTGCTTTATCCTGTTATTAGGATGTTAACTATGGAGCCTAAACTTCAAAAACATCTTGGCATGAGTTATAAATTGGACTTCACATAAATCTCAGACTTATGTTTAAGTCTGATTAATTATCAAATGAAAATCTCATCAATTTCAATACCTAAATCCAAATCGTTCTATAATTTAATTTTATATTTTTGATTGTTTAGTTCTGAGATTACCAACAGTATGACATCTTAAACTGAAACCAGCCAAAACATTGATAAAAAATGCAAGTTCATGAACCAGGCTCTCCAAACTCCAGTGACTCGTGAAGACCATTCAAAAGTTTTCCAAATCCATCTTGAATGTTCAACCTTTTATATTGATGCCAATTACATAACCTGAGTTCACACTCCTAACTGCTTAACACATACGGTCACAATAATTAATATCATTTTGCATGGATGTAATCACTTAATATAATATATTAAGCTATAATTATTATGTAATTTTCTCCTTTCCTCCATTAATTTACATGTTTTATTCTTTTCTCCAATACTTATCCAGTTTTTTATGCTATCTTTCTTCACTCAAAATCTTTATATCTCATTTATATCAAGCGGAGCCACGAAAGGGAGTCACGGTTTGTGGTGGTTGATCCGCTTATTATGAATATATTCATGAAGAACTGTAACTATCATGATCACTGCATGAGTTAAAAGTGGGTATTTAGTTGTCGAATACTAACCGATGCTTGAGTTGGAATTCCTTGTGACTGTTGCCGGACTAACGTCGCCATTTGAACCATTGCTGCCTCCAGACGTGCCACTGTTGCCTTCAGCTGATCAACATCTTCCTGTGTGGCCCCGGCCCCAGTGTAAGAAAATATACGAGAACCGAAGATGCTGGTGGGTGTTGGTCCTAGCCCCATCCCACGCACACGACCGGGACGCTCGCGTCCCCTCAATTCGGAAAGAACTTGATACTGTAGCGTCAATGGATCGGCGGTAGAAGAAGATGACATTTCCTCAATCTTCTTTCTGGCATCTTTCTGTAAAAGATAACAAAGACAAATTTTATTTTCAAAATTATTTTATTAAAAAGATTAAATACCTAATTGAAATTAATTTGAAAGCTTTTTATTTACCACAATATCGGCTGCCACGTCATCCTTAAATTTTCCATCCTTACCCGTGTGGGTAGTTTCAAAAAAATCTACATCGCCGATCTTCTCTCCCTCATTTGATGCTTCTTATACGTATATGGAAATCTTTTGAAGTGAACATATGCAGGATATGAACTGATATGAAATATATATGCACAATGGGTATATATATATCGTCCTTTACTGAAATGTGAAGTGTATGCACAATGTGTATAAGGCTAAGGATGCAAAGCAAAATTTAGAATCAAAATGATTGGGGAATGATTATACAACTCAAACACATTTACATATTGGATATAAAACCAACCTGCTTATACATTCATTTAGTCTGCAGTTTGCATCTGCAAGTTCTATAGTTCAGAAAACACTAGACCATTTTTTTTCTCCATAGGAAGTTCTAATTTTGTGATATGCAAATATAAATTACTCAATTAGAGTTTACATTTTAAAGCTAAACACTCATCTTTTTCTTATTTCAATTTGGAAGTAAAGATTGAATAGGTCATGCTAGTGGACACTATGTAGATTACCAGTCAATTTCTCTTGTGCATTTAAGAAGGGTATATAAAAGATCTTTAGTGAAAGCAAATCTGAAAACTTGTTTAGTTGGCCAAAGAATTATTCTTTCATAAAAATGAGAGATCCTTATCTACCTTAAACAACTCACAAATACTACTTCTATTTGACAGAATGCACCATATAAAAGCTATAAATGTATTTCATGACTTGTATATAACTATAATAAAAATACTTCAAAAAAAAAATTGAAGCGTAGTTTACCAGCTCATCTCGAACTACCGCAAAGCTGGCGCTCCCAGTAGTGTGCTTCAATTTCAACATCTTTCGACTTTTTATGCCGATTTCAGCCTTTCTCTGGTAATGATTATAATTCGCAACATCAATGAAAATATATCATCAATAAAATATAAAAGGACGGAAGTTGCGTTAATATATACCTTTCCCGTTTCACTTCTCCAAAAATTGACAAGAAACTGCCAATCTTGTGGTGTCACACCTACGGGAACCGCCCTCGCATTCTCAGCCTCAGTCCTCTCTGGCACATAGTACTTTCCTTTTAGGAAGCTCTTGTAGTCCCTCCATTTTTTAGAGACCGATTTATCCACCCATCCGTTAACAACATCAGCATAACAAAATTTTTGCTACAAAATAACATTAATCAGATATATATATATATATATATATATATATATATATATATATATATATATATATATATATATACAGAAAAATGTAGTTATTTATGATATAAACATTTCCTATGATATATCATATCATATATAAAAATATAAAAGGGAGCAGGGTAACAGTAAACCTGATGCAAAGTATTGAACCAAAGGTATGATCAGTAGCTAAAGATCAGTTCAAACAACTCAGAATTCATAAAAGAAAACTCGATTAGTAGCTAAAGATCAGTTCTCAAAGGCATGATCACAGTTTCATATATATAACATTGCCTCAAGTTGTTTTCGGATCTTCCAGAGCATGATCAAATCTCTTTAATGGAACTTAACTAACCAATAAAAGCAAAGCTAAATAACGACCTTAAGAACATTTTATCATTGGAAGTAACAAAACATATCAACACAGTTTTAGCAAAAGTACTGAACCAGCGCAAACTTCAGACAAGAAAAATCCATCATTAGTTATAAATTAGTTATCAAATGTATAATCATAACTGATGCAAAGTATTGAACCAACTCAGAATTCAAACAAGAAAACTCGATCAGTAGCTAAGGATCAGTTCTCAAAGGTATGATCACAGTTTCATATATATAACATTGCCTCGAGTTGTTTTCAGATCTTCCAGAGCAAGATGAAATTTCTGCAGATGTGGAACATATGGCTTCTCATGTTTCTGTTCTGTTTCCTGCATAGGGATTGCATTGGTTTTCTGTGCTACTTTTCATTTAAGAATCATGTAAATATACCATGATTAAGTATATATTGAGATATGTAAGATCATGTCAGTCTGTAGATGCGATGATTGCATTTCGTCCTGGTAATCGAAGAGTAGTTAGTAACTAGTAAGATTGCACGTGTTCAAAATTTTACCTTAGCATGTTTCTGCATTCTTTTTGCTAGTGTTATTCTTTATGTTCTGTGTTTTTTTTTTGGATGGAAAAAGTTCATGGATTTTTTTTTTCACCCAGGAATCTTCTCCTTCAGTGAAAAACATTCTTCTTTTGGATTCTGAAGGAAAGCGGGTAGCTGTCAAATACTTTTCAGATGACTGGCCTACTCATAATGCAAAGATGGCTTTTGAGAGATCTGTCTTCGTTAAAACTTTAAAGACAAATGCTCGATCAGAAGGTAAATGCACATTTAGCTCTTAATGTTGTTGCAAATGATTTTTCTCCCTAGCTAACAATTAGTTTCGTTGTATCTTTTTAAAATAATTTTGTGTAATGCTAGTACTCCATGACTTCTATGATGTTCCACAATTGTCATGTGGAAATTGGATTGAATATGTTACAGCTCATCCGATGAGTTTAATACCTTTTATCAGTCACATGCAAATATAGTGTGACAGCAAATGCATAATCCAACAAGCCACTACGATTTTTATTACCATGGAAAAAAGCAGACTACGCAGTCACAAAATTGAGACAATATTGGAAAGAGTAAATGATTTTACAGATCTCTCTTCCTCTTTCATCTCTGTTTCTTTTTACAAGAGTGGCATCCACCGAAGACCATGACCAGTTGGAGCGACTTTCGGGACCTTTCTCCTCCTATGTGACTGCCTAGGTTTGTGGCTTTTCAAATCACCGTTATCCTATATAGAACTGTGTATTTGTAAGACAACGTGTCCTGTAAAACTAACTTTTCCTCTATATTTTCCTGGTGTTAGCATCTTAAGCTCCAAAGGAACGAGGAAATTTAGAGTCAACCCATAAAACTGATACATCGCAAAAAGAACAACAAATAAACTAAAATCAACAACGAGAGTAATACGACCCAATTGCTAAATTGTCTTGCAAATAAAGGAATTTGATTAAAGGATAATTGCTGAATGTATCATGAGTATACAGTTTTGTACTAGCATACTTATGTTCCAGAATTTAGTATGTGAGCAGTTGGCCTAGTAGATGACAGGTAATCAAGTACTTTAATAACAACTACACCAAACCAATTATTTACAAGATGATTTCTTGATTGCACCAACTTTGTAAATGATGACTACTACTACAACACAATAGCTACATAACATTGATTGCTACCCAGATTCACAATAGCTACATGTCATAGTTCTTACAGGAGTTACCAATACAACAAGCATGTATATAGGTATTTTGAGTTAATGAGATTCAGCAACTTAGACGGCAGCCATCACAAAATGTGAACAAATTTATTTGACAATGTAATCATCATATTTAATAATCTCAATTTCCAATCTACCCAATCTAACTCAATATCCTTTCACAAGTTTTCCAAACCATCTTAAAAAGACTCAAAACAATATTTGTCACTATAGTTACCTTGAAATTCAATTAGCCCAAAATCTTTTTTCCCAAACATTTTGGAATGTTAAAAATGAAAGGAACAAAGATAAAAATCATTGAAAGGAACAAAGATAAAAATTGGCATACATTGAAAGGAACAAAAATAAAAAAACGGAAAAAGAAAATGAAAGGAACAAAGATCAAAAAAATACCCAACTTACTTTGATGGAGCGAGAGAGAACGGCAAGGGTGGCGGCGATGGGTATACACAGGTCGAAGAGCGGCGAAGGAGGACCGGAGAAGGAGCGGCGGAGAAGGATCGGCAAAGGAGGAGCGGCGAAGTACGGGAGCGGCAAGGGTATGCGCGCGAGAGATGAGCGCGCGAGGGATGTGAGGCGGTGAGTGGGGAGGGGAGAGAGGAACGCGATGGGAAGAAGATGAGGGGGATCTTTTGTTTAGAGGGGATTAGGGAAGAGCGGAAGTAGGCGGGATTAGGGTTTGTGTGTAGAGCGGGAAGAAGATGAGCGGGATTAGAGTAGAGCGGGATTAATTAGGGTTGTAAAAATTGGGGAAAGTAAAAAGGGGCGGGGTTTAGAACGGGGTAGCTTTTCAGAACATTATTTACCCCACCCTATAACGGCGCGTATAAATAACCGCCGCGATAGGTATAGATATATATATATATATAATAGCATTACTATTTGAGGCTATAGCGGCGTTGTTGCCACGCGCCGCTATAGAGAGTGTCTTTTTTATAAAATAAAATATTACTATACCTATAGCGGCGCAGTGTGGTAACGCCGGGAAAAGTATGTCGCTATAGCCCATACGGTTTGTAGTGCGCAATCCTGTAGACAATGAGGGCAGAGTGGCTCATGCCTTGCCTTAGGCACATCATCACTATCACGTACATACCGGCGAAGCCAACTTGTAAGAACATCATAGCCAAATATGGCATCACCTTAATCCACACTCCCTTAACACCAAACATTCTTCGTCGTCGTCGTCTTCTTCTTCTTCTTCTTCTTCTTCTTCTTCTTCTTCTCCTCTCTGTACAACTAAAAACACTTCAGCTTAACTGTGTTGAGTGATGTACTATTAATGAATTCCTATGACACCCCTTTTATATATAGATAGAGTTATCAACCCACAATATCAGTGGTTAAGTACTATTCACTAATTTATGACAAGCAACTAGCTACCATTATTCCCTTTCGAGAGATAGAGCACTTTGGGGAACTTAATAAGACAAGGCCCGGACGGGGGCACAGAAAAGAAATTGCATAGAACTAAATACCGTTGATCCTCCTCCAAAACTGTGCCCTTACACGATTCCCTCGAAATCTGGTGAGTTCATGTAAGGCACGGATCCTGACGAGAACGGACAACTCTTTCCTCCCTTTTGTCGTCGTAAATTTTCTGTGTCCAATTGGAGGAATGCAATTGTGGGGTGGCTGTTTAAAGGCGAACGAATCTGACATAATTATTCTTCCACCTCGATCAATCCAATATCGTTACAGCCTTGGATCCCTCTGCCTACGCCACAAGTGAAAATTAACTACCACATACAAGGTGACATGACTTCAATGGCCATTGCTTTTGTGGCCCTAAACTTCGAATCCAAGTTGGTTTTTGACAGGTGCTAGATGTATCTCCTTAGCTAAGTGAGTTTGCACAAGCTTTTGTTTAATTATCTGCTATGGTATTGGTGGTCAACTTCACAGCTATATATCAAGATTTTTTTTTACAGCCACAATTATTTTTTAATCCAATCAGGATGAGAATATATAATAAATTCAGTTAGCGAGAATGGGAATGTAGATAAAGAAGCTACCACTCTTCACTTTCCACTGCCAAGTTTCGACATCAAATTCAAAAAATGAGGCCTTTTGGGATAAATTATGCATCTTTTATGGGGAATACATATTAGTTAGGTTTTTTTTAATGTAAGCGGATAGAATCAACCAACTCCAGCCCGATCAAAAAATATATTAATAATGCTGTAAAAAACTGTACAAGACGATAATATATTAGTTAGGTTTTAAAAAGAATGTATTAGACATCCATAAAAATATGAATAAAATGGAATGCTTTCAAATTTACCCTATTAATTTATAACTTGGAAACAATTATGATGGATATTTTTGTTAAGAAATTAACAAAGGTGATAAATAATGAAGGATTTGGGAGCACAGAAGTCACGTACGTGGGGTTCTCTAAACACCACAGCTTGCCTTCTTCACTTTATTTGTTCTTCAATTATATTCCATTCAAATGGTTCAAATAATCAAATGCAGCAGAATAAAGCAGCCAAACCATTTAATGATTTTGGTTTTTTCTTATTTTAAATTTTTGGAATAAATCATGCAGTATCGTGATATAAATTTAAGTATGAATCAACTTTAATCAAGAGTCCATTATCTCTACTACTATAAGTACTCAGAGTTGGAGTTGTGAAATTTGTAGACAAACTAACTTGATTGATTTAATCTCAATCATATATTTTTAAGCGAAAGTAATATTAACTATTAATTTCTAATTAATTAGTCAGTTACCATAATGTCCTTAAATTTCAAATTTATTTATGACATAATTATTTACAAAAGTATCATTCATATAAAATAAAAGTTGGTACTACTAGGGTTATTTTTTTCCATCCATTTTGTGGTTCTCATTGTTTCATGTCTCTTCTTTCTTCTTTCTCTCTTTCTCCCCCATCTTCAGTTTCCCTCTTTTTCTCTCTTTCAGGTTAAGGATTACGGTTTGGATACTCGGATTTGGGGGTCGAGGTGGGTGTTTCTTTTAATTTGATCTCATTTCCGAGCGAAAATCTTTCAGGTATGGGGTTCGGGTTCGGGTGATCGAATTGGGGGTTCAATGTGAGTATTTTGTTGGATTTCATCTCTTTTTTAGGCTGTAATCATAAATTTTTAGTTCATTTTTCTGTTTTTCTCTCCTTTTCTCTTAAAGGTTCAGGGTTAGGGTTTAAGTGCTCAGATTTGGAGAAAGAAATTGGTGTTTATTAAATTTGATCACTTTATCGGGCTGTAATTCGATAATCGGATTTGGGGTTCGAAGTGAGTATTTCGTTGAATTTTGTCTCTTTTTTTGGGCTGGATGCATCTTATTTCGCTAGATGAGTTGATGTCTGTTTTCTTCTTCTTTTACTACTCATTTTGAGATCTATACTTTATGTTCTGATTGCTAAATTTTAAGTTTAATTTGTGATTTTCTTTGTTTAATTAAAAGGTAATAAATATTTATAATCATCTTAATTTAATTTTTTTCTTTTTAGTTCATTGCGTACATGAACTTTCTCTTCTTTTTTATTTTTGAACAAACTTAGTCTTTACTTCAAAAAAATAAAATAAAATAAAATAAAATAAAATAAAAATTTGTTAGGACGTACATCACACGTGTAGATTGCTAGTGTATATAGTGGAGCCGTGTTTTGACTCCATCAGTGTGGTTGAACGCCGCGGTCTTTGAACAGGTTGAAGGCAGTGAACCTCTCTATCACTCTGGTCCATATCCAATTGAGATTTGAAAGGGTCTCTCAGTCTCAAGTTACCATTGATCAGACAAAGGCGAGTTATGATAGTAGCCATATAAGTAGAGATATTGTTGCATTCGCGATGGGTCACAGTGAGCCATTCGGCATATATATCTCTATCTCTATCTCTATCTCTATTTTTTATTTTATATATATATATATATATATATATATATATATATATATATCATTCGCGTTGGGTCACAGTGAGCCATTCGGCATATATATCTCTATCTCTATCTCTATCTCTATTTTTTATTATATATATATATATATATATATATATATATATATATATATATATATATATATATCTAATATTATAATGGGAGAAGGCCTTATAATGGGAGAAGGCCTTAGTGTCATTTGTTACTAGTATAATGCACGTGCGATGCACGACTATAAAAAAATTTAATCATTAGCCATCATGGGATGAATTTGTATATTATATAAGAAAAGAAATAGTAAAACATTTAACTTGAAAAATAGCAGGCTTAAATAATAGAATATATAAGTGTGAACGATTATATAATCAAACTTCAATAATACATTATACGATATACAAAATTCAAAATGCATTGTTAACCAAACTCAAACCCATATAAAAAAGTAAAAGTGCATAGAAGAGTATGTAGTACCAACCAAAATAAAACTACAGCTGAGCTTTCTAATTGAATAACACTTCTTTGTAGACAACATTTCTTGTGTATGTTCCATCTTGCCCGGACAATTTTCCTTCACGAATAGCTATCTTGGTGGAGTTCATTGAAATTCCTCTTGACAAAGCCACGTAAAGTTGCCCATGACTGAAAACATGATCTTTTAAATAAATCCCCGCGAACGGTATAGTTTGTCCCTGCGCTTTATTTATGGTCATAGCGAAACACAAACGCACAGAAAATTGTTTTCTAATTAGTTTGAACGGCAAGCTTATGCTTTCCGAAGGTTTTAGTGGTATTCTAGGAAGGAAAACTTGTGTTCCTGCTGAAATTCCGGTAACAATTTCTGCATCGATCAAGTACTGATAAAAACCTCGACACAATAATCTTGTCCCGTTGCAAAGACCTGCTTTTGGGTCTATATTTCGTAGAAGAATTATTGGTGCCCCGTATTTCAAAATTAGCTTATGTGGTGGCAATCCTCCTGGAGAAATCTCATTCAAAAATTCTTGTTGGTATAGATTCCTCTCGTCATCTTCTACGCTATCGAAAGAATAATATACTTTCTCATCACCTGACAATGGTATAGTTTAAATTTATGTTAGTAGAAATGGATACAAAGGAAAATCTTTATTTATTTTTATAAATAGTCAAAGCCTTTACATAGAAGAGATTAAAACTAATTTAGATTACAATCACTTGGAAAAGTACTAATGGTAGCGTTGTTTATACTATCCACGGACTCATTAGTTGGTGCCATTATAGCTCTTTCCACCATGTAGCTCTTGTCATTCATATTCTCACAAAGATTTGGATAAATAGTGTTGACTAAATGAGTTATGGTATCGTCACCTGTCCATGGTAAAACCATTTCATCCGGAATTCTTACCATTTCATTTTCATATGTAGTCGCTGCCCCGTCTCCGATATCTTTTAAAATACTTGTGAAGTTAGGATCTGTTCTTGATCGCATATTTTCTATAAGATGAACAACATTTACACTTTCCCAAATTGCAGACTTGATAATACATGCATCTATAGTTTGCGATTTTGTACCATTCTGTACTACTGGTAGCACTTGTCTAAAATCACCTCCAAGTATAACGATTTTACCTCCAAAAGGGACATCCTTTTCTGTCAAATCTCTTAAGGTTCTGTCAAATGCTTCGAAAGCATACCGATGTACCATTGTTGCCTCGTCCCAAAGTATAACACTGCTACTTCGTAAGAGATCAGCTGTGTCGTCCTGTTTACTAATATAGCAAGTTGATTTAGGCCCAATTTTAATAGGAATTTTGAACCTAGAGTGAGCAGTTCTTCCCCCCGGTAATATCGTGGCTGCGATTCCGGACGATGCTGTTGCCAATGCAATATGTCCTTCTTTTCTAAGGTATGCCAATACTGCTCTATACAAAAAAGACTTGCCAGTACCACCTGGACCGTCAATGAAGAATACCATCTCTTTTTTTGAATTAGCAGCTTCGATGATCACATCAAAAGCATGCTTCTGGCCCGAATTCAACAAATTTATACAGCTTAAATCATCATCCGTAACAATAATGGATCTCTCATCTTCAATCATTTGTTGTGTAGATCCGCTTGTAAAATCATCAAATGTGGGTGCAGGGAGACCATAATCTGCATTACATTTATCATACTGTTGAAGTATGCTGTTCAGATCACGTAATAGACGATTCATGTTTGAATTCACATTCACGGTACTCGTTGAAGAGTAATCTTCCATCATATATGGGTGGAACTCAGTCCACAACTGCAGCACACCAGTAGGTTGACAATACAACAAAAGTGTAGCAAACAATCTCCGGAGCGCTGATGGCATATGTGTACTTGCCGCTTCAATTAAACATTCTCGTACGCCGTTGTCATTTTCTAAGAACCCCCTCTTTTCAGCTGATTCCTTAAAAGTGGAGCAGAATACCCCATCTACTGTAAGAAGATCATCAAATGAGACTGGTCCCCTAACATGATTCAGTAGGATGCGCAAATAATATCGGTCTCCTTCATTTGGCGGAACCGTGTAAAGTCTACCGACATCTCGTTGCGTAGTTGCTCTCTTTTGCCATTTTTTTTCTCCAGATACCCACCAATATTTTTCTGGAAATTCTCGATATAATAAATTTCTTGCTTCAGGATCTTCTGAATTCTTTTGAAAAAACTCAGTCAACATTGTCTTTGAAGTTTGCACATCATTGAGAACATCATCGAGCAGTTGATCGGCATAATATGTCAATTGCTGCATATTTGGAAGATGTATATGAAGAGCTACCACACTTGGATATATTTTGTGCACTGGAAACTTAAAAGTCCTCCACAATGCTTCCTGTGGGCAAACCCAACGTGCATCTAGAAACTGTGAGATCTCATCATTTTGATCTGTTTCTCTACGTATCTGAAAAGAGATTCGGTCTGGTCCCTTGTATACGTACTTGTATAAATACTTCACGGCCGTGATACTGGAGCATATTTCAACATTGATATGACAATTATATTTTTTCAAAAGCCAGGGATTATATGGAACCACCCATCGATTATCCAAGGAGATGTCGTGTTTCTCTACACTAATCCCATTATCACGTCTTCTATATAATGGATACGAATCATCTCCTTGTACTGTGTGCTCCGCAAATTGGCGTGGATATCCCTTTTTGCACTTGTTTTCCCTCATGCAAGGAGAATTTGGTTTAACTATACCACATGGTCCATGTAGCATATGCTTTTTAACTATATCATATAGTTCAGGTTCAACATTTGGGTCTGGAATCTCTGCCCGTACAATGTGGTCGTACTCGTCAGGATTATTCAGTTTGTCTTGTTCATTCAGAACGACCAACATATGCACATGGGGCAATCCACGTTTTTGGAACTCGACTACATGGACATGAGCTGCAACATATCCTAAAACTCCGCTGGTATAGATATCTTTTTTTAGTTCTTCTAGCTTTGCTTTGAAAACCCTTGATGTCAAGTCAGGCCTATCTTGAGGGTCTTGTCCCAAGAACAATTCATTTGTTATTTCATCCCATGATGGATTACATGTCATTGTAATAAATAGATCCGGCTTTCCATACCTCTGAACCAAAGCCATGGCATCTTGATACCGATTATACATGTCTCTCGGGCTACCATCATACGAAGAGGGAAGTATAATTTTCCTTCCGGTTGAACCTATAAATACATTGGAAAAGTATTTATCTATTAGCTACCCATTCATTGTAAAATACAGGCGAAAATAATAAGACTTTTCAATCTACTAATTACCTGCATTTCGTACCCCCGCATTAAATAAATCTTGTAACCCTTGCTACAACTCCGCTCTAATAGTTTTTTGATTGGTCCGCAAAAATCGTAACCTTTGCATCTCAATTTTGACGTAAGTGTCAACAATAAATTGTTGTAGTAATCTGCCGGCACGAAGTAGTATTGATGTATCATTTGCTCTAATCTGTAATTGTAACAAAAACATTATTTATCAGTATAGTATGAAAGAGGAATATATATAGTTCATATTAGTACACTACCTGAAGCATATACGAATAAAATTCCCGGCAGGTAACTTGATGTCCATTTAAACAATGGGTGTTGACATCCCATCCATAGTTCCCATACGGAAGTAAAAGTGGGTACTGTAGAGGATCATAATAACCGACCGTGTCTGGAATCAGCTGTAAGTTGCCTTCCATTGTTTCCACAATAGTCTCCCGGGGTCCAACGTTTGTTAGATCTTCACCTCCGACTATAATTGCTGCAACCTGAGATGCTGTAGGAAGATTATACTGGTGACCTCCTAAGGAATGGTCTTTAAGCAACAATCTACAATTTGGTAAGTCATCTCTCACAGCCATTCGTCTAAATTGATGCACGAAAGGGTTATGGTGATTTAAGATCGTCTTCAGTTTTTCAACTATGTGTCCGCATCCCAGTATTTTCCCTCATTCTATTTTCAATTTCATGCTCAGTATCATATATGTACAATTGTAGATATCTTGGCCTAGGGGGTCCAGCAGGTTGTAGACTACCTGTCCAATTAGGGCGTTGAACAGGTAGTAGACTTCCTATCTTATGGTATATCGCCCCTTGGGCTCTAAAAGTATAAATTCCGTCACAGCCATTGGCGAGACTTGCATCATAATGAACTCCCATCGAAGTGAAGGCAAACATATGATTGTATGTCCGAATGTTATGTCGGAAATGCTTTCCCTCCTCACTCTGATCAGTATATAACATCTTCAATTCGACAGGCGTTGTAAGTTGCGGTAGTGAGATTTTTCCATTCCTACAACATATCTCTCTTGTTTCAGCTGAAAATAACTTAGCACCACATTTTTCGCAGAATTTGGATTCTGATAACACGTGTACTGGCATCATGTTTATGTCGACATAATTTCTAGCACAGTTATGGCGTCTCCTTGCCGGATGAACTGTCGTAGAATTATGTCTGCCATGATGAACTGTTGAAAGGTGCATATTAATTAGAACATTATTGACAATAATTCTAATTTATAAAAGAATAGTAGTTTCGGGAGGATACCTTCTTGATTATTAGATACTACATGATATGGGGATGCAGATCTTGCTTGTCTCTTAATATCACTCAAACGGGCATTTCTTGGCATCTTCTCAGTGGGGATTTTGTATGAGAAACAAACAGTGTGAGCTGATTACTAAAATCCCTGAGCAGAAGCCTATGTATGAGAAACAAATAGTGTGAGCTAATTATTTCAAAGTAAGAACCAGTTTTTTACGAAATAACATCACATATAATGATCTCATTTTGAGTGATATAAAAAGTTTTATTCACAACAAACATTGATCAATGTATTCACACAACTCGAAATTACAAATGAATATCAAGTCTCATCTAGCAAAAAGAGTATCAATATTGTAAATAATCTATATGATAATCTATAATATATGCTTTGAAGTATAAATAGATTTCCTATTAAATTTTGGGTAGTGTTGCGTTATGCTGATTGTTATGCATTATCCGAATCTACTATATATATGTTGAAATAATTGTTAACATATATAATGCAGCTTTCTATAATTTTCTCAATAAATTGCATTCTCAGAATCTACTATAGATATATGTTGAAATACTTTAATCCCCCTCATTAGAAATACTTTAATCCCCCTCACAGCATATTTTGTTTGACCAGTAGGCTTGGCTATCAAGAGAACACTACAATACCTGAGGCAGAGAAAGCTGCAGTTGTTCATTTTAACGGGCGAGCAAAGCCTTGGTTGGATTTCGCATTCCCACAACTCCGACCTCTATGGACAAAGTATGTAGATTTCTCCAATAAATTTATTAGAGCATGCAACCTAAGGCCTTAATTAGATTGGTTTCAAAAAAGTGCTAGAGTTGTTCACTGCAACAGTGGTGAGAGATGAGGAGCAAATACTGTATAGGAATGACATGGCTTTTGAAGTCTTTCGCCATTGCAACAGATTTCTTGTACTATTTCATTCTTTCCTTCTTTACATTTCCTTTACATTAGGAGGATTTTTTGTTGACCCACTTCTGAAACTATGTGCTACAAATGAAAATAAATAAAATGTCCAAAAAATCGGCATGCACTTTTCTTTTTTCTCTTTGTGCAGAATTACTTGTATCTGAGAAACAATGGAATAGTTTAAAGGATCAAATGTTAACTTCTATACCGGTTCTTGTTTTCAAATTCCTTGAACTGAATGCTGGAATCAACTGTTGCCTGAAGATGGCAAACTACATTAGTCTCAAGTCATCCAAATGTAATAACATGATAACATATATGGGCAGAACCTAATAAAGCTATCAATCTTGACATTGGGGGATGTCTTGCATAGCGTTGATACTTTTGCACGTAGAATCACGGTAGCTTTAAAATTATTTAAAAGCTCAAGTTAGTGTAATGCAGGTTAGCTGAGAAAAGCAATGAAGAAATGACCCCCTGATGTTAATTTTACCTGCTGCTATTATACATCAATAATAGGGTAACAGCATTATTATTTTCTGAATCGGAACATTCTACACCCATAAAACCACTCTTTTATGACAACTAACATATATACAAACAGTGGTGCAGGTGCAAAATATAACTTATACTTACTGCAAGTACATAAGGTAATATGCATCAGATATACATTGCTTTTAAAAAAAAAAATTATATACAGATATGTATAAATAGAGACCTCTCCTTCATTTCTTTTCTTCCTTCCTGATCGTTATTTTAATCATTGTCTGGAAAAAAATTTCCTCAGACAGATAATATATTTCACATGCATTTTGTCATATCTTGCTTGCATGATCTAATTATAGTAGTAAAATTATTAAAGAGAGAATGAACTTGCATGCATGTACCTTTGACATTTCTATAACTGTAATTCAAAAAGAAAAAATAGACCTCACCACTGTGACAGAGAACAGCTAACATACCTAATGAAACCAATTGCAAGTGAAACCGGCCACAATTTCCAACTAAGCCTCACAGTAGAAGCAAACTTTCCCAGGAATTCAATAATCAGAGCCTGCAAAAAAAAAGTCCAACTTAAGATTGCAAACAGAGAAGAAATCATTCTGCCTGAATCCATAACAATTTAAATATGTACTCACTTCAATTCAGCGCTAACCAAGAAGTTTTAAATATGTACTCACTTCAATTCAGCGCTAACCAAGAAGTTGCCGTTGGGTATTCGATATCTTCAAGCACGCCACTATTGTCCCCCCTTCAAGCACGCCACTCCCTGGCATAAACTACTGCATGACTTTAATTTTAATTCATTCCCTGCAGAACTCATTATATATGTTTTCTGTGTTCATCTATATTCACTTCAACCTCTGTGGCCTGACCCTTGGGTTCTCAAAAAAACGTTTCGGAAACCCAGATCCTAACCATAAACTACTGCATTACGGTATTTACTGCATGCTTATGGATTTTGACGACAGAGTTTACTGCATATTTGATGTTTAAAGCATATTTATTACGGTATTTACTGCATGCTCATGGATCAAAGCTGCAATGTTGATTTTCTTTCATTGGAAAGCTGCAATGTTGATTAATAGCATATATACCGCATGCTCATTAATAGTTTATATTCTGTCATATTTATTCCTAAAGCATATTTGATGTTTTCTTTCATATACCAAAGCTGCAATGGCTTTATTACGGTATTTACTGTTTGTTTGGTCCAAACTTAATGACTAAATTTCATGCTATTAATAATAGTATAGATAGATGGTTCTTTAAGTATAGATTTCATGCAAATTACATTTTATACCCCTATATATTTTGTTAGCCCTTTATATTTGTGAGGGTATAATAGTAAAAAGCCAGCAAAATAAGGCTTTGCTTAATAATAGTATAGAAACTTAATGACTAAATTTCGTGCTATTAATAATAGTATAGATAGATGGTTCTTTAAGTATAGATTTCATGCAAATTACATTTTATACCCCTATATATTTTGTTAGCCCTTTATATTTGTGAGGGTATAATAGTAAAAAGCCAGCAAAATAAGGCTTTGCTTAATAATAGTATAGATTTTGTCATTCTACCAACATGTGCAATGCACGTACATAACTAATATAAAGGAGGTTTCCTGTTCAAATCCACCCTACGTCAAAGTTTTTTTTTTTAATTTTTGAAATTATTAAAACGTGCATCACATGTGTAAATTACTAGTTACTATAATGGGAGAAGGCCTTAGTGTAATTTGTCCATATCCCAACCCGTGCAACGCACGTCTATCTTTATCACTTCAGTCTTCATATATCTCTACATCTACTTCTACTACTATTAATGGGAGAGTTTGTCACTTTGTCACTTTGAGTTTGTAATCAAACAAAAAAAATTTAAAATATTTTTTTGTCATAAATGAAACACATAGGTTGCACGTGTAACTCTAACTTTATTTATTAACACGTGCATCACACGTGTAAATCAAAGTTTTTTCTTTCACCAAACAAATAATTTTTATTTTTTGTCACAAAACAAATACGTACGTCGCACGTGCAACTCCAAATCTATTTCATAACACATCACCGTACGTACAATTTAAGGTTTTTCCTTCAAAAAAATTTAAAAATAGTGTGCAGTGCCCGTTCCAACTCCAATTTTTTAAAAGTTTAAGGCATTCATCACAAGTGTTGATTACTACCGGCTTACATATATCGCACGTTCAACTCCAAGTTTTCATCAAAACGTGCATCGCATGTGAAAATTACTAGTATATAATAGGAAAAGGGTGATGACTGATGAGTCTACAATGTAATTCGTTTTTTCTTTTTTTTTCCTTTTCAATTTTTTTTCCAAAATTTTCCCTTGCACGTGTAAAATACTAGTCTATATTTATCGTGAAGGGAATACTGTTTGGCTGAAGAGAGAAAGAGTTTCTTATTTAGACTCAAAAAAATTTGGTATGTACGGAAACTTTTGTTTCATTATTTCTTGTTAATAAAACTGGATATATGACATCTTATCAACGTTTGAGTCGCAAGAATTTAAAGAAAGGTTTGCTGCTAGAGTAGAGATTTTTTGACTTAACGCTATACTACAGTTGAGGTATATATGCTTAATTTTTTTTTTGTTTTGTTTTTTTTTTTTTGTTTTTTAAAGATCTAAATACCTTGGTCCATGCTTACTAACTGTCATGTGGCAAAAGTAACCCACATTTCCAGCAAGGGAAATGGTCTAAAAAATTGGGTATTGAATCATTGTCGTGCAACACGGCCTAGTGTGAAGTGGTATATGAAGACTTTTCTAGCAAGTTGAAGCAATATTGGCGGTGGCCGAGGTAGATGGGGTGAGTTTTTCTAAAGAGTAATATGATTTCATTATAATTTGTTGGAGAAAAATCAAGAAACCCCCTAACGTTCGCATTTTAAATTATTCTGATCAATAAACACCCTACTCCGTTAATGATAAGGAGTTTCTTAATTAAAGTGCAAATGTAATGAGGTTTCTTGATTAAAAATGCAAATGTTAGGAAATTTCTTGATTAGAAAGAAGAAAGGAAAAGAAAAAAGAAAAAAAGCAATCTCGACATTTTTTAAGTCAGAATTAACAAAAACAAGAAAAGTTAATGGAACAGGGTTTATTGATTAGAAAATAATGGTAGAGTGTTTCTTAATTTAAAATGCAAACGGTAGAGGGTTTCTTGATTTTTCCCCTAGTTTACTTTTATTTTGATCATCAAAATATTGTCAATAATTTTTGTTATAGATCCAAACTGGGGTCTCCCCGGAGGGGGCGGAGGAGGTGGATCGCGCCTTGAGCGAGTCTCCACCATAGTCTCCTGTGAGAGCACAGGATAGGGAAAGGGATAGGAACGAGGAAGAAGAAGATAGAGATAAGAAGAAGGTGCACTGTATTCCAAATCATAATCTTCTTTTACAGCTCATAACTCCTTATATAGATGGAGTGGTACATTGAATCCTTCTTCAGAAAAAGCAAAAAGCAAATTACAAGGGAAAAGAGCCTAACGGCTCAACGGTCACTACTGTAGCGTGGGACCCACCAAGGATTTCCCTCCACTCGTAGATGGCCAGCTCACGCTGGGGCCCACCCGTGAGGTGTAAACCCAAGGGGTTTATTGCATATGGCTCAGTCATTTATTCATTCAGGCCCTTGGAAGAATTTTAATATCTGAGGGACTGATACTCAAACTCTTCAGCGCTGATACACTCCCTCGAAGCTTGCTGGTTCGCCCCAGTCGCCTGTGCAGCGCTTGGATCTGCATCATTCGTCCCCGTTTGAAAAGGCGCTTCCATAATACTGCGGAAATTAGGAAAGCGACTGTGTACGTCCCAAAATGCCTCCCATGTCGCATCGCTCTCACTTCCTCCTTTCCATTGGATCAATACTTCGGTAGTTGCTGCGCCTCTCCTCTCCACCATCCTTCGATCTAAAATGCGCAGGGGCTGAACCTCTTCTTCTTGGAAATATGTGGGGTGAGTGGTTGCAAGTTTACTCTCATCTCCAATGTGCTGCCGCAGCTGCAAAATGTGGAAGACGTCGTGGATCTTAGCTCCCTGTGGCAACGCTAGTTTGTAGGCGACGCTTCCAACTCTCTTTGTTACTTCGTAAGGGCCATAGTAAATATGGGATAATTTATGGACCCTTTTCCCTCCCACTGTGGTCTGGCGATAAGGCTGCAATCGGAGGTATACAAAGCTCCCCACTTCAAACTCCTTCTCTGTGCGCTTCCTATCAGCATAGGTCTTCATTCTCTGTTGTGCCTTCCCTAAATTGTCTCTAAGTATCCGCAGGGTAGTGTTCCTCTCCAAGAGGTTTTCCCTGACCTCCGGTGAGTTCGCAGCTTTGGGGGTATAAGAGAGAAGGTTCGGGGGTTGTCTACCATACAGAACTTGGTAGGGGCTCATCTTTGTTGCGCTGTGCACCGTAGTATTGTACCAATACTCCGCCCATGGGAGTAGGTTGACCCAGCTAGAGGGCTTATAGGAGCAAAAGCAACGGAGGTAAGTCCAACGTTCGGTTGACGACCTCTGTTTGCCCATCGGTTTGGGGGTGGAAGGAGGTGCTGAGACAAAGTTGGGTGCCCTGTAGCGTGAAAATCTCTTGCCAAAATGTGCTTGTGAAAACGGGGTCTCTGTCACTTTCGATCGTAGAGGGAACCCCATAGAGCTTGATCACATTGTGCACAAACGCTTCAGCTACTTGTTTAGCGGTGTAAGGATGTGATAAGGAGATGAAATGGGCATACTTCGAAAGTCTATCGACTACCACAAGTATAGTCGATTTTCCCCAACTTCGTGGCAATCCTTCTATAAAGTCCATACTCACATCATTCCACACTACCGTAGGTATAGGGAGAGGTTGGAGGAGGCCCGCAGGCGCTTGGTTCGTGTGCTTGCATCGTTGGCAGATGTCGCACCTCCTAATGTAGTCTTTGAGCATTTTCTTCATACCCGGCCAGTACGCCACCTGCTTGAGCTTCAGCCAAGTTTTCTCGTAACTGGAGTGACCCCCTTGCAATGAGTCATGGTGGATTTGCAAGAGTTGGGTTGCTATCGGAGATGTTGGGTTAATGACCACTCTCCCTTTATAATAGTAGAGTCCATGTTGGAGGCTGTACCCAGGAGCTTCACCTCTATCTATCTTAGCTTGGATCTCTTTAAAATAAGAGTCTTGCTGTACTGAAGTTTTCAACGAGATTAACCAAGTAGGGTGCACAATGGAGATGGCTTGCAACTGGCGATCTTCGAACATGAGAGAGAGAGCATCGGCCCCTTTGTTTTTCCTTCCTTGCTTATACTCAACCCTGAATTGATACCCGTGGAGTTTCCAAAGCCATGTATGCTGAGCCTCCGTGTCGAGTCGTTGTTCCAAAAGGTGTTTCAATGGCTTATGGTCGGTTTTGATGAGGAATTCTCCGCTCAGCAAGTAATGTCGCCACTTCTTTATCGCGAGTAGGATAGCTAACATCTCTTTCTCATACGTTGATAGATATCTACTCTTCCTTTTCAACTCCTTACTCAAAAATGCGATGGGGTGTTGTTTTTGCATCAAGATAGCTCCCACTCCCGTACCAGCTGCGTCACATTCCAGTATGAACTTATCTTCAAAATTGGGCAAGGCCAGCACCGGGGAAGTGGTGAGAGCTTCCTTCAAAGCTTCGAAGGCGTGCTGAGACTCAGAATACCACTTGAACGCTCCCTTCTTAGTGAGGGACACAAGGGGCGAAGCAATGGAGGCATAATTGTTAATAAACTTTCGTTGAATTCACATTCACGGTACTCGTTGAAGAGTAATCTTCCATCATATATGGGTGGAACTCAGTCCACAACTGCAGCACACCAGTAGGTTGACAATACAACAAAAGTGTAGCAAACAATCTCCGGAGCGCTGATGGCATATTGTACTTGCCGCTTCAATTAAACATTCTCGTACGCCGTTGTCATTTTCTAAGAACCCCCTCTTTTCAGCTGATTCCTTAAAAGTGGAGCAGAATACCCCATCTACTGTAAGAAGATCATCAAATGAGATTGGTCCCCTAACATGATTCAGTAGGATGCGCAAATAATATCGGTCTCCTTCATTTGGCGGAACCGTGTAAAGTCTACCGACAGATCGTTGCGTAGTTGCTCTCTTTTGCCATTTTTTTTCTCCAGATACCCACCAATATTTTTCTGGAAATTCTCGATATAATAAATTTCTTGCTTCAGGATCTTCTGAATTCTTTTGAAAAAACTCAGTCAACATTGTCTTTGAAGTTTGCACATCATTGAGAACATCATCGAGCAGTTGATCGGCATAATATGTCAATTGCTGCATATTTGGAAGATGTATATGAAGAGCTACCACACTTGGATATATTTTGTGCACTGGAAACTTAAAAGTCCTCCACAATGCTTCCTGTGGGCAAACCCAACGTGCATCTAGAAACTGTGAGATCTCATCATTTTGATCTGTTTCTCTACGTATCTGAAAAGAGATTCGGTCTGGTCCCTTGTATACGTACTTGTATAAATACTTCACGGCCGTGATACTGGAGCATATTTCAACATTGATATGACAATTATATTTTTTCAAAAGCCAGGGATTATATGGAACCACCCATCGATTATCCAAGGAGATGTCGTGTTTCTCTACACTAATCCCATTATCACGTCTTCTATATAATGGATACGAATCATCTCCTTGTACTGTGTGCTCCGCAAATTGGCGTGGATATCCCTTTTTGCACTTGTTTTCCCTCATGCAAGGAGAATTTGGTTTAACTATACCACATGGTCCATGTAGCATATGCTTTTTAACTATATCATATAGTTCAGGTTCAACATTTGGGTCTGGAATCTCTGCCCGTACAATGTGGTCGTACTCGTCAGGATTATTCAGTTTGTCTTGTTCATTCAGAACGACCAACATATGCACATGGGGCAATCCACGTTTTTGGAACTCGACTACATGGACATGAGCTGCAACATATCCTAAAACTCCGCTGGTATAGATATCTTTTTTTAGTTCTTCTAGCTTTGCTTTGAAAACCCTTGATGTCAAGTCAGGCCTATCTTGAGGGTCTTGTCCCAAGAACAATTCATTTGTTATTTCATCCCATGATGGATTACATGTCATTGTAATAAATAGATCCGGCTTTCCATACCTCTGAACCAAAGCCATGGCATCTTGATACCGATTATACATGTCTCTCGGGCTACCATCATACGAAGAGGGAAGTATAATTTTCCTTCCGGTTGAACCTATAAATACATTGGAAAAGTATTTATCTATTAGCTACCCATTCATTGTAAAATACAGGCGAAAATAATAAGACTTTTCAATCTACTAATTACCTGCATTTCGTACCCCCGCATTAAATAAATCTTGTAACCCTTGCTACAACTCCGCTCTAATAGTTTTTTGATTGGTCCGCAAAAATCGTAACCTTTGCATCTCAATTTTGACGTAAGTGTCAACAATAAATTGTTGTAGTAATCTGCCGGCACGAAGTAGTATTGATGTATCATTTGCTCTAATCTGTAATTGTAACAAAAACATTATTTATCAGTATAGTATGAAAGAGGAATATATATAGTTCATATTAGTACACTACCTGAAGCATATACGAATAAAATTCCCGGCAGGTAACTTGATGTCCATTTAAACAATGGGTGTTGACATCCCATCCATAGTTCCCATACGGAAGTAAAAGTGGGTACTGTAGAGGATCATAATAACCGACCGTGTCTGGAATCAGCTGTAAGTTGCCTTCCATTGTTTCCACAATAGTCTCCCGGGGTCCAACGTTTGTTAGATCTTCACCTCCGACTATAATTGCTGCAACCTGAGATGCTGTAGGAAGATTATACTGGTGACCTCCTAAGGAATGGTCTTTAAGCAACAATCTACAATTTGGTAAGTCATCTCTCACAGCCATTCGTCTAAATTGATGCACGAAAGGGTTATGGTGATTTAAGATCGTCTTCAGTTTTTCAACTATGTGTCCGCATCCCAGTATTTTCCCTCATTCTATTTTCAATTTCATGCTCAGTATCATATATGTACAATTGTAGATATCTTGGCCTAGGGGGTCCAGCAGGTTGTAGACTACCTGTCCAATTAGGGCGTTGAACAGGTAGTAGACTTCCTATCTTATGGTATATCACCCCTTGGGCTCTAAAAGTATAAATTCCGTCACAGCCATTGGCGAGACTTGCATCATAATGAACTCCCATCGAAGTGAAGGCAAACATATGATTGTATGTCCGAATGTTATGTCGGAAATGCTTTCCCTCCTCACTCTGATCAGTATATAACATCTTCAATTCGACAGGCGTTGTAAGTTGCGGTAGTGAGATTTTTCCATTCCTACAACATATCTCTCTTGTTTCAGCTGAAAATAACTTAGCACCACATTTTTCGCAGAATTTGGATTCTGATAACACGTGTACTGGCATCATGTTTATGTCGACATAATTTCTAGCACAGTTATGGCGTCTCCTTGCCGGATGAACTGTCGTAGAATTATGTCTGCCATGATGAACTGTTGAAAGGTGCATATTAATTAGAACATTATTGACAATAATTCTAATTTATAAAAGAATAGTAGTTTCGGGAGGATACCTTCTTGATTATTAGATACTACATGATATGGGGATGCAGATCTTGCTTGTCTCTTAATATCACTCAAACGGGCATTTCTTGGCATCTTCTCAGTGGGGATTTTGTATGAGAAACAAACAGTGTGAGCTGATTACTAAAATCCCTGAGCAGAAGCCTATGTATGAGAAACAAATAGTGTGAGCTAATTATTTCAAAGTAAGAACCAGTTTTTTACGAAATAACATCACATATAATGATCTCATTTTGAGTGATATAAAAAGTTTTATTCACAACAAACATTGATCAATGTATTCACACAACTCGAAATTACAAATGAATATCAAGTCTCATCTAGCAAAAAGAGTATCAATATTGTAAATAATCTATATGATAATCTATAATATATGCTTTGAAGTATAAATAGATTTCCTATTAAATTTTGGGTAGTGTTGCGTTATGCTGATTGTTATGCATTATCCGAATCTACTATATATATGTTGAAATAATTGTTAACATATATAATGCAGCTTTCTATAATTTTCTCAATAAATTGCATTCTCAGAATCTACTATAGATATATGTTGAAATACTTTAATCCCCCTCATTAGAAATACTTTAATCCCCCTCACAGCATATTTTGTTTCACCAGTAGGCTTGGCTATCAAGAGAACACTACAATACCTGAGGCAGAGAAAGCTGCAGTTGTTCATTTTAACGGGCGAGCAAAGCCTTGGTTGGATTTCGCATTCCCACAACTCCGACCTCTATGGACAAAGTATGTAGATTTCTCCAATAAATTTATTAGAGCATGCAACCTAAGGCCTTAATTAGATTGGTTTCAAAAAAGTGCTAGAGTTGTTCACTGCAACAGTGGTGAGAGATGAGGAGCAAATACTGTATAGGAATGACATGGCTTTTGAAGTCTTCTGCCATTGCAACAGATTTCTTGTACTATTTCATTTTTTCCTTCTTTACATTTCCTTTACATTAGGAGGATTTTTTGTTGACCCACTTCTGAAACTATGTGCTACAAATGAAAATAAATAAAATGTCCAAAAAATCGGCATGCACTTTTCTTTTTTCTCTTTGTGCAGAATTACTTGTATCTGAGAAACAATGGAATAGTTTAAAGGATCAAATGTTAACTTCTATACCGGTTCTTGTTTTCAAATTCCTTGAACTGAATGCTGGAATCAACTGTTGCCTGAAGATGGCAAACTACATTAGTCTCAAGTCATCCAAATGTAATAACATGATAACATATATGGGCAGAACCTAATAAAGCTATCAATCTTGACATTGGGGGATGTCTTGCATAGCGTTGATACTTTTGCACGTAGAATCACGGTAGCTTTAAAATTATTTAAAAGCTCAAGTTAGTGTAATGCAGGTTAGCTGAGAAAAGCAATGAAGAAATGACCCCCTGATGTTAATTTTACCTGCTGCTATTATACATCAATAATAGGGTAACAGCATTATTATTTTTTGAATCGGAACATTCTACACCCATAAAACCACTCTTTTATGACAACTAACATATATACAAACAGTGGTGCAGGTGCAAAATATAACTTATACTTACTGCAAGTACATAAGGTAATATGCATCAGATATACATTGCTTTTAAAAAAAAAAATTATATACAGATATGTATAAATAGAGACCTCTCCTTCATTTCTTTTCTTCCTTCCTGATCGTTATTTTAATCATTGTCTGGAAAGAAATTTCCTCAGACAGATAATATATTTCACATGCATTTTGTCATATCTTGCTTGCATGATCTAATTATAGTAGTAAAATTATTAAAGAGAGAATGAACTTGCATGCATGTACCTTTGACATTTCTATAACTGTAATTCAAAAAGAAAAAATAGACCTCACCACTGTGACAGAGAACAGCTAACATACCTAATGAAACCAATTGCAAGTGAAACCGGCCACAATTTCCAACTAAGCCTCACAGTAGAAGCAAACTTTCCCAGGAATTCAATAATCAGAGCCTGCAAAAAAAAAGTCCAACTTAAGATTGCAAACAGAGAAGAAATCATTCTGCCTGAATCCATAACAATTTAAATATGTACTCACTTCAATTCAGCGCTAACCAAGAAGTTTTAAATATGTACTCACTTCAATTCAGCGCTAACCAAGAAGTTGCCGTTGGGTATTCGATATCTTCAAGCACGCCACTATTGTCCCCCCTTCAAGCACGCCACTCCCTGGCATAAACTACTGCATGACTTTAATTTTAATTCATTCCCTGCAGAACTCATTATATATGTTTTCTGTGTTCATCTATATTCACTTCAACCTCTGTGGCCTGACCCTTGGGTTCTCAAAAAAACGTTTCGGAAACCCAGATCCTAACCATAAACTACTGCATTACGGTATTTACTGCATGCTTATGGATTTTGACGACAGAGTTTACTGCATATTTGATGTTTAAAGCATATTTATTACGGTATTTACTGCATGCTCATGGATCAAAGCTGCAATGTTGATTTTCTTTCATTGGAAAGCTGCAATGTTGATTAATAGCATATATACCGCATGCTCATTAATAGTTTATATTCTGTCATATTTATTCCTAAAGCATATTTGATGTTTTCTTTCATATACCAAAGCTGCAATGGCTTTATTACGGTATTTACTGTTTGTTTGGTCCAAACTTAATGACTAAATTTCATGCTATTAATAATAGTATAGATAGATGGTTCTTTAAGTATAGATTTCATGCAAATTACATTTTATACCCCTATATATTTTGTTAGCCCTTTATATTTGTGAGGGTATAATAGTAAAAAGCCAGCAAAATAAGGCTTTGCTTAATAATAGTATAGAAACTTAATGACTAAATTTCATGCTATTAATAATAGTATAGATAGATGGTTCTTTAAGTATAGATTTCATGCAAATTACATTTTATACCCCTATATATTTTGTTAGCCCTTTATATTTGTGAGGGTATAATAGTAAAAAGCCAGCAAAATAAGGCTTTGCTTAATAATAGTATAGATTTTGTCATTCTACCGATATGTGCAATGCACGTACATAACTAATATAAAGGAGGTTTCCTGTTCAAAACCACCCTACGTCAAAGTTTTTTTTTTAATTTTTGAAATTATTAAAACGTGCATCACATGTGTAAATTACTAGTTACTATAATGGGAGAAGGCCTTAGTGTAATTTGTCCATATCCCAACCCGTGCAACGCACGTCTATCTTTATCACTTCAGTCTTCATATATCTCTACATCTACTTCTACTACTATTAATGGGAGAGTTTGTCACTTTGTCACTTTGAGTTTGTAATCAAACAAAAAAAAATTTTAATATTTTTTTGTCATAAATGAAACACATAGGTTGCACGTGTAACTCTAACTTTATTTATTAACACGTGCATCACACGTGTAAATCAAAGTTTTTTCTTTCACCAAACAAATAATTTTTATTTTTTGTCACAAAACAAATACGTACGTCGCACGTGCAACTCCAAATCTATTTCATAACACATCACCGTACGTACAATTTAAGGTTTTTCCTTCAAAAAAATTAAAAAATAGTGTGCAGTGCCCGTTCCAACTCCAATTTTTTAAAAGTTTAAGGCATTCATCACAAGTGTTGATTACTACCGGCTTACATATATCGCACGTTCAACTCCAAGTTTTCATCAAAACGTGCATCGCATGTGAAAATTACTAATATATAATAGGAAAATGGTGATGACTGATGAGTCTACAATGTAATTCGTTTTTTCTTTTTTTTTCCTTTTCAATTTTTTTTCCAAAATTTTCCCTTGCACGTGTAAAATACTAGTCTATATTTATCGTGAAGGGAATACTGTTTGGCTGAAGAGAGAAAGAGTTTCTTATTTAGACTCAAAAAAATTTGGTATGTACGGAAACTTTTGTTTCATTATTTCTTGTTAATAAAACTGGATATATGACATCTTATCAACGTTTGAGTCGCAAGAATTTAAAGAAAGGTTTGCTGCTAGAGTAGAGATTTTTTGACTTAACGCTATACTACAGTTGAGGTATATATGCTTAATTTTTTTTTTGTTTTGTTTTTTTTTTTTTGTTTTGTTTTTTTTTTTTGTTTTTTAAAGATCTAAATACCTTGGTCCATGCTTACTAACTGTCATGTGGCAAAAGTAACCCACATTTCCAGCAAGGGAAATGGTCTAAAAAATTGGGTATTGAATCATTGTCGTGCAACACGGCCTAGTGTGAAGTGGTATATGAAGACTTTTCTAGCAAGTTGAAGCAATATTGGCGGTGGCCGAGGTAGATGGGGTGAGTTTTTCTAAAGAGTAATATGATTTCATTATAATTTGTTGGAGAAAAATCAAGAAACCCCCTAACGTTCGCATTTTAAATTATTCTGATCAATAAACACCCTACTCCATTAATGATAATGAGTTTCTTAATTAAAGTGCAAATGTAATGAGGTTTCTTGATTGAAAATGCAAATGTTAGGAAATTTCTTGATTAGAAAGAAGAAAGGAAAAGAAAAAAGAAAAAAAGCAATCTCGACATTTTTTAAGTCAGAATTAACAAAAACAAGAAAAGTTAATGGAACAGGGTTTATTGATTAGAAAATAATGGTAGAGTGTTTCTTAATTTAAAATGCAAACGGTAGAGGGTTTCTTGATTTTTCCCCTAGTTTATTTTTATTTTGATCATCAAAATATTGTCAATAATTTTTGTTATAGATCCAAACTGGGGTCTCCCCGGAGGGGGCGGAGGAGGTGGATCGCGCCTTGAGCGAGTCTCCACCATAGTCTCCTGTGAGAGCACAGGATAGGGAAAAGGATAGGAACGAGGAAGAAGAAGATAGAGATAAGAAGAAGGTGCACTGTATTCCAAATCATAATCTTCTTTTACAGCTCATAACTCCTTATATAGATGGAGTGGTACATTGAATCCTTCTTCAGAAAAAGCAAAAAGCAAATTACAAGGGAAAAGAGCCTAACGGCTCAACGGTCACTACTGTAGCGTGGGACCCACCAAGGATTTCCCTCCACTCGTAGATGGCCAGCTCACGCTGGGGCCCACCCGTGAGGTGTAAACCCAAGGGGTTTATTGCATATGGCTCAGTCATTTATTCATTCAGGCCCTTGGAAGAATTTTAATATCTGAGGGACTGATACTCAAACTCTTCAGCGCTGATACACTCCCTTGAAGCTTGCTGGTTCGCCCCAGTCGCCTGTGCAGCGCTTGGATCTGCATCATTCGTCCCCGTTTGAAAAGGCGCTTCCATAATACTGCGGAAATTAGGAAAGCGACTGTGTACGTCCCAAAATGCCTCCCATGTCGCATCGCTCTCACTTCCTCCTTTCCATTGGATCAATACTTCGGTAGTTGCTGCGCCTCTCCTCTCCACCATCCTTCGATCTAAAATATGCAGGGGCTGAACCTCTTCTTCTTGGAAATATGTGGGGTGAGTGGTTGCAAGTTTACTCTCATCTCCAATGTGCTGCCGCAGCTGCAAAATGTGGAAGACGTCGTGGATCTTAGCTCCCTGTGGCAACGCTAGTTTGTAGGCGACGCTTCCAACTCTCTTTGTTACTTCGTAAGGGCCATAGTAAATATGGGATAATTTATGGACCCTTTTCCCTCCCACTGTGGTCTGGCGATAAGGCTGCAATCGGAGGTATACAAAGCTCCCCACTTCAAACTCCTTCTCTGTGCGCTTCCTATCAGCATAGGTCTTCATTCTCTGTTGTGCCTTCCCTAAATTGTCTCTGAGTATCCGCAGGGTAGTTTTCCTCTCCAAGAGGTTTTCCCTGACCTCCGGTGAGTTCGCAGCTTTGGGGGTATAAGAGAGAAGGTTCGGGGGTTGTCTACCATACAGAACTTGGTAGGGGCTCGTCTTTGTTGCGCTGTGCACCGTAGTATTGTACCAATACTCCGCCCATGGGAGTAGGTTGACCCAGCTAGAGGGCTTATAGGAGCAAAAGCAACGGAGGTAAGTCCAACGTTCGGTTGACGACCTCTGTTTGCCCATCGGTTTGGGGGTGGAAGGAGGTGCTGAGACAAAGTTGGGTGCCCTGTAGCGTGAAAATCTCTTGCCAAAATGTGCTTGTGAAAACGGGGTCTCTGTCACTTTCGATCGTAGAGGGAACCCCATAGAGCTTGATCACATTGTGCACAAACGCTTCAGCTACTTGTTTAGCGGTGTAAGGATGTGATAAGGAGATGAAATGGGCATACTTCGAAAGTCTATCGACTACCACAAGTATAGTCGATTTTCCCCAACTTCGTGGCAATCCTTCTATAAAGTCCATACTCACATCATTCCACACTACCGTAGGTATAGGGAGAGGTTGGAGGAGGCCCGCAGGCGCTTGGTTCGTGTGCTTGCATCGTTGGCAGATGTCGCACCTCCTAATGTAGTCTTTGAGCATTTTCTTCATACCCGGCCAGTACGCCACCTGCTTGAGCTTCAGCCAAGTTTTCTCGTAACTGGAGTGACCCCCTTGCAATGAGTCATGGTGGATTTGCAAGAGTTGGGTTGCTATCGGAGATGTTGGGTTAATGACCACTCTCCCTTTATAATAGTAGAGTCCATGTTGGAGGCTGTACCCAGGAGCTTCACCTCTATCTATCTTAGCTTGGATCTCTTTAAAATAAGAGTCTTGCTGTACTGAAGTTTTCAACGAGATTAACCAAGTAGGGTGCACAATGGAGATGGCTTGCAACTGGCGATCTTCGAACATGCGAGAGAGAGCATCGGCCCCTTTGTTTTTCCTTCCTTGCTTATACTCAACCCTGAATTGATACCTGTGGAGTTTCCAAAGCCATGTATGCTGAGCCTCCATGTCGAGTCGTTGTTCCAAAAGGTGTTTCAATGGCTTATGGTCGGTTTTGATGAGGAATTCTCCGCTCAGCAAGTAATGTCGCCACTTCTTTATCGCGAGTAGGATAGCTAACATCTCTTTCTCATACGTTGATAGATATCTACTCTTCCCTTTCAACTCCTTACTTAAAAATGCGATGGGGTGTTGTTTTTGCATCAAGATAGCTCCCACTCCCGTACCAGCTGCGTCACATTCCAGTATGAACTTATCTTCAAAATTGGGCAAGGCCAGCACCGGGGAAGTGGTGAGAGCTTCCTTCAAAGCTTCGAAGGCGTGCTGAGACTCAGAAGACCACTTGAACGCTCCCTTCTTAGTGAGGGACACAAGGGGCGAAGTAATGGAGGAATAATTGTTAATAAACTTTCGATAGTAACACGCTAACCCTAGAAATCCTCGCAAAGCTCGCAGTGTTGTCACGCCCCACTTCCCACTATATGGAAATACAGGCACGCAACTGAGGCCCAGCGAATGATATACATCATCCATAAGCTATACAATTATAAGCTCAACAAGATCTTTATAACACATTCACGCAGGCAGATATAATAATCACATGAGCTGAAAATAGATAACCATCATTTGGATAATACATCAACATCGGGTCAAGATGCCCGGGAGTACAAGGTGCCAGAATTAAAATAATATGATAAGCAGTTCGCTATAACAACTAGATAACATAGCAACTAAAAGAAAAACAACATGAAGTAGTAAGGAAGTAGCAATGATCGTCTAGAGAGTCTGCTCGTCGGGTCCATTAGTACCTGTATAATTATTAACTCAAAGAAAATAGAAAAGTTCCTGTTAGAGCAAGTTTCGGGCAGCAAGTAGCAACAAGCAGAAAAGGGGGTAATATAACAAGATATAACATGGAAGAAACAAGAAGTAGAAGTACAAATACAATATGGAAGTAAGCAAAGAACTGGGACAATATGATCATGTAAGTAATAACTGTAACTAGTGTATTCTAGACTTCAAGATATAAGCAATTGATAACCTAGGATCAGTTAATCGATAATCATGTAATCAATGATCGAGAGTCATGTAATCAAGAGTCATGTAATCAAGAATCATGTAATCAAGAATCATGTAATCAAGAATCAAGAGTCATGTAACGAAGAGTCATGTAATCAAGAATCATGCTTAGTGAAGATCTCAAGTTTATCTGTGTTATTAACTTATCTAATGCACGCAATCCTGTGTCCCATACCACAAGTTCATGCATATCAATAATGTTACGTTTAGACTTAAGTAGTGAATTCTATAGGATTATGTACTCGGGTCTTCCAGTGATAGTATCAAGACATGTAATCATGAATCATGTAATCGAAAATTATGTAATCAAGAATTGTGTAATCAAGAATCAAGAATCAAGAATCACTATTTCGGGAAATACGGGCCCCCTTCCGAGTATACTCTCCTATATTGTCCACTATTAAGTCGTACCCTTATAACCCCGGCTTATTATTCTTTTATGATTAATTATGAATATGCAGTTGGTACGACTAGTAGAACGGTGTAATCAAATAGTTTAGTCAAGAAAATATCAAGGACAGTAATCATGAATATGAGACGTAAAACGAGTATATGTATCGAGAGTAGTTATTATAGAATTATCAAGTGGTATAAAATGCATTCTATCAATCTATTATATCTATGCAAGTTATTATTATAAGAACAATAATACACTCAGTTCATTAAATATGAAAAGTAATGGGTTTATATGCAAAACCGTAGAGATGAATTTTTAGACAACTTGACATATCTGCATTCAAATTCACTTTCCCGTTGTTACAGAAAAGCAAATCCGATTCCGTCAGAGATTCTGGAAAGTAGACTCTCTTTCGGTTCTAACGCATATTCACACGATACATTCTAAAGACAGTAGCTATGCGTACAAATTCATTCTTCGCTGGTTTCGATGTTTCGCGCGCATTCTGGAAATTCGGAGTCACAATATTAAAACTGCGATATCTCATAATCTATACATCGGATTGAGAAACTGTAGGATGTTTCGGATATCTAGACTCGAAGGGCTACGATTTTCATGTAGAAAGTTTTTCGATCCAGTGTCGAGAACATGGTCGAATTCTCAGTACGAGATGCCGGTTAGTAATCCCGTGCAGATTCAGAAATTCGTGATATGTCAGTACTAAAATTGCAATATCTCACAATCTATACATCCGATTGAGAAACCGTCAGATGTTCTGGATTCGGAACTCGACGGGCTACGATTTTCACGTAGAAAATCTTTAATCCAGTATCAGGAACATGATCGAATTCTTAGTGCAAGGTCAAGAAATTTTAGAGATAGTAAGGTTGAATATTCGATATTCGATAACACGATTCGAAATGTGTTAACGGTTCACTCTTTAGTTGATATAGCATGGAACAAGTGACTAGAATGGAGTTTGACAATAAAACATGACGATAACTAGACTACTTGCCACGAGTCAAAGAAAAATACTTGTACGAGAACAAAAAGAGTGTACAAGGTACTTGTAGGATGGCGAACGGGTCGAGTGGGCCGGGTCGGGCCCAACCCGTACGGATTGGCACGAATACTTAGCCGGGCCGGGCCGGGTTGCACCCTTATACGGGCCGGTCCGGGCCGGGCTAAGTTTTCGTTTGGGTGGCCCGCCCAACCCTGTGAACCCTTTAGGGTTCGACCCGGGTTGGGCCGGGTCGACCCGCGGGTTGGCCCGTTAAATATTATTATTATTATTATTATTATTTGGTAGCTTAAATTAAAATAATAATAATAATAATAATTTTACAAATGATGTATACAAACAACCATATCTTTGTTTGATGAATACTACAATTCTTCAAAAATTATAATACTAAGTAAGTAATAATACTAATAAGTAATAATACTACAATTCTTCAAATATCCCCAAATGATGTTTAATTATAATACTAAGTAAGTAACTAAGTAAGTAATTAATAATACTAATAAGTAATAATACTACAATTCTTCAAATATCCCCAAATGATGTTTAATTATAATACTAAGTAAGTAATAATACTAATAAACAATAAAAATTGTAATAATAATAATAAGATTGAAAGAGTGAAATTGACAACAAATTTTGAAATATTATTCATATGAATTTAAGTTACACAATTTGAACAATTTATAACGAAATGAAGAATTCAATTCACAAATAAGTTTTATACAATAACATATTTCTTATATACAATTTTAGTTGAGTACAAGTTTTCTAATTTGACATAACAAGCAAAGCTATTGTTGTTGTTGTTGTTGTTGTTGTTGTTCTTCGGGCGAGTTGCTCCTACTTGTGGAACTTGATAGTGCTTTCCCTTGCGTCCTATCTTCAGCCTTCAGCCAGTCTTCTGTGCAAACGAGCATCTCTAACGCCTCGGGCTTCAACCGATTCCTGTAATCAGATAGAACCCTGCCACTTGTAGAAAATGCACTCTCAGAAACAACTGTAGAGACAGGAGGAGTTAGCAAATCTTTAGCCATAATTGACAGAATACTAAAAGTGTGTTCATGTTCTTTCCACCATTGTAAAATATCTAGTGCAGAAAGAGTAGGCTCAGTATCCTGTTGGTTATACCAATTTAATTCATTTGGTTGATTAGTCCTAGGTTTTTTAGATTGAATTTGTTCAAGTAAACTAAATGTTCTATCACCAATTCTACTTTTACCCTTACCTTTAGAACTACCAGAAGAAGAACTAACTACAGAAGTTGTACTACTAGAAACAAAACGTCTATCATAATAATCATACAAGTTATTTAACGTAGATTCAAACTGAACTAAAAAAGTAGCGCAATCAATTGTTAATTCTACATTGTCCTCTAAATATCCAAAAAATATTTGTATCAAATTCTTCGTACCTTCTAATTTGATACGGGGATCCATAACAGTAGCAACACAAATCAACATAGGAGGAGGAAAATAATACTTCAAAAATTTTTGAAATGCAGGTATTACAATTTCACTAATATAGGCATCATTTAACATTTCGTTAAATATTTGCATCATGCTAACTAATTCAATAAAAATGCTACTAGAAGTAGATTCATATGTTTTTGAAAATTTTAAAGTTGCAGTTTTAAAAGGTTCTAAAAATTTCAACAAAGATTCGGCAAAAAACCAATCGGGGGGAGTCATTTCAAAATTGTGCATATTTTTTACGATACAAAAATCATTTACAACTGCTTTATAATCGGTAACAACATTTAGTAAATCAAAAGTAGAATTCCATCGGTGTCTAACATCCTTTGGAAATTTTCTAAAAGGAACATTTCTAACCCTACACCAAGCTTTCCATTCTTGTAAAATGCTTGGACTTAATGCAATAAAATGTACACAATTTCTAATTTTAACTATATATGGATCAGCTATTCTTAATGCATCTTGAACACATAAATTTATAATATGACATGCACATCTAACATGAAAAATATTGTCAGATGGAGGTTTAATACATATTTTAAAGTAGTAATTGCTACATTGTTGTTAGATGCATTATCAAAACTAATAGCCATAATTTTATCGCGAATATGAAAAATATCACAAATTTCTATAATGCGGTTTGCTATTTCAGCGCCACTATGGGGATACGGCAACGCCGCAAGTGATATGATTCTTTTTTGAAGAATCTAATCATTGTCGATCCAATGACAGGTTATTCCCATCGTTGGAATATTGTTGACACCCGTCCAACAACCCGAAGTTAAACTAACCCTACAAGTTAAACTCCATAAAATTGCAATCAAAGCGTCCTTCATTTCCATGTACACTTTAAAACAATCCGATTTGCAAGTATTTCTCGGAATTCTTTTAAAATGAGGGTTTAAGGCCGTTTGATTAAAATTTTCCAAGTTCCTACTATCGGGATAGGAAAATGACAACTCTTCCTTAATGACTAATCGGGCCATTTCCCGATGAACAAGTTCGGGATCATAAGGGTGGCTATCTACTTGACCGGTCCTAGGGTTGATTTTTTGTTGGCCTTGTATTTGATCAAGAAGTTCTTTATGATTATTTTGTATGTGCCTACTAATTGTACCGGTGTCGTCACCCCTCTTGAATTTGTATGTTTTACTACATATTTTACACACTTTCAAACCTATACCCGGAGTATGTTCGTCCGGAATATAATCATAAAACTTATGCCAATCGCTAGTTTCTCTTCTACTTTTCCTACTACTACTGGGTTGTGTGGTTTCGGGTTGTTGTTGTTGTTGTTCTTCTTCTTCTAATTGAATGTCACCTACAACATCAATGTCGTGTGTACCCCATTATTCCATAGTAGGATCAATGTAATCTTGGGCGGGCTCACTAGTTGGGACAATTGGTGGCCTACGTGAAGAGGAGGAGGAATCTTGTCCGCTACGACCGCTACCACGTGATCTAGACATAATGTAGTAATGTGCTAAAGTAAAGTATGTAAAAAAAAATATACAATGTAGGAGCGGTGAATTATACAAAAAAAAATTTAAAAACAAGAGGGTTGAAAGAGAGAAGTTCAAAAAAACGAACAATAATTTTAACAATAACGCAAAAAAAATAATTAACGAGAGAGATAGAGATATTTTGATACCGTTCACCGTGAAATACGCGTATGTAAAAAAAACCGTTAAAATAAGAATAGAATAGAAAAGATGGAGGAGCGCTTTGCCGATTCGACGATTCCGCAATTGAAGAGTTGAGAAGAGGTTGAAGTAGATTTGACGAGGGTTGAAGAGAGTTGAAGACGTTGAAGATGTTGAATTTTGTTTCCGATACGACCGAAATTTGATCGTGTATATGCCTCCTTGTACACTTGTTTTGATGAATACTACAATTATTCAAAAATTCTTTACAAATGATGTATAATAGTAGAGAGAGTAAGAGAGTGAGGTGTGATTTTTTATGAGATTTTTGGGGGATATTTATAGGCTAAATAAGTGGGGGAAAAAAAAAAACCAAACGGCTCTGGGACAGAGCGCAGCAGTAGCAACGGTGTGATTTTCGACCAGTCGACCCTTCACGGGTCGAACGGGTCGAAACCCGCGGGTCGACCCGCGGGTTGGCGGGTCAAATTCACGTGTTGGGTCGTGTTCATGGGCCGGGTTTCGCGAATTCGATTCGCGAAAATTGCGATCCGGGTCGACCCGGTACTGTTCACCGGGTTCGACCCGAACCCGCGAAGCAATTTAACGGGCCGGGTTGGTGGGCCGGGTCGCGGGTGGGTCGCCGGTTGTCCCGGCCCAGTTGCCATCCCTAGGTACTTGCCTTATAACGTGATGATTTCGGTGGTGATTTTAACCACGGAAAGAAGCGACGTCGGCAACAAACGGCGGCACAAATGCGGTAAGAATGGCGGCAAGACGGTAGCTAACGGTAGTAACGGTGAGCGACGACAACAACAAGGTGGCGCGGCATCGGGTTATTTTTCGGGGTTCACGGGATCGCAGAGGCAGAGTCGTTGGCTCGAAGGTGAAAGGTAAAGTGGAGCTTGGGTGTTGCTTGAGCTCTCGGGTGTGAAGAAGGCAGAGGGTGTGAAGAAGGTAGAGGAAGAGAAGAAGGGAAAATGAAGAATGTAGATAAAAGAAGAGAAAGAGGTAGGAGCTCTGCATGTGTGTGTGTGTATATATATAGAAAGGAAGGGATAGGAGGGGTGTAGAAAAATCAAAGGAGGGGTGTAGAAAAATCAAAGGATAGGAGTGCAGCATGTGGGGGTGTAGAAAAATCAAACGTAGAAGGAGAAAATGAGAACAAGGTGTGGAAAAATGAACAAGGAGGAGAAGTCAGGAGTTAGGCGTAGAATTAGGCAGGATTAGGATTAGGATTAGGATTAGGATTAATCAGAGTTTAAAATTTGTATTTAAACTCCGATCGAAAAATCACAAAATTATAGAATTGATCAGAAAAATATTCTGGCTTTAGATAAAGAGTCCAAAGAGAAAAATAAAACTGATCTAAAAATTGAAGTACAAAAGTTCACGTAATAAAATACGTACAACTGGAATAGGGAGTTACAAGTGTCCTAGGTGGAGGCCAGCTATTGATGGCGGAGATCTTGCTAGGATCCACCGAAACACCTCTCGCAGACACAATGTGTCCCAGGTAAGCCACTTCGCCCACTCCAAACACGCATTTGCTCCTTTTGGCTTTCAAGGAGTGGTCTAGAAATTTCTACAGCACTAATCGCAAGTGTCGAGCGTGTTCTTGGGAGTCTCGACTGTATATCAAAATATCGTCGAAGAAGACGAGCACGAACTTGCGGAGGTATGGCTTGAAAATTTCGTTCATCAAGGATTGAAAAGTGGACGGCGCATTAGTAAGACCAAACGGCATCACAATATATTCGTAATGTCCCTCGTGAGTTTTAAAGGCCGTCTTGTTGATGTCTTCCTCCTTCATACGAATTTGATGGTACCCGCTGCGGAGGTCCAGCTTGCTGAACACTGTGGAACCTTGTAGCTCATCCAATAATTCGTCGATGACAGGAATAGGGTACTTGTCATTGATCGTCATCTTATTCAAGGCTCTATAATCCACGCAAAGCCGCCATGTTCCGTCCGCTTTCTTCACCATTACGATAGGAGATGCGTAGGAGCTAGTACTGGGGCGTATGACTCCCGAGTGTAGCATTTCTTGAACCAATCTTTCTATCTCATTCTTCTGGTTCCATGGGTTCTTATAGGGCCTTTGGTTGACAGGTTGGGCAGTGGATAGGAGTGGAATAGAGTGATCTTGGGGTCTTGATGGCGGTAGGGTGACCTGTTCTTGAAAAACCTCGTCGAAGGAACCCAAAATCGGAGCAAACTCTTCTGAACAGGTCGTTACTGTAGCTTCCTGCTCTGTTCTTGGACTTGTCACTGCGGAGATCTGAAGTAGGAGCCCCCTCTTCAGATGTGCCAGAGTCTTGTGGAACGCCTTGGGCTCCACCACCTGCAAGCTTCCTTCTCCGACTCCCTTTAACCTCCTGACCTCGCAGTTTTGTTCAAAGCAAACGGAGTTGCTTTTGAAGCTCAGCCAAATGCCTTCCAACAAACGCATCCATTGAGCTCCCAAGATAAGCTGACTGGTTCTCAATGGGAGCACATAGAATGTGGTTCGTATTGATACTCCTTGGCAAAGGAACTCTAAGTTTTGGCAAACGCCCTCACACTGCAGCTCCTGGCCTCCGGCGACAGTTACTGAGAAATTAACACTCTTGTCGATAGGTAGTTTTGCCTTCTTCACTACCTGCGAGTCCACGAAGTTATGGGTGGAACCGGTGTCTATGAGGGCATAAACCACCTGACCCTGTACACTACCCTTCAATCTTAAGGTTCTGGGAGAACCCAAACCGGTGATAGCGAAGAAGGAGATGGTTGGAGGAGTGGACTCCGCTGGCACCAATCGCATATAACTCAGTTAAGGTTCTGCTTGATCACCAGGTTCTTCTTCTTGATCCTTCAAGCACTCACTCCTGTCCGTTTCCCCATCGTCAAGCTCTCCTTCGATGTGCATAAGTGATCTTCCCTTACACCTATGGCCCTTGAACCACTTCTCGTCACAACGGAAACAAAGGTTTTGGGCCCTCTTCTCCGCCAGCATCTTGTCGAACTGCGATGGCTTAGGGGATTCAGGGATGGTACTCTTCACTATCATTGGGGGGTTGGTGGATGGGAATGGTTTGTTGGGAGTGTTGGGGATGAAGTGGCTGGGTTTGGAGCTGATACCCAAATACCTTATGGCCTTCCTCTGGCACATCGCGATAGTCTCCCTCGCGATAGCTTCTCGATATGCCTCCGTCACCGATTTGGGATGTTTGAGCAATACTTCCTGCTGCAAGTCCTCCCTGAGGCCAGAGACAAAACAGTCGACCAACACCGACATCTCCAACGGTTTGGTTAGGTGGCTATATTTGAGAAACTCCTTGTGGTAACTCTGAACTGACCCTGTTTGTTGGAGCTTGAGTAGAGTTGCAGTAGGATTCTGGAGCTTAGTTGGCCCAAATTGAAGCATCATCTCCTTCTTTAGGAATTCCCACTTGATTTCCTCTCCATATTGTCTCTTAAACCATCTCCACCACATCAGTGCGTCATCCCTCAAGAAATAAATGCTGAAGTTTACTTGGTATTTCTCCTCAACCCTTTGGGTATCGAAGTGGTGTTCGAGGTGAAAAAACTAGTTACTAATGTCCCCAGTGCCGTCGAAGAGGGGAATCTCTAGCTTGGTATGCTTGGGAAATAAGCTTGGTATCTATCGATCTCATCATCGCTTCGCCTCCATCTGTGGTATAGGAAGGAGTCAGGTGTGGGAAGAAGAAGGCAAGAGCGGTCGTTGGTGGGGTTTGGTGAGATGGGGTGCTCTTCCCTGCTTCGGGGGTTTCGCTCCGCAAGGCGACGGAGCAAACTCCTGATCTCGTCGTTCTGCAATTACAAACCAGTCATCTGAAGCTGTAGGGAGCCAAGAGAGACCTCGAGCCCTTCCACCCTCTGATCTAGATCGATCGGCTGTTGGGGATCAACACCCTCTAAGGTGGTTCCCCGCGCCAATAGGCCCTGTGGTCCGATTCCAGAGTTGTCTTCAGAATTAAGGATCGGCGAGCGCTCGATCATGTTCTCAGGGTTGTTAGGCTCTGATACCATTGTTATAGATCCAAACTGGGGTCTCCCCGGAGGGGGCGGAGGAGGTGGATCGCGCCTTGAGCGAGTCTCCACCATAGTCTCCTGTGAGAGCACAGGATAGGGAAAGGGATAGGAACGAGGAAGAAGAAGATAGAGATAAGAAGAAGGTGCACTGTATTCCAAATCATAATCTTCTTTTACAACTCATAACTCCTTATATAGATGGAGTGGTACATTGAATCCTTCTTCAGAAAAAGCAAAAAGCAAATTACAAGGGAAAAGAGCCTAACGGCTCAACGGTCACTACTGTAGCGTGGGACCCACCAAGGATTTCCCTCCACTCGTAGATGGCCAGCTCACGCTGGGGCCCACCCGTGAGGTGTAAACCCAAGGGGTTTATTGCATATGGCTCAGTCATTTATTCATTCAGGCCCTTGGAAGAATTTTAATATCTGAGGGACTGATACTCAAACTCTTCAGCGCTGATACACTCCCTTGAAGCTTGCTGGTTCGCCCCAGTCGCCTGTGCAGCGCTTGGATCTGCATCAATTTTTTTGTATTCAAGTTTCACAGACCCCAAAATGGATTCGAAGACACAAAAATATGAAGCACATGGAAAAGCATATCTTTATAAATTATTGATGAGTTCCACCCTTTTTTGACTGATTACATTTGGAGTTTATAACAGTTGAGTACAATTATGACCTTTCTTAAACAATATATGTTCTGTCTGGTAGACTTGAGTTAGTGCGTAGAACAAAAAAATCATGCCACTGCATAGACCAAATTAATTAATAAAGCAATGTTGGGTATATTCATACTTGTGTTGAGAAGAGAAGACCGTGAAACAAAGAAGGTTGAAGCGTCGATGGAGAGAAAAAGAAGCAGCAACGTTGCAAATAAAGGCAGCACTAGTAGCAGATGGCAGTCGATTGCCTAAACCTATTGTTTTGGAATCAAAGAATTGCGGTCGACTGTGCATTGGGCAGTCGACAGCCAACGGCGAGCTGATTGTTATTGGGTCTATATCTCGGTGATCGTACGTACGGCTCCTATCGTCTGGCTTCTTCTTCAGGATATATCAGACAGTTATTATATGAAGACTAACCTTGGGGTTTCTCTAGATTTAGAGAGATATTTTTTTGTGAGTGACTTTGTAACTCCTGTAATCTTCTCTAGTTGAATAATATCTTTCTATATTTCTCACCTGATTAGGGTGGTGAACCGGAACAAATCTTTGTGTGATTGGTGTGATCTACTTGCTTAGTGGTTATCATATCTATTTGTGCTCCTAGATACCTTGCTCAACAACTCCGTTGCGCCACAATTTCCTAACAACTGGTATATGAGCTTCGATTGATGAGTCCCTTGGTGAAGATGATAGGTTACAACTACGTGAAGATCAAGTAGTTCGACGGTAAAATCAACTTTAAACTCTGGAAGGTAGACATGTATGATATACTGGTTCAAGAACATTTACATCTAGCCTTATATGAAGATAAAGGAAAGTCATCCGACATGAAGAAGGAGTAGTGGGATGAGATTTGTCTAAGAGCCGTAAGTTTAATCCGACTGTCATTAGCTGGCGAGGTCAAGTGCAACTTCTTTGAGAAGAAAAGTGTGGCGAGTCCATGGGCAAGACTCAAATCTGACTACTTGAGATCGTCGTTATTGGATCGGATGTATTGGAAGAGAAAACTGTTTTGTTTCTCAATGAAGGAAGGTACCATTATTCAAGATCATATTACAGAGTTCAATCAGGGGTTATATGAACTGAGGGCAATAAGCACAGATAATCTAAGCAAACAGCATAAAGCTTTCAACTTGATATATTCACTGTGAGATTCATACTAACATTTGATAAATACCATGCTACACGGAAAGTTTGCCAAGGATAATCTTTTGGTGGATGAGATGATCAAGGGCTTGAAGGAACATCAACATAGGAATAAGACTCAAAAATTATTGTCTACCTCCATAAGTTGCTTAGCAGTGGAATATCTTTCAATTCAAAATTGTTGAAAATGTAATTGGTAGACCTGAATGCCCAAGTAAACCTTCATATAGCACCGCACGGTTCTGGAATGGTTCGATCGATCGACTTGAACTGCAATAGGAAGAAAGTGTGAGAATGGCTCGGGGCGTGGATTGCACTTTCTTTAAGAAGCTATTCGGTCGATTCTGGAGATTAAGTCGTTCATCACCAAATACTTCCCCCATGATACAATGAGCTCTTGTTTACAGTGTTGCCTGATACTCCAGTGGCAACACGTACCAAGCTTGCACCACTCAATGGAAAAATTGCTCAATAATTGGAAAAATATTTGAGAAGCGAGGAAGAATATATTTTTCGCTGTAATTTTTCTATCTGACAGAAATTATCTATTTATAACCAAAAGAAGAAAACGTTTTACTGATTTTTGCCATTAAAACATGATTTATTTTCACCATAAAGGATCCTTTACTGCCTTAAAAATGTTTCATCGATTTATTCTTTACTGGGAAAAATTGCTAGTAAGAGAAGAAACATTTTTGATATTTAAAATCAGTTTTTAAAAAATCATTTTTTTTCAAGAGACCCTAAGACCCCTAAATCCCGGCCTGGTCATATATATATATATATATATATATATATATATATATATATATATATATATATATATATATATATATATATATTGTTACCGCTGATTTCGGTGTGGGGGTAAACAGATAGAATTTGTGAGTCCGAGAACAACCTGAACAGTTGACTCAAGCCTTGCTCCTGGCGCAACCTGCAAGGAAGTGCGAGACACCGGGATTGATTCCGGCGACGCACCCTCCGACGCTCTTGTCAGTAATCAGAAGAGATTAAGAAAGAGCTTAAAAGTGGTGAAGAAGTGATTAACCTGGTCATGGTGGTAGAGGGGTTGTATTTATAGTCGTCATTGGAACGGTTAGGGGCATGATTTCCTGCCTAACAGCAAGGAGGAAAATCCTCCTATTCTGTTTTGGGAAATTAGCCCCTGATTCCCGGTGGGAGCAAATCAGGCCTGTTGAATTGATTTAGTCAAATCAATGGCCCTGATTCTCCTCTTGGTGATCTGGGTTTGTATCGGGTCGGGACCCGTGCCCAGTTATGGTGGTTCCGTTCGCGGGTTGTTGGTTCTGTGAGAAGGAGACCCAATACCCGTTTGTATGTGAAATTACCTTTTTACCCCCGAGTATCAAGATCCGTGCTCGATCTGGACGGTTCCGATTTAACCCCATTTTTAGCCATATCACGAGCCCCCCACTCCTAAAGACTGAGCGTGATCAGACTTTGAGGAGTAGTTTAACTGTTTTAGTGGCTGGTGGAGTTGTATCGGAGTCCGAATGGAGGATTTTGAATCTCGAAGGGGGTAGTGTAACCCCCATTTCCGTAAATACTTATTTTCCAAATATTTTCAGTATTTTAATCATTTATAAATTTATTTTGTGTCGAATTTGTTTTGAGATTCTCTATTTAAATATTTTTCCAATCGAAAATACTATTATTATTTCGAGTAGGGCGTATTTAAAATCTTAATTTATCGGTCAATTGTATTTCAGCCCAAATCATGTATATTATTATTAGAGTATTTTAATAAAGTTGTTAAACCTGAATGTTATTATTATTATGATTATAATTACTAATTGTTATTTCTTGAATGCTTTAATTAAAAATTCATCCATCGAAATATTTTACTTGAATACCCGATCTGATTTTCTTGGCGAGTTACATTTTATTTTAAATTCTTATTATTTCAATTGTGTTATTTATTTATCTAATTGGGTTGGAATTTTCGTTCATGAACTATCTTTTTCTTTTATTGAGTTATCTATATTGTGGATTTTGTTCATTTGAATTATGGGTATTTTTATTTGAACCGTGTTGAATTTGATCTATCTCCTAATTGAACCCTAATTGTACCCTATAAATACAACTCTACTGTAACCTTAATTTCTGCACGCAAATCGAAACCTAGCCGCCTATTCTCTCTCCTCCCGTTTCTCTCTCCCCAACCAAACCCATTACTGTTCTCCTTCCCCAGCCACTTCCGGCGACTCCTCCACCTCCGGCGACCCCCACCCGTCGCCATCCTCCTCCAGTCGGCGCCACCATCAACGCAAAACCCTCTCCCCGACCCCCTGCTCCTCCCCCTTTCCCTTTCGACCACAACAGGCCGAAACCCAGAACCCAATCACCCATCGAAACCCTTCCCGTCATCTTCCCCGACCCAATCTCCGGCCCCCTTCGCCGCCAATCACCGCCAGCACAACCCCCCGATCTCCCCTCTCCTCTTCCACTCGTCGACAGCACCACAGAACCAAAAACCCATTGTTTCCCCCTTGTTCCCTCTTCCGATCGCCGACGCTGCCCCTGTTCTGCTCGACGCCGTCTGCCCGTTGCGTCGCCGCCTGCGCCACCGGCCGCCGCCGTTGACCGGCCATTGTTGCAGTCGTTGCTATCTCTTTATGGTGGTGTTGTTGTACTCTTGCTGTAGTTGCTCTCTCTTTAATTGCTAGGCTCTTTGGGTGCACGTATATTGCACGTGTTATTGGGGATTGTGCTAGTACGTATGTTCGTTGCTTCAGGATTCATATTCCATTATTATTGCTATTCGTTTCACCGGTTAACAGGCAAGTCACTGTCCACTTGAATTGCTTTTTGTTTCAAATTCAAGTTTTATTGAAAATTCTTACAAGTAGATCTTTTGTTATCGTATTTCCTTTGTTGTCCCTTTCGTTGAGTTTATTGTGGGTTTACACGAGCTAACCCCAATATTCTTGACATCGTGCCAATTTGACTCTAAAGTTTGGATCCTTAATAAATGCATATAGAATTGTTAATAGGGTTATTCATACAAGTCACAACACAAATAATTTATTGTAGAGACAATTGTTAGGTAGTATGTCGTTTGATCGTTTGATGATTGATTGATGTTAGACTTGTATGTGTGTGTTCTAAATCTTATTTATCATGTTTGGACACCTATGATGCTAGTTACACGAATTGTTGACTATAGAATCGAAACCCATCATGTTTAACTAATTTTATTCTCAAGAAAAATACCCTAAGAACTATACATGTTGCTGACCTGAACTTGATCGCTGTTTTCGAAGCAGAAAAAGACCTTAAAATAAAATATTTTCTGAATATGAAATGTAGCCCCTAATGTCTAGATGTCAATAGAATCCAGAATTTCCGAATTCCGAGTTTTGTAGTAAGAGTTATGCCCATTTTACTGAAGCTGTGTTTCTACATTCCAGAATTTCGTATACTACTTTTTAATAGATTAATTATTCCTATGTTGTATCTTTGCATGAATTAATGAATGTATGTTGCATTGCATGTTTCCAATGAGTTATTATCACCATCCTAACCGTCCTATCCATGTTACCAACATATTATTTCCTTGTTGATACTATTGTTCACCCTTGTTCCTAAATTGCATATTGTGTTGTTGCATTGATAAATAATTAACAAGCCTGGGGTTTAAGGGTTGACTTTTCGTGGTGGACAATATAGGAATTGTACTTGGAGGAGGGGCCCGTGTTTCCCTAAATAATGTTCCGGCTATTGTTTTATCGATGATTGTGGTTATGGCCGTAACCCAATCTATCGTGTATTGTATCGTTGCCGATGACCGTACCGTACACCGAAAGGTGATTAATGTTTAATGTTGAAGAGTACATGAACTATAGAGCCCACTACAATGTCTAAAGCGAAATTGTTTGTATGTAGCAACCATGTAGTAAAAGGATGGATGCATGAAGTGCTACATTAGTTAGGATTAAAATGATTAATAGACATAAGGATTGACACATCACCGACATTGCATATTGATCATCACTGTTCCTATTGATATCGAATATTGGCTAAGTATTACCGTTATTGATTATTGATTACCGTTACCGAATATTGCACCATTGTTTATAGCCAATTGTATCGATTGTCATGATTTTGTCCCATTTTATTAATTCTTATTGATCCGTTGATTCATCGTTATACCTTATTCCATTGTTCCCTGCTTTCTCTACTTGCTGTCCATGACTTGCTCTAAGGACAATTATTTTTCTCTTTTTAGATGAAGAATTTACAGGTAATGAAGGAGATTTGCCTGCTCGAGTTGGAGAACAAACATCTTGAAGATTTCTGCTTTTAAATTGCTTATCGTTTAAATGACTTAATGTATTGAGACTTGTATTTATTTTTGGACTGGAATATTATTGTTTGGGCTTATGTCCCGAATTTTTATTATTGTTTCCAGACGTTGGATTATTATTATTGTATTTGGATATTTATATTGCTTCATTCCAAGTATTTTTGTTCATGAGATCATTATTATTGCCTGCGCAAATGTTCTGTATTGTTTATGTTGTTGAGTTAATCGATTAAACAGCTTATGGGTGACGTTAGTCATTCGCTGGGCTTTTGTCATGTACTCGTATTCCTTATTTTTGGAAAGCGGGGCGTGACAGGTAGTGAGGTAATTTTTGACATCGTGTGCTGTTCTTGAGCTGCATCGGGTATCTGACGGTCTTTTATCTATTTTTTCGAAGTATTTATTTAATTTTGTGATGTGTTTGCTAATCGTTTGGGGGTCTTAGCGGTACATTCTAGGTAATAATTGTTCGTTCAGGGGTTCGAAAATGTGCCCCCGAATTTCCAATTATTTTCCAGAATTTTTAGCTAATTTTCCCGAATTTTTAGCAATTTTTTCGCAATTTTTAAATAAATGAAACGATTTAAATAAATAAAAAACGATCTAAATACCGATTAATGACGTGGCTCGATCTGAGCCGTTGATCATGGACGAGCACGAATTTCGGAATGATCTGACGGCTGTTATCGCTCGGCAGCTTTTTTCTCCGTTTACGAGCTCAGAAAGGCACTTGCTCGGCTACCGACCGGAGGTAGAGGGGTTCGGCAGGCCGAGCGACGTGGCTCCATCTGAGCCGTTGATGATGGCGCGCTTCCCAAGAAAACGCTATCTTGTCTTTTAGCGCACGTGGCGCACTCTGGACCGTTCATCATTAGAAGCACGAATTTCTGAGAGATCCAACGGTCGTAGTAGCTCGGTGTCCTTTTTCTCCGTTTACGAGCTCGGAATGGCACTTGCTCGGCTGCCGACCGGAGACAGGGGGTCTCGGCGGGCCGAGTGACGTGGCGCAATCTGAGCCGTCGGATGACGACGCGCATCTCGAGACGGGCACATTTCTCAATAAAACACTATCTTGTCGTTTAGTGTCCTCGGCGAGATCTGGGCCGTCTGATTGAGATCATGCGCGAAAGTTGAGGAGAAAGTGCGTTTTCTCCGTTTGCGAGCTCGGAAAGGCACTTGCTCGGAATCCGACCGGAGACAGGGGGTTTCGGCAGGACAAGCGACGTGGCGCAGTCTGAGTCCTTGGATGACGGCGCGCATCTCAAGACGGGCACATTTCTCAAGAAAACACTATCTTGTCGTTTAGTGTCCTCGGCGAGATCTGGACCGTCTGATTGAGATCATGCGCGAAAGTTGAGGAGAAAGTGCGTTTTCTCCGTTTGCGAGCTCGGAAAGGCACTTGCTCGGAATCCGACCGGAGACAGGGGGTTTCGGCAGGACAAGCGACGTGGCGCAGTCTGAGTCCTTGGATGACGGCGCGCATCTCAAGACGGGCACATTTCTCAAGAAAACACTATCTTGTCGTTTAGTGTCCTCGGCGAGATCTGGGCCGTCTGATTGAGATCATGCGTGAAAGTTGAGGAGAAAGTGTGTTTTCTCCGTTTGTGAGCTCGGAAAGGCGCTTACTCGGAATCCGGTCGGAGACAGGGGGTCTCGGTAGGGCGAGCGACGTGTCGCAACCCGTCTCGAGACGATCCTGTTCCCAAGGACATTAATGGTGCTCCGGGGTTTGAGCGGCGTTCCGCCTTCTCCCGGTCATTAAGGATAACCCCTTCAATTAATGCGTGGCGTTTCAACTTCCGAGGGTCATAATGGCTGGTTCTTGGAGGTTAGGCTATAAGTACTCCATTCCCCCTGTCATTTTCAGTCGCAGCAATGTTGGGTTTTAGACCTCGGAGGTACCGGACGGGTGGTCACCCTCTTGCCTTCTTTCCTCTCCCGTTCCTGACGGCCCCAAAGTGGATGTCAGGGTCGGGAGAGAATAAGGCAGGAGTGGTGACGACTGTAGTCCGGACCCGAGGGATGAGCCGCCTCGGAGGGACGGGTGGTCGTTCTTCCACCAAGATCTTCTGCCTTCTTTGGTCGCTCCGAAGTGGGTGTCAAGGTAGGCGGAGATCCTGGTGGAAGAGGTGATGATCCATGTCCGAGTCCGAGGGGTGAGTCCGTTTCAGAAGGAATGAAGGGCGTTCCGGGCAAGTTGTTTGCAACTGTGAAGGTTCTGTTGCCAGAGCAGGCCGAACCTTCGTAGTTACAATCAACTGGCTCGGAATGGGGCGCTTCTCCCGATCTCTGAGTGTTGATCTGCTTTCGACCGAGGCCCGTGGGTCGGCGGAATACCTGCCGAGACCCGGGGCCTGGGGGGTGCTCGCCGAGGGCGGTGCCTTAAAACTTTGAATCAAAACTTTTTCTGGCTTCCCTAGACATAGGTGAGGCGTCCGAAGGTTCGATCGTCCGGGCGTCGTGGCGTAATCTGAGCCGTTCGATGATGGCGCGCATCTCAAGACGGGCACATTTCTCAAGAAAACACTATCTTGTCGTTTAGTGTCTTCAGAGAGATCTGTGCCGTCTGATTGAGATCCGATGCGAAAATTGAGGAGAAAGTGCGTTTTCTCCGTTTGCAGGCTCGGGAAGGCACTTGCTCGGAGCCGACCGGAGGCTCTGCAATCTGGCTCGGATTGCGTGTAGCTCGGATTCAGATCCCATTGCGCCGAGCGAGTTGACTTGGTGAGGGAGGCAGTTGTGTTGGGCCTTCGCGACGTTTCGAGAGCGGCCCAAAAGTCGCGTTTCTTCGTTTGGAAGTCTAAAGGACGTTCCATTTTACTATAAATCTTCACCCCCCCCTTAGACTAAGTATCATTTTTCACTTTTACTCTCTCTCTTCAGTTTTTTACTTTGCCTTCGAAGTTTTCTGCTCTCTGGTGGCGTTGCTAGCTGTCGCGGTAGCGTGCCTTGTCTCCGGCGAACTTTCCGACCGTACCTATCACTTCAAGGTCAGTCTATTTCCCTTCTCTTTTAGAAAAAATGGTTAAGATCACGGATGAGACCCCCGCCTCGGAGCAAGCCGTTGGCCGAGGGGATAAAGAGAAGGAGATAGTGGAGCCGAGCGATCAGAATGTCGTTCGTCCGGACAGAGAGGGCGAAGTGGCCGAGCTGCCTAAGGATTTTGCAGGCGGTGTCCCGGGAGGGGAAGGCCGTGGTCACGATCGTAGAAACGCCGAAGACGGCGGGAGCGTTCGGTCGGCAGCCCATTTCTCTGTCGAGCGTGGGAGGCGTACGGGACTACGCCGAGGACTTCTTGGAGAAAGTGACCCAGGGCACGGCAAAATTGGTGGAGGAGAATGAGCCGAGGGAGCTGTCTGAGGTGGATCATACCATCTCGACTCTTACGGAGGCCGACCTTCACTTGATCCGAGAGGGTTTCCGGATCCCTGCCGACTACGGGCTACTTCTTCCTGGGCCCGGTTTCCGAGCGAACACGAAGTCTTCCTCAGATATGTGTGTCTTTCCCGTCGACTCCTTGATCGCCGGGCTCCGTTTTTCCCCTCCACCCGTTCGTTGCCGAGGTCCTGGCGTGGTACGGTTTGAGCCCCGCCCAGCTGATGCCGAACACATGGAGGTCGGCGGTAAGCCGAGTATGTTCCTCTTTCGGAGTCTCTATCGACCTTGTCAGCCAAGGAGAGACGAACAGAGGTTTTATCTTTCGCCCCGGACGGGCGTGAAACTGATCGAGAATCCGGACTCGATCAAACATTGGAAGGAGAAGTACTTCCTCATCCGAGCTCCGGCGCCGTGGGTGATACCGACGGTTTGGGCGAAGGAGGGTCTGCCCAAGCGGACCAAGAAGGAGGCGGCGCTGAGTGATGAGGAGGCGGAAGTCCAGAGGAAGCTCCTCGCCCTGCCAGCGCTAAGCTGGAAAGATATTACCGAGGAGGATCTGTTCCGTGGGGGTCTCAGTCCGATCGACCCTAGTACGCTTCTGGTATTTATGTTCTTTGCTTAAAGTTCATGAAAATTTTTCTAAGTTTTTTCATTCGGCTTGTGTAGAGACGATGAAGCTGGACTACAAAGCTCTGGTGGCGAAGGGCCGGTCGGAGCAGGAGGCGAAGAAGAAGAGGCCTGCGGCGGGGCCTCAGGACAGCCAAGCCTCGAAGAAGGCTTCGGTCGTGAAGGCTGCTGACCTGCCGAAGGTCATGGTCCTCGAGCAGGGGGAGGTCATGGTCCTCCACCCTCCTGCCTCGGATGCGCCGACAGCGACTCCGAAGGGGGACGCTCCCGGTTCGTCGAGCGGTGCGTTCAGCGTGTCAGAGGTGTTGTCCCTCCAAGTTCCGCCCCTCACTGCCGAGGCGGAGAAGATCTTGACCGAGCGTCATAAGCAGATCTTCGTCCCCGACAGGCAGGTGATGAAGGTCGACGGCTTCTTGGGCGACGGCAACATCTGCATGGAGGCGGTGAAGCACTTGCCGACCCCGAAGGACCGAGCGACCCTGAAGGCCGGGCAAGCAGGGGACGCCGTGATGCAGATTGCTCGGAATACTATGTCGGTAAGTAGGCCGGGCTCTCCCTCATTGAAATTTCTTTCTTAGAGTTTTTTCTAAATCTTTGGGTTCAGATTTTAATCTGCTGTTCTTTTTCAGACCCTCTGCCACTTCAACTTCCTGCTCGAGGAGTTTGCGAACAAGGAGCAGGAGAAGGAACGGGAGAGGGCGGAGCGCGTCAAGGCCACGCAGCTACTTGATGCCGAGCAGCTCCTCTCGACGAAGAGGGCTGCTGAAGTGAAGGGGCTGGAGCAGCAGCTGGCCAACGCCATTCAGCTGTCGAAGGATGCGGCGGCCAAACTTGAGGCCTCGGAGAAGGAGGCCGCTGAGCTGAAGGAGGCACTGGCCAACGCTCGGTCGGAAGCGGAGAAGGCTCAGAAGAGGGCTGAGAGGATCATGGCCAAGCACCAGAAGAAGGTGAAGAAGGTGAGGAAGGCGGTGCAGGAGGAGGCCGCGCAGCACATGCTCCAGAACATGGAGGAAGCCTACGGTCGAGCCCTACTCCATGTTGCCGCCAAGAACTCGGGCTTCGACACGTCCTCCTACCACTTTTACGACCCCGTGGAAGGGGAGGAGGGTGTCCCCGAGGGGTTGCTCGGCCCTGTAGGAGAGACGGAAGTTGTCGAAGGCCCCGGGGAGACCGAGGCCGAGGGCGAGGAGGAGGACGACTCCGAGGAGGAGAGCGGGAGTGAGGACGAGGACGAGGGCGAAGGCGAGAACAAGGCCGAGGGGTCGACGGACCCGAACGACAAAAAGGTCGACACCTGACTTGTTAGCCTCTTTTAGTCTTTCGTAGTTTTGCTCTTCTTTTTGTAAGCCTAACTGCGGACTGGCCACCGCTTTTGTAAAACTTTCTCCTCGGTTTTGAATGAAAATATTTTGTTTGGCTAAAATTTATCCAAGTGTTGAGTCTCGGTTTTTGTATGTGATTGTGTTGTAAATGTTTCCGAACGTGGGCCCATCAGATTTATCTCCGCATTTCAGGTTAAGTTCGGTCCGATCACGGAGGTTGTATACCTTCGGAAGGAACTGGCGAGAACGAAGGGCGAGCTCTCGCACAGCCGGCAGAATCGGTTTCTTCTGCTCGGAAAGCTGGAGGAGACGAAGGCAGCTGTGCGGAGGTACTGTCGCGAGCTGTGGCAACTGCGGAAGTACCCCCAAGCTCCTTGTCCCGAAGGCGAAGTCGAGCAGCTCCGTAGAGAGCTCACTGCCGCCGAGCAGAAGAATGACGACCTTTTGGCTGAGGTCCAACACTTGGAATTATCGGAGAAAGAACGCTCGGCCGCGGAAGAGAAGCTGACTTCCGAGCTGGAGAAGGCGTCGGTCGAGCGCAAGAGGCTATTGGCCGAAGTCGACAAGCTCAAAAGGGTCACGATCGACCGGGGGATCGAGGTCACGCACTTCCGACGGCTCGCGACCGATGGTGCCAATGCCTCTGGCTCGTCGAGGCCTTCTCGTCCGAGGAGGTCGGGCGAAGGACGACGCCCTGAGAGATAGAATCATTGAACTGGAGGAAGAGATTGCGTCGCTCAAGCCTGTGCTGGAGAGGGCTAACGTCCGCAGTACGTCGTGCACCCGCGAAGAGAGCGAGAGGGGGATTTCTTTTTACGAACTCGCAACACGTTCGCCTGCGGCTAGGCGGAGCCCAGCCGACGCTCAGAGTAGCGCAGCCGTCTCGTCGAGCGGTGCCTCGGCTGGCGCCACCATTAGGGTCGGCAGCGAAGGGGGTTCACGCTTCGTTGGTTTAGGGTCGAGTTCGGAGGGCAGGCCTCGTCGTCCTCGCATTTCCCTGAACCGAAGCGTTCCCCTTCCGAAGAGGCCCTGATCATGTCCTTTTATGCTCCTTTGAATTTGTTGTAAAACTTTGTAGTAGAGTCGGTCTTGATGTATGTGGAGACAATGTATATGAGTTTGTAAGTTTGTTTGGATAATTTTCCAAGTCTTGTGCCTCGGAAGTGTATTAAAAACTTGCAATTCGTTCTCCTTTCTTTTCAGCTCGAGGAGGCCGACCCATATACTGACTCCCACGGCTCGGATGACGAATCTGAATTCGAGGCCACTTCTGGGACGGCGGCTCTGAGTCCCAGGAGCGCCGAGCTGGAGTTACGCCGAGCTGAGAGTGAGCGGGCCCACCTCTCGTCCGTCCTCGACCTTCGGGAAGCGGAGATCCAACGCCTGGAGAACAGGATCGCCGAGCTGAGTCCTGCAGGGGGGGACGAAGATTCGCAAACCGCTTTCAGCAACGCTCTTCGGGTCAAGTGTATTCGGCACAACCAGTCGAAGATCATAGCCGAGCGGGACGATTTGCTCTCGGAAATTCGACACTTGCAGACCGTGGTAGCGAAGCTCCGAAAGAAGCGGGGGAGCCATCAGCCGAGGAGGGCGGACAGTCGACCGAACGGTCCAGTGAAGATGTTTCCATATGAGGACCAAGTATAGTGGGTCGGCGTCGTGTATTTTGTTTGCGAACACTTTGTAACCATGGAACAGATGTGCTTTGTATTACAGCCTGGTTGTTGAATAAAACATCTTCATTGCTCTGCATATTTGTCTTGCTTATAACTGTGTTAGTCGCGCCGAGGTACTTGAACCGAGCGTGTTAGTTCCGTCGGCGAGAGTGTTGAACCGAGCGGGTTCCTATATGTGCTGCATTTCGTCGTTTAGTGACTCTGACAAGGTACGGCGCGAATTCCTAGGCGGCTCTGTCCCCAAGAAAGCGCTATCTTGTCGTTTAGCGCAGGTGGCAAGATCTGAGTCGTTGAACGCAGGCACGAATCTCGAGGCGGCTCAGTTCCCAAGAAAACGTTATCTTGTCGTTTAGCGCAGGTGGCATGATCTTAGCCGTCTGATTGAGATCATGCGCGAAAGTTGAGGAGAAAGTGAGTTTTCTCCGTTTGCGAGCTCGGAATGGCACTTGCTCGGCTGCCGACCGAAGACAGGGAATCTCAGCAGGCCGAGCAACGAGGCGCAACCTGAGCCGTTGGATGACGATGCGCATCTCAAGACGGGCACATTTCTCAAGAAAACACTATCTTGTCGTTTAGTGTCCTCGGCGAGATCTGGGCCGTCTGATCGAGATCATGCACGAAAGTTGAGGAGAAAGTGAGTTTTCTCCGTTTGCAGGGTCGGAATGGCACATGCTCGGATTCCGACCGGGGGGTGGTCCCATCCTTCTTATCCTCTTCCGTCTCTATGAAGTGGTGGAGGGCTCGGACTAGGGATAAGCCGAGCGCTCGCCACAACATAGGAGCTTTCCGGGAAGCAATCTTTAGGGGTGGATTTTAACCAAGTGTTTGACTTCGGGATCATCGCAGGGTTCGACGGCTGTGGGAGCAATTCCGAACGGCGATCTACCACTGGTTCGTCCGGGGACGAGCCGAGGAGGTAAAGTCGAACCGAGTGTTGGACTCCGAACCATCGGTGTTATTTCAACGGTTGTGGGAGCAATTCCGAACGGTGATCTACCACTTGTTCGTCCGGGGACGAGCCGAGGAGGTAAAGTCGAACCGAGTGTTGGACTCCGAACCATCGGTGTTACTTCAACGGTTGTGGGAGCAATTCCGAACGGCGATCTACCCCTGGCTCGCCCGGAGGCGAGCGCCGAGGGGGTAAAGTCGAGCCGAGTGTTGGACTCCGAACCATCAGTGTTACTTCAACGGTTGTGGGAGCAATTCCGAACGGCGATCTACCCCTGGCTCGCCCGGAGGCGAGCCGAGGAGGTAAAGTCGAGCCGAGTGTTGGACTCCGAACCATTGGTTTAGTTCAACGGTTGTGGGAGCAATTCCGAACGACGGTCTATCCCTGGCTCGTCCGGGGACGAGCCGAGGAGGTGAGGTCGAGCCGAACGTGGACTCCGAACCATTGGTTGAAATCACAATTTAAAAAGCACATGATAAGAGCGGAGAGAATCATACGAATTCATAAGTACGAAGAGAGCTTTCTTTATTAATAATCGACGGCGAACCGTTTTACATAGTACAGTTCATGAAAATCGGTTACAACTTGGAGGAGAGGAATGGTTCGACACCTCTGGTTACTCAGAGAGGCGCCGGGGCGCTCTCTTGGTATTTCAGAAGGTGGTCGGCATTCCAGGTCCTCGGAATTTCTCTGCCCTCCAGGTCCTCAAGACGATATGTTCCGGGCCGAACTACCCTCGTGATCCTGTACGGCCCTTCCCAGTTCGGAGCCAACTTGCCCTTCTGACTGGGGAAGGATACGGCTAGCTTTCTCAAGACCAAGTCTCCTTGCTTAAGGTTGGCGGGTCGGACCTTTTTGTTGTACGCTAGTTCAACCCTTCTTCGGTACATCTGCTGCCGAATTGACGCCCTTTCTCTCAGTTCGTCTATCAGGTCTAAGTCTGCTCTGAGGTCCTTGGCATTCTGTGCTTCGTCATAGGCGGTGAGCCGAGGGGAAGGTAGTCCGACCTCGAGAGGTATCACGGCCTCGGACCCATAGGTGAGGTTGAAAGGGGACTCGCCTGTGGGGGTCCGCTTGCTCGTGCGGTAGTTCCATAAGACGTTGGGGAGTTGGTCGACCCATAAGCCCTTGGAACTCTTGTCTAGCCTCTTCTTGATGCCTGCGAGGATCTGCCGATTAGCATTTTCGGCCTGTCCGTTCGACTGAGGGTGGGAGACGGACGAGAAGCGCTGCTGGATGGCCAGGTTGTCGCATAGAGTTCGGAATGTTGCGCCAGTGAACTGAGTCCCGTTGTCCGTTACGAGGACGCGGGGGATGCCGAACCTACAAATGATGCTCTTCCAGAAGAACTGTACCACCTTGTTCTCAGTTATAGTGGCGAGGGGCTCGGCCTCGACCCACTTTGAGAAATAGTCGATGGCTACGACCAAGAACCTGAACTGACCCGGAGCCGGAGGGAAAGGCCCTAGTAAATCCATCCCCCACATTGTAAAGGGGATGGGACTTGATAGGGAGGCGAGGTTGACCTAAGGAAGGCGTCGGATGCTGGAGTGTCTCTGACAAGAGCTGCATTGCCGAACGTGTCGCTCGGCGTCTTGAAGGAGGGTCGGCCAGAAGTACCCATAATTCAAAGCTTTCCGGGCCAAGGACCTAAATCCTGAGTGTGCCCCTCCGATGCCTTCGTGGAGCTCTTGTAGGGCATATTCGGCCTGGTCCGGAGAGAGGCACCTTAGGTACGGTCGGCCGTCTACTTGAGAGAAAGAGCGTTTGTATAGGATGCCCTCGATCAAGACATACCGCTCGGCTCGGGTTCTGACTCGGCAAGCCTCCTTGGGGTCTTCGGGTAGGAGCCCGTCCCTCAAGAACTCCACAAAAGGCTTCATCCAATTATCTTGTAACATGATCGGCAACGATTCCGCCGAGCCAGATGTCTCGTCTTCGATGCTCGGCTTATAGAGGACTTCAATCAGTATGGTCTGTTCGAGACCTTGCAGGGAGGACGAGGCCAATTTGGAGAGGGCATCGGCCTGTGAGTTCTCTTCACGAGGGACCCGCTGGATGAGCGCTTCCTCGAACCGGCCCATGAGGTCCCGAACCCTAGCAAGGTACTTCGCCATCCGCTAATCTCGAGCCTCGTACTCGCCCAAGACTTGGTTCACGACGAGCTGGGAATCGCTGTGGATTCGAAGGCGCTGCGCCCCAGCACTTCGTGCAAGTCCGAGACCAGCGATGAGTGCTTCGTACTCTGCCTCGTTGTTCGAGGCCTTGAAGTTCATACGGATCGCGTACTGGAGGACAAAGTTGTCAGGGCCATTCAGAATGATGCCAGCGCCGCTTCCTTCATTACAAGAGGATCCGTCCACGAAGACTGTCCAAATGGGGGGTCCCTTCGGGATGTGGCCGACCTCCGGGATAGTGGATTCTACGATGAAGTCGGCGAGCGCCTGCGCCTTAATTGCTGTCCGAGGTTGGTAAGAGATGTCATGCTGGCTCAGCTCTATGGACCACTTCATCAGCCGGCCCGAGGTCTCAGGCTTGTAGAGGATCTGTTTTAGGGGTTGGTCGGTGAGGACGACGATCGAGTGGGACTAAAAGTATGGCCGAAGCTTCCTCGCCGCCGTGACTAGGGCGTAGGCCATCTTCTCTATCCTCGGGTAGCGGAGCTCGGCGTCCCGAAGAACCTTGCTCACATAGTAGATAGGCCTTTGGGCTCGGTCCTCCTCTCTCACCAAGACAGCACTTAGGGTCTGCTCGGAAGCAGCCAAGTAGATGAAGAGGGTCTCGCCCGGGACCGGTTTGCTGAGCAGAGGGGGGTTCACCAAGTATGCCTTCAGTTGGTCGAACGACTCCTGTTGTGGCTGGCCCCATTCAAAACCCTTAGCCCCCCTGAGTGCTTTGAAGAAGGGGAGGCACTTTTCCCCCGACTTCGAGAGGAACCGACCGATAGCAGCGAGCCGACCAGTGAGCTTCTGCACCTCCTTGATATTCCGGGGCGGGGCCATGTCTAGTATGGCCTTAACCTTCTCGGGATTAGCTTCGATTCCTCGTTGGCTTACCATGAAGCCGAGGAACTTTCCCGAAGAGACCCCGAACGCGCACTTGTTCGGGTTCAGCCGCATGTTGTGCCTTCTCAACACTCCGAAGGCCTCTTGGAGGTCGGCTACGTGGTCTGTGCCCCGGATGCTCTTGACGAGCATGTCGTCAACGTACACCTCCATGTTTCGGCCGATCTGGCTCTGGAAGACCTTGTTGACGAGGCGCTGGTAGGTGGCGCCCGCGTTCTTCGAACCAAACGGCATGACCCTGTAGCAGTAGAGGCCTTGGTCGGTGACGAAGGAGGTCTTCGGAATGTCCGGAGGGAACATTCGGATTTGATTGTACCCCGAGAAGGCATCCATGAAGCTGAGGAGCTCATGGCCCGAGGTGGCGTCAATAAGGGTGTCGATGTTCGGGAGAGGGAATGGGTCCTTCGGACACGCCTTGTTCAGGTCGGTGAAGTCAATGCATATTCTCCACGAGCCGTTAGACTTCTTGACCATTACAACATTCGACAGCCACTCGGGATAATTTACCTCCTGTATGAACTTGGCCTTCAGCAGTTTATCCACTTCTTCCTTGATGGCCTGCTGTCGCTCGGGAGCGAACTTTCGCCTCTTCTGCTGGATCGGTTTGCACCCCGGTTCGACACTTAGGCGATGGACGAGCAGTTCCTCGAAAATGCCGGGCATGTCAGCGGCCGACCATGCAAACAAGTCCTGGTTATCTCGGATGCATTTAATCAGGTCTGAGCACAGTGCGGTCGGCAAGGATTTGCTGATGAGGAACTTCCGGTTCGGATCCTCGTCCGAGAAGAGCACTTCTTCTAACTCGTCTGCCGGCTCAGACGTTGGCCGAGCTTTCGGCTCGGGGATTTCTAGTGTCTCGAGCGAGAGCACTGGTCCCCCGGTGGAAGTCATGTAGCACTTCCGGGCTGTTTCTTGGCTTCCCCTGACTTCCCCTACTCCCGACCGAGTGGGGAACTTCATTTTCAAATGGTACGCCGAGGGGACAGCTTCCAAGGCAGCTAGGCCGGGTCGGCCTAGGATGACATTATACGCTGTCGGGACGTCGACGACCATGAAGTCCATCGGCTCGGTCCGGGTAGTAGGGGTGCTTCCCGCGGTAACGTCTAGGGTTATCACCCCTTCGACGGTTACCGGGACCCCCGTGAACCCGTGGAGTGTGTAACCGGCCGGCTTGAGACGGTCTCGGGACAGCTGAAGGCCTCAGAAGGCCGAGAGGAAGAGAATATTGACCGAACTCCCATTGTCTACTAAAATCCTCTGCACCTTGAAGTTGGCCATGCGGAGGTCGATGACGAGGGCATCACAGTGTGGGGTTCGGACCCCTTCGAGGTCTGCGTCGGAGAAAGACACAGGGACGCCGAGACCTTTGGGAGGAGGAGCACTGTGAACCGAGTTGACCTCTCGGACGAAGGCCTTCCGGGACGAATTAGAGGAGCCCCCCATGGGGCCTCCATGGATCAGGTGCAGAATCCTTTCCTCCTCGAACTCGGGTGTCTCTTCGCGTCGCTCAGAACGCTTGTTAGCCCCCCGAGGCGGAGGAGAATTGCGGTCCGCCCGATCGTTACCCTTCACGAATTTGGCCAACTGCCCCCTCCGGATGAGGGCTTCAATCTCATCTCTCAAAGCCCGGCAGTCGTTCGTGTCGTGGCCGTGGTCCCGATGGTAACGACACCACTTGTCTTTGTTCCTCCTCTTTGCCGGGGTGTGCATCCTCGGAGCTGGAGGGATGACCCCCTCCTTCTCTACTTCCATTAGGATGGTAGAGACGTTAGTGGTGAGGGGAGTGAACTTCTCGAACCTGGGGGGAGGGCGACGCTGACCGCCATTGTCCTTCTGAGCTTTTTTGGACCCCTCTTCCCCCATCGCCTTCCTCTTCGACCCTGCGGAGGGCCCTCCGAAGCTCGGAAGGGCTTCAGCCTCCTCTGCTCGGATGTACTTCTCGCACCTCAGGAGGAGGTCGGCGAAGTCATGCGGGGGCTTCTTGGCTAGGGACGATCGGAGGTTGGCGTTGAGGACGTTCGACTGGAACGCCACGGTTGCCACGGACTGGTCTAAGGAGGCGATAGACCTGACCTCTGCGGTGAATCTCTTCATATAGTCCCGCAGCTTCTCTTCCCTTTCCTGCCGCAGGTTCAGCAGGGAGAAACTTATCTTCTCGGCTCGCCGGCTACTCACAAAGTGAGTTATGAACAGTGTTTCAAACTGCTTGAACGAGAAGATGGAGGAGGGGGCGAGTCTGGAATACCATTCTCGAGCCGACCCCCTGAGGGTGGCAGGGAAGGTCCTGCAGAGCACGGCGTCGGAAGCTTGATGGATCAGCATCAGGGTCTTGAAGCTTTCGACGTGATCGACCGGGTCGGATTCCCCTGAGTACATTTCAAACTGCGGAGGTTTGAAACCCCTCGGTATGCGGGTCTCCATGATCGATCGCGAGAAAGGGGGTCGGCTGGGACGGACTGTTCCTGCTCGGGATTCCTCCTCCCTGTCCATGCGGCCGATACGCCTTTCCACCTCATGGAGACGGCGGATGAGGGCGTCGTCCCTCTGCTGGTAATCGTATGACCCCCCGGACTCCTCTTCATAGAAGGGGGAACGCGGACTGCGGCGCCGGTAGCCCTGGGATCGGCGAGGACTGTACTGCTGCTGCTGGCGGCTGGGAGCCGGGGAAGGACTTCGGGTTCGGCGGCGAGGACTGGGGTCCCTCGGGGGCGTCTGAGCCCTCTGAGCATTCTGGACGTTCTGTCGAAGGTTGAGGGCCTGCAGAACGGTGTCTTGGAATTATAGGAACTCGGCACGAGTGATCGGTGCGTCATTGTTCCTGCGAGGATGCCGATCCGCGGGGGAATGCGGCCTCCTCCTCCTGCGTTCGGGAGACGCCGCCCGGCCCCTGCGGTCCGGGGACCTCCTTCCGTCTCGGCGACGTGGGGACCGCTCACCCTGACGCTGGCGGGAGGCTCCCTCTCGGGCCCGCCTCTCGTCAAGGTGGGTGCGGAGGTCGTCATCCTTCTGGCAGTTCAGGAGCGTGTCGCGGAGGTCGGGATGATGAGAGGCCATTGAGTCCGAGGACCCATTATGGACCGAGACATGGTCCTGATGGAGGGGCTGCTTCTGCTTTCGGCCGTTATGACCGGAAGGGCCATTGTTGGGTTGCTGTTTGGGATGAGGAGGTGGGACCTGCTGGGCCGGTGGAGGAAGATCGGACTGTGTAATAGGATTGACAGGGGCTTCCTCCGTAGGGTCGACGGGATTGGCCACCCGGTTGGACCCTCTAGATCTGACCTTCTTTGGAGGCATGGTTGGAGAGGATGACAAGGAAGGGGCTGAGGCTGTTCGTGTGGTTGTTTCCCACAGACGGCACCAATCTGTTACCGCTGATTTCGGTGTGGGGGTAAACAGATAGAATTTGTGAGTCCGGGAACAACCTGAACAGTTGACTCAAGCCTTCTTGCTCCTGGCACAACCTGCAAGGAAGTGCGAGACACCGGGATTGATTCCGGCGATGCACCCTCCGACGCTCTTGTCAGTAATCAGAAGAGATTAAGAAAGAGCTTAAAAGTGGTGAAGAAGTGATTAACCTGGTCATGGTGGTAGAGGGGTTGTATTTATAGTCGCCATTGGAACGGTTAGGGGCATGATTTCCTGCCTAACAGCAAGGAGGAAAATCCTCCTATTCTGTTTTGGGAAATTAGCCCCTGATTCCCGGTGGGAGCAAATCAGGCCTGTTGAATTGATTTAGTCAAATCAATGGCCCTGATTCTCCTCTTGGTGATCTGGGTTTGTATCGGGTCGGGACCCGTACCCAGTTATGGTGGTTCCGTTCGCAGGTTGTTGGTTCTGTGAGAAGGAGACCCAATACCCGTTTTGGATCCGTTTGTATGTGAAATTACCTTTTTACCCCCGAGTATCAAGATTCGTGCTCGATCTGGACAGTTCCGATTTAACCCCATTTTTAGCCATATCATATATATATATATATATATATATATATATATATAGTCTAATATGAGATGGTGAGCTCAACTTCTTATCGTGAGCTGAAGTTCTCAGCCGTCCGATCGCGTTTGATCGCAATCAAAGGGCTCAGATTTGATCCCTCTCAACTTCTGTTATGTTGAGGGGCAAAATGGTCATTTCTATCTCTCTTTCTTTCTTATTCAGCTCTCACCCTCTTCCTCCCTCTTTGTCTCTTTCTTCGTCGAAGAAACCCTATTTCTTATCTCTGACGTTCTCTCTCTCTCTTCGACGAGAAACCCTGCTCTCAGAATCAGTTCTCTCTCTCTCTTCTCCGAAGAAACCCATCAGCCGATAGGCTTTCGATTTCTACTCTCTCCCGTTCTCTTTCTCCCTTCGAGAGAAATACTCTTCGAATCGGCTGTCTCTCTCTCTTCGTCGAAGAAGGGCATCTGCCGATAGGGTTTCGATTTCTACTTTCTGCTGTTTTCTCTCTCTCTCTTTCTTCGATGAGAAACCCAAATCGCCATTAAGGTTTCGATTTGTTCTGAACCCTACCTCCTTCCTGAGCAATTCGAAGAGAAACCCTAGCCCCCAATCTTCCACGCTCCACCTCTCACCCTCAACGTACTATCAGCTGAGTCCCTAAACCGAAACCCTAGATCTGCTGATCCCTTCTTCGTTAATCCAGCGAAACATCGACCTCCTAGCAAAGCTGCAATCTTTTTATCAGGTAATCTCAATTTCAAATTATGTTTCCTTTATAATCGTTCATGTTTATTGTTAGATTTTTATTTCGGAAAATATGTATGAATAGGAAATTAGTTGAATAACATCATAATCTGGATAGCAGGGTTTAGAAAATAGATTCTGTAATGGTAGCATGGATTAGAAAATTAGAGGGCATCGATTGTGTCTGATCTATGAAAATAAATTTGCCTATATTATGTTAATGTAGAATGAAGCGATGAAATGATTATGGGATTGAGGGGAATAGGGATATGTTGTTGTAGTGGGTATGTAAGAACGTTTTGGTTTTTCTTTGTTGAGCCACATTGTTTTGTTTCGAATAATTAGCCGGAGCTGTATGTTGGATGGTCCGTATAATTTACTGAAATAGGTAGGTAAAGACAATATATGAGGGGTTCTGGATCATGGAGGAGATTTGGATATTTTCCTATTTTTGGGATTCAATAGTAAAGCAGTTGTATCATTAGTGTGCCACATGTGTCAGTGTTTGCAATTTTTGTAGTAAATTAGTGACTTATTTAGAGTCGATTAAACTTTGTCTGTAATTCCATTGGTACATGTATATCAAATAGTTGGTTTGGAAAAATTTCATGCTACCATTGGTGATCATTTTTGGAATAGGTGGCACCTCTATAAGTCTTGTAATCATGTACGAACATGTACTTTATCGCTTTAAATTTTTTATACAACAATCGCAGTGTTTACTTAAAAAATAAAAAAAATTAACGCGTTCTTTGCACGCGTGTAGATAACTATTTCCTAAAGCGATAAGGTTTCCATAAATGTAGATGTAGACAACCCATCTCCCCAACTACACACTGAGTGCGTGAGTTGAGTGGTTCATCTCACTAAAATTCTAGATCACCCTCATAATTGTAAAATTTGGGCACTTGTTTGCCTATTTGCCTATAAATACCTTCCCTTGAGCATGCTATCTTCAACCGACCCAGAAAAATCATCTTAGTTACTCTGATAATGAAAATGCAGCAAGACAAGGCTTTGTTACTTTTTGAGAACACAAAATTAGTGAGACATTAAGAGTATAAAGACATTGCATTGAAAAATGTAAATGACTAAACTTTTGGAGCAAAAATAAAAAACTTAAAAAGAAGCTTATATTTTGAAATGGAGGGAGTATTATGAAAGCTACTAAAATCTAACACACCGCATGAAGTATCAATGCTTTAAATTTTCTTTTTTATCAAAGTTGCAAACCAACGAAGGTTTTTTAAGTTTATTTTATTTGATGTTTGCAGGCAAGCTGATAGAATCACAGTTTGTTATTTATGACGGATAGAAAATTGATTCGATTCAGCCAATAAACAAGAAGATGCATGATTCCTGTATACAGAATCACAGTTTATAATAAAAGATGCATGATTCCCTAATACAGGAAGTGTTCGATTCTCAGTCTCATTGTTTTTAAATTTGTAGAAACCGCCTTTGTTGTGTGTGTTGGTATAGGAGATGATGACAATCACTCTTTTACAATCATTATTTTGAATTATTATGCCTCCCCCCCACCCCTACCATATTTTTAATTGAGTGTTGGTTATGTTATTGGTCTTCATCTATGCAATGAAGACCGTATTGGTTAATTTTTGGGTCTATAGCAATTGCAATTGCAGTTTTCTACCCCCTACCATATTTTTAATTGAGTGTTGGTTATGTTATTGGTCTTCATCTATGCAATGAAGACCGTATTGGTTAATTTTTTGGTCTATAGCAATTGCAATTGCAGTTTTCTAGTGTTGGTTGAGGTCGTTTGCATTTTTGGCCGATTCATGATACATTTTGCCTGATTTTATCTTGGTTGATTCACGATACATTTTGGCTGATTGTATCTTGGCTGATTGTATCTTGGCTGAATCTTGGGTGATAGCCATTTTTTGGTTTATTGTATCTTGGCTGATTGAAGCATTTTCATGTTGTAACTCGGTTGATTGAAGCATTTTCATTAATGAACTTGGCTGATTATGAGATGGTGAGCTCAACTCCTTATCGTGAGCTGAAGTTCTCAGCCATTCGATCGCGATCCGATGGCTCAGATTTCATCTGCCCATCTCATCTGTGAGAGCTGTTGTATTATTTATGAGTTTTCTAAGTTGGCATTTGAAGGGGGAAGGGGGGGGGGGGGGGGGGGGGGGGACAGTGGTTTGAAACTAGTTGGCATTGCATAATAATGCAGCCCTAGAGAAATAAGTATGCTTCATTTGAAGAAACAGTGAAATAGAAGTGTGGTCTGAGCCTACAACTACTTCAAATCATCTATTTGTTGATTAGTGCTACTTGGATGTTTGTACTTTTATGATTTTTTATTTTATTTTTTTTCAGGCGCAGCAGTATGAGCTAAAGCAGGCAACAGAAGCAGTTGAAACAAGAAGTGTATTTTTCAGCTAGGAATTTAAGTTGTATATGTTGTTTATGTTGTTTATATATGTTTTGTATATGCTGTTTATGTTTTGTATATGTTTTGTATATGAACCAAGAAGTGTATTTTTCAGCTTTTGTATATGTTGTTTATAAGCTGATTGTACACTTTTATTCTTTTTCATTTGAGGTGTAAATGAAGAGATTGAATAAAGATGTTTTTATGTCACTCTACTTATTTTGTATACAAATCATTTAGATGTCTTGGCTAAAAGATGTTGTATAAAGATCATTTTCATGTTATTGAGCTCTTTATATGTTAAAATTGGTTTAAATAAAGCTTATGATTTGTAATACGTAGATTTTTTGTGGAGAAGAAAAACGTAGCCCCTCTCATAAAAAACAATTCAAACAACTCGTCAACTACATAAATTCTCATACACAAAAAAAGAGCTGATTTAGTGAAGACACAACATCATTCTTCCGAGAAAAACTCAAAAAATAACATACAAATAAGCTTAATCAGCCAAAATACAACATGAACCTGCTTCAATCAGCCAAGATACAATCAGCCAGGATACAATTCAGCCAAGAGAAAATTAGCCAAAATACAATTCAACCATGATACAATTCAGCCGATATACAATCAGCCAAGTTTACAATCAGCCAAGTTTACAACCAGGTCAATATACAATGAGCCAAGATTACAATCAGCCAATATTACAATCAGCCAATATTACAATCTGCCAAGATACAATTCAGACAGGATACAATTCAGCCAAAATATAATCAGCCAAGATACAATTTGGCCAAGATACAATTCAGCCAAAATACAATCATCCTAGATACAATCAGCCTGATTGTATCTTGGGTGAATTGTATCTTGGCTGATTGTACCTTGAGTGAATTGTATCTTGGACGAATTGTATCCTGGCCGATTGTATCTTGGCTGAATTGTATCTTGCCGAATTGTATCTTGGCTTATTTGTATTTTGGCTGATTTTCTCTTGGCTGAATTGTATCCTACTCCTCGACGGTTGGTACATACCACCCTCCAGGAGTGGGGGGCCTATGATGTGGGTAAACAATCCAAGTGCGAGCAGAGCTGTCTGATCCCTTCAAAATCCGAACATCTCTGATCATCAGGCCTGCGAATCCAACGGGCCTTCTTCAGGTTCGGCCCACCGAGAAACGGGTCGACCCGGCCCATTAGGGCTAGGGCATCCACTCTCTCTACCTATAAATACCAGATCCCCTCCCCCTTTCAGAAGGTAATGAATTTTTCTCACCTTAGCCCTAGATCCACTTTTTTACCCAGTAACTGACTAGATCATCGGAGGGTTTGTTGCCGGAATCTCTCCCGGTGTTTCTAGGCGTTTTGCACGTATTCAGAGCGGCCAGCTACCAGCAGCACCCCCTGTCATGCTCCTCACCAAATCCTCATTTCAGATGTAGATCCGTGGTTGAATTCACCACTCTTTAGGGAATAGAAGTTCTCGAGGTGTGGGCTCAATCTTGTAAGTCTCCCGTTTTTTTGACTTGAATTATTAATTATTCAATTAATCTGTATCTCCTTCTGTAAATAACAAGAACTCACATTTGTTGCTCTCACCCCTAAATCAGCAGCATAAAAAACTATACCATAATTGGCATTAATCAAATTTCTATTCTTCAGAAAGTAGTTTTCTATTTTTCTTTTTTCTTTTTTTAGGAACTACATGTGCAAGAATGAATGTATAACAGTCAGCCTCTCATTGAAATTGTATACATAATTAAATGTGCATATTTATTTATATTGTCATACCAAATTATAAGCAACTTTCACAATTGATAATAATAAAATACGATAAGGGAACGGAATGTCAAAACCACAGACAAATTCCATGTACAAAGATCGTGTATTTAAGTTAAGTAGAGATGTAACAAATTGAATAGCTCAATTTTTAGTTATACAGAGATGTCAATACTATGAAAATATACTATTCACTACTAACCCAAACTTTTTCAAAACCGACTGATCAACTCTTTGTTCTTAGAAAGAACACGTGTTTCATCTACTACCATTAATTTCTCACATGACACATGCATCAGATTTGACTTGATATCTCTAATCTCTAATCTCTAATCTCTAATATAATAATAGGAAAGTTGACATTGTCATTTGTAAATAAACAAATTTGTACATCGGCGGTGAATATCTATAATAATAATAATAATAATAATAATAATAATAATAATAATAACTTAATAAAAGAATTGAGGTTGTGTAATCAAACAAACACGTGCAGTGTAAACAAACAAGCACATACAATTCACGTGCTTAATTAATATAAAGGAGGTCTTAGGTTCGATATGAGACAACGTCGGAATTTTAAATATATATATACTAGTAACTGCACGTGCGATGCACGTTTTAGTCAATTTTTTTTATATAATAAATAATAAGACCTTCTTTTACTCATTAGATATTTTTTACAAATTACTCATAGTGTTACAAATTTTTATTTTATATGAGTGACATTTTTGTAAATAATTATGTCGTAAATAAATTTGAACTTTTAGGGTATTATGGTAACTAACAACAGTTGAGTAAATGAATGGTTAATATAACTCCCACTTAAAAATGAATGGTTGAGATTAGATGTTTGAATGAATGTCTACAAATGACAACCCAACTCTCCCATTATAATATTAGAGATTAGAGATTAGAGATATATATTTTTAGACGTGCATCGCACGTGTAAATTACTAGTCTAGTATAAAGGAGGTCTCAGGTTCGAGGCCACGTTATGTCGGAATTTTAATTTTTAAAATATATATTTATTAAAACGTGCTTCACATGTGTAAATTAATATCTCTAATCTCTATCTTTAATATCTAATCTCTAAGAGCATCCACTGTTGTTGGCTAAAAACTCAAAAATTGGAAATCGATTTAGAAATATGCCTCACAGTCGTTTGCTAAAAACCCATAATTTAGGATAGAAATGAACAGTTGTTTGCTAAACTTAGCAGCGCCTTTAGAAAATTGCTAAATATAGAAGATGGACGATGTTCATCTGTTTGACGAAAAGGACGGATGAAGATATGCCGTCTAGTTAAATAAAAATAAAAATAAAGATGAGAGATGGATGAAGAACTTTTGTCTCTCGTCGAAAACAAATTTTTTAATAAAAAAATCACTGAAAACACGCCAGACGGATGAAATTGATCCGTTTGGTGTGTTTTTTTTATTTTTAAATTTTATTTTTAAACAAAAAAAATCTAAAAAACACCCAGACGGATGATATTCATCCGTTCGGTGTGTTTTTTTAAAATATTTTTTGATTTTTTTGATTTTTTTATGATTTTAACAAACTATAAAAAATAAAAATAAAAAAACCAAAAACACTCAGACGGATGAACATCATCCTTTTGGTGTGTTTTTGACTTTTATTTATTTATTTATTTATTTATTTTTTTACCGAATACCAAAAAAAAAGAAAAAAGAAAAAAGACAAAGACGGAAGATGGTCTTCCATCGCTTCTATTTTTAGACTTGGACGACTACAGCGTGGTCCTTATTGCTATTTCTAAATGCTATATATAGCAATTGACATGGAAAACGATAGTGGATGCTCTAATATCTCTAATATCTATAATCTCTAATCTCTAATCTCTATTTCTAATATTATAATGGAAAAAGGTCCTAGTGTCATTTGTAAATCTATTAATGCGTGTAATATATGTGCATAACTATTATAAAAGTGGTCTTAGATTCAAACCCAGACTATGATTAAATTTTCACTTTAAAAAAATACTATATTTATTAAGACATGCATCGCATATGTAAATTACTAGTTATTAAAAAAGAATTTGATATGTTTGTGAAGAAATTTTCTTGATTCAACTATTGTACAAGAGCATACATTTATACAGGAATTTCATCTAGCTCAGATCCACAATTGTAGGATTCTAAATGGAAATAAAGCTCAGATCCACAATTATTGTTCAGATCCACAATTATAGCTACGATCCTCAATTCTAGGATTCTAAATGGAAATAAAAGGTAATTACATAACAACATATCAATCTAGAATCATTTCAGTTATGAGGCAATTGACTGTGCTGACTTTTCTCCTTAATACTGCCCCTCAAGTTGGTGTGTATGTTGATTAATCCCAACTTGTTCAAGAATAAAGTGAAGTGCTTCGAACTCAAGGGCTTGGTGAACATATCTGCAGGTTGTTCATGCGTTCGGATGTGAAAGGTTTTGACAATGCCCTTTTTGTACCTTCTCACGAACAACATGGCAATCAATTTCAATGTGCTTTGTTCGCTCATGGAAAATTGGATTTGACGCAATGTGAATGGCCGCTTGATTATTGCAAAATAATGGGACTGCAGCTTTATAATCAACGTTCAAATCTTTCAAAATATTAAGCAACCATGTAACTTCACAGCAAGTTGTAGCCATTGATCGATACCCCGCCTCGACACTTGATCTAGAGACACGGTGGTCTGTTTCTTAGTCTTCCAAGATATTAATGAATTGTCTAGAAAGATACAATAACCTATTGTAGAACGTCCCGTGTCTTTACACCTTGCCCAATCTGCATTACAGTAGGCTCTAAGTTGCAGTGAACCTGTAGAGGGTAGAAAAATGCCTTGGCCTGGTGAAGATTTGATATAGCGCAGGACCTTGTAAGCTGCATCCAAATGTGGTTGACGTGGTTTGTCCATGAATTGACTCAGAATGTGTACGACATAAACGAGGCCAAGTCATGCAATCGTGAGGTAGATGAGCCTCCCAACTAACCTCCTATAGTGTGAAGCATCTTGTAATAACTCACCATCTCCTCATGTTAATGACAAGTTTTGTTCAACAGGAAAATTTGAAGATTTTGAACCAAGAAAGTATGCGTCTTCTAGCACTTCCAAGGCATATTTTCTTTGGCACAACACTATGCCTGCCTTCGACCTTGCTACTTCAATCCCAAGAAAATATTTTAACTTCCCTATGTCTTTGAGTTTGAACTGTTTGGCAAGAAATTGTTTTGTCTCTTCAATGTCTTGAATGCTATTTCCTGCTAATATAACATTATCAACATACACAAGGAGGGCCAGAAATTTGCCTTCTGATGCCCGTACAAAGAGGTTGTAATCCGGCCAAGATTGCCGAAATTGAGCCGCTTGAAGTGCAGTAGTGAGCTTCAAAACCACTGCCTTGAAGCTTGCTTCAAGCCATATAGTGACTTATGGAGTTTGCAGACTCTATGCTCCCCCTTGCGTCCAAATCCAGGTGGTAACTGCATGTATACGTCTTCATAAAGGTCACCATTCAAGAATGCATTATTGACATCCAATTGATGGAGATGCGATCCCTGTATCGAAGCAAGACTAAGAAGCACTCGGACTGTTGTGAGCTTGGCTACGGGTGCAAAAGTTTCTCTGTAATCGATACCCTCGACTTGACTATATCCCTTAGCCACTAAACGAGCCTTATATCGTTCAACACTGCCATCCGGGTTGTATTTGATCGTATAAACCCATTTGCATCCAATTGGTTTCTTGTGAGAGGGAGGTGACACCAAACTCCATGTATTATTATTTTGCAAGGCTGTGATCTCGTCATTCATTGCTCTCCTCCATTTGGGATCCAAGATAGCCTGTGAAAAATTTCTAGGTTCTTTTTCAATGGAAATTTTGGCTGTGAAGGCTTTGTGGTTAGGGGAGAGCTGATTATAAGACAAGACATTTGAAATAGGGTGAGTGATGGTACCTGTTTGTTCGACCTCAGTTGAGGAAGCCGACGAACCGGAACGTGAGGGAAGTACCGCCTCAATATGGAAGCCCTGCAATGTAGTGGAAGGTCTTGTTGGGTGAGTAGATCGGCGAAGTGGTTCTGGTTGTGTTTGAGGTGGGAAATCTTGAGACTCAAATTGGAGGGTTTGGTGAGGGGCAGGATCAATTGTTGAGGATGTGGTGTCATGAGAAATATAACGAGGATTTGGTGATTGAATGTCAACGAAAGGAATGAAATTTGAATTAGGTTGATTTGGTGAAGACATGGCGGAAGAGGTGGGATCTGAATTAACTAGAGGGTTTTGCGGAGGAATGTCATCATCGATGGGAAGTGTTTGAGTTGAAGGAGACAAAAGGATTTATGGTATGGAATCACGTGTATGGAAAGGTAGAGAATAATGGGTATCATGTTTATATGGAAACTCATCTTCATGGAAAATTACATCTTTAGACACTAGAATCTTTTGATCATGCAAGCTAAAAACTTTATATCCTTTTTGTCCATAAGGGTAACCAAGAAACACGCATTCCCTTGCTCTTGGGTCAAATTTTATGGGTCTGAGTGGATGTGTAGATATGAAGCACTTGCAACCAAAAATTTTGAAATGAGAATAATTTGACACTTTATCAAAAAGTTTTTCAAATGGAGTTTTACCTTGGAGGAGAGAAGTGGGGGTCCGATTGATGAGGTATGTTGCCGTAAGAATGGCTTCACCCCAGAACTCTTTAGGTAAACGTGCCTGAAAGAGTAAGGCTCGTGCAACGTTCAACAAATGTCTGTGCTTGCGTTCAGTAACCCCGTTTTGTTGTGGGGTGTTGATGCAACTAGTTTGGTGGAGAATGCCCTTAGAAGAATAAAAGGCTGGGCACTTGAACTCTAGACCATTATCACTCCTAACTGTTTTGACTCTCTTGTCGAATTGGTTTTCAGTTAAATTGATGAATTGTATGAGAAAACCTCTTGCTTCTGATTTGTGTTTCATGAGATAGACCCAAGTGGCTCGGGAATAATCATCGACAATAGTGAGGAAGAATTTTGCTCCAGAAATCGTAGGAACGTGATACCCCCCCCCCCCCCCCCCTCTTTTTCAAAACAAGAATGACTAATGGTATTGCTTAAAGAAAAACTTTGTCTGGTAAGCTTAGCTAAAGGACAGATTGAACAATTACTTGCATTGCAAGATTTATTTGCTGGAAAAGGAATTAAAGATGAAACTTTGCTTGACGGGTGCCCGAGCCTTTGGTGCCATAGGTTAGGTGATAGGGAGTTTACTACATTGCACGTTCCTTCCTTGGAAAATCTGAGATAGTAGTCCTTCATCCTCAATTCCCGTCCAATCGTCTTCCTCGATTTTAGGTCCTGAATGAAACAGATTTGTCTTAGAAAGATGGTGATATAAAATGAATCAAATGCAAGTTTACTGATTGAGATGAGATTGAGATAAAAATTGGGGACACATAGCACATTATGAAGAGTGAAAACAGAAGTGAATGTGACCATTCCAATGTGGGAGACTTTGAGTTTGGTTCCATTAGGCAATTTAACAAAATGATCGTGTGTGTGCTTGGATGTGGTGAGCAGGGAAAAATCACAAACTATATGGTCACTGGCACCACTATTAAGGATCCATATGGATGTTCCTTTATTTCGATAAATAACATTTACTTTATCTGACAGTTCCTCATAGTTAGGAATGTTACCAACCACATTGGCTGCAGATTCCTTGCCTGCACCCAGCATCTTAAGCAATTGATCTCCATTTGAGGTCCCTGCTCCATTCTTTATTTTGCTCAAAAGCCCCAAAATTTGTTGGCACTCATTCCTTGACAAAGGAAAGCATTCACCATTGCTTAAAGAACTTATCTGGTTTGTCTTCTCCCATGGTTTTGAGGTATGCGAAACTGCACGCCCTTTCTTATCGGCCTCCAATTTCAGAAAGTCTTCCTCGCCCACAGGGTAATATCTTGATGCTTGGTTTTGGTTCTTTAGGTCTCAAGAACGATTTGCTCTGATACCATGAAAAAGAATTTGATATGTTTGTGAAGAAATTTTCTTGATTCAACTATTGTAGAAAAGCATACATTTATACAGGAATTCCATCTGGCTCAGACAGGGGCGGATCCAGGGGGGGGCTAGGGTATGCTACAACCCCCCCAACATTTAACATTTGGTAGTATTTTTTTTTTTTTTTTGGTATAGTAGTGTGAATTTATGTTTCAGCCCCCCCCCAAAATTTTTTAGAGCCCACCCCAAATATATTTTAAAGCCCACCCCATATATATTTTGCATGTTATCTTGTGCAAAAAAAATTTTCAGCCCCCCTCACATTTCAATCCTGGATCCGCCCCTGGGCTCAGATCCACAATTATAGGATTCTAAATGGAAATAAAGATCAGATCCACAATTATAGCTACAATACTCAATTCTAGGATTCTAAATGAAAATAAAAATAATTACATAACAACATATCAATCTAGAATCATTTCAGTTTTGAGGCAATTGATTGTGCTGACTTTGATATGTGGTAGTGTGATTCCGTGCAGGATTACTTCTTGTTGTTTACCGGATTCGGGTCGACAGTGTCACATGTATCTTTCCGATGGAGAACTCTCCCGCTTCATCTCTCCTCATTTGCTCCGCCAGTTTGTCTCATCCTCTCTTCTCTCCCCTCTAATTCCGCTGAAATTTGAGAGCGAAGAGGGGGAGAGAGAAGGAGAATGGCGGTTCCGATCACCGCCCAGGTGAGCCTCAGACTTTCACCGCCGAGAGCTAGAGCTAGGGTTTCGGATAACGGGTTCCCTCCGTTTCTACCCAAAGAAGTGGACAAGATCCAAGACCCGCCAGCTCGGGAACTCGCCAAGAGGATCCAGAGACTTCCGGTCAATGTAAGGAATTACACCTCAGAACTCTTTAATTCCACTTTGTGTTTGTTTTTCTTGGTTTAATGTTTGTGGTCGAAGAGCATCCACAATGGTATGCTATATTTGCCATTTTGCCAATATAGCAGCCACATCGGTTTGCTATATTTTGCCATGGTAAAATTGCTACAGTAGTTTCTCATGTTTCAGAATCTATTTGCTCATTCTCAAAATATTAGAGAACCCAAATTTTTTTATTTTTTTAATATGATCGGATGACACAACATGTCTAGTCCATGATTTTTTTAAATTTTTTTAAATTTTTTGGATCGGACGGAACATGTTGTTCCATACCAAGTTTTTTTTGAATTTTTCGCTGTACTGACCCACTTTTTGAAAATATTTGGCGTTCGGACCCACTTTTGAAAACAATTAGCGAACTGATCCAGTTTTGGACATGTCAGCAAAAACCGTTATTGGGAAAAATGACATAGGTTATTTACATGCCGTTTTTCCCAATAACGGCATCTATATTTAAAAAAAGTGTCATGCCGTTATTTGGAGTAACGGCATCGGTTATTTTGTTTTTCGACAGCTAGTAGTCTCCATTTAGAGAAAAAATTGCAAATGTGAAAGCCTTATAACAGATGCCGTTATTTCAAATAACGGCATTCTCAATACTGATGTCGTTATTTGGAATAACGGCATCTGTTTTAAATTTTTTTTTTATAAAAAAGTAACTTATTATTCATCCTCTCTGACGAATAAGTTAATTTAAAAAAGAAATTATAACTGATGCCGCTATTCCAAATAACGGCATCAGTTATAAAGTTTTTTTTATAAAAAATTAACTTATTATTCATCCTCTCTGATGAATAAGTTAATTTTTTATAAAAAAAAATTTATAGCTGATGTCATTATTCCAAATAACAGCATCAGTATTGAGAATGCCGTTATTTGAAATAACGGCATCTGTTATAAGGTTTTCTCACTTGCAATTTTTTCTCTAAATGGAGACTATAAGCTGTCGAAAAACAAAATAACCTATGCCGTTACTCCAAATAACGGCATGGCACTTTTTTTCAATATAGATGCCGTTATTGGGAAAAACGGCATGTAAATAACCTATGCCGTTTTTCCCAATAACAATTTTTGCTGACGTGTCCAAAACTGGGTCAGTTCACTAATTGTTTTCGAAAGTGAGTCAGAGTGCCAGATATTTTCAAAAAGTGGGTTAGTACGGCAAAATTTTCAATTTTTTTTATAAAATATTTAAAAAGCATCTGACGGGACAACATGTCCTGTCCGAACTCAAAAATGGGCCAAACGAGACATGTCCCGTTTGAGAAATGTCAGCATCAATCCCCAATTAATCACTCATTTTCCCATTATTTTAATCACTAATCACTCACTTTATTAATTTAATCAGGATTTAGTATTATTTTAATCATTAATTAATTAACTAATGATTATTAATAACTAAACACTATTTTTATTTTCCTAAATATTACAATTTTATCTCTCGGATGGAACAACATGTTCATGTTCCGTCCGATAAAAAAAATAGCAATCTCAAAATTTGGCAAATAAACCAGTGTGGTGCTTCTCAAAATTGCTATTTCTCATTTTGCCATTTTGCCAAAAAATAGCAAACACCATTGTGGGTGCTTTAAGAGTATTATTTTATTATCTCTGTGCATTATAATTATCATCAATTTTCACTGGGAGCTTGTGCAATACACGTGTGAGGCCACATCTTTGAGCTAGAGGAGTCTTTAGTTATTAGTAATGATGTTCTAGAGTCCTGTAATTCCGGATTAGTGTAATGCCATCATAAAGAAGAATATGACAGAAATTTATGCATGCGCATTCATGTGAAATCTATCGAAGACAATGATTACCTTTGGTTTGCCCTAAACAAACATGCATTTGGGGATCAAGTAAGGAGGAGCACCTTTTTTTAGGTGATCTAAAGGCATTTAGTGTAACACCCCGAATTCCAAATAAGTCTGAATTCGAAGTTCCACAGGATCTTTACACTTCACTTCGTACAATTTTACAAGGAATTTAAAACTTTTATTATAACAAAGTCTTTTTACATCATAATGCACCGGAAAGTAAATAAAATGCAACAATAATAAATGTACAATTGTAACAACTTTAACATTTAAGTAATCATCAACGTCAAATTCATCTTTATATCTTCTTGTAAATTCCAAGTCCTGCATATGAAACTGTGGGCACGTCAGTTGCTTAGAACTGACGTAATATTATACACGGCCATCCTCGCTATGCCGAAAATATAACGATTCTTTAATACTTTAACAAACACAAACTTGATCACAAACAAAGCTAAAGAGGGACTATCCTATTGATGTCGTGTGTGCTTGTGCACTTAACCTTAATGCAGTTATTTATTAATTCATGACAGTAATGCACACTTGTTCGAACTTATGCATCCCATTCTACATAAATCCGAGGACAAGCCCTTAACCGTTCTTCATCTTGTAGGGTTGAATCCCTCGTTATGAGCTTAACTACTACGGTAACTATTGTAAGTATCCTAGATATTTTATGAGTTACGAGCCCATGTCCAGACAGCCTGGAGGAGAATCCCACATCATGACATGATGCATCATGCAGACAACCTATGGACAATTCGCTTCCGTCATGGAACGATGGCACTACGTAGTCACCAAGTACCCCACAAGCGTCGCCACTGTCCTCATAATTCCGGAGATGTATCCACGTCATGACATGACGCATCATGCAGACAGCCTGTGAACACTCTCACACTGTAGATCCGAGCCCCTCATACTTGTGTTTTTCTCTTACTTTCATCACATCTTCACTATAGTGTAGTCCTTAAGTTTTTAATTTGTTTTAGAAGAAAATCATCACAACCTAGAGCTAACTTACCCTACCGGATTTCAACCAAACAAAAGAGACAGTCAGCCCACACTGGCTACTTCTCAAGAGATGCTCAACCCACACTGGTTAGCTCTCAAATTCATAATAACTGCCGGTTTCTAAGGGTCTCACCTAGTCTCTAGATTCCAACAACTATCTTTTTCTAGTGATCAACAATATGTTACATTCAATCTCAAAATAACATTTCAATTTCTTTATTCATAAACTCTTTATCAAAGAAAATATTTCTTTTATAATCTCATAACATGAAGTATCTCATTTAATCACTTATAGCATTGTATGCAATTCAAAAATTCTCAATCAATCACTAACATCTCGTCAAGAAGATTTTAATTGCATTCGAATTTTCATCTTTCTCTTTAATTAAACAAGAGTCACATTTTAATTGATAAATTCGAGTTCTTCAACATTATTTAATGTAAATTCTCCTTTCAATTCTCACAAAATATATCAAAATATTGTGGAAATATTTTTTATAAAGTCTAAATATTTTTAAAGGAATAATAGAATTTTTTTCCAATTTTTATTGCACTTTAAAATTCTTAAAAACTCAAAATATATTAAAAAAATATTAAAACAAAGTAAAAGGCAGTGGTCGAATTCGAACCCAAGACCAACTCCTCCGCCTAGCTACAGTAACCGACCCAAACCGCACCCGAAGACCAATAAGTCCAAGGCGGCTAGCTGATATAATTCTGCGCAAATACCTTATGTAGGTATTGTACTGTATTTTGGGGGAAAATCAAAATTCAATAAAAATAGAGCCTCTTCAAGACTCGAACCCAAGACCATAGCACTATTCACAATGCTCTACACCATAACCGATAGCCAGTATTCCCAAGCCCACTTTCTGTTATAAGTACGAGTTGAAATTTCTTTATACTACTGGTCCGTTTATGACTTTTCTTTAAAATTTTCGATTATTGAACTAATTTGTACCATTCAAAAATCCATTTCCAGAACTTTTTCTTTCAAAAATGCAGTATAGTGCATATATTTAAACTTTATAAAACTCTCATTTTTGACAATGTAACAAAATTTTCTCCCAAATTGTATTAAAGATCACATATTATCAATTTTCAAATAAAGTGTTGTCTCTCATCAAAACTTCTTTATAAAACTTCCTTATACTCATAAAATAAACTAATGAGACTATTTCTCTACTATAATCGCATTATAAAATCATTTTTCATACATGTTACATTATTTTGACTATTATAAGAATGTTCTACCATGCATCAATTTTCACTTCAACAATTCTCTAGATACTATTTCCATTTTTCTCTTTCTAATTAGCAAGTTCTAGTAATTCATTTGAATCACAATAGCATTTTAACACATCATGACACAATTAAATTAAGATCATGCAATCTACATTTACCACACTAATCAAAATTTAACAATTAAAGCATATATCAACTAGCATGCATCATACTCCTAAAGTAGAAAGGATTTAAGAAACATCCATCCAAAGAAGTATTGAAGTATTCAATTAATCCCTAACAATAAAACTCCAAGAGAAGCTCCAATCCGCCTCCTCGAAATCCGTGCACAAAGGAAAACCTCAAACTCCATGAATAGTGAACAACTCAGAGCACACCCGGAAGCCAAGCCTACCTTTCTCTGTTTGATTTTGGTTTGGTTTCTATTTGATTGAAAAAGGGAGTTGTGTATTATGCATATATATATATATATATATATATACACACACGTATGTATAATAGTTATACATATGTATGCATGTAAGTAGGGGGAGAAGCAAAAATGAATTTGTTGGAGGATTTTTGGATTCGGCAGAGAAGGAGAGATGAAGAGAGTGAAGGTTTTTTGGGGGTATATATAGGTTTTAATTAAGTGGTTACATTAACTACTTTCCCACTTAAGCCACTAACTCCACTCATGCAATTCAAAAACATTCCTTTTCCCTCCATCCCTAAAACAGCCGGTCTCTCATGGTTTGAGTGTGCACATTGCACGTGTGCACGTGCACGTGCTTTGTGTATACTTCACAAAATTAATTATTTATTTAATTTAAAACATCTATATAATAAAACACAAAGAAAGCTATCAAGTGGCTCACATTCAATTGGGTTGAAATCAATGGTCCAGATCTAACATCACAAAACATATTTTCCCGCCCAAAAGTTTCCCCCCAAAACTCAAATTCAAATCCCCCAAAACAACTTATTTATTTATTTATTTATTTCTCTCTCTTTCTCTCTCTCTCACATTCTCTTTCTATTTACTCAGAAATTTATATTTTCATATTTCAGGTTTGTAAATTTTCATATTTTTTATGTATTTTTTTATTGCTCATGTTACCTTGAAAATAGCAAATATCTCATCAACAGTTATATTTCATCAATTTCCACACTCAAAGTTCTAAGAAGTTGGATTTGACATCCCCATTTATAATTATTTTTCAACATATACTAATGGAAACATGGACTTTTATTTACAACTAATTATTGTTTTACTATTCAAACTTGAGCTACATAATTGTTGTTTTACTGTTTACAAGACTTTCATATGCTGTATCGTTCCGAATACGTGCCGTAGGCACGTGCCCATGGGCAAATCTAGTATGTCTATATATATAACATGCATAAAAATTAGTTTAATTAAAAATTATAGTTTTCATGCATGGATAAAATAGACACACACATACTTCATGAGATTTTATTTTAAAAGATAATGTAACTAATATGTGCACTGCAAACACGTGCGTCGCACGTAAAAATCAATATTCAAATACGAAGTCGATTTTACCAAAGGCGAAATATTTATAAATAATCGGAATGTACATACGAAAATATATTTCATCATACATATACCGTAGTGTAAGCAATACGTACACAGAAAAACATGTGCACCGCACGTATAAAAATATTTTAATCAAAAATAGGAGAAAAATGAATTTCTATTTATAAAACGAATTCGAACCCGTCATTAAATAAATAATTGAACACAGAAAATATTACACGTAGCGGTGAAAAATACGTAATCGATACGTGCATCGATAATACGTACAAAGCACGTAAAAACACAGAGATTAGAATTTTATATTTGAGTTGACTCAAATAAGATGAAATAAATTTTGAGAATACGGACAATGCATAAATAGTTGTAATACAAAATAAGTATGATATTTATACTGGAATGCGTTACAGATATCACCAGTAACAGTACAAAATACACGTGCATAACACACGAGGGCAAAATTGTCATTTCCAATTTTGCGGAGTGTTACATTTAGTATCTTTTGTTGAATATTTGTGAGAGAAAAATGTAAAATAAACAATATGTTTCAACTATGGGGACTTGGAAGCAATTATTCAATTGGTAACCACTACTATTCAAGTAGTTGGTCAAAACCCTTTGACTGAATCTTACATGAATGGTTGTGTCTTTTGAATTAAAAGACATAACTATTTGTTGTTTGTCAATGGTTGCACCTCTGCAAATAGATGCATTTGAAACTCTTCACAAGTATAAATAGATGGATATTTTCCATTGATAAAAGAATCTCAAATAGAGAACCCGAATTCTTCTCTTCCTTATTTTTCCAAACTCTTTCAATAAATTCTTTATTTTATTTTCAAACTACAAGTGCTCAATGACGAATACATTTCAGAAAACTAGATTCCGGATGGGCCGAAGGGTGATTTACATTTTGAACTTGTGAATTCACCGGGAAACCTGCACGTAAGGGAAAGTATGTTCGTAGGGCGGATTGGATACACTTGTTTCACTCAATTATGCTTGTTCAACCCTTTGTCTTTACATATTCTAACAATCCTATTTATTCTAGTATTGCATGGAAATGATTTTTTTTTTTTTTTGAAATGTCTTAACATCTTTTTCATATGATTTATATGAATGGCAATTTGACATGCATAATACCCAGAATAGGCCGTACCTAATGCAATTGGAATTTAAACTCCAGGCCTGTTGTCCACTACTAAGAGGTTTTACCGCTGTGCACCAACAACACTAGCAACAATTGGTTTGGTTTGGTTGTATTATTTGTTCGTTGCTAAGGGCTTGACCTGGACATCGAAGTTAGAGGAAAAAGTTAAAATGTTAGACTAGTAATTTGGAACCAGAAATTTTTTTCACCAAGTTTTATGTTTGACAAATTCATTATGGCAACAATAACAACAACAAAGCCTTTATCCCAAAATATTGGGGTTGGCTACATGAATCCTTCTCCTTGACTTAAGTCTAGTGAGGGCCACCTCTTTCTTCAAATTAACACTTAATAACTCCATTCCAAGCTCATTTGGCAAATTGATCCGAGATAAGAAAATCGGGATCCTAATTAATACATAGGTGAGTCTGCATACTTTACTGTAATAAACTTCTAAATTGAAACTCGATTTTGTCATTCATTTTTCACATTCCATGAGTCAAACATGAGATATCATGAAATTTGATTTGATTCCACAAGTTCCCCTCATTCCCCTCCAGATTATACTATATAAATATCCTGTAATTGGTGAATGAGAGACATGGAACAAAGGATTTATCTGTAGTGGGTTCAGCAGCGCTGCTGCTCCTGAGCTCTTAAAGAAAAGCCTGAGTGACATGCATAAAATATTCTGAACAATGGGATCGGCACCTATTTGTAAGGCATGGTCCATAAGGCTGCTAGGTTGTCTTGCAAACATGTTATTACTTTTCAGCTAACCCTTGTGACTGGCATAGTTAATGTGGCATTGTGCGCAGCTTATTTTACTGCTATCCCCAATTTAAGTATGAAATACTAGAATTCCTTCGGGTATGTATTAGGTATCGTTGCTAGTTCAATAGTAGTTTTTACTTATAAAGGATACACACACCTATTATTTACTCATCTATTTCTACTTCATGTCAGTTTAGATTTATAATTATGTGAAAAATTCAATGCGGCATCGCTGGACTTAAATGATGAGAATATAAAGAAAAAGCGGAAAGAGACTCAAATTTGGCATTTATGGAAGTTTCTTTAAATTTGCATGTACACAATACTTGAGCTGTTATTTCCAAAATTAATCTTGGGTTTCTCTAGGTAAGCTTCTCAGAGAGCTCTATTATGAGTAGCTGCGTGAAACCATCTCGACAGAAAGGGACAGAGCCAGTTGTTCTCCTTCACAGCTTTGATAGGTATTCTAATACCCATATTCTTGTCTTCCCCTTTACCAGACTTCAACTTCTCGTAATGTCTGATATATGGAAACCAAAATCTGCTTACCAAAGAACTTCATGCAGATTGGGACATAAAAAACATCCTCTTTCCTTAAGGTAGTTGTTTGCTCTCCATTTCTGTGTATAACTATTATATCATTTAATGAGAGAGCAAACTGCAATATGTATAGTAGACTCCTGTTTTACTAACTATGGAATTAAAAAAATAGTAAAGAACATCAACACAATACCTCAATATACTCTAATACATACAAAGTGCAATGCATATCCAGTAAGAGTGCTGGTCATATTGATATGCCGGTGATATGATACTGCTCTACTGTGTACCTGCTATTTTCTGTTATTGTGTTATTGCTATTTTCTGTGTGGGTGTGTGGGAGCTAGCAGATAGCGTGAATTCTTTTATGGAAACAATAAAAGATCTGACCTTTTAGTTTTTGCCGATGTTGATCGCTGCAAACTGATCTTGATTTCGAAATATGACTTGTGTAAATGCTTGGATCTGATCTAAACGGTTGTGATCGCTCCAACAAAACAGTCTAAAACACCGGGGTTGGCATCGGCAACGGACCCTCCGACGCCCAATTTCAAAAACTTAGAAGATATGAAGAGTTTGAAGGCAGAATTTGCGATTACCTTGTTTCTGAAGAGGTCGTGGGGTACTTATAGTTGCTTAGGGGGTCTGTTTCAAGATATCAAGATATTGATTTATCTCTACTTTCCTATATTTTGATCAAGTTGATTATTTTCTTCTTCATGAAGAGATAAAAGTAGTTGTAGAGATAGAGTTAAAACTCTTATCTTGATAAAGAGATAGACTTTTTAAACCGTCTCTTAATCATGATGAGATAGATTAGACTGAGTTTGCCTTGGAGTAGTAGTTCACCTGTTTAGAATTGTTTACAGAACTTCGAAATTTTTGGGGACGTATGAATTTTTCTCATGGTGTAACAGAGTTGTTCTGACTTTGTAAAGTACATATTTTTTATAGAATTTTCTGAATTTTTGTGATTTTTTTTCCAGATTTTTCTGGATTTTTCTAACTTTTTTCCAATTTTAAATTATTTTTTGGATTTTCTAATCAATTTTCTAATTTTTATAATCAAATATTGAATTTTTAATTAATTATTCTAAATTTATAATTATTTTAAGAATATTTTAATATTTTTCAAATTAATAATTATTTTTATGAATTTTTAATTAATTTGAATTTTAAATTATTTTTAATCCGAATTAATAATTAAATAAAAATAATTAATCATATCTTGGTGAAGTGGCGAGATCTGAATCGTTGATCTTGATCGAGCTCGCGCGCCGAGGTGATAAGACGGTTCTGATTGAGCGCGCAAGCTACTGGGTGTAGCTAAAGCTACCCGGTGCGAGGCTCCTACTGGTGTTGAGCACCGGTAGATAATTGATAAGATCGTGGCCCTACATCGTGAGGAGCGCGAATATTAAGGAGATCCAACACATCAGATTGGTGATTTTGCTCGTGTTACTCGGAACACGAGTTACCTGGTGTCGCATACCGGGTAGGGTGCTGACGTGTCATCTTATGTGGCACTGGCATGGTGTGATGTGGTATTGACATGTCGTCCGATGTGGTGCCACATGGCATGCGTTGAGCTGGTCAACATTTCGCGCCCCAGGTAAGGCGGCGTGATGTGCACATGGTGCTGACGTGGCACTCGTTCACCAGTCAACGACTCTTTCACGCCCCTTTTTTCTCTTTTCCTCGAGGGGCAACACGTGTGGAGCACGTGTCACATTCCCCCTTCTCCTTTTTTAGATACTAAGGGTATGGACTTTGCGACGATCATGGCGAAGGAGGACGTGGTCGCCTGTGTTGGAGTTGAGGCAGAGGATCGTTTGCCAACACGAGGAAGTCCTACCGCAAAGCTATTGAGGATGTCATCGCGTGTGTCCCCCACTTCGATGGGAAGGGGTACCACCTGGGCTTGCAGCCTGTAGTGGAGCAGATACCGGGGGATGAGGAGGAAATGGAGCAGGGAGAGACGATCGCTGTGGAGGTGGAAAGCCCCGGAGGAGGTGCAGGAGTGAAGGGGAAGAAGGTTGTTGAGACTTCTTCTCCCCCATGAAAGCCCGGAGGAGGTGTAGGAGCGAAGGGGAAGAAGGTTGTTGAGACTTCTCCCCCAGCTCTATTTGCTGAGGTGGATCCCTCACTCCCTCTTCTTGTTTTTTACTTAGTTTTTTTTCATGTTGTTGTATGAACACCGCTTGATGTATCTTCCTTTTTTTGAATCAAAATGAAACCTCCTTTAGTATTCAACGCTTGTGTTCTTCTCAGTTGATGATTGCTTTTGATGTATTGGATTAAGATTCTTGAGTCTTCTCATTGTTTATAGCTTTGATCACTATTGTTGTAGTGACCGTCTGCTTTTTCCCTTTAGCAGGTTGTTGTGTATGTTGGGGATGATCCCCGTGATTGCGAGATTACCCGCCTCCAATCCAAGATGTGTGTGGCGGAGTTGGGGCTTACCAGCTTATGGGAGAGTTATTCAAGGCGGAAGTGGAGCTTGGCTATTTGAGAAAGGTGTTGACCAAGGGGAACATCGAGGCCGATTTCCTTGGTAATAGTCCACGGGAAATGCCTCCTCTTGAGGTGGAGGGACATTTGCTTGGTGGTGAGACCCTTCGTGTGGCTCCTTACTCGCGGCTACCACCGAGAGGGATGAGTTGAAGAACGTAGTGCTTGAGAAGAGCTTGGAGGTTGCTTACCGAAGGAGGTTGTTCCCGAACACTCGGAGGAGGCTCATCTAAACTGTTCGTCACGCACTTGTATAGTTCGTTGGAAGATCAGGGTCAGGGATGCCCAAATCAAGGAGAGGTTTGTTGAGCATGATGTTGAGATCCATCGGCCGAAGAGATTACTCGAGGTGGTTCAGACCAGGAGTACTTTGTTAGGATTGTGTCTTGTATACTCGTTGTTCAGATTAAAAGAACGTAATATGAAGCACGGAGGTCGAAGTGTCGAAGCGAGTAGAAGGAGAACAGCAACAGCAGCAGGTGCAGGATAGTTGCGGTCGACCGGTCTTGGTGATAGTCGACCGCACCACCCGATCGCTCGAAGTGCAGGGAATGTCAGAGAGTGGTACGGTCGACCGGTCTTGTTGGACGGTCGACTGCCCGCGGCACTGTGTTCGTTTTTGGACTTCGATTTGTTAGGTCGTTTCAGCCCAATCTTCAACTCCAAGTTAGATTGTGCGGCTCCTATTCAGTTACTTCTTTTCCAGGATTTATCAGACGACTGTGGATCAAGATTAGACCTAGGTTTTCTCTCTATTCTTCTATATATATTGTAAACTCTTCCAATATGAGATGAAGTACTTCATAAATTCTTTTCTCCATTGCAAAGAGAGGCTCGAGAGAGAGATAGTTCTTGGTGGGTGAGTTTAATTCCTTGTGTCAAGTGAATCAGTAACTCCTTGTAATCTCTTCTAGTTGAATATCAGATTTCCCTATATTCCTTGTGTCAAGTGAATCAGTAACTCCTTGTAATCTCTTCTAGTTGAATATCAGATTTCCCTATATTTCTCCCCGGATTAAGCAAAAGCTAACTGGGATAAGTCATCGTTATTGTGTTTGTGTTAGTTTGGTGGATCTTACTTGCTTGCTCAATTTATTTGCCTCGTCTACTTCGACTTTCTCATTGCTCTAATTAGTTTTACTGCGACCAGAGGGCGTTTGTTGATGCCCCAATCCCAACAAATGGTATCAGAGTTTCAGGTTGCTGAGTTTCTTGGTTAAGATGACAGACCACAGTATTTTGAAGATCAAGCAGTTCGATGGTAAGATCAATTTCAATCTTTGGAAGACTGACATGTATGATGTTCTTGTTCAAGAACAGGTTGCAGTCAGCAGTTAAGAAGAAGGAAAAGCCAACTGATATGAAGGATGACATTTGGGAAGATATTCGTGAAAGAGCCATAAGTCTAATCCGACTATCCTTGGCGGACGAGGTCAAGTGCAGATTTCTTGAAGAAACTAACGTGGCGAGTTTGTGGGAAAGACTCATAGCTGACTACTCTGGTTCGTCGTTATTAGATCGGATGCATTGGAAGAGAAAGTTGTTCCGTTTATCTATAAAGGAAGGTATCGATCTCCAAGTTCACATTACAGAGTTCAATAAGGTATTATCTGAACTTAAGGCGATTAACGCAGATGTGTGTGAGGAAGATAAAGCTTTCAACCTGATATATTCACTGCTGGATTCGTACGAGCCTTTGATCACGACCATGCTACATGGTAGATCTGCCAAGGAGAGTATTTCGGTAGATGGTGTAATCAAAGCATTGAAGAAAAATCAACTTAGGAAGGAGACCGATAAATCTTCATCGTCTATTCCTACAAGTTGTCTAGTAGTGGATGGTCCTTCGGGGGGAAGACAAAGTGCTTTGCAAAAGGATTCGATCTGTTGCCGATATTGCAAGAGGGCAGGACATATCAAGAAAGACTGTTGAAAACTATAGAATCAGGAGAGCGCCAAGAACGGGAGTTCATCCGCTAATGTGGTTAGTGCCTTTGATTCAGGTGGTTCGTGTCTTCTTGTTTCAAATTCTTTAGAAGTGGATTCTAGTTGATTTCTTGACTCAGGGAGTTCTCATATTTGCTCCGAGAAGGAGTTGTTTTCTACTTATAAGTCTACTACGGGACATTGTGTGACAACGGGAACTGGGGAGATTTGTGAAGTAGTGGGTGAGGGAACAGTTGAGTTGAAGATGTCAGGTCTACGCATGTTCACTTTAAGGGATGTTTTGCATATTCCTCTGCTGAAACGGAATCTAATTTCCTTGGGAACTCTTGATGCACGGGGCTGCAGGTACACAGCTCGAGGTGGAGTTCTGTCTATTTTTCAAGATCGTCGTGAAGTGATTAGAGGTATGAGAGTGGTTGGGCCAAGCCAACACAATCTCTACAAGTTTTGGGGAATTCGATAATCCTACTCATGGGTTGATAATTCTTTTTCCATTATTCCGCAAGCTTAGCTAGTTTGCCGCAACTAGAATCATCGAGACGAGACCACGACTTTCGAATATCGTCGAGAGGTGGAGAAAGCCTAAGGGTAGGTGGAGTTCGTGCGGAGTTTGGCAACTTCGTGAGTACATCTACGGAGGTGTGCCTTTGAGGGGCGACACTGGATTTGGTGAGATTGGGTAGAGATCATTTCAATTAGAAGAAGTTATTGTTCTAAGTTTTCTTTGCAAGTGGAATTAGTTTGAGTTTGGAGATGAGTAACACATCATGTGATAGCACTCGTATGCAATCGAAGGTGGAGTTTGTTAGGATTGTGTCTTGTATACTCATTCAAATTAAAAGAAGGTAATATGAAGCACGGAGGTCGAAGCGTCGAAGCGAGTAGAAGGAGAACAGCAACAGCAGCAGGTGCAGGATAGTTGCGGTCGACCGGTCTTGGTGACAGTCGACCGCACCCCCCGACCGCTCGAAGTGCAGGGAATGTCAGAGAGTGGTACGGTCGACCGGTCTTGTTGGACGGTCGACCGCCCGCGGTACTGTGTTCGTTTTTAGGCTTTGATCGCTTCTTTTGAACTTGTATTGAGATGTTGATACGAAGGTGGTTCTTCGGTAGCCAAGGGGCCACAGGCTGTGCATGTTCCTTAATAAGAATATTCCTTTGCCTCGAGGCAGTAGAGAAGATTCTGAGGGAAACTTGTAATCTTGTTGATTGCTTTTTAAGATTCTGAGGGAAATTTGTAATCTTGTTGATCGCTTTTTTTGAATTTGTATTGAGATTTTGATAAGAAATCATCTTTTGTCTTTTTTAGTAGTACCTCTTTGTTCTGGAGTAGCTAAGGCAACTCTAGTAGAGAGTTGGACCTCTTATGCCCATGCTATGGCAAGTTGTGGGAGTGTCATTTGGGAGGGACTTGATTCCATTTTCGTTTGTCGAGGTAGCCAATGAGTTGTGATAGCTTGTTTGGAATTGGGAGTTGAGCTCTCTAACTTGCTTGTTTGTACGTCGCTAGAGCAACCCTGGCCAAGAGTGTAAACTCCGGACTTATTCTTTAAGCGTTTTAGGAGCAGATCGAGTGGGAAGTTGAGTCTCTGAGCTTGCTTGGGTGCAAGCTGATGGAGCAACTCTCTGAACCACAAGTATGAACTCCGAACTGGTTGATAACGAGTTTTAGGAGCAGATCGAATGGCGAGTCGATCCCTGCACTTGCTCGGTGGCAAGTTACTAGAACAACTCTTAAACCATGAGTATAGACTCCGAATTCGTCCTTTAGGTGTTTGAAGAGCAGATCGTGTGGCGAGTTGCCGTATCTGAGCCTGCCTGGGTGCAAGCTACTAGAGTAACTCTCTGAAAAGCTACTGGAGTAACTCTCTGAACCACGAGTATGGACTCCGAACTGGTTGATAACAAGTTTTAGGAGTAGATCGAATGGTGAGTTGAGCTCCACACTTACTCGGTGGCTAGTTGCTAGAGCAACTCCTGGAGCAACTTTCTGTACCATGAGTATGGACTCCAAATGGGTTGATAACGGGCTTTAGGAGCAGATTGAATGGCGTGTGAGCTCCGCACTTGCTCGGTTGCAAGTTGCTAGAGCAACTCTCTGAACCATGTGTATGGACTTCAAACTCGTTCTTTAGGTGTTTCAGGAGCAGATCGAGTGGTAAGTTGAGTCTTTGAAGCCTCTTTGAACCACAAGTATGGACTCTGAATTGGTTGATAATAGATTTTAGGAGCAGATCGAATGGCGAGTCGAGCTCCACACTTGCTGGGTGGCAAGTTGCTAGAGCAACTCTCTGAACAATGAGTATGAACTTTGAACTCGTCCTTTAGGTGTTTTAGAAGAAGATCAAGTGGCAAATTGAGTTTCTGAGTTTGCTTGGGTGCAAGCTACTAGAGCAACTCTCTGAACCACGAGTGTAGACTCCGAGCGGGTTGATAACAAATTTTAGGAACACATCAAATGGCAAGTCAATCCTCGTACTTATTCGGTGGTAAGTTGCTAGAGCAACTATTGAACCATAGGTATGGACTCCGAACTCATCCGTTAGGTATTTCTGGAGCAGATCGAGTGATGAGTTGAGTCTCTGAGTTTGCTTGGGTGCAAGCTGCTGGAGTAATTCTCTGAACCACGAGTGTGGACTTCATACGAGTTGATAACCAGTTTTGGGAATAGATCGAATGAATAGTTGAGCCCCACACTTACTCAGTGGTAAGTTGCTAGAGCAACTCTTGAACCATGAGTATGGACTTCGAACTCGTCCTTTGGGGTGCTTGATGAGTAGTTGGTGTTGCTCGGGGGTTGACCAGATGTCTGACTCAATGTTTGCATCCAAGGAGTTGTACAAGAATTTTGCAAAAGAAAAGACTAATTTTTTATTGAAAAATCAAACTTAGTGGCTGCTTTGATTGCTAGCCTTTATTACATGTTGTGAACGTTATAAGTATCGTTATAAGTATCGGCTTTTATTACATGTTTGATACTAAGTAGTAGGGAAGGACGTTTGGCGCTCTCATTGTACTTCATCAGGTGCTCGGTGTTCCAAATCCTTGATATCTTATTCCTCCCGAGGTCTTCAAGTCGGTAAGCTCCTAGGTGGACCACTTTAGAGACCTTGTATGGTCCCTCCCAGTTGGGGGCGAGCTTTCCCTTGTTACGTGGGTTGGATATCTCGAGCTTTCGAAGGACGAGGTCTTCTTTGAGGTTGACTGGGCGAATCTTCTTGTTGTAGAACTTCTCTACCTTCTGCTGATAAACATGTCTTTGCAGGGCAGACTTCTCTCACACTTCTTCCACAAAATCTAGATTAGCCCGGAGGTCATTGGAGTTCTGCTCTTCGTTAAAGGAGAGAAGGCAAAGGGAAGGCAATCCTACTTCTAGAGGTACGAGTGCTTCCTTGTCGAATGTGAGGTTGAGTCGGGATTCTCCCATTGGAATTCTCTTAGTGATCCTATCGGACCAGAGCATGTTTGAGAGTTCTTCTACCCATTGCCCCTTCGCAGCTTCCCCAAGTCTCTTGAAGTCATCCAAGATTTTCCGATTGGCGTTCTCAGCTTGACCATTAGTCTGGGGGTGTGAGATCGAGGAGAAGCGTTGTTCAACCCCCAGATCGGTGCAAAACTGGCTGAATACCTTGTCGGTGAATTGTGTTCCATTGTTAGTGACTGGTGTTTGGAAAATTTTGAACCGGCAAACTATGTTATTCCAGAAGAATTGCTAAACCTTGTGCGCTATAATGGAAGCTAGCGGTTCCGTCTCGACCCACTTTGTGAAGTTGATGGCTACCACTAGAAAGTTCCGTTGTCCAGTAGCAGAAGGAAACGGTATGAGTAAGTCCATTTCCCACATGGCGCAGGGGATGGGGCTTGACATGGAGCTGAGATTGACTTGAGGCACGTGCTTGATGGAGTACTTCTGGCAAGACATGCAGTGGCAGACGTATGCTTGGACATCGTTAAGGAGAGTGAGCAAATAGTACCCATGATTGAGGATTTTTCGTGCGAGAGACTTCGTGTCTAGGTGGTTACCACCTATTCCTTCATCTTCTTGAATGAAGTGGGAGGCTAGGAGCTTCTCGACTTCCTCCTTGACTGCTTGCTGGCTATCGAGGGAAAACTTATGGTGCTTTTGTTGGACGGGCTTGACGTCGGGATTCACGCTCAAACGGTGCATGATTAGATCTTCGATGATGCCCGACATGTTAGAGGCAGTCTAGGCAAAGAGATCTCGGTTCTCCTTAATGCAAGCAATAAGTTGCTCTTTGACTTGATGGGGGAGAGCCTTGCTTATCCGAAAACACTTAGCTTGATCCTCTTTGGAGATGGGGACATCTTCTAGTTCATATACAGGTTCGGAGCTGGCTTGTCCCTTATCTTGCGGTAGTTCCATGGCATCAAGGGGGTGGACTGAGCCCCCCATTGTGATGGTGTAACACGCCTGAGCAACTTCTTGGCTTCCTTTGGCTCTCTATCCTTACTGTTGTAGGGAACTTCATCTTCATGTGGAAGGCTGAGGCAACCGCGTGAAGGGCTGCTAGCCCTGCGCGGCCAAAGATGGCATTGTAAGTGGACTTCATGTTGACAACCATGAAGTCGAGTGCTTCTGTGCGAGTGGCTAGAGCTTTCCCCACGGTTACATTGAGGGTGACTATTCCTTCAATCTGGACTGGGGCCCCGGAGAATCCGTGAAGGGTGTACCCAGCGGGTTTGAGACAGTCCAGTGTGAGCTTGATGCCCTCGAATACATCCAGGAAGAGGATGTTTACCGAACTGCCGTTATTAACCAGGACGTGTCGCACCTTATGATTTACCGTGCATATGTTGATTACAAGCACGTTGCAGTGAGGTGTTCCCTGGTCTGAGAATGTTATTGAAACCCCATAGTTCTTATGAGGGTGGATGTTATGTGCTGAGTTCACTTCACGGTGGAATGCTTTCCTAGAAGGTGGTCATGGTTTACATTGTACCTGAAGGCAGCCATGGCTATGGCTGAGTCGAGTTAGGAGATGGATCAGGACTCAGTTATTAAGTGCTGAATTTAACTCTTGGGAGATTCTCTATCCCTTTGCTTCAAGTATGGAGACACTTATCTTCTCTGTTTTGCAGCTGGTGATGAAGTGTATGAGGAAGAGTTCCTCAAGCTGACAGACAGAGAAGATGGACCCTGGAGAGAGACGAGAGAACCACTCCCGTCCCGATCCCTTCACGGTTGCTGGGAACGTTTTGCAGTGGAGGGAGGTGGATGCTTGGTGGATCATCATGAGGGTTTAAAAATTCTCAAGGTGGTCTACCGGGTCGGAGTTGCCGTTGTATGACTCAAAAGCTGGAATTTTGAAGTTGGCTGGAACATGAGCCTCGAGGATTGTCCTGGAGAAGGAAGGTCGGATGGGGCAGTATGTTCCCTCATGTCTCCACGCTTCTTGTTTCATTAGTGCTATGTGGTCCTCCATCTTTTGCAGGCACTGGAGGACGGTGTTGTATTGTTCTTCGGACCTAGTGAACCTGCGGGACTCCTCATGTCGTGAAGGAGTAGGGCGGTGAAGGTTGGCTTATCGGGTCCCGCCAGGAACGATGTGGAGGGCTTGAAGAACCTCATCTCTGAAGTTTTGAAATTCTGCCCTGGTGACGGGTGCTTTTTCCTCCCTATCTCTCCTTGGGGTTGATCGACTTGTTGGAGTTGGGCTCCTGCTCTCTCTCGAGGGGAGGAGTCATTCTTTGTCCCATAAGAGAGTGATAGCTTGTTCGCCCTTGGGAAAGGGGGTTCTTCTATGCCCCATGGGAGCGGGGGTTCTTTTGGACCTCAGTCTTCAAGGCGAGGGGCTCCTCTTGCTTTTTTGGCATGTTGTACGGGGGACATCGTCATGGACTCGAATTTCCTTCAAGCAGTTTCGGAGGTCAGACCCCTGCTCTCGGGTGAGTGTGACCTGGCAGAGGTCTTGCAGTGCCTGGGGTGCCACAGAGGGTACTGTAGAGGGTGTTGAGGTGTAGCCCGAACCCCTATTCTCACCCACATGCCAGGCACGACGCTGATTTCTTTGAAAGCCCCCCGGTGCAGCCTCTTTGGAAGGAGGCTGAGTAGGCTATTGAGGGGGCTGTTCCTGCTGAGGAGGTTGATCTGGATGAGGGGGTTGATCCTGCTGAGTTGGAAGGAGGTCCTCCGCATAAGGAGGAGGTGGAGGAAGAAGGTATGTTCGTTAGCTTGAGGCCACAACTTTCCATTTTTCCTTTGGAGCATTGTTCTAAAAGTCGCTAGGCCCTAGTCGGGCAGGCCGATTGGGGCCCTAATGCCTAGACCTTGTAAGCGGGGCCCAGGCACTAGGCCTTTTAAAAATATTTTTTAATATATTTATAAGAAAATATAATATTGCATAAAATATAAGATATATATAATACTAAGAAATAACTCAAAAAATTATAAATGAGAATTAGCTCAATGGTTGTGCACTTGTTTTGCGTATTGCCCATTCTCAAGATTCCAATAAGAGCGGCAATCGATTTGAGATTTTGACAATTTGGGGAAAGCAAGAGGGATTTGAGGTTTTTTGGGGGGGGGGAGAGAGAGAGGAACACGAGGGTCGGGGGAGAGGAGCACGGGGGTCGGGGATTTTGAGAATGTGGGGATTTAAGTGAACCGGTTCACTTAACAAAAAAAACCTGCCCAAACCCGTCTAGACCCTCCTATGCAGCCAAACCGATTTTTTAGAATGTCCCAAACCCTAGGCGAGTTGGCTGGGGATGGCCTAGCGCCTAGGTGGGCCGCCTAGGGAAATTTTTAGAACACTACTTTGAAGGCATGGCTGAAAAATGTAGTTTTTTACTGAAGAATTTAAGTTGGATTTCTTTTATGTTTCCCACAGATGGTGCCAATTTGTTGTTGCTATTTTATGTCTGGGAGAAAACCGATGGTGAATTCTTTTATGGAAATAATAAAAGATTTGACCTTTTAGTTTTGCCGATGTTGATCGCTGCAAACTGATCATGATTCTGAAATCTGACTCGTGTGAACGCTTGGATCTGATATGAACGGTTGTGATCGCTCTGATTGACCTGCAAAACAGTGTGAAACACCGGGGTTTGCTCCGACGATAGACCCTTCGATGCCCCAAGTTAGAAAACTCAGAAGATATGAAGAGTTTTGAGAGCGGAATTTGCGATTACCTTGTTTCTGAAGAGGACATGGGGTATTTATAGTCGCTTAAGGGGCCAATTTCAAGATATAGATTTATCTCTGCTTCCCGGTGTTTTGATAAGGTTGGTTATTCTCTTCTTCATGAAGAGATAGATGTAGTTGTAGAGATAAAGTTATGACTCTTCTCTTGATAAAGAGAATGTTTTTAAACCGTCTCTTATGGATGGAGAGATAGAAGTGGTTACGCTCTTAGAGATAGAGAGTTGAAGATGGCACTTCAGATAATTATGAACTCCTTCATGTTGGGCCGCTATGGCAACTCAGTATGACAAGCCTATTTTGGTTTGTTGGGCTTAAAAGAGGCCCAACTCCCTTTTACGGGCCCGTTTCTGGTGAAATTTACCGTTTTACCCCTGATAGCTTACCGTTTTACTCCTGATAGCTTTAGGATTTGTGCCTGATTTGAACGTCCCCGTTTGGTTCTTTTTTTGCCCAGATAATTTTGTTTTGGTAATATTGTTTTGGTAGCCTACTTGAGCTACTTTCTTTGTCTAATCATCTAATGTATGTGAAATCTAGTTCTTACTATACAATGCCAGGCACTGAATTCTGTCTACAGTTCATGTTTAGAATGGAGGTATACATATCCATTGCTTGCAGATGCTGGGTGGGATACATGGGCACTGGACATTCTTGGATGGGGTTTTTCTGATTTAGGTAATATTTTTTTTTTATAAATTTTTTTGGGTCTTATCTAATGCTAGTACTGGTTAAAGTTGATCTAAAGACAAGTTTTAGCATGTGATTTAATCTTATTCTTATTATTTTCTAACTAATATACAAATATTCCCCCTCCTTTTATGATTACTAATTAGAGTTTTGGTGACATTTGTAAGAATTCCGTCCACCATGTAATGTTGCGGCCAAGAGGGAGCACCTTTACCAGGTATCTCTTTCTGTTACTTCCTTTTTTATTCTTTTTAGTGCAAGTTGAAGTAGCACAACTTCAATGTTTTGTTCTCCTTTTGTATTATTAATCAGTATAAAGCATTGAAAGCATATGAGGGTAATACTTGTATCCACAAAAGATGAGGGTAAAAATAGAAAGGATCAAAGACAAAAAAGGACATAGCTAGAATTGTTGTACGAGTATAGAATCACTAGTCGCAACCAACACAAGCAGTCCAAACAAATTAGCTAGAATTCTCGTACAATTCTTATACAAGTATAGAATCAATAGTTGCAACCAACACAAGCAGTCAAGGCATTTATTGGAAATATGGGCATTTCCACGCATGATTGATTTTGAACCTTCCGATGCCAAACTCGACCATGCTTTGCCAGTCTAAGTCTCCATCGAAACGGTGTGCTCAAGTTCCTCAAAAAAACCCGGTAGAATGTCAGTTATTGTCAACCCTCTAAATTTTGTGACATATACCTGTCCAAGAACTATGGATAGGAGGAGGTTCCATCAAACCTAAAATTCTAGTTGGTGGGTCGGACAATACGTCATGTAGTGTATACTTGTGCATTAGGAAGAGCCTCCACTTTTTCCACGTGTTGCTTACCTTAAAAAATTAGTACAGACGAATTTGAAGATGATAGGTCTGTATAGAATCACGTTCAACTTCAAGGAATCGATGAAACTTAAACTTTGAACAAAACATGTTTCTCCATTTATTGGGTTAAAGTCATCATTGAATATTTTAGCAGTTCTAAATAGGTTGACAGTCCTTCACTCAAAAGCATTCTCTATTGCTTAGTTCAAAGTTAGAAGGTGACCCATTACTATAATGTAAGGTTCTGTCGCTTCCGTTCGTCTCATCTCCTGACCGTTGCAAGTTGCCTGCGCTAAAACCTTCCTTTGGTTATTGCGGGGCACAAATGATGCCTGTTGTTGTTCTTGCACTTCAACTGTGCTTATCCAATGCCATCGGTTTGGTCTTATTCCTATGAGGATGGTTCTCCATGTAACCCAAAAGAGACAGTGTCCCCTTGACTCACGACTATGGCCATCATGTGCATATCCATCATCTTCCTACTTCCTTTCCCCCGTGCATTCCTAAAGGATGCTGCACACTTGGCAAGCAAGAATGGCAATGCTCGATGATAATTTGGTTATTCACTGCTTTGTGTCCCTTTTTTTAATTGCCGACATGACTGTTTTGTTGAATTTATAGTATCATTATTATGCTTCGGAGATGAATGCCATTCCCGAGTAGCAAATCATTATCATATTACCACACTGTCTAGATTTTTTCTCTCTCCTGCGTCTCAGAATTTATAGGGTGTAGGGTGGTTCCTTGGTTTGTATGAGTTTTAATTGTGACTTAAAACGAATGGTTAATCTAAGGCGGGGTTTGGTACATTGTAGTTGGATGGTAATCTCATATTCCATGTAGATTTCTGTGTTTGGTATAACTCCTATCAAGGATTCACAAGAACATAAAATTTCAATGGGAATCAAATTCCATGATAGGAGGAAATTTGATGCCCATTGTTGAGTTTGGGATTGTAGGATTACCCCTTCCGTGGGACTGCTATTAATTGACAAGTTTCTTTCTACTCAATGATAATAGAATTTTTTTTATCGAAGAGTAATGTGAGAGAATATGATCATATTGTAAACCATATTCTCGAGAATATGGTTTACAATATGGAGCATAGGAATGTAGGATACTCAGAATTGTGTTAGACGAATCATGTTCCTACGATTATAGGAATAGTTGATTCCATATAGACAACGCCACCTTAACGTGAGTGGCTCCTAAATGATAGTCACAATGATGATTAATCTTTGCCTTCGAAAATAATTTCAATTCCTGTTGGATTTAAAACATAGCACTCCGTACATATTCTAAACAATGTATGTATTTGGCATTTTTTTAAATTTTAGAAAGTAACTAGTTAATGGTAAATTTTCATTTTAGTTTTGGAGGTCATATATTGAAAGACCCATGGTGCTGGTTGGACCAAGCCTCGGTGCTGCAGTTGCAATTGATTTTGCAGCCAATTATCCTGATGCAGTAAGTTACTCCTTCCTTTTACATTTTTATCTTCTATTATTTTTAATATGCTGAAAATAATCGGTTCTCTGGTGTTACTTTCTCCTTATTTATCTTCTATTATTTTTAATATGCTGAAAATAATCGGTTCTCTGTTGTTACTTTCTCCTTTATCTTTCTAAATTTTTTAACGAACCTGAAAATCTGAATGGAATTGTTGTCGTTACTGGTGTTGTCATAATTTTTCTTTAATAAAGAGAAACGGTGGAAAGAATTTTTCTTTAATAAAGAGAAACGGTGGAAAGACCCTGGCGTTTCATTAGTAAATAATTAATGAAACAAAAGCAGAGCTGGGAGCTGGGTCCTGAGGTATTTAAGGTCCGGGGAGAAAAATAAAGATTAAACATAGTGACAACTCTTGCACCTACAAAAAATAAAGTAATCGATATCAATCACATCTCTTCTAAAATGATTTCTTCTTTGGATTTTTAGAAGCAAAATCATCAATTATATGTTCAACTTGAACATCTCTTCTAAAATGATTTCTTCTTTATGTAATTGTGCAATTACATAAAGAAGTCTACCTTTTTATAAGCACTAACATGAACATATTTTATTTTAGCAATTGTATTGAGAATTCTCATCTCCCTATTTAATTATAATCCTCCCAATATTTACACAATTTCTTATGCATAAGTTAACAACTTTATGTATATATATGCACAATTCATATAATCTAATCATGGCGTACTACTACGTGCCTAACAACACTACAACATGCTCTTAAATAGAATTTTAATTTGATAACATATTAATTCTACAATGAAACTTTCAGCTAACATGCATTAATTCTCATATTTCATTCCTACTAAAAATTCTAGATAACAACACAACATGCATCACAAAAGTAACTAAAGAATTCATGTCAGTTGTCTATTTCAAGCTTAATCTACCTACCCATGTATTCTACATTAATTTAGAAAGTAAAAGAGACACCCACCTTTTTCTTGATGCAAATTGTAAATAGAACTTCTAGAAAATTGCTCCAAGCTCCAACACAAAAGCCTTCTCCTCCTTAAGCAAGCAAACCGAAAATCCTCCTCTTGCAAAAACCGAACTCCTCTCTTGCCTTCTCTCTTTTAATTTTGGTCTCTTGCCTTCTCTCTTTTAATTTTGGTTTGATTCTTTGTATTGTTCATGTTAAAGGAGGAGTATTTATAGGAGTATTGTGTGGTTGAAATGACTCCCACTACTCAAATAACTACCCACTTTCTCACACACACTCTTCACTCTCCCCTCTTCTCATCAAAAGGCCGGCCAACCTCTTAGTGCACAACACGTGCACGTGCACCCTATGTGCACGTCACTTCTTATATTCTTTTATTAATTGTTATTAAATGTATGTGTGTGTGTTACATAACAAGTGTACTAGCTTTTTAAATGTGTATTTAAATGTAGAATTCATCATGGGCCTTAATTTATAATTAATTTTTAGTGGGCTTCAAAAAAAGATTTTAGGCCTATTGGATTAAAATAAAATAAATCATACAAGTGTGACAAGAAAATGAGAAGAAGAATGTGCATAACTCCAGAAAATTTTAGGGACTAAAATGCATAAAATTTTACGTGCAATGCACGTGTCAATACAAAATAAATTTGAGAGAACGTAAAGCAGTCAAAATATAAAATAGACTATATTTTAAAAAAAACCCACTGAACTTTAGGCCATTTTAAAAAAACCGCACCAAGTTTTTTTTAATAATAAAACCGCACAAAACTATAGTTTAAAAAAACTAACTTTAACCGAGTTAGGTTTCCGTTAGGCCAAATTTAAAAAAACCACTTTCATCTTTCATTTGTGTTTAAATAAACCCCACTGAACTAATCCTAACCCCCTAACCCTAACCCATACCCTAACTCTGTCAGTGTGTGTTTTTTTAAACTATAGTTTTGTGCGGTTTTTTAAATTAAAAGAAAAACTTAGTGCGGTTTTTTCAAAATGGCCCAAAGTTCAGTGGGTTTTTTTTAAATTTACCCTACAAAATATGTAGAACATGTATCTCTACTATTTGAATGGGAGAGTTGGGGTTTGTAACAAACAAATTCTAACTTTGTAACTATATAAACATGTATAATATACGTCCAAACTGTATCCAACAAATATAAATGTGCACCACACGTGTAGCCCAAATCAAAACATTCAAATATAAACTATTTTTTTTTACTTATTCAATATATATTCATTTAATTTGATGGCTTTACTTTTTTTAGACGTGCATCGCCAAACTGTATCCAACAAATATAAATGTACACTGCATGTGTAGCCCAAATCAAAATATTCAAATATAAACTATTTTTTTTTCTTATTCAATATATATTCATTTAATTTGATGACTTTACTTTTTTTAGACGTGCATCGCACGTACATTATACTAGTATTAATAATGTTACGAATATTTCACGTAACGGTAAAATGTATGTAATCGACACGTGTATTGAAAACACGTGCAATACATGTAAAAACATAGATTAAAAATAAATGTTTAAGTTGGCTCAAAATAGGATAAAAATGAGTTTTGAGGAGACGAAAAATGTATAAATAATTGAAATGCAGAAATATGCAGGAAAATATGTTACGAATATTACTCGTAACAGTACGAAATATATGTCCGTAACACACGTGGAGCAAAATTGTCATAACTCAATTTTGCGGGGTGTTACAGAAGCTCACATTATAATATATTGGTTAGCTTAACATCAATGTCTCTTACGTTGTTGATATACTTGATATTGTGGTAAGTGATATGAAATTAAGTTCAAACCATAGAGTGGAAGCACAGTCTTTTATAATCATTGCAAACATTTGATTTTGCATTTTGTCTCTACTTGATGACAAGTCTACTAGGAATCACCAATGAGTTGTCTCAAACCTTGCAAAAAAAAAACAAGATATTGTCAATGCCATGACATTGGTTAAAATATCAAAAATCCGATCGATGAGAGATGAAAGGTACGATTCTTTATGAAGATATTGTCTTCATTTTGTAGAAAGCACAAGATAGATATCCTCAATATGGATGAAACATATACTGCTCCGAGACGATCACAATGCAATGTGGAAACAACAATAACAATGCATCGTTTTAGAATTGAAGCGTTCTATACAGTTAGAGATTTGCAACTTCAAGAGCATAATAGTCGTTTCAATGAAGTAAACACTAAGTTTCTATTATGTGTGGCATGTTTAAGTCCAACCGATTCATTTGCAGCTTTTGACAAGACAAAGCTGATTTAACTTGCAAAGCTTCATCTTACGGATTTTCCTTCAGTTCAACGAACTTGAAAGTTGAAACATATATTCTTGATATCAGATCAAGTAATCTATTTGTAAACTTGAAAGGAATTGGTGAACTTGCTGAAAATATGGTCGAGACAAAGAAACATATCTTGTATCCACATCTTTACAAGCTCATAACCTAGGCACTAATTCTACCAGTAGAAACTGCAAGCGTTGAGAGTGCATTCTCTGCTATGAAGATTGTGAAGCACCGATTGCATAATAATATGGCAAACTAATTTATGGCTGATTGCTTGGTCACTTACATTGAGAAAGAATTGTTTAATTCCACTGAGCACGATACAATCATGCAATGTTTCCAAAGCATGAAGACTCGTCAGGAAAGATGACTTTTACATAGTAAATCATGGTTGACTTTTGTATGTAGTTGATTTTTAAAAAATTGTGACCAAAATTGTCACCATAGATACTTCTGTAGGAATTTTATATACACTTAAGAACATGTATAAAACATTAATAACAACCTCAAACATATTTATATGAATGTGGATCTTAATCATGTTGCAAAAGTGCTTTAATTAAAATACTAAATCATGAAACTATAAATCTTTGCTAAATCAAAAGAAGAAGAACATTAAAAACGGAAGCACTAACCTGAAGCCATTGATGGAGATTGCGCAGAGGGTTTGGATCTTCCTATATGATACACACTTCTATGAGAGGCCGTTTCTCTATTCTTCTGTTGATGGGATGACAGATGGAATAAGAAGATGCGTATATATAGGGAACCATAACCCTAATTGATAATTATTGGTTTTCAATCTTGCCCATCACAAAATAAGAAATTTACTTTACGGTCTCTACACGTGTTATATCACACTTTAAATTATACGCTTTTAACCCATTACTTAATCTTGATTAGATCACTTTAATTTGGGTTAGACTTTAGAATAGCAATTATACATTTAGTCACATATGTGAGCCCACATACATTATTTTCCAACAATCTCCTACTTGGGCCACATATGTTACTCCTTATAAATGTACATACTTTATGAGCTCAAAATTTTGCTATTATAACCAAAAGCATAGCCAAACAATCTCGTCCATTAATCATGTAAATATGGGATCAAAACAATTTTCGTTACATTTATCGTAACTAAATTCATCAATGGTCACATATATCAACATAATCAAACGACATAGATGAAGTGTGAATGTGTAGCATGGAAATTTCATACAATGTGATCTATACACATGCCTATTTCCAACTGGTCCTCTTTAAAACTTAAGTGAGGTCAGAACCAAAACATGACAAATGAGTGAGAAAACTGAATTCTTTATTTCTGATCAGAAAATAACCAGATGTATAAATGTCTCACACAAACATAATGCAAATAAAATACAAACTCCCACTAAATCATGATATCCTCAAATAATACAACACCCATATGAGCAGTATGTGTTACAAATATTGTTTACAAAGTTCCTTTTACAAAGAGAATATAGAGGCACGGAAAAACCGAGAAGGGAACAGAGGAGGGTAACCCGAAAGAAACGAAAAGGAAAATAAATTAATCAACTTACAGTAAGCAAATGAAAATTACAACTCAAAGAAAGCCGAGGCCTGTGTATCACACAGTGTCCTTAAAACAGATTTCGCCTCTCTCTGGTTGCTGGATTGAACGGAGGCGTCTGTCTCCCAGGATGCAACGACTTGGAGCGATCCCGTAGGCACCACGTATCACTCCCGAACTGAGTATGAGCGCCTGAACCCTATCACCAGACTTACCAAAAACACTACAGCCGAAGAACAACACAAAAGAACTCAGAGAAGGAGAGAAAGAAGACCTGTTTTCGTGCAGGGAAGAAAGTAGAGGGGAGGCCTCTATTTATAGGGCCTGGGTTAAATGTAACAGCAGACAAGGCATTAACAGCCTTTGCTGTAACGGCAGACAAGGCATTAACAGCCTTCACTGTAACGGCAGACAAGGCATTAACAGCCTTTAACAGCCTTCACTGTAACGGCAGACAGTGAATTGAATGCCTTCAGCGTAACGGCAGACAAAATATTAAATACAGCACTGAAACGGCAGACAGAACCGTTTCTGCATTCATTTCAGCCGTTACAAAAAGAAAACTGTAGCAAAAAGTGGCTCTGCACGGGGTGGGATCAAATCGGTCCGGCATTCGTGTCCGCAGGTCGTGCGGGCGCACACAAGTCGCATGTAAACCGGTCCGTGATTTGCACCCCCCCCTGCGCGCGCGAGAGAGAGCCTCTCTTCTAGCCATCTTACAATGCTTAGAAGGAGATTACTATATATCCTCTTCTATTTCCTTTGTTATTTCCGATATGGGACTATGTTCCCTTTTAACCCATTTTTTTAAGAATGAAAACGTCTCACTTTGAGAGACAATTTCTCATTCACCCCTTAACCGATTTTAGCGAACCAATATATGATTTTGATCTACTCACGAAGGAGAACACAAATCAATCAAGATCTCTCAATAATTCATTGAGGATCTTACTCAAAAAATTGGTCAAAAATCGGTTCGAAAATAGTGTCTAAAACACTCATTTTCTAACAGTATGCTCATAAAAGACCTTGGGTGGTAATCCCTTTGTGAGCGGATCCGCTATCATGGAGTTTGTCCCAATGTGCTCTATGGACATTTGTCCACTTTGCACTCTTTCTTTCACAACCAGGAACTTTATGTCAATATGTTTCGACTTTGTCGAACTCCTGTTGTTGTTGGAATACATCACTGCTGACTTATTGTCACAAAATAACTTGAGTGGTCTTTCTATATTCTCCAAAATACGCAGTCCAGTGAAAAAATTCCGCAGCCATATTCCATGATTTGGTGCCTCATAGCATGTTACATACTCTGCTGCCATAGTGGAAGAAGCTATAAGTGTTTGTTTGACACTTTTCCAGGATATAGCTCCTCCAGCTAATAGGTAAATATAGCATGATGTAGACTTTTGCTATCTTGGCACCCGAGTGAAATCAGAATCAGAATACCTTACGACCTCCAAATGATCTGATTTCCTATATGTGAGCATGTAATCTTTTGTTCTCTGAAGATACCTCATGACCCTCTTGGCTGCTATCCAATGGTCCATACTAGGTTTTCTTAAATACATGTCTAACATCCCAACATTGTACGCAATATCCAGACGCGTACAAACTTGAGCATACATTAGACTCCCAATAACTGATGTATAGGGGATCTTTTGTATTTCCTGAATTTCAAGATTACTTTTAGGGCACTGATTGAGACTAAATTTGTCTCCTTTAGCAACAGGGGTATCCCCTGGTCTTACAATCTTGCATGCCAAACCTTTTGAATACTTTATCGATGTATCCCTTTTGTGATAATCCTAGAATACCTCGAGAACGATCTCGGTGTATCTGAATTCCTAATACAAAAGAGGCATCCTCAAGATCCTTCATATCAAAATGCTTAGACAGAAACCTTTTAGTTTCATGCAATAAATCTATATCATTAGTGGCAAGCAATATGTCATCGATTTATAGAACTAGAAATATATGCTTACTCCCATTGAACTTGTGATACACACAATCATCAACTACATTCATCTCAAAACCAAATGTGACAATTACTTGATGAAACTTGTGGTACCATTGACGAGAAGCTTGCTTGAGTCCATAGATGGATTTTGTCAATTTGCAAACCATATTCTTTGAATCTCCTGACACAAAGTTTTCTGGTTGCACCATATAAATTATCTCGTCAATGTTACCATTGAGAAACGCCGTCTTCACATCCATCTGATGTAGCTCAAGATCAAGATGAGCAACAATTGCCATAATTGTCCTAAATGAGTCAAACTAGAGAAAGTCTCTGTAAAATCAATGCCTTCTTTCTGAGTATAGCCTTTAGCTACAAGACATGTCTTATACCTCTCCACATTACCATTTGCATCCCTCTTGGTCTTAAATATCCATTTACAACCAATTGGTTTTGCACCTTCTGATAATGGGACAAGTTCCCAAACTTTGTTGTCTTGCATAGACTTATATTCCTCATTCATGGCATTAATCCACTTTTGAGAGTTACAATCTTTCATGGCCTGACGAAATGTGATTGGATCATCTTCCATCATTCCATTGTCATCCTCATGTTCTTGGAGAAATGCAATATAATCATCCGGAATAGCATTCTTCCTTTCTCTCGTAGATCTCCTTAATGGCACTGGTTCTTGAGGTTGTTGAGTTTGTTCTTCTAGAACAATTACCTCATTTTGAACGGGGTTTGTTCAACATTGTCTTGTTGAGGTTCCGGATTCACTTCTTGATCAATAATAGGTGTGGGAACCTGAATATTGTCAAAAGTGATAGTAGGAATTGAGTTTGTAATTGAATCCAATTCCTCCTCAAAAAGCAATGTCCCTAACTTTATTTCTCCCCCCAAACTCAACTTCCTCAAAAAATGTTGCAGTTCCCATCTCAAAAATATTCCTACGTGTGGGATCATAAAACTTATAGCCCCTAGATCGTTCAGAATAACCAATAAAGTAGCTGCTCGTTCAGAATAACCAATAAAGTAGCTGCTCACTGTTTTGGAGTCCAATTTTATGTTGCCTGTAAGACCTTGCCTCAGCTAGATATCCCCAAATGTGAAAGTGCTTTAGACTAGGCTTTCGACCTATCCAAAGCTCATAAGGTGTTTTTGCAGCTGCTTTAGGTGGTATTCTATTGAGAATGTAAGCTGCTGTCTTTAATGCTTCTCCCCAGGGGGACTCAGGTAAGGTGGGATGAGCAATCATACTCCTTACCATATCCTTAAGAGTCCTTTTTTAATTCTTGAAATTTGTCCCATTAAGCATGTGAATAAAATTGATGTTAGCAGTTATTGAGGTATCAGAAGATACACTAGCTGAATATAGAACAAAAATAAACAAAATAAGCTCACATGAGAATCCATATAAAACAATAAATTCAAATAATGGTTAATCCCATCTCAAGATACCAAGCACAACGTTAATATCAAGTCTTTGGACAGTAACATTAACTGTAAGCGGTACTCTTGTTGTAGTAATCAAATATTGACAATAAATCCTGTCAAATAATAAGTCATTCTTTGGACTGACTTATTGTTCACATGGAATACCTTATAATTGTCACATATTTATTACCACAGATGGTATGAAATTCGGCCAAATATCAATTTACCTTTGGGTCAGTTAATAAATGCATGAATTACAAACACACAATCATCTTGATATTTTAAATAAATTAATCTACACAAAAGATGTCACTTTGGCAACATTTTGTTTCAATTAAGCTATTCAAAATATTAGAAATTCATAAGAAAAACCAAAACCAAAATTTGAATTTAATTGTTTCTCAAAAATTTTCTTAACCTTAACTTTACAATTTTACTTTATTTTAGATAGATAATATCAATTTAAAGTGATGACAAAACTATAACAGAAAATGTGATGTATATTTATCTGAAATAATAACAAAACCATAACTGAACCATATCTATCAACTGTTTTGATAATATCAAAATAATATCTAACTGAATTTTATTTATCCGATTATAAGACAAATATCTTTAGTAACAGAAATTTGATTTTCATTAACAGAAAATTGAATGATCAACACAAATTAATGAATAGAAAATTAATGAATCTATACTGATAAATATCATTCTTTTCTAGAAAATGAAACCGTAGTCATACATGAACACCATATAATCTATCATTAACATAAATGAAGCCGTATGTTTCTTCCTGTGGGTCCCTCATGGGGGCCCCACAAGCTACGTGGGCGGTAGCAGCAAGCAGCATTGCTGCTGTCCCTAACCTGCGGGCCCACCAACAATTAAATCCCCATATTACCCCTGAACAAAACCATAATCTGTTGGTTCAATACACTATTGCTGCTATTTCATATTTAAGAGAGGGACCCACTGGTACAAACAAAGAAATTATGCATTCCAGAAGCCTCTGAAACCATAACCCCTGAACAAAACCATAATCTCACACATTATCATATAGATTAATATATTCCTATGTCAAATGTGTAGAGTGCATTTGTGAAACCCTTTATATCAAAGATCTTTTGATGATACAACGCAGTCCATAATCCAGAATATTTGTTGACATTGGTGCATAATAAAAAAAAACATATGAAATCTAAATTGCAATACAACATAAAATATTCAAAGCCAAATACTGCAAGGCCACCAAGGAAAGTAAACAGTTACTTTAGTTACTTTGTGCAACGAGCTGGAGTGACCAAAATCTAAACTGAATAAATTGATGCACTTGAACAGGCAACGAAATAGGATTATTAACTGCAGAAGCTTGAGATCCTGAAGCCATTATAAGCAATATATAACCATATACATTGCTTTCCCGTGGGTCCCCGACTCCCCATTGACATCTGATTGTATTTTATTTGATAATTGTTATCAAAAACCAAAACCATATCAAAAGGAACCAGGGAGATTGTTGTTGAAAAACCAAAACCAAAACCAGAGATGGATACATACTGAATAAAATCTCTTCAAAACTGAATCTTAGGCCATTGATAAAACTACACCATCTTCCCGTATGCAAGTAGATGGTTTATCAAAATCACATCTGATCATAACTTACGGTTTTTTTTTTATTTTTTTTTTTATTTTTATTCCAGATCTGAATTGATCCAATTACTTCAACAATTAAAATCATTAATTGAATTTCTTAAACAGAAAGATCAAGTACCAAGAAAAATAAAATCAAAAGAAACTCTAAATTTCTTAAATTTCTTAAACAAGAAACCCTAAATTTCTTTAAACAAGAAACCCTAAATTTCTTCAATTAATTCAGCAAAGATGGCTCTGATACCAAATGTAGGAATTTTATATACACTTAAGAACATGCATAAAACATTAATAACAACCTCAAACATATTTATATGAATCTGGATCTTAATCATGTTGCAAAAGTGCTTTAATATAAAATACTAAATCATGAAACTATAAATCTTTGCTAAATCAAAAGAAGAAGAACATTAAAAACGGAAGCACTAACCTGAAGCCATTGATGGAGATTGCGCAGAGGGTTTGGATCTTCCTATATGATACGCACTTCTATGAGGGGCTGTTTCTCTATTCTTCTGTTGATGGGATGACAGACGGAATAAGAAGATGCGTATATATAGGGGACCATAACCCTAATTGATAATTATTGATTTCCAATTTCGCCCATCACAAAATAAGAAATTTACTTTACGGTCTCTACACGTGTTATATCACACTTTAAATTATACGCTTTTAACCCATTACTTAATCTTGATTAGATCACTTTAATTTGGGTTAGATTTTAGAATAACAATTATACATTTAGTCACATATGTGAGCCCACATACATTATTTTCCAACAACTTCTGTTTTGATTAATCCATTCATCTTAAATGCTTAATTTTAATATTAGAGCATTCTTATTTTAAGTGTTATTTACTTGAAATATATAGAATTTTAATATTAGAGAGCATTCTTATTTTAAGTGTTATTTAATTGAAATATATAGAATTTATTTGAAAGTATCTTTATTTTTGTTGTTGGTTCTTTATTGATTTTGATACATAAGGCGACAACTAAGCAAGTATAATTTTTGCCCTACCCTGTAGAAAGTTTTTGGTTCCTCCACTGCTCCAAGACCAGTTGCTGCTTTTTGGAGAATGACCACCATTCTCTGCATCTTGAGGGGTTGTAGTTCGCATCTTTGGGAAGTAGCCTCATTCTCTACTTTTGTTGATGTAGTTTGTTGTTGCTGTACACCTGCAATTTTGTAGCTTTCTACATTTCTGTTATTTGGCCTTATGTATGGGTTACTTTTGTTCAGGGCCGACCCTGGCCCATGGCCCAAATCAGAAGAGGGGCACAAAAATCCATTATTATAATGGGTTTTCATTTGCATCGTCTAACCAATTAAAATCAAAACCCAAGAATTCTAAACGTCCCATAACTATTCAGTTTCTTTTTTTTCATCTTCATCAAAGTCCAAATCCCAACAATCTAGTAACATAACCCTATCAATCTATCACCTTCTTCATATCCATGCTCCAATTCCTCCAAAACCCTAACCCTAACACCATCTCGATCTCCTTACGCAGATGCTCCCCATTTCCAGGCTCCGACAAACCCACTAAGTAAGTTTATCTCCTTCAATTTTTCCTTCTCTTTACATAAATCAAAAGCCTAATTTTGGAGATTTCAATTTTCATATTCGCCAATTGATTTGAATGCAGAGTTTTCGGTTGAGAATTTTCAAAGTGCAAGTCTTTGCATTCACTATCCAGATTTTATTGCTGTATATGCTTTATTAATTTCATTTTAATTTCTAGATTAAAGTAATGTTTCCTAAGAAACAAGCTTCTAAGTATGAAAAAAGAAAAAGAAAGAACAGGGAAGAAGAGATTATAAAATTCCAGATAGGTTCTTTAGATAAATTTTTAAAGAAAATAAATGTCTCTTCGGAAAACCAAAAGTTTAATATGAGGTAAACGAAAGAGTTCAAGATTTAGGTGAAAATGAAAATGAACAAACAGAAAATATGGAAGGGACAACAAATGTACTTGAAAATGAGAATATTCAAAACAATGAAGAAATAAACAATGTGCTTAAATGTTCAGAAGGTACAATGCCTTTGAATATATATGATTCTAGAGTATGGAATAGCTTAGATGGAAAAATAAGAGATTTGCTTGTAGAAAAAGGTCCTATTAGAGAAGCGAATATTAATTTTCTTGAAGATAATCAAAACAGGGGTCTGATAGAAAATGGTTGGTTTACTCAAAAGATTTGGATATAGTATTTTGTTTTTGTTGTACAGTGGTAGGAAAAGTTCATTCTAGGAGTAAATTAGCAGATGAAGGAATTAATGATTCGAAACATCTTGAGGGTAAGCTTAAACAACATGAAAATAGTTATGGAAACAAGTTATGGGCAGAATAATTACTGTTGTGAAACGTCTTGCAATGAATAATTTGGCGTTTCGGGGAACAAATGAAAAAGTCTATGAAGATTGTAATGAAAATTTTTTAGGCTTTCTTGAATCAATATCAGAGTTTGATACAATAATGATGTAACATTTTTGACTAATTCAAGATAAAAATATTCATTATCATTATCTTAGTCATAAGCACAAAATGAATTGATAGCTATTGGCATCAAGTGTCAAAAGTGCAATTTAAAAAAAAATTAAAGTGGCCAAATATTTTTTTGTGATTCTTGATTACACTCTTGATGCTAATCACAAAGAACAAATGACTTTGATAATAAGATGTGTCGATGTCACAAGTTACCTAATAAAAATAGAATAGTATTTTTAGAGTTTAAATGTGGAAGATACATCTGGATTGGGCCTTTTGAATGAGTTACAAGCTGCTATAAACTCTCTTGATTTAGATATTGATAATGTAAGGAGTCAAGGTTATGACAATGATTTTAATATGAAAGGAAAACATCAAGTTGTTCAGAAAATGTTACTTGACATAAATCTTAGAGCTTTTTATATGACATGTGGTTGTCAATGTCCCAATTTAGTATTTTGTGATATAGCAAACTTTGTGTAAAAGAAAAATCTTTTTTTGGAGCATGTCAAGCCATTTGTATTGTGTTTTCTAATTCAACAGAGTGATGGAATTTTTTTCTTGAACATGTAGATAAATTAACTTTGAAATTTTTGTCAACTACACGCTGGGAAAATCACATTGAAATTGTAAAAGCAATAAAGAGTCAAGCTCCTAAAATAAAACAAGCTTTGATTAAATTATCTAAAATTTATGATGATTCTAAAGTGAGTTGGGATGCTGAGAAATTAGCATCTGGTGAATTTTCAAGTTTTGATTTTATTTGAAGTTTGGTTATTTGGTATGAAATTTTGTACAAGATAAACTTAGTCAGTAAAAACTTGCAGACTGAAGATATGCTTCTTGGTGTTGCATTAAAAACTTGGAAGAGCTGGTTTTCTTTCTTGAAAAATATAGAGAAAATTAATTTACTTATGCTATGATTAATGCTAAAGAAACTTCATCTAAAATGGGATCTGAGCTCGTGTTTCCTATAGAACGTAGGTCTTTTAGAAAGAGACATTTTGATGAGATTCCTACGGATAGAGAACAATCTGCTCAATAAAATTTTAGAACTGATTATTTTCTTATTTTAGTTGATATTGCTCTTTCTCAATCGAAGAGTCGATTTGAACAAATGCAAATTTTTGAATGTATATTTGGTTTTTTGTTTGATGCATCACGGTTAGTTTCATTGGATGATGATGAAATGAAAAATTGTTGTCTGCAACTTGAAATTGCTTTGAAACATGGTGAGATGTCTGATATTGATGCAAATTATTTACTTTCAGAATTACAAATATTGTAAGAAATGATACCAAGTGAAGCATATGAAATAGATAAATAATGACATTCTATTAAAATTACGGAGTTTGCAAAAAAAAAAAGGATATGTTTCTAATTGTTTTGGTTGCTTTTAGGATTTTATTAACAGTACCTGTGACTGACATCTGCGGAAAGAAGCTTTTAAAATTAAAATTATTAAAATCTTATTTGCGAACAACTATGACTCAAGATAGGTTAGATGAATTAGCAATTTTAAGCACTGAAACAAATATGTTGAAAAATATTGAGGTTGAACATATAATTGATGATTTTGCTTCTAAAAATCCAAAGAAGAAATTATTTTAGAAGAGATGTGATTGATATTGATTACTTTTTTTTTGTAGGTGCAAGAGTTGTCACTATGTTTAATCTTTATTTTTCGCCCCGGGCCTTAAATACCTCAGGGCCCGGCTCTGCTGTTGTTTCATTAACTATTTATTAATGGAACACCGGGGGTCTTTCCACCATTTCGTCTTACATAAATTACATCATGAATTATACCAATAAATTACATTGTACAAGAAAACTATACCCTCCACTTGGATACTCCACAACTTGAATCTTCTGCTCCCACGATCAGGCATTCTTGCAACTAACCAACTGTACTTGAATGCAACTGACGGAATACCGATGAAACCAGTGATCTCCCAATCATCAACAATCAATATTATTGTAACATAAAAATGTGAAAGTAATACAAACAGTGTATGCCATGACCTAGAATCTAATGCACAACTCAAATGCACACGATGCTCATATTCTAATGCACACTTGATTGGAAACGTATGCATCCATACTACATACTGCCCAATCCAGCTTGAACATACTCCTAATTATAGGCTTCGATCCCTCGCAATGCAGACCTATTCTTGTACTCTTACCTTGTTTCTGATATTTATCTAGTGACTGGTTAGTACACGCCAACTAGTGTCTGTCCTTACAAACAATAGTCACACGACGTAGAGCTAACATACTCCGGTCCTACGTAATCACTTATCTCTGCTGGTACTCTCAGCCTAACCTAGCCTCTAGAATCACGATCCTCAATTTAGGGATAAACACATATTATGACAACTATGACAATCCAGACTTCTAAGCAGCACTAGAACTAGTGAATGTAGAGTTATGCTAGATCGGTTCGTTAATCCACTAACTTTTCCTAATTCTTATGGCTCCATTATCATCACTTCTAGTTTCTAGGTTAACTTCTATGTTGACCTAATCAAGTTTGCTAGATTAACTGCAATTTACTAGATTAACTTAATAATCTACTAGTCGAACGCCAAGCAACTCCAACCTAGTTTCACATGTTAATCAACTTAGTAACAAGTTCCAAATCGACCTAACTAGTCTAACTTGACCATCCAAATTATGCCATAAAGTTTACCCAAATTTAACCCAATTCCGGCCCAAATGAACATCAGCAAATTGACACTTTGGAACGGCAATACTATATAACAAAATTACCATTAATGAGCTCTTCTCAATCCGTTCCAAAGGTTATTCGAACCCGAACACGTACCAACTAGTATACACAATATTCGACACTATTATGCATGAAATTGGGGTATTTACTTTACATCTCCTACATAACAGGTATGGTCGTCCCAAACCATCTTATTACACTATATATTATGTCCTACACGTATACAAGCATTTCATCGAACACTTCATAGGCTTTCTTCCGCACTATGATATTTCACACTTGTATGTGGAATGTCAAATACTTCACTTGCAACTTCCTTACTCAAAATCTTGATAATCTTGATAATCTCAAAAATTGATGACAGCTGCTTCATTAGTTTAGTATTTTCAGTAGTCATATTTGTTTTTGGCAATTATAGCCATATGTAGTAGTTTTACGATTTGCACATTTTCTTTTATGCATTAGAATATTTTGATATTCGTATCAAGATTTGTTTTGAGCCTATATATAGGCCTTAAGATTAATGAGAAGTTATGCTATTATTCATTAAAAAAATTAATTGTAATTGAGTTTTGCTCTTCATTAATCTTTTTGTGTGAGACATTGAGATACAATTTTAGGGTTTGTGATAAACTCTAAAACTACGCCCAAATTCCCAAATTAAAATCCCAAACCCTAATTAAATTATACCTAAATTTTCTCTCTCCGTCGTCTTCTTCCCTTCCCCCCGTCTACTTCGAAACCCATCACCCACCTCCAGCCGCCGTCGACGCCCCACCCCACCATCAGCTTCCTCCTCCGACCGCAACCACCCCTATTGATCCCCCATCACTGTCGACACCTTCTCCACTCCAAATCCCCTTCAACCCCCTCGCCGTCGACTCGACTCTGAACCCCTCAGCAAAGCTCCACCTTCCTCACGCCTCCGACCACCTCCAGAAACTCCTCCCTCATCCCCAAATTCCCCAACCCTCGTGCTGCATCCACTCTTCCACCACTGACGCCGACAGCACCCAACGACCTCCCGCCCAACCACCACTAACCGAAGTTTGTGTTGCCTACCCTACAACCATGCCCTTCCTTGCTGCGCCGCCATCGCAACCAGTCGTCGCACCCTTTGTCGCTTTGCCGTAGTCACCTTCGCTGTCGACTACACACTATCTGCAACCCCGGTAAATTCTTTCCACTTCTCATTTATTTGTGATACCATCTGTCATCTCTATAATATTATTTGATTTATCTTCGTCCACAAATATTGAGTGTGTGTTCTACTTGCCTATTAGTATACAAATCTTTATTGAATATCTTACATGCTAAGAACGAAGAAGTATTACTATTGATTGATAGGATTGAACTTTTAATTGGGCTTGTTAAACTATCACATCTTGAAAAATCATCGAACCAATTAATAGTTATAATTTCTAACTTAATCTGCATCACGTCTTAAATTTTTGCATTCATTTAGAATTGTCTAGTCTTTTTATTTTATTTTATTTCGTTCTTTTAGATCACTTCAGTTTAATATATATATATATATATATATATATATATATATATATATATATATATATATAACTTTGGTGCATTTAGGACACGTTTTCCCAAATTTCAATAAACACACGACCTCTAGTTTTCCACCGTTGGTGAATGCGTCTTTCCAGCACCATCACAGATCCTGTAGAGCATTTCTTGTCCCTCCCAAACAACCCAATTTGGAACCCTAGACTTCTGCGATCCCCTCTCCGAATTGAGATGGACAACATGATATTTTCGCTACCTTAGCTGCATTTAAGCAACTCTTGTTAATATCAATTAGAGGCTTGAGAAAGTGGAATTAAATCAAACTGTTGCCCCTGAGCTTCATGCTAATCGTCAGATCCCTCAAGAAAATGATCGTGACGGCCGACGTCAAGATCGTGACCCTGACGAACAATACAAGAAGAACGTTAAGGCTGACGTTCCCCATTTTGAAGGCCGCATGGAACTCCAAGGTTATCTTGATTGTTTCCGTGTCATGGACCACTACTTCGTATGGTTTGACATGAGCGAAGTCCTAAGGTCAAATTTGCCACGATAAAATTGACTGAAAAAGTTCAACAACACTGGACCAATCTTGAATATGCCCGTAGAGGCCGATGCCTGACACCCATAGCCACTTGGGACGCCATGAAAGAGAAATTCACTGAGAGGTATGTGCTGTTATCGTTCCACACCTGATTGCTAGATTCGTGGAACCAACTCTATCAAGGAAGCAAATCCACCCAAGAGTATGTTGATAAGTTTGATGACTTCCTTATTCAGTGCAATGCCTAAGGTGAAAAGAGCGAAGAACTCTCTCTTTCTAGGTTCAGGGCTGGATTACGAGCCGATCTGAGGAACGAGCTAATTTATAGAAATGTGGACTCATTAGCGGCAGCCAATGCCCTTGTCGTCGATATGGATTCCCTTAAAATAAGTTTCCATTATAAAACAAGCAATTTGAGAGATCATTCCTCTAGAATGACCTCCATTGACACCCTTAGGCCTAAGCCATCTTCTCAGCACCCCAATAATTCTTGCCCCAGCAAGCCTAATTCAAATTTCTATCCACCGAGAAATGAAAATAAGGGTGAGAACATCGGAAAAGACTACTCTAAGGTTGATCCTCTCACTAAGTGCTATAAATGTAAGGGATACGGCCATGTTGCTTGTCCCAGTCCCAGTAGGATCAATATAGTAGAGGGTACAGCTGTCATTGCTGATGATTCCTACAATGAGTTTTCCTATGAGCCATCCTATGAGCTTATTGAAAGCGATGACTTCGGCAAAGAAGAGGATGACCAGTTTCTCCACTGTATTCGGTCTATCCAATCACCTCACTTGAATGTAGTCAAATGTGATTTGTCCCAGCCAAAAGAAGAAGATGATTGGAAGCGTACTGCTAGATTTCACACTTTTATAAACTATACGTGGCAAAAACTGCAAGGTGATTGTTGACAGTGGGAGCTGCGTCAACGTTGTCTCTTCTGCGGTCTTAGCTAAGACCAGACTTAATGCTGAACTACATCCATGCCCATACAAAATATCTTGGATTGATGCGACAGCCATCCAAGTAATACATCGATGTTTGGTCCCTGTGGACTTCAAAGCTTACAAAGAGCAAATTTTGTGTGATGTGCTCAAAATGGATGTGGGTCAAGTCTTTCTAGGGAGACCTTGGTTATACGATCACGATGTGACCATATATGGTCGATCCAACCAGTGTGGGTTCCAGCACGACGGATTAAAAATAAAGCTCATACCCGTGAGACCACGAACTGTTCCAGCTGAAACAACACCAACTCCCTCGAGAAAGGAAAAGGAAGTAACGTATATGGGTGAAAAGTAACTCACGGAAGAAATTAACAAAGGGCTACAATTCTTCTACTTATAGCGAGAGAAGTCCCTAAAGATCCTAAGTCACTCATCCTGCCTTAAGTTACTCCTGTCCTACAAAAATTTGCAAATGTGTTTCCTGCTGACCTCTTCAACCAGTTGCCCCCACTGCGTGACATCCAACACGCTATTGATCGGGAGCAAGTCTACCCAACTTGCCACATTATCGGATGAATCCGACAGAGCATGCCGAGTTGAAAAGGCAAGTTGATGAGTTATTGGCAAAGGGCTTCATCAGAGAAAGCTTAAGTCCTTGTGCTGTTCCCGTTCTACTGACACCAAAGAAAGATGGAACCTGACGTATGTGTGTGGACAGTAGTGGAGGATTTGCATAGACTTTACAGACCTCAACAAGGCATGCTCGAAGGACCCCTTTACGCTTTCGAGCATCAACGCTCTCATAGACGCTACGTCCGGACATGAGCTTCTCAATTTCATGGATGCCTTCTCCGGATATAACCAAATTCGGATGTTCACCCAGACATTTCGAAGACCTCGTTCATCACCGATTAAGGTCTCTACTACTACATGAGCTCCTCCCTAATTTCAATTGCTCTAATTTCAATGCTTCAACTTCCTCTCTTTCGATGTACATTTTCTCTTCTCTCACTAATTGTTCTTCTCAAATAAAAAAGTCCCAAAAAAACCCCGTAAAATTTTCAAATAGGAACATAAAAGGAGACAAATTAATCAAGATAGAAAGAAGAAAGATGGCATGTCTGTGAACACAGAGAAAAAAGAGAGACATGATTAAGTGTTGTCGACGTGTTGTGTTTTCTATCACATTTGCCTATTCATAGTTTCGGAGAGGTGAGAAGTGAAGTATATTTTTTTTTTGTTGTAACTTTGAAGAGAAAAACCTACTGATTGGTTAATATCCTTTACTAAAAATGGGGTTTTTAGTATGTATTGACAATTTAAAGGGACCCGTCATGCATCATATTTTTGAATTTTTTCCTTACTGACTCTTTTTTTGAAAATATTTACTCAACTGACCCAATTTTGAACATATCAGCATAAAACGCTATTGACAACAACAGTATAGGTTATTTCTATGCCGTTGTTGTCAATAGCGGCATAAGTAATTTTTTTTTTCACATGCCGCTTTTTGGATTAACGACATAAGCACATTTTCTACTTATTCGTGAAGTATCTGAGTTGGAAAAAAAATGTAAGTGTGGAAACATCTTATAAATGATGCCGCAATCCCAACAACGGCATCGAAATACCAAATTCCGTTATTGTAAATAGTGGCAATAGTTCAAAGAAGATTTCAAAATTTGATTTTAGACATGTTTAATAAGAATAAAAATTTAAAATATTCTTTGAACTGTTGCCTCTATTTACAATAACGGCATCAGGTATTTCGATGTCGTTGTTTGGAATAGCGGCTTTAGTCACACTTACAAATTTTTTTTTCAAGTCAGAGAGTTCACGAATGAGTAAGAAATGTACTGATGCCGTTACTCTAAAAAGTAGCATGTGGATTTTTTTTTTACAGATGCTGCTATTGGCAACATAGGTTGCCGATGTTGCTAATAGCGTTTTATGCTAACGTGTACAAAATTGGGTCAATTGGCTAAATATTTTCGAAAGTGTGTCAGTTTGGTCAATATTTTCAAAAAGTGAGTCAGTACGGAAAAAATCCCAATTTCCTCACAACTCAACCAGTCACGTGGATCCTTTGATTTTTGTGCTACAAGGCTTGTTACCAACCTTAGTCCTAGAGACTTTAGTATACTAACTAAAGGTGGGCAAATTTGACTTGAAACTTTTGACTAGTCACACTTAAGACTACTATTCCTTGGATTTTCAAAATGTTTAGGTGGTCAGTTGACCACCTTAATTATTATCTATATCTGCCCCCGTCTTGGATGAGAGTGTGTCAGTCTCAGATCTGTCCCGTGTCCTCCCCATCCTCCAAATAGCAATAACCCATGGCAGGAGCCAGAAAATCCGAGTCTTCCTTTAACCCATGTATCAAGTGCTTGCCAGATGTATGCAGAAACTGCATATTGGATGAAACGGTGATTCACCGATTCATCCCCGTGATCACACAGAATGCAAATACTAGACCAACCCAATAGAATACCTGCACCTTAATGAGGTTGTCCCTTGAGAGAACAACATTACAACAGGCGAGCCAGTAGAATACCCGCACCTTATGAGGCACCTTAGCCATCCAAATGCCGACCTCAACTAGTTAGGGAAAAGGCTTTGTTGTTGTTGTTGTTGATCTCTCAGCCCATCTTCATTGAGAAAATTGCACATCGGTTTGACATAAGCGACAATTGGTGTTAAGGTTCCAAGTTTTAAGATCTTGCAAATGAGTAGGTCTCGGGTTCCCCAACCCTGCAGGAAATCCAACATATTCTGATTCCTAACGGGCCTATGAAGAGTGTGTAATACTCAGATTTCACCTTCATAAAACTCAGATTCCACCTTCCCTTGCACCATTGTGATGCCACCAGGCCTCCTCATCTCGCACTATGAGGAAGAGCTCAGGGAACTTGTATTTGAGAGTGATCGGACCGCACCCCTTATCTTTCCAATAGTTAATAGAGGTCTTGTATCCCAGATTAAAAGACAGGGCTTGAGAGGAACACATGTGTAGTGTTCCAAACACCCTTCCAAAAGTTTGACATGTTGGCGAGGTTCGTAGACTTCCCATGCACTCCTTCCTTGTGGAGGTTGTTCTTGCGAACCATTCCCATCCATTTGACTTTCTTATGCGTATGTAGCTTCCACCACCATTTGCAGAAGAGGGCACAGTTCGTATCCCTCAAATTGGAGACCCCCATCCCTCCAAATTTCTTCAGCTTGCAAGCATTCCTCATCGTACTAGTGGGTGACCTTTGCGTTCAGATGTTGCACCTTGTCATAACAGTTTGTAATGTGCGACATTGATTCTTTTGAGGGTCCATCTTGGCATATCAAGGAAGGAAAGAAAATAACTTGGGTAGAAGACAGGACCGAATGAAGTAGGGTAAGCCTCCGCCCATAAGAAATCATCCTTTCCTTTTACCCGTCAAATCACTTTTCCATTATCTTCACGAGAGGGAGCCGATCTCCCTTTCTGAAGAGCCCTGGCCTCAATGGCAATCCAGGATAGTTAAGAGGGAAGGACTGAACAGGCAATTGGGTATGGCCGCCACTATTAGAGCATTAAGTCCAATTTTGCGGTAAAGATTATGGAGCTCTTGTGGAAACCCCGATTCGCTTTCAGAGCTGGAGTTGTAATTAAATTTATTTAATTTAAGATGTTTTATGAGTTACATAGATTACTACATCTCCTGTTTCTGACTTAATTGGTTAATTTTTCCTTTTCTAATATGCAGGTGGAAAAGTTGGTTTTGATTGATGCAAGTGTATATGTGGAAGGCACAGGAAACATGAGTAAATTACCTAAGAAAGTAGCTTATGCTGGAGTAATGTTCTATAATCTTCTTTATTATACTATTGTTTTCTTTAACCCAATTATCTGATGACATTTTGAAATTGAGTTTTATGTCATTCTTGGAGTCAGAGAAAATAATTCACACATAAAGATAGCTGTAATTCTACTATTTTTTAATTTTTAATTTTTGATAATCTTGTGCTAGGTAGCTATACTGAAGAGTTACCCTTTGCGTCTTTACGCCAATGCCCTGACTTTCAATAAAATTTCATTTTTCACCTCCTTAGACTGGACAAATGTAAGTAATCTGAAATTTTCTCTCTTGCATGGAATTCATTTGCACAATGAAATTCTTTTGTCTGCATGTTTGATAATTTATAGCATTTTTCTTACATTTTTTTTCCTTCATATTTTAATGCCTTGATCAATGTCCAAATTTCAGTTAGGTCGGCTACACTGCATATTACCATGGTGGGAAGATGCAACTGTTGATTTTATGATTAGCGGGGGTTATAATGTTGGTCATCAAATAAAACAGGTAAAAATGGTTAATTTCTTCTAAGCACATTGTCCTGTAAATTAGTAACCGGCTCTAAGCTCGTCTTTCTCTAGTTTCTATTTCCAAAACACTATTTGAAGTTCTGTGGATGGTCTAACTGGGCCACTACTGGACTTCAGTAAACTGAGGAAAAGAAAGTGAAGTTATTCCACTACTGCTAATAAAGCAAATGAGGGAGCCCGATCTTAACTGTGCTGTGGTATTTATTCTGGTTTAGACGGTCAAATGTCGAGACACTGGAAAAGAATGAAAGATACCTCTGGAAAACCATATTGGGGAGGGATGCCTACTAGGCTTGGGGGAATGCCCTTTTGTTTTCATGGCCGTGACTGTTCTGTAGTTGTATTTACTGCCATATAGTATGCAGTCATTTCCCACCAATAGTCAGTGTTCCTTCATTCAAATCCCTATTTACTATTTTCACTAATAACTTAAGGGTTTGTATGTTCCCCAGCTCCTGTTTACAGTAATCTTGTATTCAGGTTTTTCTAGGGAAGTGATGTTAGGTGTAGAGAGGGAAGGCTCACCGAACAACATTCTTAATTATCTTGTTTAGAGGGTATCTTATTGCCGAATAATCACTATGTATTGAAGTAGAGAATAAGTAAGTGATGGGGGTAAAAATAGATCCAAACCGGGATCGTACAATTCGGACACGCATCCTAAACCTCCCAGGGGTAAAACGATAATTTCAGCAACCGCAAGCTCGTAAAAAGGAGTTTGGCCGCTTTTAGGCCCATCAGCTAAAATGGGCCTACATACTGGGTTACCATAGCAGCCCAACATTGAGGAGTTGGAGAAGTTCAGGTTTATCCAAAGTTGTCATCTAAAATTCTTTATTTTCTAGAGAGTAACAACTTCTATCTCTTCATGGAGAATAAAGTCAACTAACTTTATCTCTCTATCAAGAAAAGAGAAACCGACTCTTTCTTGTCATGAGGAAGAGGATAACCAACTTTATCACTCCATCGGGAAGTATCCAATATCTTGAAACTATCCCCCACCGGCTATAAATACCCCCTAACTCTTTTAGAATTAGGTAATCAATATTTTGCCACCAAACACCACTACTTTTTTGAGTTCTGACTTGAGCATCGAAGCGTCGTTCGGGTGTTTAGATTTATTGCATGTTTGTTGGAGTGATCTCGGCCGATCAAATCATATCCAAGTGTCCACAATTATCAGAAAATTAGATTAAAGAGCGGTTAACGGCGATTGATTCCAATCAAAGTAAATAATAGATTTTGATAATTTTCTATTAAAAAATTCACATCATTTGTTTGCTCCTACACAGAAAATAACAACAGATTGACGCCGTCTTTGGAAAATTACAAATTTAACTAACCGATCAGATTTTGCCCGCCGGCAAAAAACTACCTTTTCTAGCCATGACTTCAAAGGAAAAATGGAATGCTGCGGTTGCTAACCGACAAACCAACCCTCTTTTTCCACCTCCTTATACAAAGGACCTCCTTTATGCTCATTAGCAGCTTCAACATCCTCAATTGGAACAACCTTCTCACTCGGATCAATCTTTTCATCAGCGGAAGAAGTCCCCTCAACAACCTGCTTAGCCTCCCTCCAAAGGGACTGCACCAGGGGGCTCCCGACGTAGTCGTCCCGAACAGCACCCGTACAGCACGTGGGTGAATACATAGGTTCAGTTTACACCTTGACCCTTTGTCCCCCGTGAGATTATACTCACCTGGCAGCATGGGTTTGGCCTCCGAGATCTCCTGAATGAAAGGCGAGTTCAAGATGAAGTCCCCCGTCCAAAGAGCCAAGAAAGCAAAATGAGCCTCCTTGAAGACAGGTCCAGAAGATCTCTGTCTCGTAGAGGACGAAGAAGGTTCCCCCCCTCGGGGGTGGAGAAGCTTGACTCCAATAAGCCGACCAATCCCTAGGAACAATAAGGAAGCACCCATCACCAAGGCAGAGTTTTGAGACTTCAATGATGAGATCATTCGAGCCCTCTGTAGCGCCCCTGACAGGGGCCAACGAATCAGCAGTCGCCGCCATACTCCATCCCAACAGGAGAAGTTCCACGGGTCCACTTGATCCCGGGAACAGGGCAACGCAGTCCTTCCGCACCTCCAGGAGATGGAGGACCACCTAGCATTGATAAGGCAAGAAGAGGGATGCCGAGATAAAACATACCGCCCTCTCCGACCCCTCTTCTCCATGTCGATCCTCAAAGCCCCTGTCCCGGCAAACTTCAAGATTCCAGCTTTTGAATCGTATAAACCTAGAGTGTTTTAAAATATTCATGATGATCCATCAAGCCTCTGACTCCCTCCTCTGCAAGATGTACCGGCAACTCTTAAGGGATCAGCATGTTCTCTCATCTCTCTCCATGGTCTATCTTCTCCTTCAATCAGCTTAAGGAGCTCGTCCTCTCACACTTTATCACCAGTCGCAAGACCCAGAAGACAAGCGTCTCCTTACTCGACTTAAAGCAAAGGGATGGGAAGTCTCTTAAAGGTTATGTCTGGTGCTTCACAGCAGAATCCCGATCCATCCCTCACTTGACTCGGCAGTAGCCACTACTACCTTCAAATACAACATATGCAATGACACTTAAATCATCTCTCATCAAGAGGCCTCCATGGGAATTCTCTGACCTCCTATGAATGACTGAGAAGTACATCCGAGTGGAAGAGGTCATCCACAAGACCAAGGTGAGCCTTCATCCGAGAACAAATGGAAGAGTACCATTGATGAGGGACCCAGAAGTCCCAGAAGGATGGTTTCAGCCAATGTCGCCCTCCTTCGGGCCCTTGCTTCGACAAGTTCACTCTGCTCAATGCGAACAGATCAACGGTATTCATGGAAATTTAAAGTGACAGACTACTTCAAACCCCTCCAAAGATGAACCCGGCAAAAAGGAACAAAATGGATCAGAAACGATGGTGTCGATTCCCCGAGACCACGACCATGACACAGAGGAGTGTTGGAACCTCAAAGAAGAGATCGAAGCTCTCATCCGTCGTGATTACCTGTCTAAGTACACCCAGAAAGATAAGGTGGAACCTCATCTAGTCCATAGGGCTAACAATTGCACATAGAAAGATTCCGAGTCCAAGACTCTGGACCTTCTGCCATCCTCCATACCATATCCACAAAGAACCTTTGGGTGGAGGATCCTACTCCTTTAGGAAGGCATTCATCCGAAAAGTCCACTCTGTGAACAACATCCCCTGTTAAGAGCTCAGGAGTTACAGTAACTTTCTCAAACAAAGATCTAGAAGGCATTCGACCCCTTACTGCGACACGCTAGTTGTCAGCCTTGCATGTCAAATCACGAGGTGCATTACATCCTAGTGGATAACGGCAACTCGGTGAACATCCTTTTCTTGGATGCATTCGAAGGTCTCAAGCTCTCTCGAGTCCTTCTCAAGCCTGCGGGGTACACTCTCCATGGATTCTCCGTTGTCTCGTCCAGATAGAGGGGATAGTCACACTAGTTGTAACTGTGGATAAAGCCCCAGCTTCCCGAACATAAATCATGAACTTCATGGTTGTCAACATGAAAGCCACCTACAATGCCATCCTTGGCCGCCTGGCCCAGTAACGCTCCACACCGTAGTTTCGGCGTTTCACATGAAGATGAAGTTTCCTACCCCAGCTGGGATAGAGAAGTTAAGAGAAGTTAAGATGTGGCTTGGAGGTGCTACACAACTGAAATAAGGGGTTCGGTCCTCCCACTCGAAACGTTAGAGCTCCCTCAAAAGAAGAATCAAGTCATGCCGAGCCCGTTGATAAATTAGAAAAAGTCCCCTTCTTACTTGAAGACCCTTTCAAATGCTTCCAAGTTGGCCAAAGCTCTCCCTTACCAAGTCCGAGAATAACTTATTACAATGACTCCAAAGTCGTCCACCTTGAGACTCACTGACTTGGAGACCCGCGGGGCATGAAGGTGTCAAAAGAGCGTTTGACGAGGTTCAATGAGGACGCTTAACGCCCTCATCTAGATTTTCTTTCGAAACTTTGTAATAAGGCCGACATCAATAATGGCTAGAGCATGTAACGAAGACTAGCCACCAAGGCAGCCACTTAGTTTGATTTTTCAATAAATTTAGCATTTTTTTGTAAAATTGTTGTACTATGATTGCCCAACAATAGGTTAGGTGCTCAGCTCTTATTCCCAGCTACACCAACAACTCATCTAACCAAGGCAGTGATTTAGGTGCTAAGCTCCTCTTCCGATCTCCAACCTAGGAAGCACGGGTACTTCCAAATGCTCAACGTACCCGTATCGGGTGTGTATCGAGTGCCGATACTCTTTGGGTACTCCCGCGTGCGTACCCAAGGAGTATCAAAATTTTTAATACGTATTTGTAACTTTTGGACACAATTAAGTGTATATGATTGTTTAGGTCCCTAGCGTAATTTCAAAAACTTGATGTTTTATGTTATGCTCAAACACAACAAGTATACGCAATGTTTTGATAGTTAGATTATCAATTTTTCCTCTAAAAATGCTCATAATTATAATGTATTTTAATAATTCTTTGAAATGGTTCAAATATTTGCATTTTTAATAAAATAAATAAATATTTGTTTATATATATATGATATAAAATATATTATATTTAACGTATACACTAATATATTTAACGTACACACTAACGTACCCGTATCCTACTTTTTTGTAAAATCACATATTCCCGTACCCGTATCGAATCGTACCCACACCCCATACTCGTATCTATGCTTCATAGTCTCCAACAACTCATCAACTCCAAGCAATGAGTTAGGTGCTTTGCTCACCGCTCGAGCTCCTCCAACAACTCATTAGTTCCCTATAATGGGTTCTGTGTTCAACTCCTATGAGCTACACTGCCACTTATCTACTCCAATCAATGAGTTAGGTGCTCCGCTTCTCTTCCAAGCTATGCCACCAACTCATCAACTCAAAGCAATGAGTTAGATGGTTCGTTTGCCACTCGAGCTCCTCCAACAACTCATTACCTCCCTACAATGAATTAGGTCCCCAGCTCTTCTTCCGAGCTCCTCCAACAACTCATTGACTTAATAGAATGAGTACGGTGTTCCACTCGCCGCATGAGCTCCCCCAACAACTTATCGCCTCCCTACAATGAGTTAGGTGCTCAACTCGCCGCTCGAGCTCCTCCAACAACTCATTGTCTTCCTACAATGAGTTGAGTGCTTGGCACTTCTTCCGAGCTCCTCCAATAACTCATTGACACTATACATTGAGTACGGTTTTCCACTCGCAGCTCGAGCTCCTCTAACAACTCATTGCCTCCCTACAATGAGTTACGTGCTCAGCTCCCTTCCAAGCTACACCAACAACTCATTAACTCAGATATGAGTTCGGCGTCCAGTTAGAGCCGCTCTCACAACTCATTAACTCAAAGGTTGGTTCGGAGTCCGGCTTAGCTGCTCCCACAACTCATTAAATCTCAAAGGTTGGTTCGGAGTCGGGCTAGACCAGCTCCCACAACTCATTAACTTAAAGGTATGTTCGGAGTCCAGCAAGAGCTGCTCCCATAACTCATGGGGGGTTCGGAGTTCCGGTAGAGCTGCTCCCACAACTCGCTAACTCTTAAACAAGCAAGCTCTTTCTTAGAGCCGCGTCCACCACTTGCTAATTCAAAACATATTGAGCTCGGAGTCTGGCCCCCCAAGAGTTGCTCACGCGGCTCGTTAACTCTACCACCGTCAACAAAGAGATCGAGCGGAGTTACTATACCACCAAGTAAACACCAAAGACCTAGCTCCAATAAAATGAAGAGTCAAGAAATTCATCCACATACACCCAAAGCTCTTACTTGAAAGGAAAAACACAAATGCTTGACATCAAAAGCATTTTCATTCAAATAAAAATAGGAGAAGATGTCTCGGTTACTTCCTTTCCCTTCTCCCTTACTTCTTTCCTCGAGCTCCCCCAACAACTTATTTATCCCATATAATGAGTTCATTGCTCCACTAGCTGCTCAAGATACTCCAACAACTCATTGACTATACGTGAGTTCGACGTTCTACTTGCTACCCAAGCTACACCAGCAACATGTTAACAAACAAGTTCGGAGCTTAGCTCGTCACTAAAACTACTTCCAAAACTCGCTTAACTGTCAGCAAGTTCGGAGTCCAACTCTCCTCTAGAGCTTCTCCCGCAACTCATCAACTCTCAAACAGTTTGCTCAGAGTCCAGTGACTCCCGAGGACTACCTTTACAACTTGTTAACTAAAGAACATTAAGTCCAGAGTCCATCTCGTCTCTAGAGTTGCTCTCCTAACTTAGACTCATAGCAACAAGCCGCAACACTAAGAGACGAAGAGTCGAGACAAAAACAATTGTGAAATCCTTATCAACCTACCAATATAGGATAAAGCTCCCTGGTGGCGAAGCTCCTCTTCGCAGCTACTCTGGGGGCAAAGCTATTTGTGGCAAAGCTCCTCTTCATAGCTCCTCAGGGCGAAGCTCATTGCCTTGAATCCTCGGTGGCAAAGCTCCTCTTTCTATCTCCTTCGTAGTGAAGCTCCTCTTCATAGTTCTGCGGTCACAAAACTCCTTTTGTTAGCCCATTAGGAGCGAAGTTCCTCTTCGTAGCTCCTCGAGAGAAAAGCTCCTCTTTATAGCTCCTCCGAGGCGAAGCTTCTCTTCTTAGCTCCTCTTCGTAACTCCTCCGTGGCGAAGCTTCTTTTCGTAGCTCCTCGTGAGCAGAGTTCCTCTTCGTAGCTCCTCGGGGGTAGAGCTTCTCTTCTTAGCTCATCGGGTGCAAGGCTTCTCTTCTTAGCTCCTCGGGGGCGAAGCTCCTCTTCGTAGCTCCTCCAGGGCAAAGCTCTTCATCATAGCTTCTCAGGGGCGAAGCTCCTTTTTGTAGCTCATCGGGGTAAAGCTTCTCTCCTTAGCTCCTCGGAGGCAAAGCTCATCATCATATCTCCTCGGTGGCTGAGCTTCTCTTCTTAGTTCCCCGAGGGAAAACTCTTCCTAGCTGCTTGGAGGTGAAGCTTCTCTTCTTAATCCATTGGGGGTAAAGCTCTTTCGTAACTCCTCCGCGGCGAAGCTACTGTTCGTAACTCCTCCGCGGAGAAGCTACTATTCGTAACTCCTCCATGGTGAACCTCCTATTCGTAGCCCCGTAAAGGCCAAGCTCCCTTTCAGAGCTCCTCGGTAATAAATACCCTGAGCTACTCGATCATGCTGAGCATACCCCCTCCTCGATTCACGCACCAAGTCGAGCGTGCACCGATTAGATCAACAAAACAACCATTTTGGACCGTTAGATTGTCTTAAATTTCGTATAAAACAATCTTGGCCATTCGATTCGCTCCAAAGTTCGCGCTACCGCTAAATGACAAGTGAGCACCGGGCAGACCCCCTCCTTGGTGTCACGTGCCGGGGAGAGCATGCTCTGAGCAACTCGAAGAAAATTACAATTCTCGGCCGTTGGATCTCCTTCCGAGCGATGTCAAAAACACCTGCAAGCCGCATGCCATACTGGCTAAAAAACACGTGCAAAACGAGTGCCAAAGTCGCTGCAAAATTTGCCTTAAAAATATGGACAAAACGCGTGATAAAATGAAAAGGAAGAGAAAAGACAGGGCTAAATTTGAAAAAAAAAACCCTTGAACTATACCCTTTATGCAGAAAACCTCACTAAACTTTTTTATGTGCATAAAATCACGCTTAAGTATAGTTGCAAAAAATCCACTCCGACAATGTGAGCTTTCTGCTAAAGTTAAGTGAGGTTTTTTGACAATAATGCGAACGATGCATGATGTTTTCTGAACCAACTTGCAAAGATGAATGGGGTTATCTAATACAAGCAGAAAAGTTAGATGTGTTTTTTTGAAAATATACTTAAGGGATTTTTTTTCGCAACCATACTTGAGTGATTTTCTGCGTAAAAAAAAGTTCAGTGAGGTTTTCTGCATGAACGGGATATAGTTCAAGGGGGTTTTTTCAAATTTAGCCAAAAGACAGAGCAAAAGACAAAGAAAGAAAAATTCAAGGAAGAGTAAAAACAAGGAAAATAGAGAAAAAGAAAAGGAGGAGAGGGAAGAGAGAAGCTGCCGTCGCAAGAGCACACGCGTCAACATGCAGCACGTGCGTTGTACGTGTCTAGGATCAGCCAAAAAAGGAAAAGTCACGTGGCGCGCCACGTCGGCCCGGGGTTGCGCACTAGGCTATTGTGCTACCGACCAGCTTGGCGGAAAACATGCTTTCTGGACCGTCTAATTGTTTTGAAATTCGTGCTTTTGATCCAGCCGTTAGATCTCGTCAAAATTCGCTCCAGGTTGTATTTATTATTTTAAATTTCCATTTTATAATTATAAATTCTGAAAAGTGAATTAATACTCCAAATATTAACTAAAATTTTGGGAAAATTAATTAAAAATTCTAAAAAATAATTATAATTTCATAAAATTAATAAGAACTTTAGAAGATTTAATTGATAATTTCATAAATTAATGAAAATTTCGGAAAAATAATTAAAAATTCAAAAAAGTGATTAAAAATAATACAGAAAAATCCGAAAAAATCGGAAGAATTTTGTAGAAATTCTACAAAGTCACAGCAATGCCGAAAACCCCGAGCAAGGTTCCTACGTAGAGCTGTTACTTTTACCTGATACCTGGACCCGATCCGTACCCGACATTGGACCGGAACTGACCCGATCTATACGGGTCCGTGTCCGGGTCCTAAAATAAGACCCGATGCACTACCGGGTCCTAGTTCGGGTCCGCTTAAATGGACCCAACTCAGATCTTGAGCCGGACCCGTCAAAAAATACCCCCAAATATTCGGAATTTGAATAATAGGTTTATATGATATACATGTAAATAGTAATTGTTGTAGATAGATGTGTAAATAGAATATTTATTCATGTACTTAAGTGCAAAAAATGTTGGAACTGTAGGGTATCGGGTACAAAAACACTTACTATCGGGCCCGGCGGGTATATTTTTTTAAAGAGGACCGGGACCGGGACCCGATTCTCACAAGTCCGGGTCCGGTCCAATTTTTGGACCGTCAGGTATCAGGTTCGGGTCCGGGTAGTGGAGGACCCGAACCGATAGAACCCGATACCCGTGCCATTCCTACGTCCCCGAAAGCTCCGATACGTTATGTAGACTATTCTAAAATAAGCGAATTACTTCTCGAAGGTTGTGAAACTAAACCTTCTGGAGTGGGGGGGTTTGTAATGTGGATAAAATTAGAACCAAATCGAGACTGTACAATTCAGGCACACATCCTAAAGTGCTTAGGGGTAAAACGGTAATTTCAGCAACCACAGGCCCGTAAAGTGGAAGTTGGGCCACTTTCCGACCCATCTACTCAAATAGGCCTACCATACTGGGCTGCCATAGCAGCCCAACATGGAGGAGTTCAGGTTTATCCAAAGTTGTCATCTTAACTTTTCTATTTCTAGAGAGTAACAACTTCTATCTCTTCATGGAGAATAAAGTCAACTAACTCTATCTCTTTATCAAGAGAATAGTAACTGACTCTATTTCTTCACGAGGAAGAGGATAATCAATCTTATCCCTCCACCTGGAAATAAAGATGAATCCAATATCTTGAAACCGTTCCCCACCAGCTATAAATATCCCCCACCTCTTTCAGAATCAGGTAATCATTATGTTGCCACAAAAAACTCCACTACTTTTCTAAGTGCTGACTTGAGCATCAGAGGGTCTTTCGTTGGGAACACCCAGGTTTGCAGGAGCGATCTCGACCATCTAAATCAGATTAACGCGTCCACAATAGCCAGAAAATCATATTAAGGAGTGGTTTATAGCGATTAATTTCGATTAAAGTAAATATTAAATTTTGATAATTTTCTGTAAGAATTCACATCATCTGTTTGCTCCCACATAGTTTGCTCCCACACAGAAAATAGCAGCAACAGTAAGTATACTGCACTTGCTCACATATCGTGATTTAGGAGAATCACTATGAAACACCTTATAATACTTGTGCCTGCTTTCGTAACATAGTAAAGGCATAGAAATCTTCAAATCTATGAGATACTTTGAGAAAATGCTGATGATGGATGATATCAGAACATTAAAATTAATTTTGGATCATTTGATTTTTTTTAAAACTCAGTTCTCTACACATGAAATTGTGATACATACTTTAGTTCCATAGTTATCTCACTTTCTACAGTTAATCACACAGAATTACCTTCATCAATTAGCATGATATGCACGGTGAATAATCCACAAGTTTCTTTTCTTCTTTATATGCTTGCTAAAATTTATGTTTATTTTTTAATGTCAGCAAAATTAAGGGACCTCTAAAATTTATATAGATCAACTGTCTGACTGCTTACTGTTAATTTCTACAGATTAAACACAAAACACTTATCATATGGGGAGAGGACGACCAGATTATCAGTAGCACATTTGCACAGGTTTGATCATCTCCTATGAGACTTGAATCTCATTTTGTTTGATATATGATTTTTACGAATAGGAAGTAAAATGCAAATATGAATCAGTGTTCATTTTTGGAAATGAAAAGTAAATATTGTAATATAATTGTAATCCCGCACCCTCACAACAACTTCGGAGTTGTGGTGTAGTGGCAGGATATTTTACGTGGAATCATATTATAAGAAAAATTATATCGTTGTGCAAAGTCCAAGTTTCTCCTAACAAATGAATGCATGGGGACATGTTGGAATATAAAAATAACTTCCTCAACCCACGTCACAAATTCGGGTTTTGGTGTAGTGGAAGGGTCATTTTGAACCAATATCTGACCCAGTGTTTCAAAATTTGGTACATTAGCGATTTGGAACTTTAAAATGAAGAATCTAAACCCTTAATGATTCTCTAAGAGCAATATATATATATATATATAACTTTTATTTTACTTTATTTTTTGATTTTTTAATTTATAATAAATCACTATAATGGAATTCACTAGACATAATCAAAATTTATTAATAATATTAACAGGCATCTTGATCTCATTCTACATAATTAAACTATAGCTTTTTATATGTATAATATGATAACCCATACACAAAACTCCCCTGCAACCCTATAAAGCCAGTTTATATTCTATAAACAAATATGATAAGTGACCTCAAGAAGTCTACCCCTAGCATGTTATGTTTCAAGTCAGAAAGAGATTCACATTCCCATGTTCATTCCATGAACCAAAGCAATCCTTGTTCCTGGTAAACCTGACCATCTGTAATATGGATACATATATGGACTGGCAGAGTAGGCTATCGAACGTTGCATGAAACTTGTCGATAAAAAATAAGTCAAAGCTAATGTGCCTTGTGTTTTAATTTTAGTTATGGCTAGGACTGAAGGGTTATCCTATTTTCTCTGCTCAGGTTTCTAATTTTTGTAGTACCCTGCTACTATTGGCATTAAATTCTAATCTGAGTATGTTTTTACCAGACATGGATATTGAGTTCAATTTTATATGGGTAAAAGGTATATGAGCAACTTGCTCATTTAGTAAATGAGCAAGTGATTATGTGGCATGCATGTGATACACTGGACAACTAACCCTTTTAAGGATTTTCCAATCACATGTATGCCACATCATCAATTACTTATTTACTAAATGAGCAAGTTGCTCATACCCCTTTTTCCCATTTTATATTTATATTGAATGAATATATATGAAACAATTACCAGCATACCCTTATCTGCTCTGAGTACATATGGCGACAGTAAATCCAATACTAAATAGTCGTGTCTGAAAATATTTCACATATAATGAAATGGAAGTGCCATTATTTATGATAAAAACAAGGTTTTTTTTAAAGAGAAAAACACGGAACACTTATAACTGAACCTTCTGTGATCAATTTCACACTTTATATATTAAATACTGTGACCAAGGATTTTAGACATTGGCTCTTAGTAACCAAAAGTAATATGTTGGATTTTTGAGGTACTAGATAATTCACATGTCTGATGTCAATGAAATTTGTTAAAGGAGTCTTAGTATTAGTCCCACATCTGAAGTAAACTTAGATTGCTCTTTGTACTCTTCTATATATAGGAGGCCATGTATTCTTTTATAGGGATCCAATAAAGTATTCTTTTCAAACTCTATACTACCAATTTATATAAAAATTAGGTTTTTTCCTTCTTCCTCTAAAAAAAAAAAAAAAAAAAAAATCCGCTGCTACTGTTCATCGTCTTCTTCCTGCGAACCCTAACCCTACTCCTCTTCTCTCCCTCCACAGCTGCCACCCTCCTCTGCTCTGCATCATGCCGTCGCAAGCGCAACAAGCCGCCTCCGCCGCTCGCCTCCAAAACCCAAACCGTACATCTCCTCTGCTCCACCCTTCGTTGTCGACCCCCACAACCAGTGCCCACCCCCTCCCGGCGCCTCCCTCTGATCCATCACCTCCTTCCGCCGCCGACCCCATACTCTGCCCCACCGCTGACCCTCATCCTCCCTAAACCTTCGCGATCCTCATCCCCTTCTAGTAAACCCTAACCTCCAAATCCAAACCCTTATCCTCTCCTGCACCTACACCCAAAACCCGAACCCTCTTCCAGACCCATACATGTTCCTCTCTTTTCCTATTTTTCAAAAAAAAAAAATAAATTCAATGCCCTGTGATGCAAGTTGTTCTGTAATGTGTGCCAGTGTTTTATACCCACTTCATCATCTATCCTCACCCATTCTCCTTCAGATCTAATCTAGATCTGCTCCTATGACGACCTCTGATAATTTAACAGTGACCTCTCCTCCGATGGTCTCCCTTTCCTCAACCGATGACCGATTTCCCTTCTCTCTTGAAGGCCGAACGTATGACCACTGAGAACCTTTCTGGCCGCAACAACTTCATGACATGGTCCCATTCTGTCATTTGTTTTCTCAAAGGCACGAGAAGTACCATCACCTCACTGACCCAGCTCCTCTGTCCACTGATCCCACATTCAAAGCATGGGATCGTGATGATAACTAAATTGTCAATATGATGACCAATTGTATGGACCGGGTTATCGACACCTCCATCACTTTCCTCGACACAGCTAAAGAGATATGGGATACCCTTTATAATATGTACTCTTCTTTCAATAACATACAGTACATATATGATATCTTTCGTGATTCCATCGTGACCAAGCAAGGTGACGACATTCATGCCTATCTATCCCGCTTCAATCAGTTCTTAGAAGAATGGAAGATCTATCACCAATACCTTGCAAATTTCGGTGTCCAACAGCAGCAACGTGAGGCCGTTCTTGCCGTTCTTGCCTTGGACAGAAGGTGTTCACTCTCATATCCTCGCCACCAACACTCGTTCCTCTCTATGTGATCTCCATGTTCAGCTATCACGGGTAACCCCTCCTGCTCTTCTTGAAACCACAACATGGTCTGCACTAGTTTCTGGCCATGGTCGTGGTTTTTCTGATCCCTCACAACATTTTCCTTCATCCTCAAGGGGTTGTGGTTCTTATTCTTCACGAGGCTGTAGTGATCGTGGTCGTGGCTTTGGTGACAGTCATCGCAATACTAAGTATTGTATCTATTGTTAGGGCTGGTCTCATGAGTATGCAACATGTTGAAAACACACTGGTCATCCTCCTGGTGCTCATTAGTCTTCCACTGTGGGATTTCTTCTTCCACTACTGCTCCCACAGATGTGTTAACCCCCTCCTAGTATACCCTCTCTGCTGAAGAGTATCAGGCATTCCGCAATTTATTGTCTTCTCCTGGTAATTCTGTTCACTCAGATATTGCTTGTCATGTTTATTCACATCAGTGAATTATTGATTCAGGTGCTTCTGAACATGTCTCCTTTACCACTGTTTTCTTTTTCTTTGCTTTCTGATTATCATGTGCGTATTGCTGATGGATCTCCTGTCCCTGTTGAAGGGAATGGCGATATCTCCTTTCTCCAGATCTCTCTTACATCTGTTTTGCGTGTTCCTACATTTCCTAACAACCTGTTATCAGTTCCTAAAATTTTTAAGGATTTAAATTGTTCAGTAACATTTTTTTTTCTTCTCACTATGTTTCAGGATATTACGACGAGGAAGGTGATTGGCACCGGTCGTAAACAACAAGGGTTATACGTCTTGGATTCTCCAGTCTTGGTTTTTCTTTCTTCTACTGATCCTGCATTGTGTTTCTAATTGTTGTCTTTTCAGTTATCTTGTGGCACCGACGACTGGGGCATCCCTTCCTTCCTACTCTCAAGCATTTAGTTTCTAGTTGTCTTCTTTTCAGTTATCTTGTGAGTCATGTGAGTTAGGTAAACATAATCGAGTTTCCTACCCTTGACGAGTTAGGTAAGCATGAGGTCTTTTTTTGTTGCACTTGTTTTGTTTAAAACCTCCAACTGGACACTGATAAACTTGACCCGCGTGCTACTAAATGTGTGATTTTTGGATATTCGTGCTTTTTGAAAGGTTATCTTTGCTATTGCTCTTCACGAAAGAAAATGTTTACCTTGGCAGATGTTTTATTTTTTGAACATAAACCTTTTTTTGAACAAATTTCTTCCAAAGTTTCCGATTTACAAAGGGCTGTTGTTGAGAGCCTTGATTTCTCACCACCACCACCAATTTCAATGTCACCAGGACCACCACTACCACCACCATCACCATCACCATCACCATCACCACCGGCTTTGCCACTTCAGGTTAATGTTAGAAGACGTAAGATTCGTTCAGACTCGACCATCCAAGCAGTACCCTCTGTTCAACCAATGTCATCCACTTCTATTGGTAATATTCCTAACACAGATGATTTACCTATTGCTCAACGTAAGGCTAAGCATTTTTGTGCACACTATCTTATTGCCCAGTTTGTTTCTTTTAATTTGAAAAGATCTTTTCGAGCCTTTGCCTTTTTCTTGGATTCCATCTCTATTCCTAAAAATGTTCAGGAAATCCTCAAGCACCCTGCTTGGACAGCAGCCATGAAAGAGAATGTAGGCTCTTCAGCAAAATGGTACTTGGCAGTTGACCTTCCTGTAGGTGGTCAGACAGTTGGTAGTAAGTGGGTATTCACAGTCAAACACAATCCTGATGGCACAGTTGAACGACTCAAATCTTGCCTTGTCGCTAAAGGATATACCCAGAAATTGGGGTCGACTATGCCGAGACTTTTTCTCCAGTTGCAAAACTCACATTTGTTCGTGTTCTTATCTCTGTTGCATCTAATTATTCTTGGCCTCTTCATCAGCTTGATGTCAAGAATGCATTTCTCAATGGAGACTTAAAAGAAGTGGTGTATATGCAGCAGCCTCCTAGTTTTGAGCAACAGGGGGAGAATCTTATATGTTCGCTCAAAAAGTCTCTTTATGGCTTATACAGTCTCGAGCTTGGTTTGAAAAGTTCGGCAAAACTGTATGCTCTTATGGGTTCTCAAGCAGTAAGGCAGATCATTCTCTCTTCACAAAGAAAGGAAGCAAAGACATTATTATTTTGTTAGTCTATGTTGACGACAGACAGTGATTCGCAAGGTATTGCAGACATCAAGCATTGGTTAGCTCAAACCTTTCAGACAAAGAATCTTGATCTGCTTTGATATTTTCTTGGTATTGAGGTTGCATGCACAAAGGATGATATCTTTCTTTCTCAAAGAAAATATCCTTGATATTCTGACTGAGACATGAATGTTGGGATGTCGCCCCAGTGACACCTATGGAATCCAATATTAAGTTGCCCTTATTTTCCAATGATGCATAGTTCTCTGATCCAGGGCGATATCGCAGGTTGGTTGCAAACTCATGTATCTCTCAGTGATTAGGCCAGATATTACCCGTGTAGTGAGTCAAGTCAATCAGTTTATGCATGCACAAACCGTCACTCATTGGGAAGCAGTGGTTCACATTCTTCGCTACCTTAAGAAAACCTCAGGACAAGGACTTCTCTTCCGGCCTGGTAATTTTCTTTCTTTACGAGGATATTCTGATTCTGACTGGGCAGGATCGGTTATGATAGACACCCAACTAGTGGGTATTTCGTATTCTTCGGAGGAAATCTTGTATCTTGGAAAAGTAAGAAACAACATGCGGTAGCCAAATCAAGTGCAGAGTCTGAATACCGAGCCAATGAGCATTTAGTTTCTGAAGTTTTATGGCTCAAATCTCTTCTTCGAGACTTGTCAATCCCAAAGTTATTTCCTCTTCCTCTTTACCGTCATATTAAAGCTGCTATGTATATTTTTGAAAATCCGGTGTTTCATGAGTGCACAAAATATATCAAAGTTGACTGTCAATTCGTTTGAGATGTGTGGGAGAAGATGGTTATTTCTTTTTCATATGTCCGGTCTGGTGAACAACTTGCTGATATCCTAACTAAAGCTCCACCTCTTGAGCTTTTTCAAACTTTCTTGAGCAAGCTTGGCTTCGATAATATCTACGCACCATCTTGAAAGGGAATGTTAAAGTAGTTTTAGTATTAGTCTCACATCTGAAGTAAACTTAGATTGCTCTTTGTACTCTCTTATATATTGGAGGCCATGTATTCAGTTATGGGAATCCAATAAAGTATTTTTTTCAAACTCTATACTAGCAATTTACAAAATTGAATAGTATAGATAAAGAAAATTAAGAGAAATATCAATATTAAGCTATATAGTATATGCATATCAAACCCCACAGAATCTCCTTATGTTTTGATAATCCCTATTGAAAGTTCAATTCATATCCAATACTCTTTAGAAGTGTTCAAAATTCCTAATACCTCAAAGCGTTCAAAATTTCCTAATACCTATTCGATAATATATTTCCATCCTTTTTAGGGTGCACCTCATGTAACATAAGTTTTATTGGGAAATTCAGATTACAAAAATTTTGTTTGATTAAAGTAAGAAACCCTATAATTAATTGTTTACTCGTTATCTTGGATGCTCGTCTTTCCAGAAGAAAAAAAAACTGGTGTTTTTCTTTTCTTTTTTTAATTTCATGATGTCAATATCCTGGCAGAGATTGAACGAGGAGATTCCAAATTCAGTTTTAAGACAGATTCCAGAATGTGGCCATCTTCCTCATGTGGAAAAGCCAGGACCGGTAGCTGGGGTGATCCTTGAGTTTCTTAGAGAAGAAGACCAGAACTTGGAAACTATATCTTCATATTCTCAAGATATTTCTGAAGATGTTTCTCAAAATGTTGCTTTGAGGTGAGTGCATCATGTTTATATTGTTTAACTGAGTGATCCTAATGTAAGCTCCTGTCATCTTTGTTTTGATGCTTTTTGGAGAATTTTCTGAAACTTATGTTTATATGTAATAAGCCAAGAAGGTATGTTAAACTGTACGACATGTACTATGTATATATTACTAGTAGGATAATCATCACATAGAAGTTGTAAACCCTAGGACATGTACTATATGTATATATTAATGGTAGGATTATCATCACATAGAAGTTTTACTTTGAGATTGTATACCTAAGTTTAGAAATGTGAAAAAACCTTGAGTGGTTTCAGTTCATTTACGCAGTTGGCTGACTTTGATCAGAAGCACATTAAGCTGTCACTGCCATTTGTGCAAGGAACTGGTTGATTTTGATTAAATTTACGAGTATTAGGTCTCACTATTTGACAGGCATAATTAACCAAAAGGAAATTTAACATCATAATATTAAAGTAAGTAACATTCAATGTTACAGAAAAGTTTTAGTTTCAAAATATACATAAGCAAAAAATTAGAGCATCAACTCTTTTGTAAATGTATTTACCATACTCTTTTGTAAATGTATTTACCATACTATTCAAGCCAAAACATTGAAAAACATAAGAGTTCTTTTATTGAAGATGTCACCATGGTCCTTCAGTAGCATATTCCTGCACTTATTAAGTCTACTTATTACCTGCAGCATTATCCCAATTTCCAAATGGGCAGGTGCGCACAAGTTGAATTACTCTTTTCTTCTGTAGATTGGACTGACCTTTTTGGATAATGTTGCTGACTTGTTCTCTCTATCCTTGTATATATTTCCACAATTGTTGGATGCATCATTTGTACTGTGTTCGCAATGTAGTACACATCCGTGGTGGAAGTATTCGAATTGGTGATAATGTGACACTGTAAAATGAAACATAATTTGTATGTGAGCATGTTACTATTGATAGATTTGGACTTGGTGTTTTATGAGCAGTATTTTTATGTGGTCTCGTCTTTAACGTCTTAAACTTTCCTCTTCCTGTATACAAATTATATGCAAATAAGCATTGGATTCAGTTTAATCTTTGAAATCAATGTGTTTGAATCAGTGGTGATGAATATATGAGAGCTTTTATTTTAGGGAGGCCGGTTGATATATCTTACTTTTTTATTTGAGGATTTTTTCTTCAAGCAGGCATCCTCTTGGGTGTTTTTTAGTAATTCATTGTCTGTACTTCTGAGATGGATATGTTCATATGTATAAAGGTATATGAGAATATTAGGTAAAACAGGCACTAAGGAATATTTTTATATTTGTGTAAGAGGTGATGCCAGTATGGAGTGGAAAAATTGGAAGCAGGTATTTATTAAGGATAAATCATTATCAAAGTGATTTGTGATATTAGTGGTTTAAGTTGAAAATTATGACGAATGTTGAAAATCTTGTGTGTGGAAATATGTGATTCAATGTGAGAACTACCGAAAATAGCTCTGATAAGCTACACAATGTTAAAGGTGATAGATCTTACTTCGTTAGCCAAGTCAGTAAATATGATTTTAGATGTCGATTCTATATTTCTGTTCGAATATACGATATACTTTGGTTAAATGGTTGACGATAAATGTGCAACAAATGAAACAGTGCAAATGTTAGAAGCAAACAATGCATATTACCGAGTAATATTTACCTGAGCTCATTTTAGTCAAATGATGTCTTGGGTAACAAATCTGTGATTAGATTGTGTTGCTGCTTATTTTCGTGTGGGAGCAAGCAACCCGATGATGTGGATTCTTCAGAGGAATAATCAAGAATTTAACCTTTTGACCTTCAGCGGTATTGACTGCATTTGACTTGACGACCTGACTCGTTTGCGCCGTAGGATTCGGCTCGTGTGGTGATGATCGCCTCTACTTGACCTGCAAAATACCTGAAACACCGGAGTTGATTTTGGCGATAGGCCCTCCGACGCTTAAGTCAGTAATCAAGAAGATTACGGAAGAGTTTTTTGGATAAAATATTGATTACCTGTTTCTGGTGGAGGTAGGGGTATTTATAGTCGCCTTTGGAAACAGTCTAGAGATTATCTGTAACCCCTATTTTGGATTTATTGTATTTTATTTCTTTTCTTGATTATTATATCTGGAATTCTTTTATAGTAGTATTATTTTGCTTTTCTTGGGCTCTTTTATTTTCTTTTGATCATTCCGTGCTCTTTTGGCTTGAGTTCTGCTATTTCTTTTGTTCATTGTAAATTTTGCTCTTCATGTTTTGAGTTGAATTGTTCTGCTATATGTTCATCTCATTGATTCCTATTTATTTTTCTCTTTTTGGAGCCTAAACCCGTACCCTAAACCCATTAACCCGCAATCCAAAATTTCAATTTCTTAATTTCCTATAAATACCCTATTATTAAAACCCTAATTTATTATAACTCTTTCTCTCTCTCCCCCTAATCCTGTCGCTCACCATCTTACCCATCTTTCTGTTTCTTTTTTTCCAAAACCCAACCGCAGCCCGTTCTCCGATCCCGTCTCCGACCACCACCTTCGACCTCGTCACCCTAGCCCTCTGTCGTCACCATCACCCCCGTCACCATCTCATCCCCGTCTCCTTCGACCTTCGAACCCAAACTCCCACCGAACTCACCTTTACCGCTCACCATCGTAGCTATCCACCTCGTCGTCCCTCGCCTTCACCCTCTCCGCTCACCCCGCAACCACCGCAGATCCCTCTTCGCCCTTGTTGTCGTCGTCCTGAGCCCCGAACCACCCCACCGTCTCCTTCTCTGTTTTGTCGAGAAACAGAGCCTCGTCGAAGCGTCGAGCCTGGTCGCTGCTGTCGCTTCTTGACCGCACTGCCGCCAGTCACCCCCGACCGCCCTCGTCGTGGGCTGTCGCCGTCGCTAATCGCCGAGCCTCTCACCGTCTCTCTCTCTCTCTCTCTCTCTCTGTGTGTGTGTGTGTGTGTGTGTGTGTGTGTGTGTGTGTGTGTGTGTGTGTCGCGTTGGAGAAGAAGCACAATGGGATTTTTGGTGTTTGCTATTTTGGAGAGAGGGGATCTTGAGTTGGTGTTTGGTGTTTGTGAAGGGGATTTGTTGTCTTGAAGTTGCTGAGTTGCTGTGTTGGAGTATTACCGTGCTGCTGTTTGCATGTATCTTGCACGTAGTTCCGTGTTTTCGTGATCATGGTTCGTCATCCGGGATTCTCATCCCGTTATTCTGAATATTCGAATCTACTAATTAAAAGGCAAGTCTCTTCTTGAACTAGTTATTTGTTTTTGTTCAAGATTTCTTTGATTTCTACAAGTAGATCCAGTCATTTCCTTTACCATACTGCTATTTGAATTCTGTTAAGTTTATTGAGAGTTTACACGAGCTAACCCGATATACTCTTAACATTGTGCTTACCTCTTTGATCTAAAACCTAGTCCCTATGGTTTCTTGCATATTCACATTTACATGAAAAAGAACCGGATCCATGTTGTAGATTATTTGATGATTTGAACATGTTAGACTGAATTTATTTGATGAATTGACTATCATGCCTGTGAAATTGCATCTTAAATATGAAATTATGCATGTTAAACATCTAATGGCACTTTGACTATTAATTAGCATGAACTATATGATTATATGAATAAATTGTTGCCTATTCGTGTCAAAATAAATTCTGGACTGCTGTGTGTTTCTTTTTGTATCAGATTTTCGACCATGTTGCTTTTGTATTTTGAAATAACTTTCTGAACATGAATGTGTTGAAGACGATTCGGAAGAGGAGGAGGATGAGCAGATCATCGTAGCGGACTCCATGTTCACCATGGTAGTTGCTTTAGAGACAGTTGAGGGGAGCGGTCGTGAGTCTACTCCTTCCGTGGATTAGTCGACCAAGGTGGACCATTGAGTCCTCTTATAGCTAGTTGTCTTCTTTCTTTGTTTTTGTTGTTTTTGCTTTTGTATGGATGCCTAATAGTGGACTGGGCACCGCTTGTTGTATCTTTACTTTAGTAATGAAGTTCCTTTTGGTTGTTCACATCTTGTGTGGCATTGGAGTTCCTTGAGTTTTTGTGTCTTGTAGCTTTAGTGATTTTCCTTAGAATGATTTACCCCATTTTTCTTTGGTTGGCAGGTCGTTGCGCACCACACACATGCCCATTATGACAGTGGGGCGGCTGACCTTCATACCAGGCTCCATTTACAAAATTGGGACTTGTTCATTCTCGGGAGAGGCTTAGAAGTGGCCCATCTAAGGAGAACAATCCTCGAGTTTTCTGCGGGGAGGGTGCATCGTCTGGAATTTAAACTGAGGGATGATTTCCTTAGAGGAATGATAGTTGAACTTGAAATGGAAATTCAATGGTTAAGACGACTTCTTGAGGGTATCAACGTTAGGAGAACTTCTTGTTCACGTGAACAGCATGCCCAGGGAAGATTGTTTCATGAGTTGGCTCTACGTTTGCTTGAAGTTCCGTGAAACCCAGGGCACGCTCAGAGCGGAGTGACCGGTTCGTCTAGCAGGGCATCAGTCAGAGGGGCAACAAGAATAGTGTGTCCCGAAGGTACGACCCGACTCACGGGTCTGGAGATCTCCTCAGAGGGCCTGAGAGAGCGAAGTAGCGCTCGGGTGTAAGCTGAAAGCCGCAAACCTCGTGTATCCCTTAAGAGGAGCATCCCTCTTCCTAGAAGAAGTTAGGATGACGTTGAGTGAGATTTTTGTGATCTATAAATGCTTGTTTCCCAGTAAAACTTGTAAACAAGTTTCTTCTTGTAACGTGATTTCCATAAGTGTTTTGAGCAGTTGTGGCTGTGAGGTGTGATTATTATTGTTTTTTGTGTTTGTTTGAGGGGAAAGTGTCCAAGGTGGCTTTATGAACCACGAGTGGACTCCGCTCCTGTTTGGGTTGTTTTAGGAGTACTTGAGCGACGAACTGAACCCTGCTTTCTTGCTCAGGGGGCAAGTAGCTAAGGTGGTCCTGTGAACCGCTAGTAGACTCCGAACAATAGTGACGACAAATTTTGGGAGCACTCGAGTGGCGAACCGAACACCATACACCTGCTCAGGAGCATTAGACTAAGGCGGTTCTGTGAACCACGAATGGACTACGCACTGATCTAGGTTGTTTTGGGAGTACTCGAGTGGCGAACCGAATCCCGCCTTCTTGCTCAGGGGCAAGTAGCTGAGGTGGTCATGTGAACCGCGAGTGGACTCCGAACAATAGTAACGACGAGTTTTGGGAGCACTCGAGTGGCGAACCGAACCCCGCACACCTGCTCAGGAGCATGTGACTAAGGCGGTTCTGTGAACCATGAATAGACTCTACACCAGTCTGGATTGTTTTGGGAGTAACTTGAGCGGCGAACCGAACCCAGCCTTCTTGCTCAGGGTCAAGTAGCTGAGGTGGTCCTGTGAACCGCGAGTGGACTCCGAACAATAGTGACGACGAGTTTTGGGAGCACTCGAGGGGTGAACTGACACCCGTACACCTGCTCGGGGGCATGCAACTAAGGCAGTTCTGTGAACCACGAATGGACGCCGCACCGGTTCGGGTTATTTTGGGAGTACTTGAGCGGCAAACGGAACCCCTGCCTTCTTGCTCTAGCTAAGGTGGACCTGTGAACCGCTAGTGAACTCTGAACAATAGTGGCGAAGAGTTTTGGGAGCACTCGGGTGGCGAACCGAACACCGTACACCTGCTCGGGGGCATGTGACTAAGGTGGTTCTGTGAACCACGAATGGACTTTGAACCGGTTCGGGTTGTTTTTGTAACGCCCCGAATCCCAAATACACTGAATTCGAGATGTTCTACAGGATCTTTTCACTTTCTTTAGTACAATTTTACAGGAAAATTAAAACTTTTCATCATACATCAGAGATTACATCATAATTACATCTTTCTTTTGCACAGCGGAAGTAAAATACAACAATTGAATACAAGTACAACAGCTTGATATAATCTTTAAGCATCCAATCCTCTTTAATCTTTAGCATAACATTTACCTGCATATCAGACTGTGGGTACGTCAGTTTATTCAACCGACGAACATTATACACGGCCATCCTCTCTATGCCGGAAATAGTATAACTTAACTTTTCATATTTAGCAAACACAAACTTGTCACATTCAAACTAAAGGGACTACCCTATTGATGTCGTGTTGTGATTGTGCACTTAATCCTTAATGCATTTATTAATGTTACATGACACTAATGCGCACTTGTTCGGATTCTATGCATCCCATACTACATAGGTCCGAGGGCAAGCCCTTATTCGTTCTTCATCTTTATAGGGTTCAATCCCCCCGTTATGACTTAATCTACTACTGTAATTACGGTAGTGTCTTAGATGTCCTATGATCTATGAGCCCATGTCCAGGCAGCCTGGAGGGGAATCCCACGCACTGACACGACGCATCGAGCAGGCAACCTATGGACAATTCAGCCTCCGCCATGGAACAATGGCACCACCCATAGCCACTCGAACATCCCACGAGCGTCGCCACCGGGACGGTACTCGGGAGCCGTATCCACGCCATGTCACGACGCATCGTGAAGGACCTGTGAATACCCTCTCGCCGCAAATCCGTTGGCCCCCATACCCGTGTTTTTCTTCTACTTTCATCACATCACCACTATGTACTAGTCCTTAGTTTTATTAAAAATCATGAACAAAATAATCTCTAGAGTTAGCCTCTCCATCAACCGGACTTATTCATTTGTTTCATCATGACCAACCTTGGTCTAATTTCATCTCAATTCATTTCATTTCTCAATGCCGGGGAGACTTAGCTACTCTATTTCGAATTTCATTTCACAATCTTCAACTTGAGTACTTACAACTCATAAGATTCATATTCATAGCCAACAAATTTCTTTTTCTTTTCATCAACATGATTTTAATTCCATAATCATACATGAACTCATGCACTTCATAATTTCACATTTGAAATTCATATTACTAATAAACATTCATACTTCATATTTTGCACAATATTCTCAAGTGAGAATTAATAATATCATGTCACACAACAAGGTTCTTTTTGCCAATTGCTTTCTAATAAACCCATTTCAATTTATCTTTATAAACTAAAATTTTCATAAGTGTGTATCTTAGAACCATAGCTCTATTGTGCCTTTTGTTCACAAACCACATTGTATTTTATTCAAATAATACCCAACTCAATCTTATAAAATTCCTTGCATTTTTATGAGAATTACCATATTTTTTCCACATTTTTTTGGACATCTAAAACTCCCCAAAAAAAATTTTTTTATAAGTGCCGATGGGAGGAATCGAACCCAGGCACGACGGAAAGAGAGCCAAGAGCACCCGCCACATGGCCGAACTGTGCTAGCGGTATGAAAGGGGCGAATTAGGTGTATATGCTTTCGGTCGACAGTTGTATATATTTTCAAATAGGGTGAAAAAAAGTGGTGAACACAGGATTCGAACCGCACCTCTCAGAGAAGCCAGCCGCACTTAAAGACCGCCTGAGCTAGTAGCTCAGGTTGTCACAGTCCCAAGTTAAAATCCATATGTTTCATTTTACTACAGTTGTTAAAACAACTCGATGTTCAAGTCAATTTTGGTTCATATTGCCTTTATACAAACTACTGAAAAATTCCAGATTTACTCTCCTTTGCTAGATCTTCATAACAGTAAGTAGAAAATAATTTTTTGTACTAAAAACATAATTTTTTTCCACACAATTTAATAAATTGTTCATTTAGACTACCATATCTTTTATTTTCGACATTGAATAATCAATTAGTCTTCTAATCCCTTTTTTTTCACAATTCTCTTATGATAATTCCCTGTTGTTAATCTTTATTCACAATTAATACATACATTTTTGGATTTGTCCATACCCATATCAACATCAAAGTTTATTTAGCACATGAATAGGTAAACCTCAAAACTACTAATTTTTGAGTGGTTCTTCTTTAATGACAACAAAATAATTTTATTAGTTCATCTACGTCACAAAGTATACTATTACTCATTAATTAGTATAATTGCAACTCAATCATTCAAGAAAAATCATTCTTTTCAAATCAAAGTGTACTCTTTTCTTAATCAATTTCATGTTTCAATCATACAATTTACAAGCGATCTAATTGGGGATTTTCATACATCATGCTAGCAATATTCCACCATCATTCATTCAAATTAATAATCATGGAGAATTCTATATACAATTAAATTTCATGCTAGAATTTCACACACAAGTTAATCACATCATTTCAATCCATTCATACACTAACTTTTCAATTTAAGTGTGTTCTTATTAGTATTTTTCATGCATAGCGTTGATAATTAAACTAGCATAGATTCCTACATTAGAAATATGAAAGTTTTACCCACCTTGTATGGAGAGAAAACACCAAAAAGCGACCAAGTCCTTGTAGATGAAAGCACCACCTCCTAGCCAAACGCACGCACAAGCTCCAAGCCAAGCCTCCTAGCACACCGAATGCTTCCTAGCACAACCGAATGCTTCCCTTGGTGATAGCCGGCCACTCCAAGCAAGCAAAACCCACACAACTCTCTATCTTTTATAACTCACATTATTACTTCAATAATACTATAGCTTGGAAATATAATTTGCATATGAAAATTAGCCATGAGAGGGGGGGTATTTATACTAAAAGATAAGTGAAATGGAGGGCTAAGATTGCTTTGGTGGTTGTAGAATGAAGGGTCTAGATTAAGGTAGGAGTTAGAAAAACTACCCACAACTAAGAAACTACCTCCATGATCACCATGCCAAAAATCAAAATTCCCTCCAAAGAAATGTGCCAACCGGCCACCAATAGAGAGTGTGCATTGCACGCGTACGTGTAGTGCACGTGCATGCAACTAGGCCAAATTTTGTACATTTTAAATTTGTATAAAAATAAATTAGTTAAAAAAAAGTCTTCTACATGACAAGTTTAATTAAAAGAGATTAATTCATGGGCTTTCTTTTTGGGCCAAAATAGTTTATAAAAAAATAAATAAAATAAAATACATTTGGGCTTTTAAGAAAAGGCCTTTTTAATTAAATCAAAATAAGGCTTTAAAGAAAGGCTTTTTGTACAAAATAATTTGAGAACAAATATATATATATTTATACACATCATAATAACAATAATTCAACCCAAATATTGCACGTGCACACTACGTGCAAAATAAATAATTTTTCATTAATTGAAAAATCAGGGTATTACAGCACTCCCTCCTTAGAATAGTTCCGTCCCCGGAACTACAATCAAGAGCGAGAAACAAAAATACAACACACACACAAGAAAGATGCAAAATACAATCAAGCAAAAAGCTCAGGATAGTCCTTCAACATCCTCTCCTCAGATTCCCAAGTAGCCTCTTCAACCAAGTGGTTTCTCCAGACTACCTTGACCATCGGTATCGTCTTATTCCTCAAGACTTTCTCTCGATGATCAACAATCTCAACAGGAGACTCGATATAATTCAGGTCTAACTGCAAACCTTCCGGCACTTCAGGCAAATGATGACTCGGGTCTGGAATATAACCTCTCAGCATAGATACATGAAAGACATTGTGCACCTGAGATAACTCTTCCGGTAATTTAAGCCGGTAAGCAGTTTTTCCGATCCTTTTCAATATCTTATACGGGCCTATAAACCTCGGGGCTAACTTCCCGCCTTTGCCAAATCGAACCACACCTTTGCCAAATCGAACCACACCTTTGCTGGGTGATACCTTCAGGAAGACGAAGTCACCAACCTCAAACTCAAGGTCCATTCTCCGGTTGTCTGCATAGCTTTTCTGCCTGCTCTGAGCTTCTACCAACCTTTTCCTGATCAGATCAATCTTCTCAGAAGTTAGCTGCACAAGCTCAGGACCAAACAACTGACGCTCCCCTACTTCATACCAATAAACAGGAGTCCTGCACTTCCTGCCATACAATGCTTCGTACGGCGCCATCCCGATGCTAGCCTGAAAACTGTTGTTGTAGGCAAATTCCACCAAAGGTAAATACCTTTCCCAACTGCCTCCAAAGTCTAGTATACAACACCGCAGCATATCCTCAAGAATACGATTGACTCTCTCGGTCTGCCCATCGGTTTGCGGATGAAAAGCAGTGCTAAAATCTGTCTTGGTACCCAAAGCTGTCTGAAGACTCCTCCAGAAATGCGAAGTAAACCGCGTATCTCGATCAGACACAATGGTCGAAGGAACGCCATGAAGTCGGACAATCTCACCAACATACATCTCAGCCAACTTGTCTATCGAAGCAGTGAGTTTCATCGCCAAAAAGTGAGCGGACTTGGTTAGTCGATCGACTATAACCCAAATAGCATCATTGCCTTTAGAACTCTTAGGCAATCCCGTAATGAAATCCATACTGATGTTATCCCACTTCCATTTCGGAATAGGTAACGGCTGTAATAGACCTCCGGGTCTCTGATTTTCGGCTTTGACTTGCTGACAAACCTCACACTTCGCGACAAATTCAGCCACATCCCGCTTCAAACCTGACCACCAGAAATGCTGTTTGATGTCTTTGTACATCTTAGTACTCCCAGGATGTACCGACAAAAGAATAGCATGTGCCTCCTGAAGAATACTCTCTTTCAGGTCCGCCTGATTTGGAACACACAGCCTCTCTCCGAACCACAGCACTCCATCCCTGATTTGAAATCCGGGCAACCTGCCAGCACCAACCTGCTCCTTCATCTCCAAGATATCAGCATCAACTTCCTGACTTGCAATGATCCTTGTATTCAGTGTAGGCTGAAGCCTCAACTGAGCCAAAGATGCTCCCAATCCTTGCAAGACAACCTCAATACCTGCTCGGTCCAACTCCTCAATCAGCTGCCTCTGAGTTGTAATCAAACTGGCCAAACTGCTCTTGCGACTGAGTGCATCAGCAACAACATTTGCTTTTCCAGGATGATACTTGATCTCAGGTCGCATATCCTCAAGCACTTCCAACCATCTCCGCTGCCTCAGATTGAGATCCCTCTACTGATATATATACTTCAAGCTCTTGTGATCCGTGTACATGTTCAACTTCTCACCGTACACGTAGTTCCTCCACTGCTTCAAAGCAAAGATAATCGCAGCCAACTCTAGATCATGAGTCGGGTAATTTTTCTCATGCGGTCGTAGTTGCCTAGACCCATACGCGATTACTCTTCCTTCTTGCATTAAGACACAACCAAGCCTCCGATGTGAAGCATCGCTATATACGTCATACTCAACACCAGCTCTAGGCAAAGCCAAAATAGGTGCAGTAGTCAGTCTATCTTTCAACTCCTGAAAACTCACCTCACATTGCTCGGTCCACTTGAAGCTCACATTCTTCTTGGTCAGTCCAGTAAGCGGTACAGCTATCTGAGCATAACCTTGAATGAATCTCCTGTAGTATCCAGTCATCCCAAGGAAACTTCTGACTTCCTTCACTGTAGTAGGCCTAGCCCAATCTCTCACTGCCTCTATCTTCTGAGGGTTAGTTGCCACTCCCTCCTTAGAAAGGATGTGACCTAGGAATGCCACTTCAGATTTCCAGAAATCACACTTGGATAACTTGGCATACAACTTCTGCTCTTCCAACTTCTGCAAAACTGCTGCCAGATGCTTGGTGTGCTCCTCCTCAGACTTGGAGTACACGAGAATATCGTCGATAAACACCACGACGAAAGAATCAATAAACGGCCTCAGAACTCTGTTCATCAAGTCCATGAAGATTGCGGGTGCATTCGTCACTCCGAATGGCATAACTAAGAATTCGTAATGCCCATGCCGAGTTCTAAATGCAGTTTTGTGCACATCTTCAGCTTTCACTCGAACTTGGTGATATCCTGATCGAAGATCTATTTTGGAGAATACAGCTGCTCCTTGTAGACGATCGAACAAGTCATCAATTCGAGGAATCGGATACTTATTCTGAACAGTGACCTTATTCAGCTCCCGGTAATCGATACACATCCTCATCGATCCATCCTTCTTCTTTACCAAAAGCACTGGTGCTCCCCAAGGTGACGCACTAGGTTGAATAAAGCCTTTTCCCAACAGTTCCTCAATCTGCCGTTTCACCTCATCCTGTTCCACTGGAGCCATCCTATACGGTGCCTTAGAAATGGGTGCACTTCCCGGTTGAACAGTGATGCTGAACTTTACATCACGATGCGGAGGTAACCCAGGAAAATCTTCCAAGAACACAGTCGGATAGTCCCGAACCACAGGAATCCCTTGCACTTCCACAGGAGTCTCTTCCTTGCGGATAGTAGCCACCAGCTTAGAACATTTCCGCTTCCCTTGGAACGTGACTTCAGGTCCACCTGGAGCCTTCACTGTCACCGTCTTGGTCTTACACTCGATGCTTGCACTGTACACCGACATCCAATCAATGCCAATGATAACATCGACTCCCAAGATAGTCAGCTCGATCAGATCAATGCCAAAGATTCGATCTCCAATCACTATCTCGCAATCAGCATAATACCGGTCAGTGGTTAAAGTTTCCCCTGACGGAGTAGCTACTGCTAAGATCTTGCCTGGAAAAATCTTCGGTTCAACTTCCAACACTTTAGCAAACTTTGGAGACACAAATGTATGAGAGGATCCAGTATCAAACAATACCACAGCTTTCATTCCATTAAGATAGAGTTCACCTGTTACATAATACATACCATTACATAACAGTCTCACTAAACAAAGAGAAAAGAAATGACAAAGACTCTAAACACCAGCCCTCGTACCAGAGATGACCTGATCTGCCTCGTCAGCATCAGCTTCTGTCAAGGCAAATACTCGCCCTGATTGGTACGGCCTCTTCCCAGCCTGCTGCGTTGGTGCGCTGCTATTATCATTCCGTAGTTTGGGACATTGAGATCGGTAATGCCCCGCTTCACCACAGTTAAAGCAAGTCACCGCAGGAGGTCTCATCACATTGTTTCCAGGTCCTCCAGCTACACTAACAGCGTTCGCCCCTGTCGGTTTGAACCTCTGTGCAGATGGTTGCCCCTTGAAACTCCCCGAATGTGCAGGCCTCTTACCAGACTGCCAGTTGTTCCTCCGGTTCTGAACAACTTGGAACTGCTCCATATCCGCCTCCGTCGCTGCCGCCCTCTTGACCAGCTTATCGAATCGCCTGATACCAAGGTGTATCATACGAGATCTCAAGCTAGGCCTCAGACCATGCTCGAACTTGCGAGCTTTCTTGGCCTCATCCATCACCAGTTCTGGAGCATACCTGGAGAGCTGAGTAAACTTGGTCTCATACGCTCTCACCGACATGCTGCCTTGCTGAAGCGACAGGAACTCCATCGCCTTCTTCTCCTGGACGTCGGAGGGGAAATAATGACTGCGGAATTCTTCCAGAAATTCCTCCCAGCCAAGCAACAGACCTCCCATGGTCCTCTTCATGGATTGCCACCAAACCGCCGCATCCTTCTCCAGCTGCAAAGTCGCCAACTAGACCTTGCTACCCTCCGGTGTCTCCAACACCTCAAACATTGTCTCCACTTGACGGATCCAGTTGTCAGCCGCATCTGGGTCTGACTTTCCCTCGAATACAGGTGGTTTCATTCTCTTGAACGATTCCACCAGCTTAATCGCCTCGGGCACTGGATTCGCCGGCCCTCGACCTTGGTTCTGAGCCACTGCATTAAGCGTCTGGTAGACCCTTGCAAGTTCAGTCTCCAGATCCAAACCTTCCCCATTCCTAGCTCCTCTTCTCGACATATTCTGATGCAAAAGATCCGTCAAATTCGAAGTATAGGACAAGAATTTAAACCAACTTGCTTTTCATTGAATTCTAAAGTTTATACATTCGAATTAAAAACAGTTTTGACATCAGAACGGAAAGAAATAGAAGCTACAACACTCTAACTCCTACGGGTCCTCTTCGCTGCTCGAAGTTCTTCCCGCAGTTCATCAACCTCATCCTTCAGCACATCAGTTAGGTTCTTTTTCTTCTCAAGTTCCCAAATCCGATGACTGAGAACAGAATAGTCGGCCTTCCGCTTCTCCAGCTGAGCCTCCAACAATCCAACTCTCTCCTACAGGGTTTCCACTTGCCTCTGAAGAGAAGTCACAAGACCACTTGGAACTGGTACTTCTTCTTCGTCAGAAGAAGAATCATCAGATGAATCCGGAGGTGGGGTGATCTCTCGGGATTCAGGCCATTCTTCACCGTCAGAATCAGCTTGCCCAGGATAGTACTCGTCCTCGAAATCTGCCTGTCCAGGATGGTACTCTTCCTCAATGATATGCCAGTCGTCGCCTCCAGCAGGGTCGAAGTGATCAGCCATCTTAGAAATAGAGAGGAAGAAGCATAAATCTTAGAGCAACACAAATGTAAGTCACTTACATTTAAATATCTAGATTCAAACACACACTCTAATATCCACATCTAGGGTGTCGTTCCCTATAAATTTGTACAAGTGTGAAAGTGTAGAAAGCGTGGCTCTGATACCACTCTGTAACGCCCCGAATCCCAAATACACTGAATTCGAGATGTTCTACAGGATCTTTTCACTTTCTTTAGTACAATTTTACAGGGAAATTAAAACTTTTCATCATACATCAGAGATTACATCATAATTACATCTTTCTTTTGCACAGCAGAAGTAAAATACAACAATTGAATACAAGTACAACAGCTTGATATAATCTTTAAGCATCCAATCCTCTTTAATCTTTAGCATAACATTTACCTGCATATCAGACTGTGGGTACGTCAGTTTATTCAACCGACGAACATTATACACGGCCATCCTCTCTATGCCGGAAATAGTATAACTTAACTTTTCATATTTAGCAAACACAAACTTGTCACATTCAAACTAAAGGGACTACCCTATTGATGTCGTGTTGTGATTGTGCACTTAATCCTTAATGCATTTATTAATGTTACATGACACTAATGCGCACTTGTTCGGATTCTATGCATCCCATACTACATAGGTCCGAGGGCAAGCCCTTATTCGTTCTTCATCTTTATAGGGTTCAATTCCCCGTTGTGACTTAATCTACTATTGTAATTACGGTAGTGTCTTAGATGTCCTATGATCTATGAGCCCATGTCCAGGCAGCCTGGAGGGGAATCCCACGCACTGACACGACGCATCGAGCAGGCAATCTATGGACAATTCAGCCTCCGCCATGGAACAATGGCACCACCCATAGCCACTCGAACATCCCACGAGCGTCGCCACCGGGACGGTACTCGGGAGCTGTATCCACGCCATGTCACGACGCATCGTGAAGGACCTGTGAATACCCTCTCGCCGCAAATCCGTTGGCCCCCATACCCGTGTTTTTCTTCTACTTTCATCACATCACCACTATGTACTAGTCCTTAGTTTTATTAAAAATCATGAACAAAATAATCTCTAGAGTTAGCCTCTCCATCAACCGGACTTATTCATTTGTTTCATCATGACCAACCTTGGTCTAATTTCATCTCAATTCATTTCATTTCTCAATGCCGGGGAGACTTAGCTACTCTATTTCGAATTTCATTTCACAATCTTCAACTTGAGTACTTACAACTCATAAGATTCATATTCATAGCCAACAAATTTCTTTTTCTTTTCATCAACATGATTTTAATTCCATAATCATACATGAACTCATGCACTTCATAATTTCACATTTGAAATTCATATTACTAATAAACATTCATACTTCATATTTTGCACAATATTCTCAAGTGAGAATTAATAATATCATGTCACACAACAAGGTTCTTTTTGCCAATTGCTTTCTAATAAACCCATTTCAATTTATCTTTATAAACTAAAATTTTCATAAGTGTGTATCTTAGAACCATAGCTCTATTGTGCCTTTTGTTCACAAACCACATTGTATTTTATTCAAATAATACCCAACTCAATCTTATAAAATTCCTTGCATTTTTATGAGAATTACCATATTTTTTCCACATTTTTTTGGACATCTAAAACTCCCCAAAAAAATTTTTTTTATAAGTGCCGATGGGAGGAATCGAACCCAGGCACGACGGAAAGAGAGCCAAGAGCACCCGCCACATGGCCGAACTGTGCTAGCGGTATGAAAGGGGCGAATTAGGTGTATATGCTTTCGGTCGACAGTTGTATATATTTTCAAATAGGGTGAAAAAAAGTGGTGAACACAGGATTCGAACCGCACCTCTCAGAGAAGCCAGCCGCACTTAAAGACCGCCTGAGCTAGTAGCTCAGGTTGTCACAGTCCCAAGTTAAAATCCATATGTTTCATTTTACTACAGTTGTTAAAACAACTCGATGTTCAAGTCAATTTTGGTTCATATTGCCTTTATACAAACTACTGAAAAATTCCAGATTTACTCTCCTTTGCTAGATCTTCATAACAGTAAGTAGAAAATAATTTTTTGTACTAAAAACATAATTTTTTTCCACACAATTTAATAAATTGTTCATTTAGACTACCATATCTTTTATTTTCGACATTGAATAATCAATTAGTCTTCTAATCCCTTTTTTTTCACAATTCTCTTATGATAATTCCCTGTTGTTAATCTTTATTCACAATTAATACATACATTTTTGGATTTGTCCATACCCATATCAACATCAAAGTTTATTTAGCACATGAATAGGTAAACCTCAAAACTACTAATTTTTGAGTGGTTCTTCTTTAATGACAACAAAATAATTTTATTAGTTCATCTACATCACAAAGTATACTATTACTCATTAATTAGTATAATTGCAACTCAATCATTCAAGAAAAATCATTCTTTTCAAATCAAAGTGTACTCTTTTCTTAATCAATTTCATGTTTCAATCATACAATTTATAAGCGATCTAATTGGGGATTTTCATACATCATGCTAGCAATATTCCACCATCATTCATTCAAATTAATAATCATGGAGAATTCTATATACAATTAAATTTCATGCTAGAATTTCACACACAAGTTAATCACATCATTTCAATCCATTCATACACTAACTTTTCAATTTAAGTGTGTTCTTATTAGTATTTTTCATGCATAGCGTTGATAATTAAACTAGCATAGATTCCTACATTAGAAATATGAAAGTTTTACCCACCTTGTATGGAGAGAAAACACCAAAAAGCGACCAAGTCCTTGTAGATGAAAGCACCACCTCCTAGCCAAACGCACGCACAAGCTCCAAGCCAAGCCTCCTAGCACACCGAATGCTTCCTAGCACAACCGAATGCTTCCCTTGGTGATAGCCGGCCACTCCAAGCAAGCAAAACCCACACAACTCTCTATCTTTTATAACTCACACTATTACTACAATAATACTATAGCTTGGAAATATAATTTGCATATGAAAATTAGCCATGAGAGGGGGGGTATTTATACTAAAAGATAAGTAAAATGGAGGGCTAAGATTGCTTTGGTGGTTGTAGAATGAAGGGTCTAGATTAAGGTAGGAGTTAGAAAAACTACCCACAACTAAGAAACTACCTCCATGATCACCATGCCAAAAATCAAAATTCCCTCCAAATAAATGTGCCAACCGGCCACCAATAGAGAGTGTGCATTGCACGTGTACGTGTAGTGCACGTGCATGCAACTAGGCCAAATTTTGTACATTTTAAATTTGTATAAAAATAAATTAGTTAAAAAAAAGTCTTCTACATGACAAGTTTAATTAAAAGAGATTAATTCATGGGCTTTCTTTTTGGGCCAAAATAGTTTATAAAAAAATAAATAAAATAAAATACATTTGGGCTTTTAAGAAAAGGCATTTTTAATTAAATCAAAATAAGGCTTTAAAGAAAGGCTTTTTGTACAAAATAATTTGAGAACAAATATATATATATTTATACACATCATAATAACAATAATTCAACCCAAATATTGCACGTGCACACTACGTGCAAAATAAATAATTTTTCATTAATTGAAAAATCAGGGTATTACAGTTTTGGGAGTACTCGAGCGGCGAACTGAACACTGCCTTCTTGCTCGGGGGCAAGTAGCTAAGGTGGTCCTGTGAACCGCGAATGGACTCCGCACATGTCCGGGGTTGGGTACTCGTACGGCGAGATATGCCCCACATGCTTGCTCGAAGGCAAGTGTGCCCGTGCGATCAATGGATTGTAAATGGATCCCGCAATTGTCCGTTGGAGTGCTTGGCTAAGGATGGTGTTGCTCGAGGGCGTACCATATGTCTAGTTTATTACTTTCCTTAGGTCAAACTATTCATGGAACTGTTGAACTATCTAAGAAAATTTTGCAAAAGGAAAGACTAATTTCATTTTAAATTTTGAACTAAGGGGCTTCTTTAAGCAAAGCCTTTATCACATGTTGTGATCATTAAATCATCAGCCTTATTACATGTTTGATATCAACTACTAAGCGAGGGCGTTAAGTGCTCTCTTTGGACTTCATGAGGTACTCGGCGTTACAAGTTCTGGATATCTTCTCCCCTCCCCAAGTCTTCAAGTTGGTAAGCCTCTAGGCGGACTACTTGTGAAACTTTGTATGTTCCTTCCGGTTAGGGGCGAGTTTCCCTTTCTTTCGGGGGTTTGAAATCTCGAGCTTTCGGCGGACCAGGTCTCCTTCCTGAATATTGGCCGGGTGAACTCTCGTATTGTGGAATCTTTCAACTATCTGTTGGTAGATATTTCTTTGGATGGTAGATTTTTCTCAGACTTACTCGAGGAGGTCGAGATTGGATAATATCATGCGAGTTCCGCTTTTCACGAACGAGGGGAGGCAAGGAGAGGGTATTCCTACTTCGAGAGGAATGAGAGCTTCAGTGCCGAAAGTCAAGTTGAACGGGGATTCTCCCGGGGGGATTCTTTTCGTGGTCCTATAGGACCAAAACACACTTGGGAGTTCATCAACCCATTGTCCCTTTGGGGCTTCATTAAGCCTTCTCTTCAGGCCATCCAAGATTTGCCGATTGGCGTTCTCAGCTAGACCATTGGTTTGAGGATGTGATATTGAAGTGAAGCGTTGCTCAATACCTAGATCGGTGCAGAATTTACGGAACCCTTTACTAGCGAACTGAGTTCCGTTGTCAGTGACTAGAATGTGTGGGATCCCGAATCAGCAAACCACGTTCCTCCAGAAGAACTACTGGACTTTATTCTCAGTGATTGTTGCGAGCGGTTCTGCTTCTATCCACTCATGAAGTAGTCAACAAGGACCATTAGGAAGGCCCGCTGTCCAGTTGCAGGAGGGAAAGATCCGAGGAGATCCATTTCCCACATAGCAAAGGGGATGAGGCTTGACAAGGAGCTGAGTTTGGCTTGGGGATCCGCTTGATGGAGGAATTATTTTGACAAGGTATGCACTGACGAACATAAGCTTGAGCATCACTAAGGAGAGTGGGCCAGTAGTAACCATGGTTGAACACTTTTTGTGCAAGGGATCTGGTGCTAAGATGGTTGCTGTCTATTCCTTCGTGGACTTCTTTCAAGGCATAATTGGCTTCTTCGGAAGAAAGGCACCGAAGGTAAGGTCGACCATCAATTTGGGTGTAGGAGTGCTTATGGAGGACCCCTTCACAAGCACATATCTTTCAGCTCTTACTCAGACTCTTCTCAATTCTTCCGTATCCGCGGGGAGGATCCCTTTGTCGAGAAAATCGGCTAGGGGTTTCATCCAGCAATCTTCGGGCGTTTGAGGGGTTATAGGCATGAGCTCCAATGTTTCTTCTTCGATGCTTGGTCTGAGTAGAACTTCAATTAGCACAGTGCAGTCGAGCCCGTCAAACAATGAGGATGTGAGCTTGGAGAGGGCGTCAACTTGCCCATTTTCTTCTCGCGGGATGCGAGTGACTTTGACCTCTTTGAAGGTGGTCGTGATTTTCTTTGCATATGCTAAATACTTGGTCATACAGTCATCTCTCGCCTCGTATTGTCCTTGAATCTGGTTTACCACTAATTGAGAGTCACTGAATACTCCGACTCTTTGCGCTTCCGCTCTCTTTGTGAGGAGGAGACCAGCAATTAGGGCTTTATACTTGGCCTCATTGTCAGAGGCTGGAAAGCTAAGGTGTAGCGAGTAATGCAGGATGAACTCATAGGGACCAATCATGATAACCCCAGCTCCGCTCCCATCAAGGTAAGAGGATCCGTCCACTTATACTACCCATAATGAGGAGTTGTCTTCTGCCTGGGAAGGATCGAAGATTGTACTTTGGACAATGAATTCGGCTAAAGCTTGGGCCTTAATTGTGGTTCTGAGCGGTAGGTCATATTATGTTGGCTTAACTCAATCGACCACTTCATGAGTCTCCCTGAATTTTCAGGTTGTGGAGGACATGCTTGAGCGGCTTATTTGTGAGGACCCATATGTAATGCGCTTGAAAGTAGGGTATGAGCTTTCCGGCAGTTGTCACTAGGGCATAGGACATCTTCTCCATCTTCAAGTACCAGAGTTCAGCATCATGGAGTACCTTGCTTATATAGTAGATCGGTTTCTGCACCCGTTCCTCCTCTCTCACCAACACATCACTAAGGGTTTGTTCTGAGGCGGCTAGGTAGAGGTAGAGGGTTTTCCCGGGTGTGGGTTTGCTTGAGATGGGAGCATGGGTGAGATGTTTTTTGAGGCTTTCAAAAGATGCTTGCTGCTCTTCCCCCCACTCGAAATTCTTTGCCCCCAAAAAAGCTTTAAAGTAAGGGAGGCACTTCTCCCCTGACTTGGATATGAAGCATCCAATAGCGGTGAGGCGGTTTGTAAGCTTCTGGACTTCTTTGATTGTGGTTGGAGGAGTCATGTCAAAGATGGCTTTGATCTTCTCAGGATTGGCTTCAATTCCTCTCTGACTCACCATGAATCCCAAGAACTTTTCCAAGGAAACCCCAAAGGCACATTTTGAGGGGTTCAGCATCATGATATTTATCCGGAGTACATTGAACGCTTCTTGGAGGACGGCGACATGGTCTTCTTTCCTAAGGCTCTTCACGAGCATATCATCCACGTACACTTCCATATTTCGGCTGATCTTCTCTCTAAAGACTTGGTTCCCCCATGCATTGATATGTGGCCCCGGTATTCTTCAGCCCAAAGGGCATAACTCGGTAGCAATAGAGCCCCTGATTGGTGATGAAGAACATCTTCGGGATATCTGGAGGGAACATTCGGATCTGATTATATCCCGAAAAAGCGTCCATAAAGCTTAATAACTCATGGACTGAGGTGGCTTTATCAAGGAGTCTATGCTCAGGAGAGGGAAGAGATCTTTTGGACATGCTTTGTTGAGGTTGGTGAAGTCTATGCAGATTCTCCACTTGCCATTGGCCTTTTTCACCATTATAACGTTTGCTAGCCACTAGGGATAACTAACTTCTTGAATGAATCCGGCTATTAGAAGCTTCTCAACCTCTTCTTTGATGGCATTTTGCCTTTTTGAGGCGAATTTGCGGCACTTCTGTTGGACAGTCTTGGCTTTCGAATCCACACTTAAGCGGTGCATAATCAATTCTTTGGCAATAACCGGCATGTCCTCGACAGTCCAAGAGAACAAGTCCCGATTCTCCCTGATGCAGATGATAAGTTGCTCCTTCACTCGGCTGAGGAGTGCTTTACTTACCCGAAAACATTTAGTTTTGTCCTCTTTGGAGAAAAGGATTTCTGCCAGTTCGTTCACGGGTTTGAAGCTAGCTTGTCCCATATCAAGGGCGAGTTCGAAGGTATCGAGGGTAAGGACCGAGCCCCACATGGTAGTTGTGTAGCACGCCCGAGCGGCTTTCTGACTCCCTTTGGCTTCCCCCACTCCTGCAGCTGTAGGAAATTTTATTTTTAGGTGGTAAGCTGATGCGACCGCTTAGAGGGCCACTAACCCTGGGCGACCGAAGATAGCATTGTAGGCGGACTTCATATCGACTATCATGAAGTCTAACGCTTATGTGCGAGCAGTCAGAACTTTCTCTAAAGTAACGTTGAGGGTTATAATTCCCTCGATTTTTACAGGGGCTCCAGAGAATCTGTGGAGGGTGTATCCAGCGGGCTTGAGGCGATCCCATTTAAATTTGAGGCCCTCAAACACATTTAAAAAGAGGATATTGACTGAACTGCCATTATCAATCAGGACTCGGTGCACTTCATGGTTCTCCATACACATGTTGATCACGAGTGCATCGCAGTGAGGAGTTCGGATGCGTTCCAAGTCCCGATCTTTGAAGGTGATGCTAACTCCTGAACTTTTCAGAGGAGGGATGTTGTGTACGGAATTTATCTCTCGAACGAAGGCTTTCCTAGATGAGCTGGAGGCTCCTCCCACAGGTCCTCCATGGATTGCATGAAATATCTCCATCCGCCCCGATCCCTGAGATTCAGTCGGCCTCTCTACCTGTTTGTTGGGTACCCTCGGAGGAGGAGGTTCGGTGTCATTTACCTGGACAAATTTGACGAGGTATCCTCGTCGAAGCAACGCCTCTACTTCATCTTTAAGGGCTCGGCACTCATCCGTAAGGTAACCATGATCCTTGTGGAAGGCACACCACTTTGTTTTATCCCGTCTTTTGCTTGGGACATTCATCTTGGGGGGAAGTCGAAGGATCTCATCCTTGTCAACCTCCATAAGAATGGTGGATGTGCTTGCATTTAGTGGGGTGTACTATTCAAAACGAGGCATGGGAGGCGGGCGGTGCTGATCCGAGGCATCCTTCTGGGATTTTTGGGGTTCATCTTCGTTAGTGCCTTTCTGTTTGTTCCCGGAAGAAGGCATCTTCTGCTCTAGGGGCGGATCGCCTCTTTGACGCGGATGTACTTCTCAACTCTCTGAAAGAGGTCAGAGAAGTTCCGGGGAGGTCTTTTGACGATGGAAGCTTTAAGATCATCATGCTTGAAATTGTATCTGAACGAGGTGGTTGCCACCGCAGAGTCGAGCAAGGGGATGGATCTGGACTCGGTTGTGAAGCGTTGGACATAGCTCTTGAGGGACTCCCCGTCCCTTTGTCTGAGGTCTAACAGGGAGGCACTGGTCCTCTCCAACTTGCGGCTAGTGACGAAGTGCGTGAGGAAGAGTTCCTCAAGTTGGTCGACGGAAAATGTGGAGCCTGGAGAAAGGCGAGAGAACCATTCTCGTGCCGAGCCTTTTAAGGTTGGTAGAAAGGTTTTGCATAGAAGGGAGTCGGATGCTTGGTGGATCATCATGAGGGTTATAAAACTCTCGATGTGGTCTACCGGATCAGTTTCTCCGTTGTACGGCTCAAATGTCGGGACCTTGAAGTTGGTAGGGAAGGGAGCTTCAATAATCTTTTTTGGAGAATGGATGTCTAATGGGACGGTATCTTCCTCCTTGTTTTGCTCCTTCCTTCAACGATGCCAGGCGGTCTTCCATCTTTCGGAGACACTGGAGGACAGCGTCTTCCTGCTGATCAAATCTGGTGGATCCACGGGACTCTTCACGTCGCGGAGGAAAAGAATGGGAAGGACTAGATTGCCGGGTCTAAGGTGGAACTATGTTGAGGGCCTGGAGGATCTCATCCTTGAACTTTCAAAACTCGGCCCTTGTGACTAACACTTCTTCATTCCTTCCCCTCCTATAAGCTATCCTGCTAGTTAGAGTTGGATGCCTCTTCTCTCAGGGAAGAGTTCTTCTGTGGTCCCTTAGGGAACGACGACTCCTTCGCCCTCTGGGAGAGGGAGATCTCCATCGTCTATGTGGATAGGTACTTCTTTCGCATCCTCTGGGAGAGGGGACTCCTCTGGATCTTGGTATCCTAGGAGAAGGGCTCCTGCTCCCCATCTGCTCCGGATGGGAGGCTTCCTCGCGAGCTCTCCTCTTGTCGAGACGGGTCCAGAAGTCTGACTCCTGCTGGCGATCGACGATGACTTGACGAATGTCGGGTTGTAGTTGGGGGTGTGGAAGGAGTGGATGTGTACACTGATCCCCTGTTTTTGACGAAGGGTCTTGCGGACGGTTCGGGGCGACCCCGACGAGAGCCCGCTGGTCCACCCTCTCCAGGTGGAGGCAGGGCTAGCTGAAGGAGGGGCTCCTCCTGCTGTGGTTGAAAGGTGCGAGGGAGTTCCTCTAGAGAAGGAGGTGGAGGAAGAGGGTTGGCTCGTCGGCTTGAGGTCGTCGCCTTCCCTTTCCCATTAGGAGGCATGCTGAAAACTTGTTTTCACCAGTGAAGTTTGGTCAGATTTTTCTTGCCATTTTCCACAGAAGGCGTCAATTTGTTGCTGCTTATTTTCGTGTGGGAGCAACCAGTTGATGTGGATTCTTTAGAGGAACGATCAAGAATTTGACATTTTGACCTTCAGTACTATTGACTGCCTTTGACTTGCTGACCTGATTCATTTGCGCTGTAGGATTCGGCTCGTGTGATGATGATCGCCTCCGCTTAACCAGAAAAACGCCTGAAACACCCTGATTGATCCCGGCGACAGGCCCTCCGACGCTCAAGTTAGTAATCAAGAAGATTATGGAAGAACTTTTTGGAGAAAATACTGATTATCTGTTTTGGGGGAGGTGGGCGGGTATTTATAGTCGCCTTTGGAAATAGTCTAGAGATAATCATTTACCTCTATTCCCTGGTGTTTTTGGATAAGAAAATTAGTTTAAATTCCTTCATGATAAAAGATTCAGTTTAAACTGTATTTTAGGGATAATCATGAATTTAAATAACTCTTTAAATGATCTGGGTTTATTTATAATGAGCTGCCATCATAATCCAGTAATACAGATCCGTTTTGGGTTATTGGGCATTGAAAAAAGACCAAATTTCCGTTTACAGACCCGTCTATTACGAGAATTACCGTCTTATTTCTGAGAGCTTTAAGATTCGTATCCGATTTGAATGGTTTTGATTCAGTTCAATTTTTAGTCATATCAGATTGCATGGTTATTGCTGGAGTATTTGTGCGGAATCTTTCTTGACCTATGGAAATATCTTGACCTGTGGAAATATTATGAGTCAGTAATAATAAGTTTGTTATTAAGCTTAGAGATGTTTGACACAAATGATTGTGGTTTAGAATTGGTTTAGAATTTTTTGTGGTGTACTTTCTTGTTATATATGTTGTTAAATTGTGTTGTTCGTTACAAAATCACATTATGTGCTGTATCATAATCTACGGAAATACTTAAAATAAACTAATACGCGTTAAGATGTACCTGAGTGAGTTGCTTTGTTAGCATTTGTTGCAACAAGCAATTGGCGGCTCATTTCCGATGTCCGAGAAACTTGGTTTTGCTTGTCCTTTTTTATTATATGTATCTGTGGTAGATTCTCTCGTTCACAAGAAAACAGGAAAGACTTAGTAGAATTAATTAATTAATTTTTTTTTTTTCATTACAAGTAGAATGAAATTGTTATTAGGTTGATTAGTGTACCTCCCAGTTTCCAACTATACGTATTTTCTATGTATCTTCTGTATTACGGTTCTTTAGAGCATCTGTGGTCGTTCAAATTTTGGCTATTTGGCCAAACCCAAATTTTGGCTATTTTGCATATAGGAAATGATTTTTTGGGTTTGTGTTGTAGTCGGTCAAACCCAAATTTTGGGGTTTAAAAATTTAAAATCAACAAACGATAGATAATTTCTTGTCCCCAAAAAAAAAAATTAGAAATGGAAGGGACGATGTATGATTTCTAGTCTATTGATTTTTTTTTTAAAATAATCGAACGGAGGGGAAATGATTTCCCGTACGGTGAAATTTATTTTATTTTTAAAAAACTATCGCAGGGACGGGTAATCATTTACGGTCTGATGAAATTGTTTTTAAAAAAACTTTAATCGAACGGACGGGAAATGATTTCCGGTCCGTCGATTTTTTAAAAAAAAATATGCGGGACGCGTAATCATCTATCGTCCCTGAATTTTTTATATATTTAATCTGTGGGACACGTAATCATTTTCTGTCCCTGAATATTTTTTGATTTAATTTGTCGGACACGTAATCATTTTCCATCTGATCGATTTTATAAATAAAAAAATCCATTGGGACGAAAAATGATTTCCCATCCAATAATTTTTAGTAAAAAAAATTCAGCGACGAAAGATGATCTTTCGTTTGATTGAACGGACAAAAGATCATCTTTCGTTAGCTATTTTTCCAAATTCCTATATTTGCTTCCAAATATAGCAGACCACTGTTCACCCAAAACCCAAAATTTGGGCATATAGCCAACGACTGCAGCGAAATTTATTCTGTTTTTTTCCAAAAAATTGGGTATATAGCTAATGACTACAGATGCTCTTATAAACTCTATTCCGTCTTAAATTCGTTTTGTTTTAAATTTATTTTTGGATCTTCTATTAAAATCTATTTCCTACCATTAATTGTATTTGTAATTATTTTCAAATAATTTTTATATTGTAATACAAATCCTATTTTATTATATGATCTCATTATTATTCTTTCTTTGATTGTTTATTAATTTATGAAAGCCCATAGAACTTAATCTATCTTTGATTATTTATTGATATGAAGTCCTATCATATTTGTTCCTATATGTATGTAAAGCTCAATCTTAATTCACCCTATAATTTATTTAATTATTTTGTACGCCATATTTAATTTTTAGTCCATACTATAGTTATTTTAATTTATTAACCGTTTAAAGCTTAATCTTACATTTCTTCTATTTGCATTATTTATTAATATATAACTATAGCTCAAAACCCATGCCCATAATTCAAACACAAATTTTCCCAACTGCTCAACTTTACCATCCCTATTAAATCTCCACTAAATATCTGACTAATCCTCCACTAAATCCTAACAATTCCGTAACCCCACAACCCCACAACGCAAATAACCCCTCCACTAATTACTCCTCTTAAACAGTCTCTCTCTTTCTCTCACTCTCTCTCTCCCCCTCTTTTTCTCCTTTTTCTCATCTACTTCACTCGAACGCCAACTCCATCCTTCGCCATCTCCTCACCCAAAGCTTCCACCACCTTCGACCACTTGCTTATCCCCGACCTTGCCTCACCATCACCCTCACCTCCGTCACACTCTAAGCCACCTCAACCCCGACTGCAACGCCAACCACCACAACCCCATCGCGACCCTCCACTGCCACTCCGTCTCCTCGCTGCTACCACTGACGCCTCCAAGTCACCACCTCTTCATCGCCATCATCTTCCTCGCAGCCTCTCCCCGGAACACCGCTGCATTGCCCTCTCATCACCATCACTTAGCGCCTCTGACCTCCGTCAGCACGCCTCCCGCTCCGACCTTCACCGTCTTCGAGATCAACACTCGTTATCTCCTTCACCGAAGCCCCTGCTTCCCTTACCGCTTGCTGCACCGCGAAGCACCCGACAGCACCGTGGTCTGCTGACTACCTCCTGTCGTCTCCCTCCTGCCGTTGCCGCCTTCATCCCGATGCCTTGCTGCCTCGACACACGCAGTTGCAGCACCTCCACCTGCAGCCCCGTTGTTTCCGCATCTCCACTTTGACTCCATTGCAGCGACCCCACCGCTCCTCGACCACCGACACTGCTGCCTCCGCCACCTTGCGCCTCCGAGCGCTCCCGACCATTGCAGCCTGCAACTCGACCCCCGAGCTCCTCGCCTACACCTCGATGCCAAGCCCCAACGCTCCTCCATCGCAAACTGCGACTCCCTTCCTGCCTTGGCTGCCCTTTCCTCGAACCAGAAAAGCAAGCATACCCCCTCACACCAGCTGCCGACTGAGCTCCACTGTCGTCTCCATCAATCATAACAGCAATCAAGCCTCCATCATTCATCCCAGCCACCGAACACCTCCTGCTTACTGCCATTCTTATTGCAGTTATTTTCGTAGGTACTCACTGTTGTTGCTATCGTCGCGTTGTGTTGTTGTAATTGCTGCTATTTGTGTTAGCCTCGTCGTTGCTCTTGGCCGTTGCTATCTTCGTACTCGCTCGCTCGTTCTTACCGTCACACATAAGGCAAGCATTTCTTGTACACATTTTATTGTTCTTGTGTAAGTATTTTTTTTTTTGACATTTGGCAAGTAGTTATTGATTTGATTGTCGTATCTAATTGAATTCCATTATTGATTCATCGTCTTCTTTATCATATCATGTTTTCGATTCATAGTCTTCTTATCATGCCATCGTTATTGATTTAAATCTTGAACTATTCATTCATCGTATTATTGAACATTCAGTCCTATAAATTGTTCGACACTGTACTGAGGTTTAGACCCAATTTTCGATACTGAAATATAGAACTTTGTACATAGAAATTGTAGCACACTGAGTCTTGAATTCAGAACATCTTACAGATTCTCAATCCGATTTATAGATTGTAAGTTATTGACTTTTTAGTACTGTCAGGTTATAATTTCCAGATTCGAAATTGTACATGAAATCAGTAAAGAATGAAATTATGCACATAGCTTCTTTGATTATAATATATCGTGTGAATATGTGAAGGAATCGGCAGGGGGGTCTACTTTCTAGAATCTCTGACTGAATTGGATTTGCATTCCCGTAGTAGCGGGAAAGTGATTTTGAGTACCAATAAGTGCTGCTGTCCAGAACCTGCTTTGTTACGTTTTTGTATATAAACCCGGTATTTTCCATATTTAATGAATTGAACTTTGTATATTTTTTGTACTGCATAGCCTTGATATCTTCTTGATATTGTATTAATACTACCGTTCTCATCGATTGTATTCGTTGCATAATTTTTGATACCACCGTTCTCATTGATCGTATTGATTGCATGTCTATAATTGATTGTAATAAAATAATAATAAGTCGGGGTAATAAGGGTCGACTTAGTAGTGGACAATATAGAAGAGTGTACTCAGAAGGGGATATTGGTCAGAACCCATATTGGTCATTATTATTGGTCATATTGGTCATCGATTGATTGCTGATTACTGACAATAGTATCCCGATTTATCATGTATTGGTCATTGATATTGTAAGACCTGAGTATATGACTCTGTAGAATTCACCACTATAATCTAAACGTTCACTTGATTGTATGCACCCGAACCTGTGGTATGAGACGCAGAATTGCGTGCATTAAATAGGCTAATAAAATATTGATAGACCTAAAGATTGACACTAAACATTGACTATTGATTTATTGATTATTGATTATTGATTATTGATTATCGACTATTGTTTATCGACCATTATTTATCGATCGTTAATTATTGACCAATGCATCATTGACTATCGAATATTGATTCTATAATTGACTTTGTTTATCAATTATTATTTTACTGTTTATTGACTATTAGTTATCGACCATTGTGCAATTGATTATCGACTTTTGAACTTGTTATCGTCTATCATTTATTGATTCTGATATCGTTTCGATTTCTTGTTCTTGTTATATCATCCTTTATTGTTCCACTGCTTGCTACTACTTCTCGCTCGAAGCTTGCTCTAACGGGTACTTTCCATCTTTGTTTTGAATTATTGTTTATACAGGTACTGATGATGGGTTACAGAACGAACTTGACGTACTGCTATTGCATTGTGTATTCTCGGCATTCTGTAAGTTCTTGTATCTTAGATATTGGTTATTGAATTATATTCTTGTTTCTGTGATTATTATTGTATTGTTGAGCTTACTGATATTATATATCTTATAGATGATATGAGTTAGTATATTTATATCATTCATTGGGCCTCAGTTACGTGTCTGTGTTTCCGTATAACGGGAAGGGGGGCATGACAATTAGAAAGGGATGAAATGATTGATTGTAGGCAAATGCTATGAATGCAAGGTAAAGAATGTATTGTACGTACAAAGTGCTTGTATATACTAGTTGAAAATTGTCATGCACCAAGTCTCCGTGGCTTGGTGCTTATAACTTTTTAAAATGGTACCAAATTTAATATTTCTAAAACAGTAGGATTAAAATTCAATTTTAAAAAAATATTTTAAACTGATTCTTTCATTCAATAAAATACATGCCTCAATTCTAATGAAGGAGGCATGTATTTTACTTTCTCTTACTTTGTCTCTTTACTCTGTTTTTTTACTTTACGCACTACTTTTATTTTTTTGAGTTTCCGTACAATCACCCTAATCGCGCCCCCTAGGGTGATTAACAGTGGTATCAGAGCGAGGTGCTTACTAAGAGCTTAAAAGTTTAAGAAAAATGTCCAATGGCTGAAATCCCTCCTCCCGAGAACTTGTACTCATCGGAGCCATTAATCTCCAATATGACAAATCTAACACGTTCACCTTATTTTGATGAAAAATGCTATGATGTTTGGAAAGTTTGTATGTCTCACTTTTTGCAGATGCTCAGAGAAGAAGTTTGGAACATTTGCATAAACAAAACAGATATCTCTGTCAGCGATGGAAAGAGGGCTTTCACAAAAACCGAACTAGCACTGAAAACTGCAAACTCCAAAGCTATGACAGCACTTTATGCAGGTTTAAACAATGAAGAATTGCTGCGGTGTGGGTGAAAGTGCAATACGGCATACAAAATTTGTAACAACATGCTAAAACGGCATGAGGGAATTGCATCTGAGGTAAAAGCAAAAGTAAATTTATGCTTTTTGTAACACCCTATATTTTTAAATAATGGTTTTTGAGATGAATAAATGAATTAAAGTGGTTTTTTGTGATGTAATAAACATTTTTCTGAAATTTATTTATTTTTTACTTGCAAAACACGTGCAAATATTTTCTTGGGAAGTTTAAAGTCAGAAATTATTTTGGAAAAACCTAATATTTATTAGTAGGTATTATTTATGAATTTTTTGAATTTTTCTGATATTTATTTTGCATATTTGCAAATATTACAAAAAGAGGGGCGTTTGTGCAAAATTACCACTTGGAGTAAAAACTCCAGATTTTCGGTTTTCTGGGCTGAGCATGATGGCTAGCCAACTTTGAGAAAAAGTTTTTACTTTTTATTATAATAGATTTGGTTTATTTCGCAAATTTGTTAAAGAAGGGTCTTTTTGCAAAATTGCCACTTAGAGGCAAAAATTACAAATTGTTTTCTGGGTTTGAAAACAGTGCCGGCCAGATCAGGGTAATTAATTTTTATTTTTAATCTCAGTTAAGTGGTTAATCTAATTTCCTAGTATAAAGGTTTATATATGTAAAGATATATTCAAAAGGGATATTTTGCAAAACCTACTCAAAACCCTAGTACCCTAATATAAGAGAGGTGCAGTCGTCTCTTTGCTGCACTAAACACAGAGTTTTCTTTATTATTGATTTCTTGGAATTTCGAAGCGAGGATCTTGGATTTCTTGCAAAATGAAGGAATTTTCTCATTCTCTTTATTATTTCGGTTGATTCTTTAATAAGGTGAGTGACATGTTTCCTTTCTTACTGTTCTATGTATGTTGTTTGTGATGATTTGTTTATTAGAAAGCATGTTAGAGGATTGTATGATGATATTAAGAATGGTTGATGGATGGATGAATAAAGATTGAATCTTTTTATGAAAATTATGCTATTGATGACTAAAACCCTATATATGTTAGACTTGAGATTGTTAAGAACCTAATAGAAATCATGGGTATGATGTTTTCTTTTCAATTCTTACTGTTTTGATTGTCTATTATGAGTTGTATGATGTATATGACATAAAGTGAACAAAAATTGAATGTTAATGTGTATGATTAAAGGTATACTCTGTTTTGATATTTTGAAGAAGTAAAACTTGATTAATTACATGTTGTAATTGTATATATTCATGAGTAAACTAATGTAATCAGTAGGGTATGTGTATAACAAGTTTTAGAAGGATTCTTGGATAAAAAAGAATCAAGTTTTGAAGGGGAAGAGGGGTTGAAGTTTTCGGGCCTGATGCTTGAAGGCCAAAAATTAATTTTTTTGGAGTTTTATGAAGTTTTCGATTGAGATCTGATTTGCTTTGATACTGAGATGGAATTGAAACATTATACTACTCCTATTTGATGGATCTTGATACTTTAACTGATGCTCACACACACACACACACACACACACACACACAGATATATATATATATATATATATATATATATATTCGTCACACACACACACACACACACACACACACACACACACACACACATATATATATATATTCGTCTCACTGTTTTGAAGATTTTGTCAAAAAATTGTTCTTTTATGATCTTGATAAGGTTTTGATTAGTTTTATAAACTCCAGTATGTTAGATAAGTTGTATTTGATCAACTCAGCAATTTTGTTTTACAAATTTATGATTTTACAAAGATTAAACGACGTATCCATTAAAAAGCGCATGAAATTTAAAGAGGCTGATTCTTGACCATGTTAGTCGACCGTTTGGGTTTTGTACACGAATTGACGGTCGACTGTCAATTAGTTGATTTTGGAATTTTTGCATGCCAGTCAACCGTCGCTTTTTTAACTGGTTTTGACAGTCGACTGTCAGCTTCTTGGCTGAGTGTTTTGTTGAGTTTTTCATCGTTTTTCTTGAACGATTATTTCTTCGAACTTATGGATTATTGATCTACTGTTTTATATGAAGTTTTTGCTACAGATTACAGTATTTTTACAGAGAGTTATAATTTGATTATAATAGAATTTAAATTGTATTTGTATGACTTTATAAAGTGAAATATATACTGTTTTCGAAGAGATTGATGTTTGGTGATTTCTACAACTTCAAATACGAACTCAGTAATTGTGGATTTAATATTTTATTTTAATTCTGGAAATTTGTGAGTATATTGAATGAATTTGGATTTTGTTAATTAAAGAAGTTTTCTTGATATAAAATATTTTGATGATGGAATTATGAGTTTTAATGAAAGATTTTGTGTTGATGTTCGATTTGTGAATCTCTAGGAGTAGAGTGGGATTCCTGTGAACCGGCAGATGGGATTTTGACCAGTTGATATGTAACTACCGTTTCTGCTATTTTCATTTTTTCCCTTTTTGTAATATGTACTTGTAACTGAATAAAAATACTCTATTTTTCTTTCTTAATTATTTTAATTAAATTTGTTCATGAAATTCTTCGTTCATCTTGGTTGAACTTTTCTTACTGATTCTATTTTCTTTTATTAATTGTGGGTATTTTTATTTGAACCCTATTATTTTAGATCCATCACCTATTGAACCCTAAAACCCAATTTCAATTATTCTTGACCCAAAACCGCTATTATTGGATCCTAAACTGCTAACCCAACATCCTAATTGTACCCTATAAATACAGCTCCATTGCAAATCCTAAAAATTATGCAAATTGAAATTCTAGAGCCGCTTATTTTCTCTCCTCTTCCTCTATCCTCCCGTTTTCTCTCTCCCCGACCAAATTCCCGTCCAAACTCCGACCCATTACTGGCCCTTCTTCTCCGGCCAACTTTGGTCACCTCCGGCGCCTCCTAAGCGCTGCCCAACCCCCGTCGATGCCCAGCACACCAAAACCCCAAACCTCGACCTCCTCCTCTGTCGTCGTCGTCAACAGAGTAGCCAAGTCTTTGCTGCCCCTTTCCGTCGATGCCAGCACTAACGCGCTGCCTCTGTCCCCTTCATGCTGCCGCCTGCGATGATGGCGACCCCCACTAGCCTTGCCCATTGCTGACGTTGCTGCTGCTGTCTCTATTGTTGTTGTGTGTTGCTGTTTTGCTTTGGGTTTTTATTACACGTATTATACACATGCTAATTTGTGTGTTCGTGGGTTCGTTACTTCGGGATCCTTATCCCGTTATTCTTGTTAATAAGGAAAGTCACTTTCTCTTGAATTGTTAATTGTATCAAATTCAAGTTTTGTTAAAACTCTTGCAAGTAGATCGCTTTGTTTATCGTATTATACATTGTTCATATATTTCGTTGGGGATATTGAGGGTTTACACGAGCTAACCCAAATTTACTTGACATCGTGCCACTTTTGACTCCAAAGATTGAATCTTTCATGTGTGCATATAGAATTGATAATAGGATTGTTCATATAATTGTCACACAACTAAATTATTGTAGAAAGAATTGCTAGGTTGTATGTTTGATTGATCGTTGTTGTTTGATTGATGTTAAATTAGTGTATATATGTGATTTTATTTTTATCTATCATGTTATTGCAACCATCATGCTGGTTAAGGAATATATCGACTAATAGAATTGATATCCATCATGTCTAATTAATTTGTTTCATGAAAAATACCCAAAACCCTATATGTTGCTTGCTGGCTGTATCTTGACTGTTATTTTCGACCCAGTAAATGATCTTAAAATAAATAATTTTCTGAATAAGAATTGTAGCCTTATCTTTCTAGTTTCCAGAACATCTTGAATTTTTTCAAAATTCTGAGTTGTGTAGCAAAAATTATGCACGTTTTACTACAATTGTGTTTTTTACTTTCAGATTTTCAGATTCTTGTACGTTTCATATTCAAATAGTAAAAAGGCTGGTCAAATGATAAAATTTTGCTATGATAATTTCCATATTGTTAGTAATCATGTTTATGAGTCTAATGAATATTTTTAATGAATTTAATATTGAGTTTTTGTTGTGTCTAAAATTATAATAACTTGATGTCGAATTTTTGCCTGAACTTATAATCTGTAAAGAACGATGTGTTTGACCTAGCTACTGTTGTCGGATTTTGAAATTTAAATATGCGTTGGAACCGTGTGGAAGTCTAGTTTCTAGAATTTCTGACGGATTCAGTTTTTGATTTCTGAAATAGTGAAAAACTATATTTTTGTACAGACTACTCTTGCTGTCCAGAATTTTATATTCCAGATTTTAATAGATTAATTATTTCTATATCGTACTATTGCATGAATTAATGTGTTTGTTGCATTGCATGATTCCAATGAGTTATTGTCATCTTTCAAATTTTCCTATTCCATGTTACCATCCTATTGTTTCCCTAATGATATTATTGTTCATCTCACGTCTCAAATTGTATATTGTATTGTTGCATTGATGAAATAATTAATAAGCCCGGGTTTAAGGGATTGACTAGAGTAGTTGATGATATGAGGACTGTACTCGGATGATGACCCGTGTTATTATCGTTATCGTCATCATGTAAGAAATTACACCATGGCTCGTATTATTATTGTTATCGTCATTGTGCAAGAAATTAACTCAATGACCCGCATTATATTGTTAACGTCATCATACCCAGTACATGAACTATAGAATCTAGCACTTTAGTCTAAACGAAATTGATTGTATGCATCGAACCTGTGGTATGGAACATATGAGACACAGTAGTACGTGCATTAGTTAGGATCAAATGATTAATAGATTTAAGAATTGACACAACATCGACATTGTTTATTGGTTATCATTGTTCCTATTGATATCGATTATTGGTTAAGTGTTATTGATATTGATCATTGAATATTGTTATCGAATATTGAATCATTGTTTATAGCCATTGCATCGATTATCATGATATTGATTATTGTTATTGTCCCATGTTATTGATTCCTATTGATCCATTGAATTCATTATTATATCGTTATTCCATTGTTCCTTGCTTTCTCTACTTGCTGTCCATGACTTGCTCTAAGAACAATTTTTTTATCTCTTTTTAAATGAAGTGTTCACAGGTAATGAAGGAGAATTGTCTGCTGGGATTGGAGAACAAACTTTCTGAAGAACTATTGCTTTATAATTGAATGTTATTTTTATTGAACTTATTGCATTGAGACTTATTACTATTGTGTTTGGAATTTATTATTGTATTGGGCTTTTGACCCGAATATTGCTATTATTTGTTTCCAGATGTTGGGTTAATATTGTATTTGGATATTTCATATTGCTTCATTCCAAGTATTATTGTTCATGAGATTATCATTGTTGTCTGCACAATTGTTCTGTATTGATTATATTGTTGAGTTGATTGGATAAACAGCTTATGGGTGACGTTAGTCATTCGCTGAGCTAATTTCATGTACTCGTATTCTGTATTTTTTGGAAGCGGGGCGTAACAGGGGTCTTGGGGTTGTTTTGTGGAATTAAGTCCGGCAGGATACACTAACTCTAGAGAAGGAAAAATTGTGTCTTATTAATAATAACCAACCTAAGAAAAGGCACTAGTGGAGATGTGATGGAACTTGGGAAATGTATGTATATGCTCTAGGGGTCTAGTCCAACGGATGCATTCCAGGACTGTGTGTTGTTCTGTCTCGAGAAGACATCTGGTATGTTCGCGTGTCGAGTGTCTGCAAGCCTATTCACGGAACATACAGCTGCATTCGCGTGTCGAGGGTCGACGGGCCTATTCACAGAATGTACTAGTGTATCTACACGTCGAGGGTCAGTGGGCCTATTCGTGGGGTACACGGCAGGAAGGTGATTCTCCCTGGGGGTCAGAGCTATTCTTGCATGATGCTGCGCATCGAGGGTTGTTAGGCATATTCGCGGAGTATTCTGGATCTTGTTTCTATCACCGTAGTAGGATTAGTTGCTTAACGAGGGATCTAACCATATAAACTGGAGACAATAAAGGCTTGCACCAGACCTATCTAGTATGGAATGCATAGAATCCGACAAGTATGCATTAGATAGTCATCATACTATATTTGTGTTTTCTTGACTTAGTTTTATGCATGTTTATTTTCTGTTTTCTTACACTTGACACTTAGTCTAGTTTCACTTAAAGTTTTCATGTTTTATTAATTGTTATTTCATTTACATTCGTTACTACTGTTGGTATGTGTTGATTATGACTTTATTCCTTATGTTTCATTCATGCTGTATTTCTTTTGATGTCACTCACACCTTTATGGTTGACCCCTGTAGTTTTTGGGGTTAGGATTATCTCTAACCTCATGTTTTATAGGTAGGTACCTATAGCTTGGAATTTGGATGCATATGGTAGAATGATAATGTGGCTTATGCAATTTGTAAAAGAATGTATTGTAAAAGAAAGAAATTGTAATTCAAGGTATTCAATTTTCCGCTGTGCTTTGTAAAGAATTGGTGTAATAAAAGTTGTAAAAAATTTTGTGTTTGACTATGTTTACTATTACATTGAGGTAGATGCTGTGAATTGTGCCACGTATTTCTAAGATATCATATTGGAAATTTGGGGTGCTACACTTTTATAAGTTTGATATTTTTCGTATGTTGCCAGAAGAGAACATAGATCAAATGCTTGCCCGTTTCGACATTATCGCAAGGTTGAGAGCTTAGGTAAGGGGTTGGATGATGACCGAAAGGTTGAAAAACTCATAAGCTGTCTCACGTCGGAATGGAACGTAAAAGCTGCTGCAATGAGGGAGACACTTGAAGAAAAGGGGTTTGACTACTACACTTTCCAAGGGATACTAAAGACGTATGAGATGGAGATGCCCGAAACCAAGAGATACCGGCAGAACATCGAGATTGAACCTAAAACAGAAGAAATGACCATTGCATTGAAAGCAGAAAAATCTCGACCATCAAAAACATAGTCAGATCATGACGAGTCAGATGAAGACATTGAGACACTTGAAGAAAAGGGGTTTGACTACTACACTTTCCAAGGGATACTAAAGACGTATGAGATGGAGATGACTGAAACCAAGAGATACCGGCAGAACATCGAGATTGAACCTAAAACAGAAGAAATGACCATTGCATTGAAAGCACAAAAATCTCGACCATCAAAAATAGAGTCAGATCGTGAAGAGTCAGATGAAGACATCGCATTGTTGATCAAGCAATTTCGTAAGTATCTTAAACACAAAAAATATGGAAGGTTTCAAGGAGAAAGAGAAAAGGACAAAGACGACGTATGCTACAAATACAAGAAGCCTGGACATATTCGCGCAAACTGTCACATCTCACAAGATAGAAACAAGGACTATTACCACTCCAATCTAGGATTGAGAAAGAAGGTGTTGAAGGCAACATGGCTAGATTCAGATTCCAGCAATGAAGATAAAAAACATAACAACTTTGGATTCATGGTTCCTGGGAATGGTGAGGTGCAATCATCATCTGAAGAAGAGGTAATCGAAGAACCTACCTATGATGATTTAGTAGACATGTGTAATGGATTAAAAGATTATGATAAGAAATTAAGTCGTGAATTAAGACAATATAAACAAATGTCAAATGAATCACATGACTCTTGCATTTCTAAAAATCAAAAGCTGAAAAATAAAAATTCTTTGATTATTGAAAAATTCGAGTCATTTAGAAAAGACCATGATGTGTTGATAAAGGAAAATGAATATTTAAAACAAATAATTCAAGAATCCTTAGCAACACATGATGAAAATCTAAGAGAAATTCGTGAGAAATCTGTTTATATTGCTAAACCCGCTGATAATTTAAATGAATGGAGAAGAAAATTTGATGAGGCAGTGGAAGGTTATAAAGAAGCTATCGAACAAAAGAGAATACTTGATGCTACCCTAGACACTCTTCGTTGGAACACAAAAGACAATGAGAAGACTAGAAAAAGGCTTTGTAAAAGAGTAATTGAGCTCAAAAAATTATTGAAAAATATGAAGGGTCTAGTTACCTTATTACAAAGAATTCAAAATCATATCATGATAATCGAGGGCTTGGTTATGATGAGCCAATACAACATCAAAAGTCTAAGCATTCATGTCATGCACATATGCATAGTCACCAACATAATCACAAATCAACAAAATCAGCATCCCCATCAAGGGAAAATCGAAGGACATCAGTTCTTCTGATAAGTACCACACTGAGTAAACTCTAAACTAATTTAAATTTACTTTTGCGCTATAGATGATATATTTATTCGAGTTAGAAATCTTGAACATTGATTTTGAAATGTGTAATTTACTCATAACACGTAAAAAAAAACAAAAAAAAAATTACTATAAACAATTCTTTTATACAGACATGATACAAACTCACTTCTCTGTACAATTTTTTTCTGATCAGTCAACTGTACAGTCGACTGCTCTCTCATAAATGGTACGGTCGACTGCGTGGTCGACTGTCCCAAGCTCTAGAATTTCTCTCCCAAAAAATATGCGGTCGAAGATGAACCGGTCGACTGCACAGTCGACCATCCTGCTTTCGGCCAGTCTTGTTACAGTTAATTACTATATTTTCTGACGTTGCGGTCGACCGTCTCTTTTAACCAGTCGACCGAACGTATCCGCTGATCAGTTCTCAGTATATTTTCTTCCCTCTATGGCATTCGGGACCCACACATCCACTATAAATACCCTTCCATCTCCCTCTATCAGCCTCCACGAAAAACCTTAGCAACCATCTTCCAAAACCCATCAAATAGTCCTCAAATTTCCTGCAATTTTCTCCTAGGTTTTTGGGTGTTATCTTCTTCCTTGCGCCATGGCTTCTCACAGTCCTTCCTCATCTCACAGATTTAAGGGTAAGAAAGATATTGCCTCTAAATCTGTCACTAGAGAAGGAATTACGTTTAGAAATTCAAATTGTGCAGACCTCTATTTTTCTACACTTTCTTCTGTTCCGGTTGTTGCCAACCGTGAAATAAATATAGCATCCTTAGGTGGGAAATTCTCTGTTATGGTTAGAATTCTTCAAGATTTTGGGTGGAATAATTATCTTGCTACATCAAGCACCCACTCCGAGTCATTGACTCGTCCAATTTTATGCCAATCTTGAAGGTATTCAAGACAATGATCTCACTCTTTCTTCAATTATTCTTGGGAAAAAGGTCAAAATTACTCCCGAATATCTTCGTAGGAGATATGAATTTCCTGAAGGAGAATTTGATTCTTATCATCTTGATTTCTCTACTGTTAAATCCATTGTTAATTCTGAATTTTCTCAAGTCTCGCGTACCGCTCCCACTATTTTTACGATTCTGCCCGTGTGTTGAATAAGATTGTTAATGCAAATATCTGGCGTAAAAAGAATGATAAGTCTGAGATCCGGGTAGACCAGTCGTTCATAATTTTTCTCATTCTTGGTGAGTATAAATTTGATCTTGCCACATTTATCATTAAGACCTGCTGCCACTACTCACAATCGTGGTCTACCTTTTAGTACTATAATCTATAACTTAGCTATTGATTCCCGCATTGATGTTGGGAATTTTCTTCTTAGTAAAAATCCTATGCCAATTCTTCCTTAACAAATGTGTATTGACATTTCGTTTACCTAGCGGGCTCACCGTCGCCAAGCTCAACAAGATCGTCATGACGAGCAATCTCAACAAGCTCCTTCCTCCTCTCAGCACAAGAATGCTACTTTCTCTTTCTCATCCTCGTTCGTGACTCATGAGCAATTTGTCGCTCATCAATGGCAAGTATATGGTTACTATGTCAATACTATTGATTACTTGTATGGCAAAGACGATTGGGAACTTCTTCCCCTTCCTAATGAAGAGGGGAACGATGATGAAGACAATGAAGATGAAGATGATGATGTTGAGGAATAGATTGAAATACATCTTGGATAATTGCAATATGAACTAGTGCTCTCTTGTATGAATTTTTATTTTTATCATTTTCTTTTTTATATGTAATCACAACTATCTAGAAATCACATGTCAATGCTTGCAATGATTCTCATATATCTAATTTTGATCATTATGCTATATCAGTATTTCGGTCGACCGGTTCCCTTTCTAGTCTCGTGCAGTCGACCGGTCTTACCTCTGTGGGTTTTTTTGTTGCTGTATTTTTCTCTTTCTTTTTGTGTGTTCCAAAAAGAGGGAGAAGTCTTAGAATTTATCTATTTTTTTATGCACTTCGAAATATTTTACTTGAAATTTATTTCACTTGAATCTTTTAATCTATATCTGTCGTATGTATTGGAAAAATCTCAAATCAATGATACCATGTAGAGCTCTCACTATATATCAAAGAGTTTCGCGATCAACGGTATCATATAAGTAGGTTTTTTTTTGTTTTAAAAAAAATGTAATATTCCCCAAAAATTGCTTATTTCTCATGCATGTTCTTCATACAAGTTTTGGTCATTACATGTGTGCTATATTATGTACTCTCATTTATTAACGTCTTCCATGCATAAATTTAGGGGGAGTAGATTTAGGGGGAGTAATTAAATCTCTTCTAATACATTGTGTTTTACATTTTCTTAAATTCTAAGATATGTTTTGTCCACACCAAAAGGCAGAGATTGTTGATGTAAGTTTGATGTGCACAAAATGTGTCACTAACTACTAATATCTTCAGCTTAGATTTGCAAGAAAGATAGGAAAGGAAAAATCTATATAATAAAACACAAAGAAATCTATCAAGTGGCTCTCCTTTAATCCCCAAAATCAAAGGCCCAGATCTAACATCACAAAACACATTTTATCCCTACAAGTTTCCCCCCAAAACTCAAATTCAAATCCCCCCAAAACAACTAATTTATTTATTTAATTATTTCTCTCTCTCTCTCTCTCTCTCTCTCTCTCTCTATATATATATATATATATATATATATATATATATATATACTAGTAACCTGCACGTGCGATGCACGTTTTAATTAAAAATTTATTTATTATTTTTATAGAGAAAATAATAATACGTAATATGTCATTGAACCTGAGACATCCATTTACTCATACATACTCTTTACAAATTATTTCTAGTTGCAAAAACTTTTATTTTGTATGTGTGATACTTTTCTAAATGATTATGTCTACAAATGCATATATATGTATATAGCACAAACTCCATCATTATAATATTAGAGATGCATATATATATAGCAACACACATACAGCCTAGCTCCTACTCCTATACTCTATATACATCGCCACCTCACTGTCATTTTTCTTTCTTCTTCTCTTTCATTTTTCCGCCCAAGCTCCAAACCCAACACCTCGCTGTCAACCAAAGCACTACCACTGCCTCCGACATGCTTCACCACACCTCCTCACCGATCTCCAGCTTCTCCACCTCTCGAGCACCTCCCGAATCACTTTATACCACCACCTTCGAGCCACCCTCACAGCCGAGCTCCTCCCTTCACACAACCCGAGCTCCCTCCAAACCCAAGCTTGCTCACTGTCTTCATCCCGAAGTTTTCCCGAACTAATATAACTTCAACTTCTTCTCTTCTACTCTCTCTCTCTCTCTCTCTCTCTCTCTCTCTCTCTCTCTCTATATATATATATATATATATATATATATATATATATATATATATATTGGACTATAAATAGTGGACTTTTTTCTCTAATAATTTTCTATATATAATTAAATAGATCATATGATAATTTTTCAAACTTCAACTTCTTCTCTTCTACTCTCTCTCTCTCTCTCTCTCTCTCTCTCTCTCTCTCTCTCTATATATATATATATATATATATATATATATGAAATCTCACTGAAATGACTATAAATAGTGGACTATAAATAAAAGCAGAGCATATAATAATTCTAGAGAGAAATTGAAAGTTTTGAAAGTAAAAAAGTGTTTGAGGTATTAGATATTATAATATGTAATCAAACAACTTGATGATTTGATGAACTAAAATTTAAATTTGAATGAAGTTGAAAAAATATTATGTAATAATATAAGAACCAACTACATCACCCATTTACAATGAGTGATTAAAAAGTCATAGGACTATGCATTCAAGTTACATAGTAGGTACTGCCAATGTTCATTTGAATAGCCTGTATTTTGTTGTAAAAACTGAATATTTATGTTCAAGCATACTAATTGATATGTGATACTGGATTACTCATATTTGTTTAAAGGGAGAATGATCTATTGGCACCTGAAGTTACTGTTAATACCCTAAACACACCTCTAGTTACAGTAATACCCCAATAGCATCCAAACTTGTTATAATTAGACCTGTAGGCCCCTCCCATCTATTTCTGTTAATTTTCTAATAGATGGCTGATGAAATGACCTCTTTACCCTTCACCTTCTTTATTTCGTCTGCATTGAATTCCCCTTTCTCACTTTGTTAACTCTCTCCTGTCGACCAATTTTTTTTTGAGTTCCGGTTGAAGGTAAAATCGTGAGCGCGTGGTGTGTTTGCGGAAAGTGAGGAAGAAGATGGAGATCGGCGGAGCCTCGGGGTTGAATCACAATAGCGGAAGGTATGAGCTTCCCCCATTATAACTATTTTGTAATTTGAAAGTTAGGCTTATTTTGGTGTTATTGATTCTTGAATGTAGATGGGTTGAGTGTTTGAGTTAATTTGAAGTTAGTGTTGTTTTTTCATTGTTAGGGTTGATTTGAATTTTATTGAATATTGATTGTTATGAGGTTGAGTATTTGGTGAACAATGTAGGGCTTAAGTCTGAGTTGAGTTTAGTGAGGGAACACTAGATTTGGGATTTGATCTAAGTTAGGGTTGACTTTGGTGTTGTATTGTGTTGTCATCAATATGGGGAACACTTTGGTGTGGTATTGTGTTGTTTGTAGTGTTGTGTTATGTTGTGGTTCTGTTACGTTATTTATTGGAGTTATATAGAAGGACTAATGTTATTCTTGTGGTTGTTATTGTGTGACAGAGTGATAGATAGAGTGACGGTGTTAGTGTTCTACCACAGACATTGGAGAGCAATACCTAGGACAAACAGGAAAAAATATGAACGGTATCGTAGGAAAAGTATTTTGATTGACTCAGGGGAGTGTAATTTAGACTACTTGAGTGACAGACTTCATGCTTTACTACCATATAATGAGGGGTATATGATGAAAGTAGTATATGCAAAGCTTGGGCCATCACCTAAAAATATGGAGTAATTATAGATGATGTACAATTTGCAGAAATTTGGAAATTGCATCTAGAAAAGAAAAAAACACTGGAGCTATATTTGTCATTTAGACCCCCAAAGAATTGCAGTAGGTTTGGTGTTCATGCGGGTGAAATTATTGGTGGACGGAGGGCAAAATATCATCTAAGGTGTGGACCCATTCCCGCTGAGCAATTGGTAGTGTCGAGTGATGATGAAGATTCGTATGTGAGGTAGATTGGATTCCCTACTAATACATAAGGTTCAGTGGGAAAATCTAAATCAGCATATGAACAACTCGAAGGGAATGTAGATGAAGGAAATGAAGATGCAGAAGCTAATGCAAATCAGTTTAATGAAGTAGGAGAAGGCAATGCAGATGTAGGTGATGAAGATTGAAGGTGAGAAGACACCACTACAACAGTTTTATGAGGCTGATTATGAGGATACTGATAGTGAAGACCCAGATTATGTTGAAAATGAAGGCAATTTTGGTGACGCAGATGCTGAAGAAGAAGAAATACATATAGAAAACTTGGAAGTTGCAAATGATGAAGCAGATGATTGCTATTCTGAAGATTCATACCATTCTTTTGATAGTGAGTTTGAAGAAGAAGAAGCGGGTGAAGAAGAAGACAGTGAGGGTGATTTAAGCAGAGAAGTAGAGGCAGAGATGAGTTCAGGATCTGTACAAGAGCGCTCAGGTCCAGTGTGGGGTGAACAAGTAGATATCCATTGCCCTCATTTTGAAATTGGCAGCAAATTTCCAAGTAGCTACGCCTTCAGGATGACATTGAAACATTATAGTATACAGAACAATTTTTCATACTGGTTGAAGAAGAATGATAATACAGCAATTGTTGCAATATATGGGATGGAGGAATGTCCCTGGAGAATTAGAGCTGCTAAGATGCAGGACAAGAAGACATTTGAGGTAAGAAAGTACAATGATGTCCATACTTGCACGGGAATAAATAAGTGTGGCAATAGAGCTGCAACAAAATTCTGGATTACAGAGATAATTAAGGGAGATGTGAAAGCAAATCCTAATATGCGGCTTGTAGACATTGCCAAATTTATTGACAGCAAATATGGATTGAAGATTGGTTACAAACAAGCGTGGAGGGGGAGGGAAGAAGCATGACAGCAACTTTTCGGTAACATTGACAAGAGCTACAACCTTGTGCAATCTTTGAGAGCTGAACTCAAAGCAAGAAACCCAGGTAGTCACATTGAAATTGAATTAGAGAATGACAAAGCTTTTCATAGGATGTTTGTTTCTTTCAAGCAATGTGTAGATGAGTTTGAATTAGGATGTAGACCATACATTGCCCTTGATGGCTATTATCTAAGGGGTAAGTATTTGGGGACTTTGCTTGCTGATAATGCACTTGATGGTAACAATGGGTTATATCCTGTAGCATTTGCGGTAGTAGAATCTGAGAATCTACATTCTTGGCATGGGTTCATCCAAAATTTGAAAGAAGCTCTTGGGAATGATATGGGCAATATTTCTATAATGAGTGATCAAGAAAAAGGCTTATAAGAAGTAGTTTCTTTGTTGTTGCCTGATGACGAACATAGATGTTGTGTTCGTCATCTATGAAAAAACTTAAAGAAAAATTTCTCTGGTGAAATATATGAAGTATTGGTTTGGAGAGCTGCCAAAGCATACACAGTCATGCAGTATGAAGAGGCAATGAGAGATTTGAGAGCAATTTCAATTGAAGCAGCAGCTGCTTTAGAGAGACAGACCAGCCTATGGAGTAGATGCCAATTCACCTCCAAATCTAGACAACACTTCATTACAAACAACCTGGTAGAGAGTTTCAATGCATGGATATTAGAATCAAGATATTGTCCAGTTGTTGATCTTGTAGATAGTGTTAGGATCAAAATAATGGAGAAGATGATATTGAGAAGACAAATTGCTAAAGTTGGAAGGGGGTGCTAGTACCAATGGATGATAGATACATTAGAGATATCAGTAAGAAAGTTGGTGGGTGGATAGTTAGAAAGTCTGATGTAAGGTATGCAGAGGTGGAGAGTGTAGAAAACTGGTCTACCCTGCATACATGCAGCTGAGGTAATTTGCACAAAGGCCAGAGTTGACTGGACCATTTATGTGGATCCACTATACTATATTGACAGGTATTTAGTAATGTTTCTATGAAATTTGTTTTGAGCCATACCTGTTGCTGTTGGAGGCAAGTTCAAATGAAATTACAATACCACATATTTGGTTATCTTTTTTTCTACTCTTTTGTATACCATTTTCAGGTAAAAACTTGCATATCAGTTTTGTATAGCACATCTTCCATGTAAGGCTCAATGGCAGCATCAAGAGATTGGCTATACTGTTGGCCCACCAAACACAAGGAGACCAGAAGGAAGACCTACAACAAAGAGAAATAAATCCAGAGATGAAGATGATGTTGGAGGGAACAAATTATCAAAGAGAAAAATGACTTGTAGTAGATGTCATGGAATTGGCCACAACAAATCAACTTGCAAGGCACCAATTAACCAAGTACCTGGAGGAGTGGATGCTAGTTCATCTGTTGCTGGTTTGCCCAGTCAGTCATCAATAGATACATTGCATAGGTAAATTATCATCTATGACACAGTGTACATTATTGTTCTCATTTAATCTTATTCAAAATTTCTGTTGCTAGGAGGGGTTCCAAGCAAGGAAGAAGAGTGGCAGTTGTAGGGAGAGTGGCCATTAGTGAAGGTGTAGGAGGTAAATTACTAGTATTTGAACTGTTGGAACAAAATATTGCAGTATTTACAGTAGTTACAGTAGTTGAACTAACATAAATGAGTGTAATTCAACATCTGATAATTGTACTAACAACTCATCTTGAAATATTTTTTCTTCAAATAAATTTCCTGAAACACATATATTTGTGTACACTATATCAGTACTCTAATTACTGATACCTTTACCAGCTGCAGATGAACCTAATGTAATCCAATCTCAAGGGAGTGTTGCAGGAATACAGTCAGAAGGAGTTGAGGGACAGTGGCCACCAATTCAATTATCACCACCTTCACAACAACATCAACCAACAAGCTCAAGGAGAGGGAGGGGTAGGAAGGTACCTCTCAGAGGCAATGTTGAGAGGGTCAGAGGGGGTAGATGAAGAGGCAGTATTTGGATGTAATCAACATAAAATTTGTCTTGTAATAACTGAATTCACCACCAATATTTTTGGTAAGAGAACAATGGGCATATGTTATATGTAAACCATTTGAATGGTTATGAGGTTCATGTTTGGTATTTATGAATAATTTGTATCAGCCTACACTATGATGAGGCTATGGAACTGCTATTAACAGGCAGATGTATGATGTGTGTTTGAACAAAGGTTTATGCTTTCAGAATTATTGCAATGCTAACTGTGGGTAATTTGTGCATTCTCAGTTTACAGGTTAAAATTTCCAGGTTTTTTATTTGTTCTACTGCACTAACCTGCAATACTATTGATCATTTACTTGTTTATGTTCATTTCAATCTGAGTAGAGTTGCAAAACTGTCTGCACACATTGTTGTCTATTTCAAAATTTGCTCACTATATTATCATCTATTTGAAAACCTTCTGAATGCTGAGCACCAACAGAATTTGAATGCATTGTCAATGCATTATCAATATGTTCATATTTGCTAATTTAACTGCTACTGTGAATACAATGCATTTGAAACTGGAAATATCTGTGCACTTGACACTACTACTTTCATCTGACATCACTATGATACCATACATTACCAATTTGCATTAATTCTACAAATGGGAATTCCTTGACAATGCTGGTGCTCAACAAACTCTTGCTGCTGCATAATTTAAATGCATTTTCAATGAATTTTAAACTTCAAAATTCTGGATTGAAAAAAAAAATACAATGGATGTATTCAAACTGAGTTTTATATCCAATACATTTATTCATGACAATGGGTTATACTATCTCTCCATTTCTAGGAATGTTGGTGCCATTTTCTACATCAGGATTGTCTAATTGCATGTTCAGCACCCTCCTCTACAAATGATGCATATTAACAACAATGGGTCAATGTATTCTCACTACAAACAGCATAACTGTATGTACACAAACATATATGGATGCATTTGAATGCATTCTCAAAAAAACTAGAATTCATTCTCAAACAGAATGAACCAATGCATTTTCAAAACAATCTCTAAACATTCACAAGTGAAAGTACTCTTAAAGCCATCAATGTACACAACCAAATCACAAACTCAGTATCATCTATTGCACAACATCAAACTGTTGCTTCTCATTTAAAAAAAAATACATTCATTCAATCATTCTAACTAATTTCAGTTAAATACATTCATTCTTTCATTCAAAAATATACATTCAGCCCTAATAATCTGCCATACAAAAAAGATACATCCATTCGTTACATGATATTCCATCGTACGAATGCAATTCTCACACTACGCATATTCAGCATCTGCCATACATGAAATGCAGCGCATTTAAAAAAATAATAAATACAACAAATAGAACAAAACAACTGCGAAATAACGATGTCAACCGATTGTTACTAGTCTCCAACTGAAGAAGCTTCGCAGCGAAATTAACATCCATCTGTTGTTTCATTAAATTCAAAATCTCCTTCTGCTCAAACAACATTGCCTTTAATTCCACCAACCCCATCTCTTTATGAGCTCGATCAGTGTCAGCTGATACCCACCTACAAAAAATTGCACCCTCGCTCGTCTTTCCCTTTGTAATTTGGATAAGAGTAGAACAACCTACCTTTATTCTTACCTCTCACACACTCGACAATCTGAGCTCTCCCTGGTTTTTCGTAGTGGCACAGCAATCCATTCTGCATCGATGATTCACAATAAAAACTGGTGGCAGACATGGAGGGTGGAGAAGAGAGCTTGGGTGCGATCAACAAATTTTTCACAACCGGGGATTTTGAAGAGTGGGTTGACATAGAAAGAGAGAAAATGGGTTAGGGTTTAAAAAGAGGAATAAGTAAACACTTTCTTCACAGGTCGGGTGAAGAAGAGGGGAGGAGGGGGGTATTTTCGTAATTTCATAGGCTTCTTAATGGGTCTAAGCCCGTTAAGAAGTATATACTCAGAATATTCCACTAACTTAACAGACAATTAAACGGCAGGGGTTGTAGGTCCAATTTATCAAACTATGGGTACTTTTGGGGTATTATAAAAACTTTAGGTGTGTATAAGTCATTTGTATAAACTTTAGGTGTCAATAGGTCCTTCTCCCTTGTTTAAAATAACTATTTTTCCTGAGAATCAATTAATTAATTGCTGCACATATAAAAAGTTCAATTTTAGTGCTACAACTACAACAAAAGACTTCTTCCCAAATTGTTGGGGTTTGACCACATGATTTACCTTCTGCATCTGACCTTCTTAAGTGTCATTTATGCCATCACATTAGCAACTAGTCATAGCTATCGTAACTTCATCAAGTTGCATGTATACCGAATCAATGACAGAGCATTTTCCAGCAATAATTGCTCCATTAATTAATTCTCAATTAAACCTTTAATATGTTTACACCCAAAGTAATTTCCTATATGTATAAGTATTAGTTTCGGGCAAGAGATATTTAAGTACTGACCTCATCTTCCTGAGGACATTGGCCATCTCCTCTCTCTTCTTCTTGGCCCTCTTATGGGTTCCCAACTTTCGCTTTGCCACCTTCAGAGCACGCTTGTCCTTACCAACCTTATGAAGCTCAGTAATTCTCTTTTCATAAGGAGCAAATCCAGCAACTTCCCTGATCAAGCCTTTAACGAAGTGCACCCTTTTTGCTTGTTTTCTGAATAAAAAACAGAGCTAGTATATAAGTGCACCCTTTTGTATATACATGCAGCTGGGGGGAGAGCAAGAGACGGATTCGATGGAGGGAGAGGAAGAGACGGTTTCGATTTTTGAGGGAACATAATTTTATGGAGTGTATGAAGTAATTGTGAAGTGAAAATTACAGAATTAACCTTATATATTTTTTAAGCCTTTTATGTATATGGGCATGATAGTAAAAAGCCGCCAAAATGGGGCTTTGCTTAATAATATATATATATATATATATATATATATATATATATATATATAATAAAACACAAAGGAAGCTATCAAGTGGCTCACCTTCAATCTCCCCAAAATCAAAGCCCCAGATCTAATCTGACAAAACACATTTTCCCTCCAAAAAGTTTCCCTCCAAAACTCAAATTCAAATCTCCCCCAAAACAACTGCTTTATTTATTTAATTCTCTCTCTCTCTCTCTCTCTCTCTCTCTCTCTCTCTACTCTCTCTCTCTCTCTCTCTCTATATATATATATATATATATATATATATATATATATATATATATATAAGTATGGACTTTTATACCCCAATTCATAATTATTTTTCAACATATACTAATGAAAACATGGACTTTTATTTACAACTAATTATTGTCATACTATTCAAACTTGAACTATATAATTGTTGATTTACTGTTTACAAGACTTTTCATATGTTGTATCGTTCTGAAGACGTGCCGTAGGCACGTACCTATGGGAAAATTTATTTTATATATATATATATATATATATATATATATATAATAAAACACAAAGAAAGCTATCAAGTGGCTCTCATTCAATAGGGTTGAAATCAATGGTCTAGATCTAACCTTACAAAACATATTTTCCCGCCAAAAGTTTTCCCCCAAAACTCAAATTCAAATCCCCAAAACAACTCGTTTATTTATTTATTTATTTATTTCTCTGTCTCACTCTCTCTCTCTCTCTCATTCTCTCTCTATTTATTTTTTTATTTATTTATTTATTTATTTATAGATTTCAGGTTTGTGAATTTTCAGATTTTTTATGCATTTTTATTGCTCATGTTCCATTAAAAGTAACAAATATCTCATCAACAGTTAAATTTCATCATTTTTCACACTCAAAGTTCTAAGCAGTTGGATTTTACACCCCCATTTATAATTTTTTTCAACATATACTAATGGAAATATGGACTTTTATTTACAACTAATTTTTATTTTACTATTCAAACCTGAGCTACATAAATGTTGTTTTATTGTTTACAAGACTTTCATATGCTGTATTGTTCCGAAAACGTGCCGTAGGCACGTGCCCACGAGCAAATCTAGTATATATATATATATATATATATATATATATATATATAATAAAACACAAAGAAAGCTATCAAGTGGCTATCCTTCGATTCTCCCAAAATCGAAGGCCTAAATCTAAACCCACAAAACATATTTCCCCCCTAAAAGTTCCCCCCAAAACTCAAATTCAAATCCCCCCCCCCCCCCCCCCCCTCCCAAAAAAAAAAACTCATTTATTTATTTAATTATTTCTCTCTTATTTATTTAATTATTTCTCTCTCTCTCTCTTTTTCTTTCTATCTATCTATCTATCTATATATATATATATATATATATATATATATATATATATATATATATGGAAACATAGACTTTTATACCCCTATTTATAATTATTTTTCACCATATACTAATGGAAATATGGATTTTTATTTACAACTAATTATTGTCATACTATTCAAACTTCAGCTACATAATTGTTAATTTACTATTTACAATGCTTTTCATATGCTGTGTTACTGCTAAATCTGGTGTGGGGGTAAACAAATAGTATTTGTGAATTCTTAGGAAAACCAAATAGCAAACCTGGAACCTTTCCACCAGAGTTTGACCGTCAACTCCCGCCGTTCACCTGCAAAAAGTGAGAGACACCGGGGTTGATCCCGGCGACGCACCCTCCGATGCTCAAGTCAGTAATCAGAAAAGATTATGAAAGAGCATAAACTGGCAAAAGATTGATTACCTTTTAATGGTGGTGGATGGGGGGTATTTATAGCCGCCTTTGGGATCAGATTAGAAATGTAATTCCCTAATTCCCAGTGAAAGGATAGAGCGAATCAGGGCTGTTGATTGGATACAATCAGAAACCCTAATTCTATCCTGCTGGACTGGGTTTATTGCGGGTTGAAACCCACACCCAGTTGAGGTGGATTCGTTCGTGGGTTATTGGGCCTTTGGAGAGGAGATCCAATAACCCCTTCAGACCCGTTTGTAGGTGGAATTATCATTTTACCCCTAAGCTTTAAGATTTGCTCCCGATTTGGACGGTTCCGATTTAACCCCATTTTTAGCCATATCATGAGCCCCCCACTCCCAAAGACTGAGTTTAATCAGCCTTTGAGGAGTAGTTTTACTGTTTTAATGGCATGCGGGGTCGTATCGGAGTCCAAATGGGAGGCGTCGAATCTCTTCATGAGGTAGTATGGTGATGCTCCGAGTTGGTTGCGCGCTCTAGGTTGTTCTTAAGCTCTTCTTTCGATGGTTATCTAACTTCGCGAAGTGATGATTTGTTGTTTGGGAGTCTTGCCCTAGCTATTCTAGGCAATAATTTCTCTCCCAGGGGATCGAAGATACTTCCCTGAATGTATAATTATCCTTTAGAATTTCCAATCAGACCTCCCCCGAATCTTTAGTCATCTTTTTGGCAACGTTTAGATAGACAACTCGATCTTATTCATGGCATGGGGGGATCTAAACCCTTTTTCAGTATTGGGTGCGAATTTTGCGAAGATCTAGCGCCTGGGCTTGCTTGAAGGAGTGATTTCACCTGTTCCTCATCTTAGATGCTTCAAAGCTGCTGCCGACCCCCCTCGTACACCTGCCAAGGGAGAGGCCGAGGTCCATGAGGGTTTGGCACCCTCCACCGAGGTGCGGAGGTACCTCGGCTAGGCTGCTGGCGTGAGGGCCCTTTTTCCCATACCCGAGGGTCGGCAGCAAGAGCGCTGGGCAGCGTGTGCCGAGGTCCAATTTTCCGTATAATTGGGTCGGTGTCAAGAGCGCTCGACAGCATGTACCGAGGTCTAATTTTTTCATGTAACATGGTCGGTGGCAAGAGCGCTCGGCAGCGTGTGCCGAGGTCTAATTTTTTCCATGCAACATGGTCGGTGGCAAGAGTGCTCGGCAACGTGTGCCGAGGTCTAATTCTTTCCATGCAACATGGTCGGTGCCAAGAGCGCTCGGCAGCGTGTGCCGAGGTCTAATTTTTCCATGTAACATGGTCGGTGCCAAGAGCGCTCGGCAGCGTGTGCCGAGGTCCAAATTTTTCATGTAACATGGTCGGTGGCAAGAGCGCTCGACAGCATGTGCCGAGGTCCAATTTTTTCATGTAACATGGTTGGTGCCAAGAGCGCTCGGCAGCGTGTGCCGAGGTCCAAATTTTCCATGTAACATGGTTGGTGCCAAGAGCGCTCGGCAGCATGTGCCGAGGTCTTGAGTCGTAATTTTTGGCGGCTTAGGAAACGACAGGCTGGGTAGGTGACTGTTGAACTTTTGACGACTCTGACAGATGTGACAGCCATTAAAGTGATGTGATAGCTTGGCACGGTAAATAATGTGACAGTTCAGATCATTTTGTCGCCTTGTGTAAATGGGCTGGCTCTTTGGGCCCACTAACCTCGTTTCGTGTGCCAAGCTTTATAAAACTCCACCTCCCCTCATTTCTCACTTCTCCGAATTTTTACTCAGGCGGTAATTTCTACTAGTGAGAGCTCACGGTGATCGTCGATTGCTTTTCGGTGAAAATTCCGACCATTCCCATCACTTCAAAGGTAACTTATACTTAGTTTTTTTCAAGTATAAATATGTCTCTTTCACCTATCTCCGAGCCCTCCCCCTGTTGCCGAGGCTTCTTCTCCGAGTCCGCGAGTTCGCCAAAGTAAGGGCAAGAGGGTATCTGGTCGAGACACCATAGTGGAGGACCCGAAGCGCATGGGGCCATTCGGCAGGTTGCCAGGGCCACTGACCGGACTCCAGAGGGTTCGCGAGCTTCCGGAGGAGCATGCCGAGCGCATCATCCACGGGAGGGGGAGGACCTTCGAGGAGAACGAGGCAAGGGGGACCTCCAAGGCTGACGAAACGGTATCTATCCTCAGCCTGGAGGACTTGGCAGTGATCCGGAATTGCTTCCAAATCCCGGAGGAGTATGAACTGATGCTGCCGGGTCCCAGGGTTAGGGCCAATTTGCCACTGCCAGTAACCATGTGTTTCTGGCTGGTTGATGCCTTCATCGCCGAGGCTCGGCTGCTTCTCCACCCGTTCGCAGTTCAAGTGCTTAGGTGGTTTGGGGTCAGTCCCGTTCAGCTAATGCCAAACACGTGGAGAGTTATCAATGGGTTCGTGCTCCACTTCCAAATGGCTGGGATCGAGCCGGAGTTGGGGGTACTTTGGACAATCTACCGGCTTCATCAGCAAAACCGATCGGAGTTCCGGTACTACCTGGCTCCGAGGCACGGAGTTCGGCTCGTCGTTTGCCCCGACTCCATAAAGCACTGGCGTGATAAGTACCTCATAGTGCGGAGTGCGGAGGCGTGGCCCATACCCTCCGGTTGGGTGGAGGAGGTGTCGAAGCGAGTGAAGGAATCACCGGTGCTTCACCCTCAAGAAGAGGAGGCGGTTCGGACTTTTCTGGATCGGCCGAAGTATGATTGGAGAGAACTGACCGAAGACATTCTCTTCAGGGGAGGGCTCAGCCGCGTAGATCCCAGTACGCGGCTCTTCCTACATTTTTCCTTTTTTAACTTTGCTTATTTTAACTTGTGTTTTTCTTTTAAACCAACTCCTTGTTTGATGCAGAGGCAATGGACTACGAAACAGTGCTGGCGCAGAGGGCTAGCCTCGGAAGTAAGGCGCCGAAGAAGTGCAAGAGGGTCGCCACCAAACTCCCAAGTGCGAAGGCCCAGAAGGTCGCGGGCCCGGTCGAGGGGGTGGAGGCACCGGCGGTGGTGACCCCGGCCTGGCCCCCGACAGTAGCCTCAGCGTCGACCGAGGCAGGTGACTTCCCGATCGCCGCAGCGCTCGGGATGGAGATGCCCCCGCTGACTGTGGCGGCCGAGGAGCTCCTAATGGAGGAGCACAAGAGGATCCATGTTCCGGACTGGCAGATTCAGAAGTTAGATGGGTTCCTCGGCAACTCCTTGGTGAGTATGCAGGTGGTAAAGCACCTGGCAACACTGAAGGACTGGGCTGTCATGGATGCCGGCATGGCAGGCAATGATGCCGTCGAGATCGCTCGCTTGGCGGTATCGGTAAGTGTCGACTTTTCGCATTTGAAAGTAGATTTTAGGTTTGTTTTTCTAACTCTTTGCACTTCTCGTTGTTTTACTGTAGATTACCGTCCACTTCGGTCATCTCATGGAGAAGATGACGGAGTTGGAGAAGGAGCTGAAGACGGAGTCCGACCGAGCTCGGCCGAAAAGGCTCGCATGGGCAATGAGCTCAACAAGCTGAGGGTCGAGTTCGAGGGGAGGACGACGAGGCTCGAGTACCTCGAGGGCCTTGTCACGAAGCTCGAGGGCAACCTTCTTCGGCAGAAGGAGGAGACGGCCCAGCAGCTGGCCGAGGCGGCAGAGGTCAAGGCTGTCGCGGTGAAGGAGGCCGAAGAGGCCACCATGGCGAAGGCATAAGGCTTCCTTGCCCAAAACATGGCCAAGGCCTACGCCCAAGCCATCGCTCAGGTGTCGAAGCGGTACCCTGAGGTGGACTGCTCTGGATGGCGACTCTTCCTCGGCCACGTCGAAGGCTTCGACCCCGAGTCGGAGGAAGAAGAAGGGGAAGATGAAGACGACGTCGAGGTCGTCGGCGAGGTGCAGGGGTCTGAGGAGACCCCGCTGGTGATTCAGGCTCCGTCGAGAGGGTCTGTCCCCGTCCAGTCTCGACGCCCCAGGAAAGAGGTCCTCCCTTGATTTCTCCTTCTTTCTCCCCTCTTTTTTTTGTCTTTTGAGCTTTGTCTTGTATTGCCTAATTGCGGACTGGCCACCGCATTTTTGTGATGAATGAAATTAACTTTTGAGCTCGACCCTGTGTCTCTTTTTCCAAATGTTTGCTTGAAATTTGGCTAAGTGTTCAAACAAAGGAATTTAGACTTTGCTAGGGGCATGTGGCTTTGTTCAGGGGTCAGATGTGGAGTGAGTTTATGACTGTTTACTGAGCGCTCGTTGTTTTCTTTGGTCTTTTCAGCTTGCCGAGGTGACCCCGTCTGCAGAACCGGCTCGCTCCGGGGAGGAGTTTTGTTCCGAGGTCGGCTTAGGGGCGATGAGGCTATGTTTGACCAGGTACCAAGAGCGCCTTTATGAAGTCGAGTTGGGGTTGCGCAGGGCTGAGAGCGAGCTTAACCATCTGCAGGTGATCTTAAGCCGACGAGATATCGAGATTCGACGGCTAGAGGGTAGGCTCGCTGAGATCCCTCCCGTAGACGAGGAGGATGGCTCGTTCGACAGCCTTCACTAATGGGTTAAGGCTTAAGTGTCTCCAACTTTATTTGTCGAAGATGACAGCGGAGAGGGACGATATGCTCACCGAAGTCCACCACTTGCAAATCATGGAGGCTGAACTTCTGGCAAAGGAAGAGGAGCTGACCACGGCGGTGGGCAAGCTGATGGCCGAACGCGACGAGTTGACGGCAGAGGTCGATGCGTGGAAAAGGGCCACAGTGGACAAGAGCATCGAAGTAACTCAACTCCGCCGAATCATGGCCAGTCGCCCTAGCATTCCGAGTTCTGCCGTGCCTCCTCGCATCGAGGTGGATGTAGAAGACGACTCTCTGAAGCAAAGGATCGCGGAGCTGGAGCCGGAAGTGGCTCGTCTGAAGTCGCGCTCGGGGCCAATTAATGTCAGGAGCACTTCATGCACTCGCGAGGAGAGCGAGTGAGGCATTTCATTTTATGAGCTCACGACCCGATCGCCCATAGGCCGACCCAGTTCGGGTGATGCCCAAAGTGGTGTGGCGATATCATCGAGCGGAGCGTCCGTCGACACAACTGTCAGGAGTAGCACCGAAGATACGTCTCAATTCGCCAGTTTAGGGACGAGCTCTAGGGCGAAACATCACCGTCCTCGAGTGTCTTTGAAGCGGAACATCCCCGCACCAAGGAGGCGTTGAAGATTTCTTGTTTTCCAAGTTTTGTATTTCGTCTAAGTGTAACGAGTCGGCTTTATAGCTTTTGCTTTTGAATTCTTGTAACTTTGTTGTAAAGAAAAGTTGTATTTGTATTGTCTCCCCACACTTAATGGAAATGAGGCTTTTTCCCTTCTCGGACTTGTGCTTTAATAGTCTTGTGTTGTGTTACTCGTTATTATCTTTAGCATGCCGAGGTCCTAAAGCGAGATGTGTGCTCGTTTGGTCGTTGGTGACCTAAAGGTTCAGCAAGGCTCGCCGAGGTCCCAGAGCAAGGTTTTTTGCTCGTTTGGGCGTTGGTGCCAAGAGCGCTCGGCGAGGAGTGCCGAGCACTGCTTCGAACCTCTGTAACTCGGGAATTAGTATGTGCGAGTTTCTTGCAGTGGGGAGCAGCCTTTTTGTAACACCTCAATTATATTTTTTTCATTTTAAAATACATTTTTCAATTTTTGCACGTATGGTGCACGTGCAAATTTTTATTCTCATTTTTGCTACTCTCATTTTCTATTTTTAGCATGTATTGGTTTTATTTAGCCTTTCTTTTGATCCATGGGCCTATAAACTAAAATGTAGCCCATTGAGAAAAGAGTCCACTAGATAATTAAAATTAATTAATTAGTAATGGGCCCATGTAGCAAGCCCATTATTAAGATCACATTTTTAGTTAAACATGTACTAATACATGACAAGTTACAATATTAGTACACATTTTTGAGTTATAGAAATGTGTTCATATTTGTTTGTGCATATGTGCATGTACACACAAATGTACCTAGACCAAATCATGGGCAAGGGGGGGCCGGTTTTCATGAAGAGAAGAGAGAATGAATGTGAGTTAAGGTATGGAGTAGTGGGGAGATGAAGAGTTGTAGGTTTTAGGAGTTTAGAACATGGAGAGTTGTAAGAATTATTATGGAGAGTTATTAGGTGCAAAATTATGCATAATAGACCCTAACCATACCCTATAAATAGAGCCTCATTTCCTATATTTCTCTTGCACCAAAAACAATATAGAAAGAAAGAAAGAAAGAAAGAAAGAAAAGAAAGAGAGAGAGGGTCCTTTTGCTTGGAGGAATTGCTAGAGGAAGCCATTGCTAAGGAAAGGGAGCTTGCTAGGAGTTGTCTTGGAGCTAGAAGAAGTGTCTCATCTTTCCCTTCAATTGTTCAAGCTTCAATAAGGTGGGTGTCTCCTACTTTCTAAATTTTTTATGTGCATACTAATAAAAATAAATGAGTAGTTTATAAAATAGAATAACTATACTATGAATGTGGTGAATCATGCTATGTTGACAAATGGACTAATATTATGTTTGTGGGTGGTTTCATCTAGACTATGCATGCTAAAAACATATGAATGTATAATATGAATTAATGAGAAAATTATTGATAAGATCCATGTTACCATGCTATAAATGAGGACAATTTTGTTGAATAAGTAAATAGTGGATATCATGCTAATTAAAAAGAAGAAATGCTTTATACTATGAATCTTGTTTATATGCGTGCAATCTCTGTACTTGATGGGTATGTGGAAATTGATGGATGAATGACATATGCAAATCATGCCTTAGGGCCTAATGACTAAGAAAGAAGAAAGTAAAATTGATGGGATAAATATATTGTGCTTATGAATGGTAGATATCTTGTTATGACTAAGAGAACAATTTTCCATCGTGATAGTTAAAAATAATAAAACAAATTACTGTCATAAACCATACTAGTATGCATGATTGTAAATGTCGAAATGTATAATTTGTAGGTTCTATATTTTTTAAAGAATGGGAACTATTGCATGAAAAAGCTTCTTTCATTTTTTCAATATAAAATATGATTTATGTCAAAATGAGATTATAACCAAATAGGCATGGATACTAGTTTTCATTTCTTTTGTAGGATTTAGTTCTAAAAGAAAGATCTAAGTTTTGCAAAAGATGAGGGAAAAGTTAGGCACATATTCATGTCAGAGCATTTTTAATCCAATTTCAAAACATGCTAGTGAAATTTCCAAATGAAGAGAAGGAAGAGATCTGAGAATTCTATATTTATTTTAAAAAGATCGTAAAAGTTGGAGAGCATGTGACAAATTAAAATTATTATACTATGATTATCGGTTTACATTACAATAGTACAAGAAAATATGGGAATTGTAACATTATTTGTTAGTGTATAATAGTTTTTACTTTTTAAAACCATACTGTACATGTGATCAAATAATATTGTCTATGTAGCCTAATTATATAAATGTACTTAGACCAAATAATAGTTTTAATATTAAATTTGTAAATAAATACTAAGTCCAACTTAAAGGAACATACCTTTGCATTTGGTCAGAACTTAGTCAACATATAATTGTTTCTTGAAAAGCTATATAATTGTAATCGGACTTCATATAATTGTTTCTTGGACCAAAGCTTTTTTTTTCTGAGGTAAATAAATACTAAGTCCGATTTAATAATATTACTTTTGCTTTTATCATATAGTTCCTTTCGCATTTGTTTTTAATTCTCATTTGGAGATTGTCAAATTATTATGATACAAACTCATGAAAAGAATTGTTGCCTTAAAAAGATAGTGAATGAGTAGTATGAATGATACAAAAACAAGACATACACCAAGTTGTGAATAGTTTGAAGATAAAGAATACTTTGAGTTAAGACATGATTATTAAAGGGTATATGTACCCATGTTTTCTTGTACATGAAAGTTTATGACTTAGAGTTAGTAAGACCTCGATACTGGCATTATTGAAAGAAATATTTGAGATATAATTTGGAGATATGGCCATGGGGCTATCTCGCAGTTGTTGATTAAGTCCGGTAGGAGGTAAAACTAATTCTTTGAATGGAAATTGTTCATGTCTTGGACTTAAGAAAATTTAGGCACATAAGTGAAGATGTAGTAAACTTAGGGAAACGTAAGTGGGGTGCTCTATATAGTCGGCGGTGGACTCCAAGACTATAGACCCAGTTGGTGGACTGAGGTTGCCCTGTGGGAGACGGATTATTATATTTTAATCCGGGACTATGAGGACGGGTCGGCGGTGGACTCCAAGATCTTGAGTAGTCGGACGGATGGATTTTTGTGTTTACCATCTCCAATGTATATATATATATACTGGGCTAGAGGGTCACATACGGGACGGTTCGTACGATGTGGAATCTGTTATAACAGCTGTTGGTGGACTCCAAGGCTGGGATTCACATTCGTGGAATAGTCTGAACTTTGTTTTGCTACCGGGTAGTTTTCATGGCGAGGGATCGAGCCCTGTATTGTGAAGAACGTAGGCGCTTGCCCTCGGACCTATGTAGTATGGGATGCATAGAATCCGAACAAGTGTGCATTAGTGTCATCCTAGTATAGAAATGTGTGCATTAGGCATTAAGGCATGACATACACTTATATTTAGAATAATCACTTTTGACACTTTATTTGTTCATTCAATCTTTTTGTGATTTGTTAAAGTATGAGATCGTTATACTATTCCCGGCATAGAGAGGATAGCCGTGTATAACATTTCGTCAGTTGTAAATAACTGACGTGCCCACAGATTAACATGCAGGTAAAGGACCATTCGCGAAGCTATAAAGTGGATATGCTGGTGCTGTTTTATTTTAAAGATGTTGTAAATGTTTTATTGTAAATTTCATTCTTCCGCTGTGTAAAACCAATTTGTAATTGAACTCTGATGTATTAGTGAAAAAGTTTTAAATTTTCCTTGTAAAATTGTACGAAGTGAAGTAAAGATCCTGTGAAATCCCGAGTTTATCCTTATTTGAAATTCGGGGTGTTACACTTTTGGAGGATTACTTCAATTTTAGACGAATCATAAGAACCAAAGGTTAGCTCCTTCGAGTACTCTTCTCCCATGTCTAGTCTAGTTGTAGAAATTTCGCTCGCGGCGGCGGGGCGAGTTCCAATGGTTGTAGGAGAAATTCCGAATGGCGAACCACTTCTAGCTCGCTTAAGAGCGAGTTTGCAAACCGGAGTCGAGCCAAGTGTTGGACTCCGAACTCGTTGTTAGAGTATATTTCAATGGTTTTGGGAGCAATTCCGAATGGCGAACCACTTCTAGCTCGCTTAAGAGCGAACTTGCGAAGCGGAGTCGAGCCAAGTGTTGGACTCCGAACTCGTCGTTAGAGTATATTTCAACAGTTGTGGGAGCAATTATGAATGGCGAACCACTTCTAGCTCGCTTAAGAGCGAGCTTGCAAAGCGGAGTCGAGCCAAGTGTTGGACCCGAACTCGTCGTTAGAGTATATTTCAACGGTTGTGGGAGCAATTCCGAATGGCGAACCACTTCTAGCTCGCTTAAGAGCAAGTTTGCGAAGCGGAGTCGAGCCAAGTGTTGGACTCCGAACTCGTCGTTAAAGTATATTTCAACGGTTGTGGGAGCAATTCCGAATGGCGAACCATTTCTAGCTCGCTTAAGAGCGAGTTTGTGAAGCGGAGTCGAGCCAAGTGTTGGACTCCGAACTTGTCGTTAGAGTATATTTCAACGGTTGTGGGATCAATTCCGAATGGCGAACCACTTCTAGCTCGCTTAAGAGCGAGCTTGCGAAACGGAGTCGAGCCAAGTGTTGGACTCCGAACTCATCGTTAGAGTATATTTCAACGGTTGTAGGAGCAATTCCAAATGGCGAACCACTTCTAGCTCGCTTAAGAGCGAGCTTGCGAAGCAGAGTCGAGCCAAGTGTTGGACTCCGAACTCGACATTTGAGTATAAAGAAGTTAAAAACAGAGAGATACAACCAATTCACAAGTAAAATACGAAAATAAGAAGCTCTTTATTGAAAACTACTACTTGGCTGCTTCTAAGTTGCGAGCCGTTATTATTGGAAAAATAAGAAGCAAAAGTAAAATACGAGTGAAAGGAAAGGAACGGTTCGACATCCGAAGGTACTTAGAGAGGCGTTTGGGTGCTTTCTTGGTACTTCAACAGATAGTTGGCATTCCAAGTCCTAGGAATCTCTCTGCCTTCAAGATCTTCAAGGCGGTATGTTCCAGGCCGAACTACTTTGGTGATCTTGTAGGGTCCTTCCCAATTTGGAGCTAGCTTACTCTTCTGACTGGAGAATGAGATAGCTAACTTTCTGAGAACCAAGTCCCCTTCTTTGAGACCGGTGGGACGGACTCTCTTGTTGTATGCCAGCTCGATCCTCCTTCGATAGCTTTGTTGGCGAATTGAAGCTCTTTCACGGAGTTCATCAATCAAATCCAAACTCGTCCGGAGGTCTCTGGCATTTTGCTCTTCTTCATAGGCCATAAGACAAGGAGATGGTACGCCGACTTCCAAGGGGATCACAGCTTCGGACCCATAGGTGAGATTGAATGGCGACTCTCCTATGGGGGTCCGTTTCGTAGTGCGGTAATTCCACAGTACGTTAGGGAGCGAAACAACCCATAAGCCTTTGGCGGACTTATCCAGCCTCTTCTTGATACCGGAGAGGATTTGCCGATTGGCGTTTTCCACTTGGCCATTTGACTGAGGATGGGAGACAGAGGAGAAGCGTTGCTGAATGGCAAGGTCTTCACATAGAGATCGGAATGCAGCCCCTGTAAATTGTGTTCCATTGTCGGTTATTAGGACCCTAGGCATGCCGAATCGGCATATGACGTTCTTCTAGAAGAACTGCAGAACTTTCTTCTCGGTGATTGTAGCTAAGGGTTCGGCCTCTATCCACTTGGAGAAGTAGTCGATTGCCACGACTAAAAATTTGAGTTGGCCGGGAGCTGGTGGAAACGGCCCTAGTAAATCCATCCCCCACATTGCGAAAGGGATCAGACTTGATAGGGAGGTGAGTTGAGATTGGGGTAGGCGGCGAATGTTGGAGTACTTTTGACAAGAGCTGCATCGCCGGACGTGTCGTTCGGCATCTTGTAGGAGGGTAGGCCAGAAGTATCCATAATTCAACACCTTTCTGGCGAGGGATCTTGACCCTGAATGTGCTCTGCTTATGCCTTCGTGAAGCTCTTGCAAGGCATATGAGGCTTGTCCCGGGGAGAGGCACCTCAAATAGGGTCTGCCGTCCACTTGGGTGAAGGAACGTTTGTACAAGACCCCCTCAACAAGGGTATACCGCTCCGTTCTGGTTCTGACTCGACGAGCTTCCTTAGGGTCTTCGGGGAGAAGCCCATCCCTTAGAAATTCTATCAGGGGTTTCATCCAATTGTCTTGAAGTTGAACAAGGAGCGACTCCAACGATTCGGGAGTTTCTTCTTCTATACTCGGTCTCAGGAGCACTTCAATTAGGACGGTCTGCTCGAGACCTTGAAGGGAGGAGGAGGCTAACTTGGAGAGGGCATCTGCTTGGGAATTTTTGTAATACCCCAGTTTGGAGCGAACAGTCGACTGGTTGGTATAGCAGTCGACTGGTCTGCTCGGAATTTGAGATTGAGATTGATATGGCTAAAAATAGGATTAAATCAGGACCGTTCGCATCGAACACGAATCTTAAAGCTCAGGGGTAAAACGGTAATTTCGCCTACAAACGGGTCTGAAATGGGAATTGGGTCTTTATTCGAAGCCCAATAACCCATAAACGGATCCACGTCAACTGGGTACGGGTTCCAACCCACTGCACACCCGGTCCGGCAAGATACAATCAAGGTCCCTGATTAATCCTAATCAACGGCACTGATTTACATCTATCTTTTCACTGGGGATTAGGGATTAAATTCCTTAACTGATTACAGGGAATATACCTTATCAGATTACATGCCTTATCTGATTACGAGGAATATTCCTTATCTAATCACGGGGATTACATTCCTAAAACCAGTCCCTAAGATGCCTATAAATACCCCCCATCCATCTCCATTGCGAGGTAATCAATATTTTCTCAATTTACGCTCTTTCTTAATCATTTCTGATTACTGACTTGAGCGTCGGAGGGTGCGTCGCCGGGATCCCCCCGGTGTCTCGCACTTTTTGCAGGTTAACGGAGGGAGTCAACGATCAACCTCCGACGGATCAGGTTTGGTTTTGTTATTCAGGTTTTCCTCGAACTCACAAATTCTGTCTGTTTACCCCCACACCAGATTTAGCGGTAACAGATTGGCACCGTCTGTGGGAAAACCAGACGAATAGCAGCCCCTCTTCCCGTTGGTCCGATCTTCTCCAGCCATGCCTCCGAGAAAAGTCAGGTCCAGAGGGTCCAACCGCGGGCCCAACCCCGCCGATCAGCAAGAGGTAGTCCCCGTCCAACCCGCTCCGCAGCAGGGACAACCCCCGCCTCAAGTGGAGGACCCTCTTCAACAAGATCAGCCTCCTTTTCAGAATCAGGAACCCCCCAAGGGTCCCACCGGTCCTCAGAATGCCGGTGTGGGGGGCTCCCGCATGAAGCAACCTCTCCATCAAAACCGCGTCTCCATACACAAAGCCTCTACGGATTCCATGGCCTCTCATAATCCTCAAAACCGGCAGAAGGTGGAGGACTTACGCCACCATGTGGACGAGAAGCGGGCCCGAGAGGGAGCCTCCCGCTAACGACGTCCGGGTGAGCGATCCCCTCACCGCCGAGACTACAGAAGATCCCCTGTCCGATGGGGAAGGAGGGAGTCCCCGGAGCATTACAGAAGGAGGCACTCCCCCGCAGATCGGCAACAGCCCAGGAACAATGAGGCACCAATCACCCGTGCCGAGTTCCAGCAGTTCTAAGCAATGGTACAACAGGCACTCAACCTCCGTCAAAACCCTAATGAGCCGAAGGCCCCGTCCCCTCCTCCAGTCCGAAGCCCTCGCTGACGGTCCCCATCTCCTCGTCCCGCTCCTACCAACTCCCGGCGTACCCCAAGTCCTCGTCGCTCCCGAAGTTACCATCGCCGCAGCCCTCGCTCTCCCTCCTACGAAGACGAGTCTAGAGGCTCGGCTGATTACCATCGGAGGGACGACGCCATGTATCGCCGTCTTCATGAGGTAGAGAGGCGTCTGGGTCAGATAGGTCGAGAAGAAGAGCTTAGGGGGAGGACCCTACGTCCTACTCGACCCCCTTTCTCCCGAACCATCGTGGATGCACCTGTGCCGTTCGGCTTCAAACCTCCTCAATTTGAGACTTACACCGGGGAGACTGACCCCGTTGACCACATTGAGAGCTTCAAGACTCTCATGCTCATCCACCAAGCTTCCGATGCCCTGCTGTGCAAGACATTCCTTGCTACTCTCAAGGGCTCGGCTCGGGAATGGTACTCCCGCCTCGCCCCGTCTTCCATATTCTCCTTCGAGCAGTTCAAAACACTCTTCATCACCCACTTCGTGAGTAGCAGGCACACGGAGAAGACCAGCATCTCAATCCTCCAGCTCAGGCAAGAGAAAGGTGAGAAGTTAAGAGACTATGTGAAGAGGTTCACTGCGGAGGTCAGGTCCATGGCCTCCCTCGACCAATCCGTCGCAACGGCCGCCTTCCAATCCAATGTCTTCAATTCCAGCCTTCGTTCCTCTCTTGCTAAGAAGCCTCCACAGAACTTTGCCGACCTCCTTCTCAGGTGTGAAAAGTACATTCGAGCCGAAGAGGCTCTCAACCCCCCTACTCTTGAGGAGACATCTTTCGGGAACAAACGGAAGAACACAAGCGAAGAGGGGTCCCAAAAATCCCAGAAGGACAGTAATGGTCAGTGCCGTTCGACTCCACGTTTTGAGAAGTTCACCCCCCTCGTTGCTAATATATCAGAAGTCCTTATGGAGGTGGACAAGGAAGGACTACTCCGCGCTCCCCCTAGGATGAATACCCCTGGTAAGAAGAGGGACAAAGATAAGTGGTGCCGCTTTCACAGGGACCACGGCCACGACACGGATGATTGTCGGGCTCTCAAGGAGGAGATCGAAGAACTCGTACAACGGGGACACCTGACCAAGTTCATTCAAAAAGAGGGGGCCGAGCTTCCCCTCTGAGAAGACAACAAACGAACCGAAGGGCCCGGCGAGCTTCAAGACTCAGAACCTCCCAGCTCCTCCCAAGAGGTCTTCACCTTGTCATAGAAGTAGGATCTTGATTTTCAATAAGGCCGATGCTTGTAACTCGGCCAACAGTATGTAATAATGGCTCGCCTTATTGAAGCAGCCACTTAGTTTATTTCAATAAAACTTTACATTTTTTCATTGGAAATTGTTGCTCTTGCTTCATCTCAATCTCTCCGAGTCACGACTCGCAAAATGGCGAGTTCGGAGTCCAGCTTCTTCTACATGGCTGCTCCCGCAACTTACTAAGCTCTAACAACGAGGTCGGAGTCCAACACTTGGCTCGATTCCGCTTCAAATTACTCGCTCATAAGCGGGTAAGAAGTGGTTCGCCATTCGGAATTGCTCCTACACCTCGTTAACCCCTCTAACGATGGTTCCGGAGTCCAACACTTGGTTCGATTCTGCTTCGAATAACTTGCTCTTAAGCGGGTTAGAAGTGGTTCGCCATTCGGAATTGCTCCCATGACCTTAATCTTACGATGGTTCCGGAGTCCAACACTTGGTTCGATTCTACTTCGCAAGTTCGCTTCCAAGCGATTTAGAGGTAGTTCGCCGTTCGGAATTGCTCCCACAGCCGTTGAATGGTACGGAGTCCAACACTTGGTTCGACTCTACTCCGCAAGTTCGCTCCTAAGCGAGCTAGGGGTAGTTCGCCATTCGGAATTGCTCCCACGCCCTTAATCTTACGATGGTTCCGGAGTCCAACACTTGGTTCGATTCTACTTCGCAAGTTCGCTTCCATGCGATCTAGAGGTAGTTCGCCATTCGAAATTGCTCCCACAGCCATTGAATGGTACGGAGTCCAACACTTGGTTCGACTCTACTCCGCAAGTTCGCTCCTAAGCGAGCTAGGGGTAGTTCGCCATTCGGAATTGCTCCCACGCCCTTAATCTTACGATGGTTCCGGAGTCCAACACTTGGTTCGATTCTACTTCGCAAGTTCGCTTCCAAGCAATCTAGAAGTAGCTCGCCATTCGGAATTGCTCCCACAGCCGTTGAATGGTTCGGAGTCCAACACTTGGTTCGACTCTACTCCGCAAGTTCGCTCCTAAGCGAGCTAGGGGTAGTTCGCCATTCGGAATTGCTCCCACAGCCGTTGAACAACTCTACCGATGGTTCCGGAGTCCAACACTTGGCTCGATTCTACTTCGCAAGTTCGCTGTTAAGCGAGCTAGAAGTGGTTCGTCATTCGGAATTGCTCCCACAACCGTTGATTCCCTCACTTAAAAAACGAGTTCGGAGCCCACAACTTTCTCCTAGGGCTGCTCCTCAAACTCGTCTCACAAATGGCACTCTCCTAAGCTCCTCGCTCCGCTCGCCTCCAAAAGCGGACCTCTTCTCAACGAGTTCGAAGCTCACCACTCTCTCCTAGAGTTGCTCCTTACACTCGTCTCACAAATGGCTCTCTCCCAGAGTCGAGCTCTTCACTCCGCTTGCCTCCCAGACGGACCTCTCCTCGAACAGGTTCGGAGCTCACAACTCTCTTCTAGAGTTGCTCCTCGAACTTGTCTTCCAAATGGCTCTCTCCTAAAGCCAAGCTCTTCGTTTTGCTCAGCTCAAAGGATGGGTCTTCCCACGGCTCTTACAAGGGTCTTCCTGGCACAAGGGTTTTCCCAGCACAGCTTCTCCGCCCCTAGGAGTGAAACTCCTCTTCCAGAATCCCCACGACCAAAACACTCCTCAACCTCATGTGTACAAGGATATTCTCCGGCTATTTTGACCATGAAGGAGGGTGAATCTTCATCTCACTCCTGAAGAGAAGTTGTAGATCTTCGGATTAGCTTCGAAACGAGGGGTCGCACGCCCCGAGCCGACTTCCGTAGCACCGGGAATATCAAGAAGAACTCTGCAGGGAAAATTGGAGTTCGGCACCCGCGCCGAGCGTTCTTGCCACCGACCGTTTTACGGGCTTGAGCTCGGCACCATTGGAGTTCGGCACCCACTGCCGAGCGTTCTTGCCACCGACCGTATTACGGGCTTGAGTTCGGCAGTCAAGATCTCCAAAAAATTTCTAAGTCTCGAGCCTCGGCACCAGCTGCCGAGCGTTCTTGCCACCGACCGTATTACGGGCTTGAGTTCGGCAGTCAAGATCTCCAAAAAATTTCTAAGTCTCGAGCCTCGGCACCAGCTGCCGAGCGTTCTTGCCACCGACCGTATTACGGGCTTGAGTTCGGCAGTCAAGATCTCCAAAAAATTTCCAAGTCTCGAGCCTCGGCACCAGCTGCCGAGCGTTCTTGCCACCGACCGTATTACGGGCTTGAGTTCGGCAGTCGAGACCACCAAAAAATCAACAAGTCTCAAACTTCGGCACCAGCTGCCGAGCATTCTTGACAACGAGTTCGGAGCTCGCAACTTTCTCCTAGGGTTACTCCTTACACTCGTCTCCCGAATGGCTCTCTCCCAGAATCAAGCCCTTCGCTCCGCTCGCCTCCGAAGCGGACCTCTTCTCAACGAGTTCGGAGCTCGCAACTCTCTCCTAGAGTTCCTCCTCACACTCGTCTCACAAACGGCTCTCTTTTAGAGCCAAGCTCTTCGCTCTGCTCACAGGACGGGTCTTCCTAGCACAAGGGTCTTCCTAGCGCAGCTTCTCCATCCCTAGGAGTGGAGCTCCTCTTCCAAAATCCCCAAAACCGAACACATTCCCCAACTTCATGAAGACCAGGATGTTGCGGGGCTATTTTTACCATGAAGGAGGGTGAATCTTCATCCCACTCCTAAAGAGAAGTCGTAGATCGTCGAGCTAGCTTCGAAACAAGGGGTCGCACGCCCCGAGCCGACCTCCGTAGCACCGGGAACATCGAAAACTCTCCTCAACCTCATGTATACAAGGATATTCTCTGGCTGTTTTGACCAGGAAGGAGGGTGAATCTTCATCTCACTCCTAAAGAAAAGTCGTAGATCTTCGCATTAGCTTCGAAACAAGGGGTTGCACGCCCCGAGCCGACCTCCGTAGCACCGGGAATATCAAGAAGAACTCTGCAGGGAAAATTGGAGTTCGGCACCCGCTGCCGAGCGTTCTTGCCACCGATCGTTTTACGGGCTCGAGTTCGGCACATTTGAGTTCGGCACCCGCTGCCGAGCGTTCTTGCCACCGACCGTTTTACGGGCTTGAGTTCGGCACATTTGAGTTCGGCACCAGCCGACGAACGCTCTCAGCACAAGACCCACGAACAACAACAAAAAAGACAAGGGGAGCACAAGGGGCCGGGTTCGGACCCATTAAGAGGACCCGAACCCAAACGAAACCGCCACGTCACCCTCCTTCTTTCTCCTCCTACGTCTGGCGCCGAAACCCAAGCAAAAAACCCAAGCAAAAAACCAAGCAAAACAAACCAGGGGAATTAAAAGGCAAACGGATCGGTTTAGACCCGTTAAGGGTCCAAACCAAACCCTACCGCCACGTCACCCCCTTCTTCTCCATTCTTCTCGCCAAAAAACAGAGAAAGAAAAAACCAGCTCATCCCTTCTTCTCCGAAACCCAAACAATACGGTTCGCCACCTTCTCGCGAGCTCCTTCCACGACCTAACACATGCCGAGCTCCACCCCATGGCCGAGCGCCTCCATCGCCGAGCTCACAAAGTCCTCGCCTCCTTTTCCTCTAGATGAGCCCCGAGCTTCCTCTTCGCCTGCCTCCCATGCCGAAACTCCAACTTCACCACCGCCATGTCCAAGCTCACACTCCGGAGCTCTGAGCTCCGAGCACCATGGCTCCGTCGTCGAGCCCGCTATCGAGCTCGCCAAACCACCGCGAGCTCCCCTCGCCGAGCTCGACGCTCCGTCTCCATCATCAACTCAGCGAGCTCCACCATGGCCGAGCTCCACCATCGCCGTGTCTCCCCGTCGTCGAGCTTCTTCCCACCGAGCTCATCGACAACCGTTGCGAAGTCCTCTGCCAACCCACCGCCGAGCTCAGTCTCCTTCGTCGAGCTTCACTTCCGTTCGCCTCCTTCTTCACCGAGCTCTATCACTGAGCTCGACCCCATCACCGAGCCGTTCTCCTCTATCCGCCGAAACCAACAAACGAAGCTCAGCCACGGCCGACCACCTTCACTCCGAGTTCCGATGCCGAGCTCCGCCTTCGTCTCCTTCGCGAGCTCTGCTACACCTCCGAGCTCCAATGCCGAGCTCTCAAAGCTCCAAAGCAACGAAGTCCGAACTCCCACTTCGCCGGAGCTCCATTCCCGTCGAGCTTCTTCTCCAAGCTCGAACCCATTCACCACGGTGCCGAGCTCTAGTATGTCGACCGCCGTCGCCAAATCTCCGTTCCAGTCGAAGCTCGAACCCTTCGTTGAAGCTCCTCGCTCGCGAGCGAAGGCGAAGAAAAAGCAGAGGAGAACGGAGAAGAGAAAGAAACGAAGGAGAGAAGAAGAAAGAAGCAAAAAAAAAAAAAAAAAAAAAGTCAACGGATTGACTTGCCACGTGGCCCCACGTAGACTTCGGCCGCCTTTTCCGAGCATTCATGGCACCGACCCTCTTATATGGAGAAAAAATCAGCCAACCCACACGATCCGTCCGATCGTCTCAAAATTCGCGTCGTGACACGATCGACGCTCAGGAATGCGCCACGTGTCCCGATCGTGATCTGCCTCACGATGCGCGCAGATCTGATCATGATGGACGACCAGAAACGCGCCACGTGTCCCGATCGTGATCTGCCTCACGATGCGCGCGGATCTGATCATGATGGACGGTCAGAAATCTGCCATGTGTCTAGGTAATATTTAAATTATTTATTTGTTTATTTAATTGTTTTTTTTATTTAAAAAAAATCCGAAAAGATAATTAAAAAATCGAAAAAATTAATTAAAAATTCTAAAAATAATTATTAATTCAGAAAAAAATAATTATTAAATTAGAATAATTAATTAATATTTTTGATAATTAATTATTTAATCCGGAAAATGAATAAAAAATTCAAAAAAATGAATAAAAAATTCAAAAAAATGAGAAAAAATTCAGAAAAATCTGGAAAAATCACCAAAAATCCAGACAATTCCGAGGATATTTTTGGGTATTTTACAAGCCCAGAATAACACCGTTACACCCCCGAACAAGATCCGAACTCCCTTAAGAACACCGATAAAATCCCGTACGCCATTAGAACAGTAAACTACTCCTCAAAGGCTGATCAAACTCAGTCTTTAGGAGTGGGGGGCTCGTGATATGGCTAAAAATAGGATTAAATCGGGACCGTTCGCATCGAACACGAATCTTAAAGCTCAGGGGTAAAACGGTAATTTCGCCTACAAACGGGTCTGAAATGGGAACTGGGTCTTTATTCGAAGCCCAATAACCCATAAACGGATCCACGTCAACTGGGTACGGGTTCCAACCCGCTGCACACCCGGTCCGGCAAGATACAATCAAGGTCCCTGATTAATCCTAATCAACGACACTGATTTACATCTATCTTTTCACTGGGGATTAGGGATTAAATTCCTTAACTGATTACAGGGAATATACCTTATCAGATTACATGCCTTATCTGATTACGAGGAATATTCCTTATCTAATCACGGGGATTACATTCCTAAAACCAGTTCCTAAGACGCCTATAAATACCCCCCATCCATCTCCATTGCGAGGTAATCAATATTTTCTCAATTTACGCTCTTTCTTAATCATTTCTGATTACTGACTTGAGCGTCGGAGGGTGCGTCGCCGGGATCCCCCCCGGTGTCTCGCACTTTTTGCAGGTTAACGGCGGGAGTCAACGATCAACCTCCGACGGATCAGGTTTGGTTTTGTTATTCAGGTTTTCCTCGAACTCACAAATTCTGTCTGTTTACCTCCACACCAGATTTAGCGGTAACAGAGATTGAGATTGAGAAATTTAGTCCCACATGGGAGGTTTGATAGGATAATTTGAGTATAAACACTATTAGCCTATGATCAAGTGTCACCAATCCGGTTAACCACCTTTTGAGAGGCAGCCTGTGGTGGGCAGTTGTACTACATAGTATTTATAATTCGTCTGAGTATTGGGGCAGGGCGTTACAAATGGTATCAGAGCCGACTTTCGACACTGGGTGTAGTAGAGGGCCTACGATCTGCGGTGCTGGGAGTCATTGAGCATCGGGATCGGTGTTGAGTGTGGTATCCGATCTGCGGTGTGGTGAATGATTGATGGCCGAGATCAAGGACTATACTACATCGGCTAGAAAGGGCGGTCCTACACTTGAGGTGTGCCCTGTACTCAGCGAGGACGCTGATCCCTAAGGGGGGTGTATGTAATACCCCAGTTTGGAGCGAACAGTCGACTGGTTGGTATAGCAGTCGACTGGTTGGTATAGCAGTCGACTGGTCTGCTCGGAATTTGAGATTGAGATTGAGATTGAGAAATTTAGTCCCACATGGGATGTTTGATAGGATAATTTGAGTATAAATACTATTAGCCAATGATCAAGAGTCACCAATCCAGGTTAACCACCTTTTGAGAGGCAGCCTGTGGTGGGCAGTTGTACTACATAGCATTTATAATTTGTCTGAGTATTGGGGCGGGGCGTTATAATTTTCCTCTCTGGGGATTCGCTGAATAAGTGCCTCTTCGAATAGGGCCATGAGGTTTTGGACCTTGGCTAGATATTTAGCCATTCGGTCATCTCGTGCCTCGTACTCGCCCAAGACTTGATTTACGACCAACTGAGAGTCGCTAAATATCCGGAGATGTTGTGTCCCTGCCTTGCGAGCCATACCGAGGCTGGCTATAAGGGCTTCATACTCCGCTTCATTGTTGGAGGCCTTGAAGTTGATGCGGAGGGAGTATTGGAGGACGAAACCATCTGGGCTCGCCAGAATGACTCCGGCTCCGCTCCCTTCGGTGCAAGAGGACCCGTCCACATATACCGACCAGATAGGAGGCCCGTTTGCTGCTTGGCTGACCTCGGGGATGGTGCTCTCAACAATGAATTCAGCTAAGGCTTGGGCCTTGATAGCGGTCCGAGGTTGGTATGATATGTCATGCTGGCTCAGCTCTATCGACCACTTCATGAGGCGGCCGGAGGTCTCCGGCTTATGAAGGACTTGCCTCAGCGGTTGGTCGGTAAGAACGATCACCGAGTGGGACTGGAAATATGGGCGAAGCTTCCTAGCTGCCATAACCAAGGCGTATGCCATCTTCTCCAGCCTTGGATAGCGGAGCTTGGCATCCCGAAGTACCTTACTCACATAGTAGATGGGCTTCTGAGCCCTGTCTTCTTCCCATATCAAAATAGCACTGAGGGTTTGCTCGGAGGCAGCTAAGTAAAGGTAGAGGGTTTCCCCGAGGATAGGCTTGCTGAGGAGAGGGGGATTGATTAGATAAGCCTTTAGCTGATCGAACGATTTTTGTTGTTGTTGACCCCATTTGAAGCCTTTAGCCCCCCTGAGTGCTTTAAAGAAGGGAAGACTCTTCTTCCCTGACTTAGAAAGGAAGCGTCCTATGGCAGCGAGGCGTCCTGTCAACTTCTGAACCTCTTTCACATTTTTGGGAGGAGCCATGTCCAGTATGGCTTTGATCTTCTCGGGGTTAGCTTCAATTCCTCTTTGGCTGACCAAGAAACCTAGGAACATCTCCGACGAGACTCCGAATGCGCACTTGTTCAGGTTGAGTCTTATATCATGCTTTCTCAATACATTGAACGCCTCTTGCAGATCGGCCACATGATCGGCGCCATGGATGCTCTTGACTAGCATGTCATCAACATATACTTCTATATTTTGGTCGATCTGTTGTTGAAAGACCTTGTTGACGAGGCGTTGATAGGTCGCACCGGCATTCTTCAATCCGAAGGGCATTACCCTGTAGCAGTAGAGGCCCTGATCGGTAACAAAGGAGGTCTTCGGGATATCCAGGGGGAACATGCAGATTTGATTGTATTCGGAGAAGGCGTCCATGAAGCTGAGAAGCTCATGGCCCGAAGTGGCGTCGATCAGGATGTTGATGTTTGGGAGAGGAAATGGGTCTTTAGGACTGTTATGCAATCTAGATGATCTAAATAAATAGATAATCTGGACACAAATTAAAAACCTCGCAAGTGTACGAATCGTTTATAGAAGCGTAGTGGCAAGCAAGGGTCGATCCCACAGAGATTGTAGTACTTAACTCACTAATCAATAAAATAGAAATAAGAATCTTAAAGTGTTAATCTAGAAGTCTAAGGAAATGAAAGGATAAAAACCTAAATTAAATAACTTCACAATTTGAGTCACGAATATCGTTGGGCGTTGATTTCCACCTGTAGTCAATAATGCTAAGTCACCACTCTGATCACTCATGTTCGTTCCTCTAAGGGCATGGTATCTACTCCTTAAAGTTATTGTTTCCCTAAACCAAGAATTAGGCATGGTATCTACTCTAATTCGTTTCTTCCCTTAAGTATTTAGCATGGTATCTACTAAGTTGCACTTAAGGAAAACATAAGAACTATGGAAACGAACAAACACTCAAAGTTCTAGAAATTGGTATCATATCTAGATCCTTCAAGTTGATTAAACCAAGAACCCCTAAAGATTCCTGTGTTACAAGCTATGAGCACGAGATACGGATCGTCTCTATACTCATATAACAGATTCAGTTTTATAATACACAAACTTGATAAACTCAGGTTCTGTATGGCAGTCGACTTGCTGTCACTCTCAGTCGACTGCTCTTAGAATTCCTGAACAAGTTTGATTATTATAAATCTATACCAATACAATCAGGTTTAATCAATAAGTGATAGAGTAGCATTCAGAAGAATATAAGCATTACATGACTACGGTTTCAATCTACCCAACTATGAAATTAGTTGCACATAATACAACCTTTATTGATTAATAACATAGAATTCATGACTTTACAATAAAAATAAAAAGTAAAAGGAAGAACGGAAGAACACTGATTTATATGATGTTGAAATTTAGCCCAATCAGAAGTCGACTTGTTCTCCTCTTTCTTTGATGCCCGTGTCTTGATGCTTCCTGTTGATGGATCTGCCCCCCTTTATTTAATGCCTCTTGGTTGATATTTATAGAACATGGAAAGAGATTTAGGGTTTGCACTTTTTTGCAGAAAAGTCCTCTTCTTTCATTTATTTATTTCCTTATTTGATCTGCGTTTTTATTTCTTTCTCTTTTCTTCGTTTCTTCCTTATCTGCTTTGATTTGGATTTGGATGAGGAAGGATCTTTAAATATCTTATCTTCTGACTCCGCCGAAGACCAGTCGACTGGCTTGGGAAGCAGTCGACTGTGCCGAGCAGCTTCACCCTTTCTGTCGGGTCGACTGTTGGAGGAATCAGTCGACTGTTGCCCTGTAGTTTCTGTGTATCATCCTCTCAGTCTGTATTAGTCTTGAATCTGCATCGTTTGCTGCTTTTAGGCTGTTTCCTATGGAAAAGAGAAAAGAAGAGTAAATTACCACATATAAAGCATTTAAATGTCCAATTGCATTAAGATTATTGCTCCTAAAAGTGAATATTATTGAGTTCATCAAATACCCCCAAACTTAGCTTTTGCTTGTCCTCAAGCAAAAAGTAAAATTGTGAACAAGGGAAAAACACTAGTCTCAACCCATCACACCAAGAATTTTCATTATGCAAGCATCAAAAAATGCAATTAAAAATATAAACAATTGCAAATAAAGTAAAAACAAGTATACCCACTTTCTCTAGTGCAATTATTTAGTCATAATCCCTAAACCCAATCATATTTGTCATGCAATTAATTTAATTATAGTATGTAACAACTCAATCTGTGATTATCCCTTTTCTCTACTACAAACCGAGTAGCAAACTAGAGTTTTTTTTTTTTTTTTAGTGTCCCTTCTCTAAGTTGTCACTTGCCTTTTGACGCGAATGCAAGACATTTGTGATGACTTCACCCGGTTACTCAACAAGTCACAAACTTTACCGTGCTTTGCATACTCATATTTCAAGTTGCCGTTTGACGTAAAAGTAAACATTGGTGATGAATACCCCTAGTTACTAAGCAACTCAAAACATTGGAGTAGATTGACTTTATTCAATTTTTTTTTTTTTTATGACTCTATTTACTTAAACTCTATTTAGGACTAGATCAAAGGGAATAATCACTAGAAAAAGCATCACATTTGTTTTTTATGTATAATAGCATGACTCATACAATTTTGTAAGGAATTATGAAACTCAACAATCCTAAAGTAAATAAGTATACTTACTCTTACTTTATAAGAAATTGTTTATCTAAAAAAAATCAAAAGACTCCAAATGTAAACAACTACCCTCAAACTTAGATGGAACATTGTCCTCAATGTTCGCACAAAAACTTCTAATGTTACCACCCAGTTTGAAGGAAAGAAAATAAAGTAAAGAAATGATTAAGGAAATAAATAAATAGAGAGTGTAAGTACTCCCCTGAAAAATTGGGTTGCCTCCCAATAAGCGCTGTGTTTCTTGTCTTCAGCTAGACTTGATGAGTTTGTGCAATGTATTGAATGGCTCGCGGCTTACAACTCATCTTATTATAAGGTTTCTCCCTATGCCCATTCACCTTGAACGTTTGATTTTTTGCCAACGCTCCATGTAGGGGAAACCTTTGCAACAATTTATGGACCGTACCATCTTGACATAAGCCTATCAGCAATGGTCCACCTTAATGCACCATTGTGCTCTTGCAAGACTCCTTGCAGCTTCTCTTCTTCCTGCATCCTTAGGTTAGCAACTGTCACAGGTAATGTATGGTTCTTCCCAAAATATTTATACTTCAAGTGTTCATGTAGTGGCTTCAGCTCCACGTCTGGGGTCCTGGTAGCAGTCGACTTGCTCCATGCACCAGTCGACTGGTCTGAGGAAACACAAGTATTATTAGACACAAGATTTTCAAACACATGTGCAAACTTACCTGCATATGATTTTTCATTTCCAAGGGTAAGTATTTTCTCTGCACTCCTCCAATCACCATATTCCTGTTCAACTTGAGATAGTATTAGAGGGCGTGTAATTGTGGCTTGTAATGGATCAACACCATGTTCCTGAAATGTTTGGTCAAAAATTTCCTGATCATTGTGTGGTGCATCAAACATTTTAAACTCAATATCGTCCTCTAGTGTTGCCACCGATTGGAGCTGTTCTTGTCCTCTAGGGTTTGGTATGGTTTGTGATGGGAGTTCTCCTGCCTTTCTTTCACTTAACTCCTTAGCAATTTGACCAATTTGCATTTCTAATTTCTGAATGGCCTGCCCTTGCTGGTTGCTTGTTTCATGTTGCTGTTGGAGCAATTGAAGAATGGTGGATTCGAAATCCAACTTCTTCTGTTCTTGTACTGGCCGATCAAACCCATTCTTAATGTGGAATTGATGTGCATGCCCTTGTGCGAATTGAGTGCCTTGATGGTTTTGATTATTGCTCCATGAGAAATTTTGATCGTTTTGCCACCCTGGGTTGTATGTGTTTGAAAAAGGTTTGTTCTGCGGCGGGTACATTGCGTACTCCTGATCTGTGAAAGAAGACATGAGACATGTATGAGTTGTATGATTAGAATGAAAACAAATTGCACAAATCTCTTTTGGTTGGTTTTTTACGCCACCCAATGTTGAAATCACATTAACAAGCGTATCAATCTTTTTGTTCATGGTTTCCATTTCTAGTTGCATGTTATTATTATTAAAAATTTTGCAAACTCCCTGTTTTCTCGAAAGGCCTCTCCTTATTGAGAATTGTTGTGAGTTCTCGCTGAGTTCTTCAAATAGCTCGATGGCCTCCTCACCACTTTTCCTCATCAAGATTCCATTGCAAGCTGAATCTACAATTGCTTTGTTAGTGTCATTTAAACCCTCATAAAATGCTTGTACCTGATCATCCTTGGGTATGTTGTGCGTAGGACACTTGAGAAGCTTGTTCTTGAAGTCTTTCCATGCTTCGAAGAACAAATCACCATCTTTTTGTTGGAAAAGTAGAATTTCCCTTTTTAGTTGTCTGGTTTTCTGAGCTGGAAAGAATTCCTTCAAGAACTTTGTTGCCAATTGCTCCCATGATTGAATTGATCCTGGTTCCAAAGAATTATACCACAATTTAGCATTAAGTTTTAATGAAAATGGAAACAAGATTAACCTGATTTGTTCGGGGGTAAGCCCTTGGACGCTTTGTGTTCTGCAAAGATCAAAGAAATCTTGCAAATGTAGATGCGGATCCTCGTCTAGTCTGTCACTGAAGTGGGGAACCATGCCAAGTAATTGAGGTGGTGATGCATATTCCCTGTGACTTTAGGTTGAAAAGCTATGCAAGAAGGTTGCTCAATGTTCTTTGGAGTGAATTTGTCTTGCATTGGTACTCGATTTGGTGCTTTCTCCCCCATTGTTGCTTTTGGAAAAGTTCGCTGTACAGTCGACTGGTCCTTGGAGACAGTCGACTGGTCTGTCTCTGCAGAATGTAATCTAAAAGAAAATATAAGAATAAAATAAAATATAATAAAATAAAATAAAATAAAAATAAAAAGAAAAAGATTTGTATTGATTTTGCAAGTTAAAATACTAAACAATCCCCGGCAGCAGCGCCAAAAACTTGTTGTGCAATCTAGATGATCTAAATAAATAGATAATCTGGACACAAATTAAAAACCTCGCAAGTGTACGAATCGTTTATAGAAGCGTAGTGGCAAGCAAGGGTCGATCCCACAGAGATTGTAATACTTAACTCACTAATCAATAAAATAGAAATAAGAATCTTAAAGTGTTGTTCTAGAAGTCTAAGGAAATGAAAGGATAAAAACCTAAATTAAATAGCTTCACAATTTGAGTCACGAATATCTATTAAGGTAGTTAGGCGTTGATTTCCACCTGTAGTCAATAATGCTAAGTCACCACTCTGATCACTCATGTTCGTTCCTCTAAGGGCATGGTATCTACTCCTTAAAGTTATTGTTTCCCTAAACCAAGAATTAGGCATGGTATCTACTCTAATTCATTTCTTCCCTTAAGTATTTAGCATGGTATCTACTAAGTTGCACTTAAGGAAAACATAAGAACTATGAAAACGAACAAACACTCAAAGTTCTAGAAATTGGTATCATATCTAGATCCTTCAAGTTGATTAAACCAAGAACCCCTAAAGATTCCTGTGTTACAAGCTATGAGCACGAGATACGGATCGTCTCTATACTCATATAACAGATTCAGTTTTATAATACACAAACTTGATAAACTCAGGTTCTGTATGGCAGTCGACTTGCTGTCACTCTCAGTCGACTGCTCTTAGAATTCCTGAACAAGTTTGATTATTATAAATCTATACCAATACAATCAGGTTTAATCAATAAGTGATAGAGTAGCATTCAGAAGAATATAAGCATTACATGACTACGGTTTCAATCTACCCAACTATGAAATTAGTTGCACATAATACAACCTTTATTGATTAATAACATAGAATTCATGACTCTACAATAAAATTAAAAGTAAAAGGAAGAACGGAAGAACACTAATTTATATGATGTTGAAATTTAGCCCAATCAGAAGTCGACTTGTTCTCCTCTTTCTTTGATGCCCGTGTCTTGATGCTTCCTGTTGATGGATCCGGCCCCCTTTATTTAATGCCTCTTGGTTGATATTTATAGAACATGGAAAGAGATTTAGGGTCTGCACTTTTTTGCAGAAAAGTCCTCTTCTTTCATTTATTTGATCTGCATTTTTATTTCTTTCTCTTTTCTTCGTTTCTTCCTTATCTGCTTTGATTTGGATTTGGATGAGGAAGGATCTTTAAATATCTTATCTTCTGACTCCGCCGAAGACTAGTCGACTGGCTTGCGAAGCAGTCGACTGTGCCGAGCAGCTTCACCCTTTCTGTCGGGTCGACTGTTGGAGGAATCAGTCGACTGTTGCCCTGTAGTTTCTGTGTATCATCCTCTCAGTCTGTATTAGTCTTGAATCTGCATCGTTTGCTGCTTTTAGGCTGTTTCCTATGGAAAAGAGAAAAGAAGAGTAAATTACCACATATAAAGCATTTAAATGTCCAATTGCATTAAGATTATTGCTTCTAAAAGTGAATATTATTGAGTTCATCAAGGACATGCTTTGTTCAGGTCGGTGAAGTCGATGCAGATTCTCTAGCTCCCGTTGGACTTCTTTACCATGACCACATTGGAAAGCCATTCAGGGTAGTTGACCTCTTGTATGAACCGGGCCTTGAGGAGCTTGTTCACTTCTTCCTTTATAGCTTGTTGGAGCTCGGGAGCAAATTTGCGCTTCTTCTGTTGGACCAGTTTGGACCCCGGGGCAACACTCAGGTGGTGGACGAGGAGCTCTTCGAAGATTCCTGGCATATCGGCAGCCGACCATGCAAAGAGGTCACGGTTCTTTCTAATGCATTAGACTATGTCGGAGCGTAGGGCAGATGGGAGGGTCTTGCTGATAAAGAACTTGCGGTTCGGATCTTGCTCGGAAAAAGAGCACTTCCTCCAATTCATCCACCGGCTCGGACGCTGGTCGGACGCTTTCTTGGGGAATTTCAAGAGTCTCGAAAGAGAGGACCGGACCCCCAGTAGAGGTCATGTAACATTTGCGAGCCATCTCTTGACTGTCCCTTACCTCCCCAACTCCTGTCCCTGGTGGGGAACTTCATCTTGAGGTGATAAGCCGATGGGACGGCCTCTAGAGCAGCAAGGCCGGGTCGGCCCAGAATTACGTTATAAGCAGCTGGGACATCGACGACCATGAAGTCCATCGTCTCCATTCGGGTAGTAGGAGTTTTGCCAGCGGTTACGTCGAGGGTGATTACCCCTTCGATAGTCACTAGCACTCCCGTGAACCCATGGAGTGTGTAGCCAGCGGGCTTAAACCTGTCCCGGGATAGCTTGAGGCCTTTGAAAGCAGCGAGGAAGAGAATGTTAACGGAGCTGCCATTGTCTACTAGAATCCTCTCCACCTTGAAGTTCGCCATATAGAGGTTGATCACTAGTGCATCATGGGGGGTTCGGACACCCTCAAGGTCTTCATCTGAAAAGGTGACCGGTACTCCAAGGCCCTTAGGGGGAGTTGTGCCATGAACCGAATTGACTTCTCTTATGAAGGCCTTCCGAGAAGAGTTGGAGGTGCCTCCCATGGGGCCTCCGTGAATGGGATGCATGATACACACCTCTTCGAATTCGGGAGTCTCGTTACGTCGTTCAGGACGCTTGTTAGCCCCCCGAGGGGGACGAGGAAGATCGGTTCGGTCTTTTCTCACAAATTTAGCCAGCTGCCCCCTCTGGATGAGGGCCTAAATTTCGTTCTTCAAGGCCCGATAATCATTGGTGTCGTGGCTATGGTCCCGGTGATAACGGTACCATTTCTCTTTGTCTCTCTTCTTGCCAGGGGTGTTCATCTTCAGGGAAGGAGGTATAACCCCTTCCTTTTCAACCTCCATGAGAATGGTGGAAATGTTGGCGTTAAGAGGAGTGAATTTCTCGAACCTAGGGGGAGGGAGGTATTGGCCACCATTGTCTTTCTGCAGCTTCTTGGCTCCCTCTTCTTCGGTCACCTTTCTTTTGGATCCGGAGGAAGGCCCCTCAAAGATGGGGCGATGCTCAGCTTCCTCAGCTCGGATATACTTTTCGCTTTGGAGAAGGAGGTCGGAGAAGTTCTGTGGGGGCTTCTTGGCAAGGGAGGACCGCAGGCTTGAGTTGAGGACATTCGACTGAAAGGCTGCTGCAGCGACCGACTGGTCGAGGGAAGCGATGGACCTAGCTTCCACGGTGAACCTTTTCACATAGTCCCTGAGCTTCTCAACCTTCTTCTAGTGGAGGTAGAGTAGCGAAATGCTGGTCTTCTCTGTGCGGCGGCTACTCACGAAGTGGGTGACGAAGAGGGTCTCAAATTGCTCAAAGGAGAATATGGAGGATGGGGCGAGGCGAGAGTACCACTCTCGAGCCGGACCTTTGAGCGTGGCCGGAAGGTTTTGCACAATAGAGCATCGGAAGCTTGGTGTATCAGCATGAGGGTCTTGAAGCACTCGATGTGGTCCACAGGGTCTGACTCCCCAGAGTAAGTCTCGAACTGTAGGGGCTTGAAGCATATCGGAATGGGTGCCTCCATGATTGTTCGAGAGAAGGGAGGTCGGCTTTGACGGAGGGTCCTTCCTCTAAGCTCCTCTTCCTTGTCTAGCTGACCCAAGTGCCTCTCCATCTCGTGGAGACGATGGTAGACGGTGTCATTCCTTCGTTGGTAGCCAAACGAGCCTCTAGACTCGTCTTCGTACGAAGGGGAGCGGGGGCTACGACGACGGTAGCTCCGGAAGTGGCGAGGACTAGGGATGTGATGGTGGTTGCTAGGAGCTAGGGGAGGAGTTAGGGACCGATGGTGAGGACTTTGGACTGGAGGAGGAGTGGGGACCCTCTGAGCGTTGTCGTTGTTGGGTCGGAGATTGAGGGTCTGCAAGATGGTTGCTTGGAATTGCTGGAATTCGGCACGGGTGATGGGTGCTTCATCATTCCTCAGGGGTTGCCGACCTGCAGGAGAATGAGGTCTCCTCCTATGGTGCCCAGGGGACTCTCTTCACCCTCTTCTAGGAGGGGACCTTCTATACTCTCGGCGATGAGGAGATCGCTCATTTGGATGTTGTTGGCGGGAGGCTCCCTCTTGGGCCTGCCTTTCATCCAAACGGCGACGAAGGTCCTCTTCCTTCTGCCGATTGTTGAGGGTGTTGCGGAGGTCATCTGAGGCTCGGAGATTGTGAGATGCCATGGAATCGGTAAAGGGGTTGTGCACGGAGACATGATCACATTGGAGAGGTTGTTTCTGAGGATTGGGACGGGAGCCCCCCGCGCCGGCGTTCTGAGGACCGGTTTGACCGCGAGGGGGTTGAAGATTCTGTGGAGGAAGTTGGTCCTGCTGCGGGGCCTGATTAGGCTGAGGAGAGGGTCCCGTTGGTTGGACGGTTTGGAGGGGGACCTCCTACTGTTGCTGGGAAGGGGTAGGTCCATGATTGGACCCCCTGGATCTGAGTTTCCGTGGAGGCATGGCCAGAGAAGATCTGACCGATGGGAAGAGGAAGGGTTGCTATTCGTGGGTTCCCACAGACGGTGCCAATCTGTTACGGCTAAATCTGGTGTGGGGGTAAACAGATAGTATTTGTGGATTCTTAGGAAAACCGAATAGAAAACCTGGAACCTTTCCACCGGAGTTTGACCGTCGACTCCCCGCCGTTCACCTGCAAAAAGTGCGAGATACCGGGGTTGATCCCGGCGACGCACCCTCCGACGCTCAAGTCAGTAATCAAAAAAGATTATGAAAGAGCGTAAACTGGCAAAAGATTGATTACCTTTTAATGGTGGTGGATGGGGGGTATTTATAGCTGCCTTTGGGATCAGATTAGGAATGTAATTCCCTAATTCCCAGTGAAAGGATAGAGCGAATCAGGGCCGTTGATTGAATACAATTAGAAACCCTAATTCTATCCTGCTGGACTGGGTTTATTGTGGGTTGAAACCCGCACCCAGTTGAGGTGGATTCGTTCGTGGGTTATTGGGCCTTTGGAGAGGAGATCCAATAACCCCTTCAGACCCGTTCGTAGGTGGAATTACCATTTTACCCCTAAGCTTTAAGATTTGCTCTCAATTTGGACGGTTCCGATTTAACCACATTTTTAGCCATATCATGCTGTATCGTTCTGAATACGTGCCGTAGGCACGTGGCCACGGGCAAATCTAGTATATATATAACAGTAAATCAACAATTATGTAGCTCAAGTTTGAATAAATGACAAAAGTATATATATATATATATACTTATGCAAACATGAGCTACATGTCATATTATTCAAACTTGAGCTACATAATTGTTGATTTACTGTTTATAAGGCTTTTCATATATTGTATCATTCTGAAGATGTGCCGTAGGCACGTGTCCATGGGCAAATCTAGTTAATATAAAAGATTCAAAAGATTCAAAAACAAACAAAAGAGGCATGAATAAGAAAAGATTGGAAAATCAAGGAAGGGTGCTCCTCAAGAAACATGTGCTTCAAAGCCAGCAAATCAAATGATTTATTTCTGTTTATGAGAGGAACATATATGTAAAGTAGTATTGATTGATAAATTAGTTTTGGAAAGAATGCAAAGTGAAATTGCCAATTGAAAGTCGAATCTACATGACTACGGTCGACCGCATAGTCGACCGCAGCAGTAGTCGACCACTCATCTATGTTGAAAAGATGAGTCAGTCGACCGTTCATCGCTCGACTTACGAGCTAAAAGATGAACGGTCGACTGTCCAATATTGCGGTTGACCATCCAAGTGCAGGTTTGACGATTTCGGAAATATCTTTTCTTTTTTGGAAAGATACATTTCTCTTCTCTATAAATTTTGGTGAATTCACAGTGTACTCTTCATCCCTTGCTATTATAACTCTTCTGAACTAATCATTCAATCAATTGTAACCCCTATTTTTCGCAAATACGTATTTTTTGTATTTTTTTGGATTTTTGATTTTTGTAAATTATTTTTTTTCCATTCTTAAATTCTTTTTCTTAAAATGTATTGTCGGATCTCCTACTAAAGTTGATTTTTAATCAATAATTTTATTTGTAACTATTTACGATAATTTTTATACCCTATTGATGTTGTTATTATTATTATTACTGTTATCCTTATTTTGTTGTTATTATTATGATTTTTGTTATTATTATTATGATTATTGTAGTTTTATTTTAAGCCTGAACATACTCTAATGTATCTAATATTTTTGTAATTTTTTTCTATTGGATTTAAAACCCTAAAACCCCTCTTATTAGATTTTTTAAACCCATATACCCAATAACCCATTTATTCCAAACTCTCTACCCTATACTACCCATAACCCACACCCGTTATCCCCCAAACCCTAACCCATTACCCTGTTTAACCCAAACCCTATTTTTCTTATTGGGTTTTCTTAATACCCAATACCCTATAACACCCCAATACCCATTAAACCTTAATAACCTACCCGTTACCCACACCGTTACCCCCTAACCCTAATCTAGCCACCCTATATAACACCCTGTTCATCTTCTTCTTAACCAGCCGCTTTCCTTCTCAACCATCTCCCGCTCGTCTCTCTCTCCCGATCCTCTCCTACCTCCTCTCTGTCTATCCTCTGCCCTGTCTGCTCTTCCCGTCGCATCGACAGCTAGCAATGCCAGGCGCTCTGCTACCTCCCCGTCGCCACTCCTGTCACGAACCCGCGACAGGGCTCCTCTATTCGACCAGTCGCCGCGACGCATCTCCAGCAACAGCCTCTCGCCAGCGACCACCACCTCGGCGCAACCCCCTCATCTTCCCCAGTCGAGCCTACCCTACTCGACTGTAAATCCCTTCTCCACCCTATCGGCGAGCTCCTGCAGCAACGAGCAGCACCGCGACCCCCTGGTCCCTCTCCCTGCCTCCTGTCGTTGACGCCAGAGTAGCGACAACCCCTACTGCGCTACCCTCACCCTGCCGCCCGCAGCCAGTGCACTGCCGTCCCCCTTGGCCGCCGTCGTCTTGCCCTGAGCACTGCCGTCCCCCTTGGCTACCGTCGTCTTGCCCTGAGCACTGCCCCTGTGCACCGTCGACCACCAGGCGAGCATCCCTCGCTGCCATCGGTTTCCTCTTGTGCAGCATCACTCCATCATCGCCAGTGATTATAGGTCGTCCGTTTGATCTTGATCATCATCACGATCATGATCATCATGTCCCCTTGATTAATTGATTCCTGGCCGTTGATCACCCGTGATCTTGATCTCTTGATCTCGGCCATCGATTGCTTGATCCCTTGATCTTGACAGTCGGATCTTCTTAATCATCATCATCATCATCATATTCTTCATCATCTTGATCTTGATCTTCGATCTGGTCCGTCTGATCTTGTTGATCTTGATCTTGATCTTCGATCTCAGTCGTCCAATTGTGTTCGTGATCTCGATCGTCTTCATCTTGTTCGCAATCTGTTGTTCATCTTGTTTGTGATCATCTCATTCGTGATCGTTGGTATTTTCTTCGTGCCCGGGAATCCGTTCCTGTTATTCTTTTGTCGGATTCATCGTCATCCCTCAGGCAAGTAACTTGTAGTCTTTTCTTTGTGTAATACAAGTACTAAATACCGCCTGTAGTGTAGTTGTGTTCTAGAGACAATTCTTGTGTGAAACCCCTTGTTGATCTTGTCTCTAATGTGTTCACCCTGCCGTAGTTGCCACATGACACACATGACATGAAATAACCTAGGGTTGACCACTTCTTGTTGTATGCATGCAAGTTGTTCGTATGATATCGTGTGCTTGATTGTGTTATTTGTGGTAAACTCGTTGTAGACTTGTGAAATACCCTATACCATGTTGCTTGGACATCTAGTATACCCTATTTCACGTTTGGTTATGTTTTGGATGAGTTTCGTATGAACTAGTTGATTTTGTGCATGAAGGATATTTTCTGTTTTGCCGGTTTCCTGTTTTTTATCAGTATTTCAGACCATATTAAGATCAGTATATGAAAATATTTTTTGAATATGAATTATAGATAATTCTGTCTACTTTCCATATTTTTTGACAGATCTCAGTTTCGATTTATGAGTTGCGAGTTATGACTATTTTACTACATATGTGTTTAAAAATTCCAGATTCTATTTTCTATGAATTCTGTATGATTATTTATTTTTCTACTGATGCTAAAGATAATATTTTGATCCAATATTTTGTTGATTTCAACTAGACTTGATTGGGATTAACCCCTAATTTTTTTGGATTTACTTGATGCCTTTTACAAACTATTCTATACTTGCAAATAACTACTATACTTGCAGAATTTTCTTGTTGTTCAGTAAAGTTACATAATTTCGACCTGATTCTATTTGCTTTCTATAAAAACTTTGTGAACATGAATTATAGCCTACTGTATCTAGTTTATCACCCTTTGACGGATCTGGATTTCGATTTGTAATTTGTGAGATATTGTTGTTTTAGTACTGCAGTGTTTATGATTCCAGATTTACAAAACTACTGTATCTTGCTGTTTTCTGATTTTATTTGACTATTCTATTTATGTTGGAAAATTATGAAACTTTATTTTCTGTTACTAAACATACTAGGGAATACCCCAGACTGTTCTTGGATTTAATCAGTGAGTTTTCCTGCTGTTTTCCTATTCTTGAATACAAACTTCTGATTTCTGGCTGAACATGTTTTCTAGATACAATTCTGTTTTGAGTCATATTTTTGTGAAATACAATATGAATTATATATATTTTATGGATTCATCCGGGAGTCTATTTTCCAGATTCTTCGATGGATCCAGGTTTGCATTTTTGTGCCAACGGGAATCCCAGATTTAGTGCAGTACTGTCTTGCTGTCCTGAACTAGAATTTTCATTGTCCTAATCTTTTATGTATTGTCTTTCACCTGTGCATGTTTATCTTTCAACCTGAACTTGTTACTTGTTTATACCATGTTATACGTGTCCTGTTTGTGACACATACATGCCTATTTGATAATAATAATAAATAACCAAGCTGGGGTTTAAAGGGAAAGATCTAGTAGTGGAAAATACAGAAAAGTGTACTCAGAAGGGGATCTATAGATCCTACGTGATTAATTGATACTTAAGGCTTGATACTTGATACTTGAGTCTTGATATTTCACACTTGAGGCTTGATATTTCATACTTGAGGCTTGATACTTCACTCTTGAGGCTTGATATTTCATACTTGAGGCTTGATATTTCACACTTAAGGCTTGATACTTGTTACTTGATTACTTGAGGCTTGTCCCTGAGTACACTGCCCTCTATGATCCACTATGAAATCTAAAACGAAATTGTTTGAATGTAGCAACCATGTGATAAAAACCTGGGATACATGAAGTGCTACCTAGATAGTTTAAATACAAGACTTGAACATGATCACTTGACACTTGACACTTGCTACTTGTTGCTTGTACATGATACTTGATTCTTGACACTCGTTACTTGTTGCTTGTACATGATACTTGGTTCTTGACACTCGTTACTTGTTACTCGTTTACATGATACTTGTTTTACTTGACACTTGTTGCATGCTACTTGCACTTGTTCATCTTGCCATGCTAGTTGTTCTATTTTGTTATCATGTCCATTCCATGTTATTTGTTTACCTTTTCGCTGTACTTGTGCCTGCACTACAAGCAGCCCGTAACTTGTATTGACGGGCATTTTGTTCTCTTTTCCTCTTTCTGCAATTTGTTAAATTGCAGATTATGGAGATCAGTAGCCCGATGGAGTAGGTGATATGAGATTCTAGATGCTGGAGTTTTGCTATTATTAGTTCTTGTTGCTTATTTTTGAATAATATATCGGTTACTTGGATTATTTGTATTCGGGTAATGTGACCCAGGATTTTTGACTTGTTCAGATCTGATTTATTTGATATTATTAAATTTTGTTTCAAGTAAATTCCTATTGGTATATTGATTTAGTTATGTGCGTGGTTGACTTCTCTTGCTTCCTACTCTGATTATTCCTTTGAAATGTTGTAAAGATCCTGACAGCTTATGGATGATGAAAACCATTCGCTGGGCTTATTCACGTATCTGTATTCCATATTCTCTTTTTGGGAAGCGGGGTGTGACATCAATACTCTAAGCGTGAGAGTTTTTTATTTTCTTCATTCAAGGTCTTTTCTAGATCTTGAGAGTTTTACTTTATTTTCCACTTCGGTGAGTATTGCGGGACTTGTTGTAGAAGCCCTGCAGGTATAATAGGTCTCTTGGCCTGAATTCCAAGAATCACTGTACAAGGGTTTAAAGTATAGTGGAACGCTTGTGACGGAGAATTGCTACAAGTAGGTGGTGTGGATGTAGACCTGTGGGTCGAACCACGTTATATCGGTGTCTTGCTCGTTGCTCTATTTGCTCTCTCTTACTCTGTCTCTTTACTTTACGCACTACTTTTAATTTTTTAATTTTCATACAATCACTCTATTCACCCCCCAGGGTGATTAACAACCTTTTATTCAAGTCTAAATAATTGAAAAGAAAATGTTATCCAAGAACACATTCTAGCCTATCCTATTCAGTAGTACCAATAAACAACAACAAGAACAAAAAAGATGTGAAACAGCTCAAGAAGTCCATCTGCAAGAAACCCTCTCATCATGCATTCTTGATTTCTCCTGAATTCTTGATCTCACCTACATTCTTGATTTCAAGAGAGTGACAAAGCAACTTTGGAACCTGACTGGTATGACATAACTTAACTTTAACCTCATTTCAAGATCTCAGTTACTCCAATTCCCATCCAAAGCCCGCCTCCCTTGAGTTGTGGGACACATCTCCATATCCATCACCACCACCACATTGACCACCGTAACCTCCACTAGCACCTCCATAGGCTCCTACTCCACCTTCAGGGCATTTTGACCTCATTTCAAGATCTCAATTCCTCTAATTCCCATGCGAAGCCCCGCCTCCCCTCGAGGACCACCACCACCACGTTGACCTGCCATAATCTCCACCATCACCTCCATAGCCTCCTCCTTCACCTTCACGGCGTTGATCATAACACTTCCACCCCGTTGACCATTGTAACCGCCACAGACACCAGACCAAAGAGATTGCACCTCGTTGACAGTGATGCTCCTTCCATCAAGGTTCTATCCGTTCATCCCCTCAATCGCATCCCTCATCGACTGCTTGTTGCTAAAGGTAATGAATGTGAATCCCTTCGATCTCCCAGTTTCCCGATTGTCGATGATCTGTTTCAAAATCAACTAAAACAAATTCTGATATGAACGAATTTGAGAGATATAAAGTTTTGAACTTGGATTTATTTATATTGGGCCTTTAAGATGGGTTTGTGGGTTTGTGGGTTTGCAGGTGGGTAATCAGCGTCTAAGATCAGTAGATCTAAATTAAATAAGATGGACAACTCAGATTTCATATAGACAGATTTATTGTGGCTTTTATAATACTACTAACTAGTTATCTGCACGTACTTTGCACGTCCTAACAAATATATATTTAAAGTAATTACTAAGACGTAATCTGGCCTCGAACCTGAGAGCCCTGGTTTACTCATCACATACTCTTTACAAATTACCCATAGTGACACCAACTTTTATTTTATATGAGTGACACTTTTGTAAATAATTATGTTCTAAATAAATTTAAACTTGGAAGGTATTATATGGTAACTAACAACAGTTGAGTAATGAATGGTTAATATAACTCCCACTTAGAAATACATGGTTGAGATTCGATGGTTGATTTTCTACAAATGAGAACCCCAACTCTCCACTTATAATATTAGAGATTAGAGATAGATATTAGAGATAAATATATAGAAAGATAGAGAGAGAGCGTCGTTAGATATAAGTGGCTCTTAATCAATGGCTCTAACTAAAACACTAATAACTTTTAAAAAACCGGGGTTTTTTATTTACTTCGGTTCAATTTCTATCTCTACAACTTAAAAAAACCTCAGTTTTTTTTTCTTTCCCTCTCTCTCTCTCTCTCTCTCTCTCTCTCTCTTTATTTTCTTCTTTTTTCTTGGCAAGGAAGACCCTTGAAAGTTTTCTCTCTCAAGACCAGTGTTCTAAAAGTTGCTAGGCGGTAGTCGGGCGGCCGATGGGGGCCTAGTGCCTAGACCTTGTAAGTGGGGCCTAGGCAGGTTAAGCGCTAGGCGTTTTTTATTTATTTGTTTGTTTGTTTTAGTTTAGTTTATTTTTGCCCCAATTTATCGGTTGGTTTTGTTTTGTTGTTCCGTCATGCATTATCATGCTCTTTATTACTCCTCATTCTTACTCTTGGTTTTTCTTCTTGCTATTGCAAGATGAGCTTTAGATAGTGTAAAAGACACAATTACATCAAAGTGTTGGTTTTGGTAATAGATTTGAGTAGAGCAATGATTTGTTAAGATAAGGTATTGATTTCGATCAGAATTTTTAATTTCTTAATTTGATGTGTCGAGAAAATAAACTATTATACTAGTTCTAGTCTATCTCTTTTGAAATATGGATTGACTTATCTTTCATAATCAAAAGCATCGGTAGATTTGATATCTTGGAGGTAAACACTGTTGTACTAGTAGTTTTCAGTGAACTCCAACTTACAATTTGTAATGTTAGGTTGTGTGTTCTTCTATGAAAAAAAATTTGGGGAAAAATTAAAAAAGCCATCTCTTCCTAATCTGATCATTGTCTAAATATGTAGTAGCTATATAAGTATATATATATTTGAATATAGGAAGATTGTTGTCATCTTGTTTCATTGATAAGTTGATATCGGAACAATAATGCTAAATTCTCAAGATGAAAACAACAACCAGACCACACCTACTACTACAAGTAAAAGACACCACCTAAGAACTATTACTACTACTACTACTAATAATATGAACCAAGTCTCTAACTCCTTCTAGACCCGAAAATTATTTTTAAACGGGTCCAGATTGGGTCAGATCGGGTTAAGCTCTATTTTATGATCCGGGTCCGCCCAGACCCGCCCAGACCCACCTAGACCCGCCCGAACCTGCCTGAACCCGCCTTGTAATATCCCGGACGGATATTATATTTGCATAATTATTATTTTTGAAATTAAAATATTTTTAAAGGGGATTTCTTGGTTTTACTCATAAAAAGTCACCTGGACGGATATTATATTTGCATAATTATTATTTTTGAAATTAAAATATTTTTAAAGGGGATTTCTTGGTTTTACTCATAATTATTATTTTTGAAATTAAAATATTTTTAAAGGGGATTTCTTGATTTTTAATACTAGTAAGTATGTACAGGTATTGTATCAGTTTGGTGCACTTGTACAAAAACTTGAAAAAACGCATTTTTGAGAAAAACGTATGGAAAATCCCGGGCTGGTATTAAAAATAATTATTTTATTATTATTTTATTTATATTTCCAAAATTGAAATATTTTTGGTGGATATCTCCCGGTTTTGCAAATAAGCATTATATATATACAAATACTAGTCTGTATATATCTGTTTTGTACCAAATTGATACTGGAATCTTCCGAGCAGGTAATAAAATTATTTTATTTTTATTTCTCGGAATAAAATTATTTTTGTACTGATTTTTTTGTTTTCACGAACGAAAATTATCTGTATAATCAGATATATGCACGGATTTGAAACGTGTCGATTTCGGGCATTTGAACAAATCGTGTAGTATGTGATTTAGAAAAATTATAGTTTATTTTTGATCCATCATGATGAGATGGAGGGTTTGGATTGGTTTAGGGCTTGATTGCAAGATTTATTTGCAAATAAATCCCCAATTGTTTAAGCCATGGGAAATTGGACACTTGGCTTCATTTTTCACCACACAAACCCACCCATCTCCTTATAAAACACCCCCAACCCCTTCCTCTTTCATTTTGGCCGGCCCCCTTCTCTTCTAGGGTTAGAGAAACCCTTCCATTCATCCCTTCTGAAATCCCAATCTCATCTCACTCAAATCTCTTCTTCTACTTCTTGTTTTAGTTGTTTTACATTAGAAAAGTTTGAGAACGGAAAAGAAAGAGAGTGATTGAATCAAAAGAAAACAGAAAGAAGGTTGATTTCATGGGTTCCAAATTCATGGTGTTCTTGAAGAGGAGCAAGAACAAGGAAGGAGAAGGAAAGCTAGCTAGTCCTTCCTACATGCTTCAAAGGTGGGGGTTTCTCATTCTCATAATTTTTTTAGGTATTATTAGGTTTTTTATGGTTGTATTTTATTGTATGGAACCTATTTCATGTGCATATAGACTAGGATAAAGTGTATGCAAAATTTGAAGTTTTAGAACACAAATTAGAGGCATAAAGAACAGATTTTTAGGGTTGTATGGTTGATTTTAATTAACCATGTAAACAATAGAATCTTGACCCGAAATTTATGTGGGAGGTTCTCCTAGGTGTTATTAGTATGCTAGAATTTTTGGGGATTTTTCGGAGTAGTTTTTATGGGTGAAACAAGTCGTTTCCCCAAAATAGCGAGATTTGAGCCAAAACAGTGGACTCACTGTTTTGGGGATTGTGTTGCAGTATCTTTGAGGGACAGGAAGTGGGTGTTCCTCTCGGAATTTGACGTTCGGCCCAACTAGGGAGTTGTAGGACATTCTCCCCTTTCCGAATTGACCTCTCAGGTTAAATTCCGATAAGAGATGCAAAAGTTATGCCCATTACAAAATCAGGACAACAAGCCGGCTGAGAAGCTCACTGTTTTGTTTGGTTGTCGTTTTTGAGTGTCTTAGTGGATGAATCTGAGGTTCGGACCAACTAGGAAGTTGTAGTAGACATTCTTTCCTTTCCAAATTGGCCTCTCGGATTAAATTCCGATAAGCGGAGTAGAAGTTAAAGGCTTTCAAAGTTTCAGTTTTCCTTGGGTCAAGTTGGCTATTTTTGTTACCGGTTGTGTGTGTTCGATGAGTAGGAACTCAGATTTTCTTTCGGAATCTGAGAAAGTGATCAACTAGGAAGTTTTAGTGGGTGTTCCCACCTTTCAAATTGTCCAATTTCGTTAGATTTCGACGAGTAGAGCAAAAGTTACAAGCTGTAAAAGTTTCAGCTTTTTGTTGAAAAATCTGCAGTTTGGGTAAATTGTTTTGCGTGTGTTTCGATGGACCGGATTTTGGATTCCTTACAGAATCGAAAATAGTGTTCCACTAGAGAGTTGTGGTAGATACCCTTAACTTTGTAAAAGTATATTTCTGTTAAATTCCGATAAGTGTAGCACTAGTTGCTTCTAGGTTGTCGGAAGGTTTTTATGTCGCTTACTGGCTTTTCTTTAGTAGTATGTCTGTATTAGACGGTTAGAAGATTCTTCTATTGCTTCTAATCATAGAAGATTAAGTTTTGCTAGTAAGCAAGTTTGGTTGGTTCTAGATTGATTACCTGTATGGTTGTTTTGTTATGTGTGGTTTTGCTCATACATGGCTCGACTGGTCCGTATGTAGCTGTTGGTCTCACACGTAGCTTATTTGTCACGTATGTATGCTATTGTCTCGTACGAAGCTCATTGGACTCATATATAGGTATTGTCTTGAATAGGTAGGCTGTGAGTGAATCCGAGGAGATCTTGAGAAGTCTAGATTAGGACTTGGTTAATTGTGTTGACAAATTATTACACTCTCTAGAAGAGGGACACATACGGTGCTTTTTCATGTCAAGTTGGAAGCACAGTGCATGCCTCGCTTGTTTAGTTAGAAGAGGGACATGTACGGTATTTTTTCATGTCAAGTTGGAAGCACAGTGCATGTCTCACTTGTAAGTTAGAAGAGGGACACGTACGGTGCTTTTTCATGTCAAGTTGGAAGCACAGTGCATGTCTCGCTTGTTTAGTTAGATAGGGACACGTACGGTGCTTTTTCATGTCAAGTTGGAAGCGCAGTGCATATCTCGCTTGTTTAGTTAGAAGAGGGACACATACAGTGCTTTTTCATATCAAGTTGGAAGCACAGTGCATGTCTCGCTTGTTTAGTTAGAAGAGGGACACGTACGGTGATTTTTCATGTCATGTTGGAAGCACAGTGCATGTCTCGCTTGTTTAGTTAGAACAAGGACACGTACGGTGCTTTTTCATATCAAATTGGAGGTACAGTGCATGTCTCGCTTGTTTGGTTAGAAAAGAGACACGTACGGTGCTTTTTCATGTTTAATTGGAAGCACAGTGGCATGTCTCGCTTGTTTGGTTAGGGTGAGTGACATCGTTAGGGTAGTAACAGTTACTTAACCATTTTTATCTATAAATTGCCAAAGGGTGAGAGTTGGTGTTAGGGGTGATACCCTATAATCCAACCTCTCTTATAGGCTGACACTAGGTGGTGTTATCGGGATGTATTCCCCTGTCAAAGGGATACGAGCGGTGCTTTTTCATGACAAGTTAGGAACACGGGTTTCGTATCTTGATTGTTAATTCCTGAATGTGCCATGATAAGAATGAGAGGGTTTCCTAGGGAAATAGACCCTACGATCCCGGCAGGTTCTATGCCTTCTCATGACAAGTTGAGGGCATGAAGAAGGTTGACAAGTATCTTGTAGTTCGTGTTGGTTTTTGAGTGAGGTCCGGTACGCTGGGCAATAGTCGCCAGTCATGTAGTATTATGTCAGGAACAGGATGGGTACAAAAGTAGAATTCATGGCATGGGTTCAAATCCCTATATATGGAGAAATGGCTTGATATGGGGCGTATGTAGTATGGGCTGCATACTGTCCTAGAGACTTGCTTGGATTAGAATAAGTGCATCATTGTGTTGGTTAATCTTGCATTAGAGTCTAAGTTATCGCATACACTGACACATCAAATATATATTCACGTTTCTCTTTTCATCCATCTGTTTGCTATAGTTGAGATTTGCTGCTAGTTATCAGCCTTAAAGCGTCAGTATATGTACTGACGTCCCCACTTCAATAGGTACTGGATTGCAGAATTACAGGTACAGGTTTCAGGAGGACTCGAGGCTAGAGAAACAAGGAGTCGACTTATTTGTTTCTGCTGTAATATATGTTGTAATTTCATTGTAACAATTATTGGGATTTATTCATATTATGGGAGTGCATTGTAAAGGTATCATTGTAACACTGTTATAATGTATTGCAGATTCATAACATTCGGACTTATAATACATTTTTTGTTGAATAAAAAGTTTTAAATTTTCCTGTTTTTCTATGTATTGTGGCTAATTGAAGAAAAATTCTGGCTTATGTCACGGTTTTCCAGTTACCGAAAATCAGGGCGTTATGCGCCTAGACCCGCCCAATAGGCCAAACTGATTTGTTCAACGCCTAGGGCCTAGGCGAGTCGCCTGGGGACCGCCTAGCGCCTAGGGTGCGCCTGGGCCGCCCCCTAGACCGATTTTTAGAACAGTGCTCAAGACAGAATCTCTCTTCCCGCCATCTCAAGATAATTTATTAATTAAATAGTTTTATTTACTCTACAAAACCCTAACCCTAACCCTACTATGTATAAAGTTTACCTTTTCTTTTATATAGTTTTTCCTTCATGATATTGACAAGACGCTTCAAATTAAAGATATGGCTTTTTTTTAAAAATGATTTTATAGTTAGATGATATAATCGCAAACAATTTTGTTTTATTATTATCTATAGTTTACTATTATATTCTTAATAATTCAAAAATCTATTATTATCTATAATTAGATGATATAATTCAAAAGCAGCGCTCGATTTCCCCTCTCTTCAGGCAAAGCTTGCGGATCTTCAAGCGCACAAGCCGAAGAGGGCCAAATTATCGTCCTCCTCCCCCCTTCTTCCCACGCCCCATGTCTCGCAGCGTATTACTGCGGTGGATCATCAGACTTCCCAAGTGAGTTCTATTCCTCCCCCCTCTCAATTAACCAAGCCTCAGGTCACCTATGTGTTCATTCTCCCTACTGAACTTTCCGATAAAATGAGCATGTTTGTATGCTACGGCGTCGTAGCATTCAGTGGAGGTTCGGTTTCTTTCGCTTCTCTAGATGCTTTCCTTGGCAACTCCTGTAATGTGACCGACTGGGTGTGGGCTATCAATGCTTGTTCCAACGGGGAAGTTGTCATTCACTGTCCACCTCTTAAAATCTTGGAAGATCTTATTACCATCAATTCTCTTTCGATCGAATCTATCTTCCAAAATGGTTGTTTCAAGGCCATCCCGCTCCTTCCCTGAGTCACTCTCCTGTCAAAGTTACGCTACTGGGTCTTCCTCCGTTCTGCGATTCTCATCGTGTCGTCGCTGACATGACTAAATGTGTTGGAGAATTGCGTCACATTTCCTCTTCCTCTATGCTAGCTTCAGGGTGTCTTCAGGTTGAGGCAGAATTTGCTTGTCCATCGGTGAATGAAAGAATTGATGCTTTCTCTTTAAGAGATAATAAATCCACTTTTTCTATTTCAGTCATTTATCAAGACCCCTCTAAAGGAGGTCAGTCTTCTGTTCCTGGTTCTTAGGAGGTGGCCAACACCCCTGCGTTTACCTCTACTCTCCCGAATACCTTTGCTATTGGTTCCTCTTCTACTTCGACCACTCCCTCAGCCAAATGGAAGCTGTCGCATAAAGTTCACCCCAAAAAGAACCCCTCTTTTCAGCGCAAAGGTATTGGCACTCCTTATAATTCCAAAATCTCCCCTTCTAAAGCTCCCAATTTGGTTTAATCCGGACATTGCCGCGGTGAAAGCCCACCTTTCCTCTCAGTTAGCTGCTATCGAGCTTCCTCCTAAACTTCCCCTGTTGCCTTCGATCAAGTCTCACTCCTCCATGGTCTCCGTTGCTACACCGACTACTGGCTATACCCCTTCTAAGCCTAAGTTGGTTGTTTCTAATGAGAAATGGCCTGTTTAGGAGACTAATCCACATTACTCCACTGATTGGGATAAGTTCAAGAGTGCTGTCCACTACTTTTCCTCTGCAGATCCCTCCTTTAATCCTGAGGTTGGCAAAGCTTTCTCGACCACCTCTCCGAAACCCGATGCTTGGGTTGATAAAGACAATCTCCTGGATGAAGCACTAGCTGATCTGAATCAGTCCCGGGAGCTTAAGCAGGTAATTGTCATTTTTCATTCAATTACTATTAAGTATCGTTCTTCTATTTTTCCGTCTTTCAATAGAGTATGCAAATTTTGTTTTAGCCTATTATCTTCATTTGCAATGACACACATTCTTACTTACTGTCTCGCAACTTTTTTTCATTTTAAGTATCCTTTTTCGTCTCCTGTTCCTATCATGGTTGATCTACACCCTTTTCGTGGTGGTAGAGAGACATCCCACTCTCCTACTATGCCCTCGTTCCACTCTATTGCTCCTTTTGATCTCTTAAACAGTAGCTCTTCCGATTCGGTTTGTTCTTTGGAGGAGCAAATACGATCTCCTATCCCTAACCTTCCTGAGAGTCTACAGGCTACTTCAGCCGAAGCTAATAAACCCTTCTCTGTCATTCGCTCTAGTGCCCGTATTCTTGCCAATAACGTTGCGAAACTTTCGACCGTTTCTTAGGCATCCCTTGTGGCTCAGATCCGCAAGTTGGATATTCCCCCCCCCCCTTCCATTCTTCGTCTGGAAAGGAACAACTAGGGTCCATTTACCAGGTGCATTTTGACTCTCTAACTAATCTAGACATGCTTCGTTTGTCTAGGGAGATGGGGTTTCTTGTTGATTCGGATAATTTTGTCAACTTTGATTCGAGTCGCAGCCGTGAAATCTCTAGAGCTTTTGAGACTTTGGTTTTTAATGATTAGCATTTCCTGGAATATTCGGGGGCTGCGGTGTGCGACTAAACAACAAGCATTGTTTAGCCTGATCTCATCTTCACATTGTGATTTAATCTCAATTCAAGAATCTAAAATTGAGTCTCCTTCTCCTTCCCTTCTTCGGTCGATCGGCGGATCTTTAATTTCCAATTGGATCTCTCTTGATGCTATAGGATCAAGAGGAGGAATCCTATTTAGGTTTAAAGATTCCTGTTTCTCCCTCATTTCGATAAGGATATTAACGTTCTGCCTGGTGGTTCACCTTCATTGGGCCGAATTCAATTGTGAACTTTCTGTGGTGTCAGTTTACGGTCCGTCCACCGCAGATCGTCGAGAGGCTTTTTGGAACGAACTTATCTCCTTCCAAAATATCATTCAGGGTTTTTGGTTATTTTGTGGTGACTTTAATGTCACCAGATTTTCCTCTGAAAGATCGAGTGGTTCCTCTTCCTCCTTAGATTCCTCCCATTTTAACGATTGTATTCGCTCCCTCCTCTTGACTGATTTTCCTTTCAACGGCAGATCATTCACTTGGTCTAATATGCGGGGGTCGCCGACCATGGCTAAGTTAGATCGATTTCTTGTTTTGTTGGAATGGATCAATTTTTTCCATAATTCCTTTGTCTCAGCCTTACCCATTCCGTCTTCGGATCACATTCCGATCTCGTTCTCCTCTAACTATAATTTCTCCAGACCTTTCAAATTCTGCTTTGAGAAGTTTTGGTTGGAAGATCAAACCTTCGTCAACCTTATTACGGAATGCCTCTCCTCTATTACGGGCTCTTTCGGGCTTGGGCGCATTCTGATTAAGCTCCATGCTATCAAATTCAGTTGCAAAATTTGGCGTAAAGAGCATCTTGCTAGCGCTAATTTTCTTTAAAATGTCTTACTTTCCACCATTCAGTCCATTGATCAACTTGAGGAACGTGGACCTATATCGGATTTCCTTCGCTCTGAAAGGGTGTCTTGTAAAAGAGATTATGCGTCCTTTCTTCACAATGATCACCTTAAATGGGCTCAGAGGGCTAGGTTTTGTTGGTTGAAGGAGGGTGACGGCAACACCTCCTTCTTCCACAACTTTGCTTCTCACCTGTCAGCGATTCAATCGCATTTCTTCTATCATGGACAATGGTAATGAAATTACTACTGTTTCGGATATCCATGCCACCTTCCTCCACTTCTTTAAAAATATTTTGGGTTCTAATAGACATCAATCCATTCATTTGGACTGGACCCTATTGTATGGTCAGCAGACGCATGATCTGTCCAGCTTAGAAGCTCCCTTTTCTATGGAAGAGATTAAGTCAGCTGTGTTCTCTTTAAAAAGTGATTCTGCTCCCTGGCCCAGATGGGTTCCCAGCATTCTTTTTCCAATGTTTTTGGGATTGTCTCAAAGACGATCTGCTCAAGATGTTCTCCGATCTATACTGATAGGATCAATTATGTGCATATCATCCTTATTCCCAAATTCTTAAGGGCAAATTCGGTTTCTAACTTTCGGCCTATTAGCCTTCTCAATACCACCTTCAAGATCATTAAGAAAGTTCTTTCGTCCCGCCTCAGTGCAGTTATTTCTCTCTTAATTGATCCCGCCCAAACAGGATTCATTAAAGATCGCTTCATCTTAGATAGTGTGGCGTCGGCCTAAGAAATCATTTCCGGCTGCCACAGATCCAATTCGGAGGGGATTCTATTAAAATTAGACTTTCAAAAGGCTTATGATAATGTTAATTGGGATTTTCTCTTCGAAATCCTTTTACATCATGGTTTTGGTCCTAAATGGATTACTTGGATTAAATCCAGTCTCTTCGCGGGTACTTTGTTCATTATTGTTAATGGGACGGAAGGCCACAAGTTCAAGTGTAAGCGGGGTCTCTGCCAAGGCGATCCTATTTCCTCCCTTTTATTTTCTCTTGTTGTCGATGTGTTTAGTAAGGTACTCCTATAACACTTGGGAAGGCTGATGTTATAGAAGGTATGGGGGGTTCTTATAGTTATCGAGGCGTGTTGAACCTTCAATACGCCGACGATACCATTATCTTTGCGAAACCCAACGGATGCTCGTTGCGTAACCTTAAGTTACTTCTCTATGTTTTTGAAAGTGCGTCTGGTTTGACCATTAACTTTCAAAAGTCCTCTGTTCTCTGGCTTGGAGGGTCTCTTAACCGCCAGGAAATTGTGCAATTCTTTAATTGCGCTACGGCCTCTTTTCCGATCCATTATCTTGGTATCCCTTTGAGATGGGGGAAGCTTCATAAGTCAGATTTGAGGCCGATGATCGAAAAAGTTGAATCTAGACTTAACTGTTTGTCTGGTAAACTTCTGTCTAGAGGAGGCAGACTCATTCTTGTGAACTCGTTCTCTCCTCTATCCCTTTATATATGATGTCATTCTTTTACCTCCCTTCTTGGGTGATTAAGAGGATCGACCAAATCAGAAGGAACTTCTTCTGGTCTGGCGGTGATTCTTATAAACCGGGCACTCACCTTTGCAGCTGGAAGCTGATATGTACTTCTAAGGCTACTGGCGGTTTAAGGGTCCTTGATCTCAGGCATCAAAACTTAGCTTTTTTGGGCAAATGGTTATGGAGATTTCTTAAACACGATCATCTTCCCTGGGTTCGTCTTATCTCTCTCAAATGTTCTCCCATCGTAAGATGTGGGATTTCCCACTTCCCATTTCACGTGGGGCCTCCTCTTTCTGGAAGGGAGTCTAGACAGTAGTCGGTTTGTTCCGGTGTGGTTTAGCACACGTGTGCGCTTTTGGTTCGAAGACCAAATTCTAGGAAGACCTTTGGTTTGGTAATATCAAGTTAGCTTACGCTTACACTTCGTTATACCAGTTAGTATCCAATTCCTCCACCACGGTGGAAGATTATGTTACTATCATCAATAACCAAAAATTTTGGTTGATTCCCTTCACGTGCGTTCTCCCTTTGCCTCTTCTGAACGTCCTTCACGACCTCTTCAGCTGTCTCAACCTCTATCCCTGGCATCCCATTGATGATTTCAAATGGAGATGGACTAGCTCTAGTAATTACTCGGTTAAATAATTCTATAACTTCCTCAATTTCGGGGGTATCTACTCTTCGTGTGCTAAGTTCTTATGGAACGTTTGCGCTCCTCTCAAAGCTAAAATTTTAACTTGGTTAGCTCTTAACAAAAAACTTCTTACTGTTGATGTCCTTAACAAGATGAACCTGGCCTTAGGTCAATCTTCTACTTTATGTTCATCTGTTCATGAGGACGCTGATCACCTTTTTCTTAAGTGTAGCTTTATTCAACCGTTATGGAGGATTAATGTTATTGCCTGGCAAGCGCCGCATATCCTCGGTGATTTTTCGTCCTGTTGGAAGACTCACTCTCTCAGAAAAGAATTTCGTAAATCCTGGAGACTCTCTATTATGGTCATCATTTGGGTTATTTGGTGTGAACAAAACAATCGTATTTTTAATCACTCTGCCTCATCGATTGATATCATTATCGAGGAGTTCTTATCCTTTGCTAAGTTCTGGCTGTCCACTTTATCGGATGATAAAGTGGAAGCTTTGCATTTAAGTCGTCTGGATGAGGTGATTATTTTGTTTCGTTCGACTAGTTTTTAATCTTAGTATTCTTAACTATTTCTAATTGGTGCTCTCTCCCCTACTTTTTGCAGCCCTGATGTTGTTGTGGTGGATGTTTGCCCTCTTATCGGCTGTCTTTTTGGGTCATTTTGGTTGAGGCCGACAGGTTTGGGCTGTGTTCTTGTTCCTCTTTTGTTCTGGTTGGAGGTATTTTGCTCTGGTGGTTGGGTTCTGATGTTTAGATGGAGCCATTTCCTTATCAGTGTTGTATGGCTGGATGTTATTTTGGGTGATGTTGAGCCTATCTTTTGGCACCCTCTTCTTTACTTGGCTACTGAATGTAATGTTTATTAATTTTTAATCGTTATAGCTGAATTGTTATGTTCTTCTGGCTGTTTCTCTACTGGCATTTGTTGCGTTGATGCTCTTATGCGGCTAAGCAGTGTGTTAGTATTTCGGGGCTATTGCCTCTGAGGCCCTGAGCCATTTGGTTTATTTTGTTTCTTTGCTCATTCCTCTCGTGCTATATGGCAGTTCCCATTATTGCTATGCTGGCTCTTTCGTTGTTCTGGGCTTAGATTTTGGTCGTATTCCTTCAGTTCCTATTATTTTCCTTATGTTTTGTCCTCGGAATATTCTCCGACCTATTTCTTTATGGCGTCGGTATTAAGTATTTGTTCTTAGGGGCTCACGCCGGAGTTGTTCCTTACCATGCTGTTCCTCCCTCCGAAGGTTGCCATAGTACTGCCCCCCCTTCGGGTGGGATCTTTGCTAGAGATTGCTGTGCTGTGGTGCTAGGGTTCTTGCTGCTCTGGCATTTGTGCCAGTCGCTGAGCTCTGTTCTCATTTCATATTTCTTCGGGCATGTGAGATGCATGTTCCCTCCCCATACGTGTTTATTTCAGTTTTGGGGGAGTGCCACAACTACTAGATCCATCCTTTGTTTGGGTTGGTGCCTATTCTGGTGTTAGTGGTGCAGCCCTCTCAGTGGCCTTGGGCTATCTCACTTCCACCGGCAGTGTGGTTCATGATGAACTGGGATTTTGTTTACCACGATTCTCTTCGCCGTCGAGGTGTGCACGTTCTCCTTTGGGGCACCATCCGCGTTGGCTCCTTTCGCTGTTGGATCCTTGTATTCGATGGTTTTTATTGGCAATTTTCGCAATTGCTAGCTGTTTGTATTTTGGTGTTGTTGTTTGCTTTCAGTTTTACTTTCTGTAAAATTGTACTTTGTAGTTCTCTTGCTTATTTATATATTGGGCTGGAATCGTCTGATTCTATCCTTGTTATAAAAAAAAAATCAAAAATCAAAAATCATTGAAAATTTTGTATATTCATAATAAATATATTAATGTTCACTAGTGTCTATTAAGTCCAAGTTGAAACATAACCACTAGACCAACTCAAATAACCTGATTAATTGTTATGTCAGGTTTTTTTTTTTTCATCTTCTTTTTTGGCCACATTGGAAATTAACATGCATCCATCATCGCCTTAGAGCATCTGCAGTGGTTGGCTTTATTGCCATTTTTACCATTTTTTGGCAAAAAACTTACTACATTCGTATCTAATTTGTCATTATTTCTATTTTTTGGAACAATACTTTGCAATATTTGATAAAGAATTTGGCAATTTTCATATCATAGGGGACGAAACATCCCTATTATTTTATTAATTTTTTAAACCATTGGACGAAACAATATGTTTCTTCCAATGAAATTACGAAATTTTTTTATATAAAAAACTCCCCGGAAAAAACTTTTTGCCCTAGATGAAGCATGATGTTTCGTCTAAGCTTTAATGAGACGGCCCATTGCTTTTTAAAATTTAATTATTAATAAAATTTTGGACTATTTTGCCCCCATATACTTCGAAAGTTTAAAAATTAATCCATCAACTATTTCTCTTGTTTCTCTATATATACACACTGCATTCAACAAAATAATATAACAAAAACAATTTTTCCATCTTCTTTCGTCCTCTGTAACATCAATTCTCTTTCTGTCCTATTGAAGAATTTGTGGAAGGAAAAAATGGAAAACCATGGTAAGGGGGAAGAGCATACACAACTTTTGAAGATGTTACTCTATCTCAAAGTTGGATTACTGTAACTCAAGATCCGTTGGTCGGTATTGATCGATCTGGCGCATAGTTTTGGGAGCGCATTTCTTCAATATTTTTTGTATTATTAGGCACTCTGACCGACGTAATGATTAACTCTTCTTCAAGTCGATTTCATGCTAATTCAAAAGAAGTTGCCCTATTTATTGTGAAGTTTGGCAGTGTAACAAATAGAGCCCGCTAGCAGAACAACTGAGACAGATAAGCCATGTTAAAATTTTGATTTTATTTGCAAATTAAAAATTTGGGTACATTATAATGATCTATTTTTAAAATATTTCATGCTATGCGATGCGAGAGTAGAATTCATGCAAACCACTGGAAAAGCATTCAAATTTGAAAAATGTTATGATTTACTTAAAGAACAGCCGGAATTTTCTTGCGTAAAACACATGTCTTCGAATCTATCACGAGTTCCCAATATGGGGAAGGTGGTAGTAGCCAATATTCCCCCACAATGAAAAACTGGGATTCAGATATACCAGTATCGCCTAAACCCCTCAACCGACCATCAGGCTGAACAACAGAGAAGAGTAAAGGGAAAAGGGTGGATGAATCATCAGACTTTGCTCAAATTGTTGAAGAGACAACAAATTTTAACGCTTTGTATAAAGAAACTCAAGACAGGAGGAATTCGATAATGGAAAAGAAGCTTTCCATTAAACAAAATGACCACGAACTTAAAGAACTTATGAAGGAAGATCACATTATGAGTATGGACCTCTATATCTTATCCGATAATCAATATTATTTTCATGTGTAGACAAAATGAAATTATGCAAAATCGAGGTTACAATAGGGGGTAGATGATATTTACAACTTCATTTAATTTCAACATTCTCCAATGTACCCTGCTTAATTTTAACAATGTACCTGTATTCGTTTTTTTAGTGAAATAATGGAAAACACAATATTGAATGCAAGATGTTAAATTGAAATACAACATCCTGAATACAAAGTAGTACATTAACTATTATGGGAATAAATTATTATGCCTTTGGTTTCCTAATCCACATGTCCATATTGGGACCAAATATGCTCCGCCAAATCTTGGCGAAGTGCATGATATTTTTTATTATTATGTAGAATAACATTGCACAACAATCGGGTTGCTTGCTCAGTTGGTCCACCTCTGTTAGGTACGATCAAGGTCAAAGCAGGTATTTGATCATAATCATAATCACTAATTCATTCTTCTCGTTCATCCTCAACAATCATATTGTGTAAAATGATACACGTTTTCATGATATAAGAAAGACTATCAACATCCCACAATCATGCTGGACCCTTCACTGTCGCAAATCGTGCATGTAAGATCCCGAATGCGCGTTCTACATCTTTTCTGGCACCTTCCTGCATTTCGGAAAATTTCTTTTCTTTTGGGTATCCGGAGCAGAGTAAGTTTTGACTATAGTTGCCAATGGAGGGTATATACCATCCGCTAAATAATATCTCACATTGTAATTGTGGTTGTTGATAACAAAATTTGTCGGAGGTGTACAACCATCAAGAATATCATTAAATAAAGTAGTATGGTTAAGTATATTAAGATCATTATTGTATCCTGACATTCCAAAGAATGAATGCTAGAACCAAAGATTATAAGATGACATTGCTTCGAGAATAATTGTAGGGCTCGAACATGGCCTGCATACTAGCCGTGCCACGCTGCTGGACAATTTTTCCACCTCCAGTGCATACAATCTACACTACCCAACATGCCGGGAAAACCCCTAGATTTGTTTTCCTTGAGGAGTCTTCGTACATTGGCGGGAGTTGGTTTTCTCATATACTGCGTGCCAAAATTAGTGACGATTGTGAAACAAAATTGACGTAGAGTTTTCAAAATAGTAGTTTTGCCGATTCGTATATATTCGTCAACAGCATCCGCCGCACCTCCATACGCTAAACAACATAGTGCCGCTTTTATTTTCTGATGCGAAGTTAATCCTAAATTTTTACACGCATCTTGTTACTGAAGAAAGTATTGATCGTAGCCAACAATAGCTTCCAGTGTCTGCTTGAAAAGGACTCGACGCATACGAAAACGACGACGCAAAATATTGTCGTCGTAAATGGGATTATCGGAAAAATAATCTCTCCACATTCCTTTTATTACCTTCTTCTCTTTCATGAGGAATGTATTGATGGCGTGAGACTTATTGACTTTGTTGAGCTGCCATGACTACCCTTAGCATACGATTGTTTACATTTCTGGCAACTTCCACCCGGTGCTTAGATAGTCAAATTAGTTACCATCGGATATTAAAAAACTGGATTATGGTTGAATTAAATAAGTAACGAATACATTTAAAGATACCTCGAGTACTTGCTATGGCTCATTAAATGACTTCACTATAAGTCGGCTACATGCATCGAAAGACAAATGCAGCAGTATCAATGCTGGACTACCCCAATCATATTCGCCAACTAAAATAAGATCTTCAATTGCAGCAAGCCAACCACATCTGACTACCGAAGAACCATTAGGAAAAGAAACACACCAAGGAAGAACAGAAAGAATGCTCATGCAATCCTCATCGCTAAAACATTATATGTTTTAGCAGCTTCGATCACACTGCTGTTAAAATAACGTTTAAAGAATGGGCAGCAAATAATTTGAGACTTCCAATCATCTTTAGTAATCTCAAAAAAGAAGCGAGTCTACACTATTTCACATGTGTACAGCTCGTAGTTAGACGGAGGCAAGGGACCAATTCTGATGGAAATCCCCGGTCAACTCACTGCGCAGGAGGTGGAAAGTGTGGGTCGTGTCCCACCATCTCTCTACCAATGCCCCATACCAATATTCAGAAAACGGTGATAGTCCGCCTGCTCGCCTAATATTTTAATTAGTGGGACACGGGAGCAAATTTTTTTGTACATTTTGATTGGCTCCCTCCAGTTTTACCTAAATTGACAAAATCCACCCTCATGATGGATAGTAATATGTTTATAAATATAATTGCAATCATCTACTACCCGTTTCCACTCTTATTGATCCCTGTAGTCCACACTCAGAATCTCTGCTTTTGTTTCGTTACTTGTGTTGCTCTGAGCTGACCCGTGTTGACGCTTTGATTTTATCCTATCAATAAATCTTTTTATCAAAGACAATGGCTTTAGGGGTGGTATTGACTACGATTTTTTTGGTTGGTATGAAAAAATAGAGAGTGATGAGATGAATGAGAGAGTTATGTCTCGATATGAAAAATAGATAGTGATGAGATGAAGGATAGAGTTATGTCTCGAGTTGGTCTTAATATGAGAGGGAGACAAACAATTTTATGGAACCAAGTAGGGTTAAAATCGGCAATTCCACCTCCATAAAGCCCATAAATTAAAGGAAATTTAAAAAAATGCAAAAGTGTGTTCGAAACTTTTCCTTTCGGTGTAAAAGTGTTGCACGAAGCATGATGTTTCGTCGAACTAAAAAAAACCTCCAAAAAATTTAATAAAAAATTTTATAATATACAAATACCTCTAAAATATTAAGCTAATTTAGTCCGTTTAATTTTGTGGTTGAATTTGCTATATTTTGCATTTAACGACTACAACAAACATTAAAATTGCCAAATTTTATTTTGTCATTTTGCTATTTTTGCCCAACACGATTGTCGATGCTCTTGTAAGTGCAAGCTCATTATGCTTGTGTGACTATGCCAGCACATACAGCCTATATGGAAGCCTCAGCCCCACAATACTTATGGTTGCAAAGATAGATTTGATTTCTTTAAAGGTAAAAACCATATACATCCGAAGAAATTATTTTATCCAACACAACTCATAATTCCATATGAACAAAAAGATTATTTTTCCAAGTTGTAGACCAAAATCCCCAAATTATTCAATACTTTCTCTCGCATAACACCAAAAATATCTCCAACTAACAGTTTGTCATAGTTCACGCACAAATTTAATTAATTGAAGATTCATTAAGTTCTGTGAAATTCTTTATGGTCACATCAATCACGGTAAATCATCTCTAATTTCGCTCAATCAATGGTGTTTAATTCTATAGTTCTAAATCACAAATTACCTCTCGGTCTCTCCATGATCCAATAAATCATACAAACGTCGGTCAACCAATTGTACGCATTAAGATCAAAAATTAAACACACAACCATGGAAAAATAGAAAAATAATATGTAATTAAAATTGTGTTCTTAAGACTAGGCTACATCAAAGCCCTAAAAAAATAAATTTAGTTCATAATAAATTTGCAGCTAACAAATATTGTTTTGGATTGCATAATAAAAATTTAGAGAAAGAAAAGAGATACAAAAAGGGACTTCTTTTGTAAAAGAAATTGCAAACCGAACAGCATCAAAAAGCGTGCCCAAACAAGTCAATTCCTCTCCCTCTCTTTCTGTCGTTTTTGAATTCCACGCCGCCACAGGACTGCCACGTCAGCCAGGCACCCCTGGTTTCGTCTTGGAGCACGTCGCTGTCACCGTCACATGGGACCCGCACGTCAGCAGCAGTCAGGCACACTTTCCTCTCTCTCTGTGTCTTGACGTCGGAGCCGCCAGAAGCACGCTCTCTCTCTCTTCCTGTTTACTTGCGTTGCTACTCCTTTTTTGATTTATTTTATATTCTTTTTATAATTAATAGGGGTTAGCCGTCGCTCTTCCCCTTCGTCAAGAGCTCCTCTTCTCTTCTTGTATTCTAATCTATTTATAGGCACGGGAAGGGTAATTTAGGGTTTACTTTTGCAGAAAACCCCCTATTCTTCATTTATTTGTTTCTTCTCTTTCTTTTTTCTTCAAACACGTGCTGCACACACACAAAATGAATCAGAAATTAGGATTTAAAAATAAAAATAAAAATAATTAGTTTAAATTAATTAAACTAACTAAAAATCATATTAGCTCATTTAAACCCTTCTAAAATTGTTTATTGCACTTTCAGCTCTATTGGCAAATTAAAATTTATATTTTATTTTTCACACGGCCCAATTGTTAAATTCAAAATTCAACAAAACAATAAAAATTAATAAATCAATATATTTGTTTTGTTTGTTGATTTTTACCAAAAATCTTCACTTTTTGCATCAAAAATATTATTCCTTAAAAAATAATTAATTAATTAAAATTTATGAAAATAAGATGAATTATACACAATAAAGACAAATACAAGCAATTTTAATGGGTAAATGAGTACAAATATTTGTATAAAAGTTAGACACATCAAACTTGATCCAAAAATTCCCAAATTTTACGAGTAGGTCGACTCACCATGCTCAAGGCAACGCAACTTGTAGAGGTGATTTATGACTCATGGTTTGCAAGTCCGTTTATCACTTTTATTCAATAAAGTGGAAATAAAGCGATACACAATCGTATATTACAAACCGAGAGACGGAACTCACATCTGCAAGTTGCGTTGGCTTGTGTTTGGTGTGCCAGAGTAATGGCCAAATTTTGGATTTTTTGCATCTCGTTTGTATTGTTCTGTCACGTATATGAAAGAACTTCTACATACGTCGGAACCTTTTTAGTACGGTCTCACTAGAAAACCACTCAAACGAAGTTCAAAAAATACAAAACTGTGCGAGTAGGTCGGGCTAACCATTCACAACCCAACGCAACTTGTAGTTGCGAGTTCCGACCCACAATTTACGAGATACGTCAATGTATCGCTTTCCGTTCTTTTTTCAAGAGTGAAAGCGATACACGGCCGTACTTTCAAACCGTGGGTCGGAACTCGTTTCTACAAGTTGTGTTGGCATGTGTCCAGAGTGCCCTACCCAATCGTAAAGTTTTTGTATTTTTTGGAAGTCGTTTGTGTGGTTTTCTCGCGTATTTTTTTATGTTTTCAGCGAGTTTTCAATAGAAAACTGGCTCAAAAATTATGAAATTTTGCGAGTAGGTCGTTTTCACTACTCACAAGCCAAAGCAACTTGTACTTGCAAGTTTTCACCCACGGTTTGCTATATGTGTCCGTGGATCACATTCCGCTCTTTTTTCAAGAGTGAAAGCGATATACGGCCGTATCTTGAAGACAGTGAGTCCAAACTCGCTTCTACAAGTTGCATTGGCTTGTGTGCGGCAATTTAGACCCAATCGTAAAGTTTGGTATTTTTTGAAAGTCGTTTATGCGGTTTTCTCACATTTTTTGTTTCGTATCTATATATATGCCATTTTTTTGTGAACAAATTGTTTTATATATGCGAACTTTCTTACAGAGAAATGGTTAGAACGAGGGAAACCGGAAGGCCATCTGTTAGTGGTCGGGGCGAACATTCCACAGAAGTAAGAGAACTATTAAGTTTCATAGTGAATTTTGTATATAGAGGTATTGTTACTACACTAATAATAATTTTTTATGTTGGTGTAGGTTGGTGCATCCTCTTCGGTAGCAAAACGAGGTCCAGGACCATTATATAAAGATGTGCTCACTTTGCAAGAGCACCACAGATCTGAGGCAGTGTGGGGTAGGACGACGCTGAGGTGTAATTTCCACACTCACGAGACTATGATGGTGTACCCACGTAACGTCGAGTACCTAGTCCAGGCCGGTTTCTACGAAATCAGTATGATGGATTAGGTGAAATCGGCCGAGCACTTCTTGCAGAACTCGTCGATTGATGGAGACCGGAGATGCACACATTCCATCTATCAGTCGGAGAGATGATGGTGATGCTACAGGATATAGTGATGATCCCTGGTCTTCCAATAGATGGGATGGCTCTGACGAGTAATATAAATTTGGATAAGAGAGAGTTGTGCAATTAACTCCTCGGTACAGAGTTTGATGAGGAGGACGAGGACGATAGACTTATTTTTTCGAACAATCAATCCGACTATCTTGGTTGAAGGACTATTTTGAAGAGAGGCTGACTGAGCAATCGACCGACCACGAAGTGCAGTGCTACACCAGAGCGTACATTCTAACGGTGCTTGGAGGGGTTATCTTGCCTAACTCATCTGGAGATACCGTACCGCTTATGTATCTACGATTGCTCGCCGACCTAGGCTTAGCTGGTCGGTACAGCTGGGGTAGCTGTGCGTAAGCAACGTTGTAGTGTTAGATGGAACCGAGATGACCGGTCCGATGGTCTTGTTACAGATTTGGTCATGGGAGTGTCTACACTTGGGTCGTCCCCGAATTAATAGACTGGTGGACGGTTGGATGGCCGTAGCACCAAATGTGGATATGTTACCACCTTTAGGTGTATATTGGGCAGGTAGATGGAGTTATAGAGACAACCCAAAAGGTGTACTAACTTACTACAGAGACGTGCTCGACCAACTATGAGAAGAGTTCGTAATTTAGGTGCCGTATACACCCGAGCAGGTGGGAAGACTACCACCGGTGTGCACAATCGGGTCGTAGTTATGGATGACGATGGCTCCACTCATCAACTTTGGTACAGTGGAGCATTCGCGGCCGGACAGAGTCCTTCGACAATTCGGTCTTTAATAAAATGTACCCGAACTAAGCGAAGACCTATACAACTCTGAGTTACACGCTGTTAGGGGTACCGATCGCATGCCTACCCATGATTGGGTAGATTTCCACCGTGCTTATGTTGCAGATTGGAATGAGCGACGGTTTGAACTCGTAATTGATGAAGCTTCCCCGTACGATGACACGCAGCAAATGAAGTACATGGATTGGTACAAGATTATTACACGTTTGTACATCTCTCCGAATACATAACTACCTGCTTGTATTCAACTACCAATTGAGGAGAGAGACATAGAACCACCACCCGCGTATTCTAGTTCACAACCTATGTTCCAACCGAATGCGTCATCTGTACGTACATTGGTGAGTATAATGATTAAATTTTATTAAAATTTCCTTATTTTTAAAATGATTAAATTTATTACAAACCGGACTGTGTTTAATATACTTGTTTTTGTGTTTTAGATCGATAATACATGGGACATGGCAAAAGAATGCGCGCAGGTACTCAAAAGTAATGCTGCCCAACCTATGAAGAGGTTCGCTCAGAAGATGCTCTCTTCATCTCGGGACAATTTAGAAGTTTTAGGAGAAGGAGAAGCTTTAAACCGTTATTTGGATAAGACTGAACGTACACACAGACGTAAGAGCGTTAGGGGTAGGCTATCTGGTCCGGGGCAATAACGGCAATATCATGCACCATCTCCACCTCAAGAAGAAGAGCAGGAAGAAGAGCATCAAGAAAGTGTTGTTGGAGACAGACAAGAGGAGGAAGAAGAAGAAGAAATTATCGTGGCGTCATCCCCAATCCGGCGGCGACAACCTGCTCGGAAGAGGCGAGCACCACAAACTTACACGCCCGGTAGTTGAGTGTTTCCCGATACAGTTTTTTTCTCGTTAAATTTTTTGTTGTTGTTGATTGTAATTGATAGAACTTGTTGTGGTTGTTGTTGAGGTATGGTTAGTTTTTGTTGTTGTTGTTGTTATTTTCTGCTGATTGTTAATTTTTTTGTTGTTGTTGTTGTTGATTTTTTTGCTTCTGTTGGTGTTAGTTTTTGTTCTTAATTGAACATGTTGGTGGGATTAAAGTGTTATAGTTTTGTTGTTGCTGATGGGATTGTGTATAGCATTTATTTTGAGAATGTAGTGTAGCAGCTGTAGCTGCTGTTTTGACTTGTCATTATTATTATTATTATTTTTACTTAGGCTGTTGTCTCCGTTGTTGAAGACAACTGCCTAGGTTTTATCAATAAATTGAGGCGATATATGTAATTTCAGCTAGGCCGTTATCTCCAACAACGGCCTAAGTTATATGTAAAAAAATGAATTTTGATGAGTTGCTCTCTTTCTTGGCTCAGCCATAAGGAGCAACAGCTCATCAAAAATCCATTTTTTTTAACTAAGGCCGTTGTTTCCAACAACGGTCTAGGTTATGTTGAAAATTTTAGATTTTTACAAGTTTCTCTCTGTCTTGGCCAAGCCAAAAGGAGCAGCAGGTCATAAAAAATTGTATTTTTTTTAACCTAGGCCGTTGTCGCAAACAACAGCCTAGGTTATATTCAAAAAATTAGATTTCTGATAAGTAGCTCTTTGTCTTGGCCAAGCCATAAGGAGCAATAACTCATCAAAAATCCATTTTTTTTAAACTAAGATCGTTGTCTCCAACAACGGCCTAAGTTACAGCCATAAAATTGGATTTTTTGAGTTGCTCCCTGTCTTGGCCAAGCCAAAAAGAGCAACAACTCATCAAAAATCCAATTTTTTTAATAGGTTATATGATTAAATTGGAATTTTTTTTTTGCTTTTTACAACTATCTCTCTACACTTTACGAACAGTGTCTCTTGAACTGTACACCAAAGTCATTCATATGCTTGTATATCGTCTTTAGATTTTATTAATTTCCTTTTTTAGCCACCTAACTGAACAATATACAATCGTTAAGGTTAAATGATTAAATATCTAGCAGAAAATAAAAGATGATCTTCCTTTTTTGTAAAAATCTTTTTTTTTACCCCTAATATGTAATTTTTTCTGGAAAGTGTATACCTGTTCAGCTTAACACCTAACCCCTAAGCATACCCCCCTAACCCATAATATTTCAACCACAGGTTTGGTTAGGGTTATGGTAAGGTTAAGGTTAGTGTTAATGAGGGTTAGGATATGGTTTGGTTAAGCTAGGTGGTAAATCCCAGCATTCATAATTTTGGTAGGGTTATGGTAGGGTTACGGATTAGTGTAGGGTTATGAGTAGTGTTATGGTGGTGGTTACGGGTTAGTGAAAGGTATGAGTAGGGTTATGGTAGGGTTAGGATAATATGTCTGTATAAACAATTGAATCTATTAGATAATACATGGGAACTAGTTCGGATCGAGTGTTTCAATACAGAACGATAGTGGTTGGGAATAAATTATGGATCACGTGAATAGAATATAGCATATTGAGAAATATTTCAAATTAGTACAGAAAAAGACGGTTTCTTACGTTACATGTGATGCCAATAGATGTATTCACCACAGAAATCATAAATGCCACAACATTTAAATATTGAAATAATTGTGAAATAAACTAGGTTAACTTCAAATACAGACTTCACTACAAAAAAGGAATACACATTTAAAAAATAAAAATAAAAAATTAATAAAAAATGGATAATAATAATAATAAGGTCCACAACCCTACACAACCGCTACCGTAACCTTCGCATAACCCTCATGTACTTAACGGCCTAGGCAGGGTTTTTTTTTTTTTTTTTTTTTTTTTTTTGTGGACATGGACCTAAAAAAATCCTAATTTTGTAATGTAGTAATCATTGGTATGTGTAAGTTGTTCTAAAGGTGTTCAAAAATATTTTTGTCGTTTACGTTAGTAAAAAATGGTTTTAATAAAATATAGAAACAAATTTAATTATTATTTTATTTGTCAATGTTCAAAAAAAAATTTACAAAAAAAGTAATATTCGAGTCCAGCACAAAAAGTTGAATGTATTGAAGAAAGTCTAATAATCAAGTGGTGAATCTCCCAAAATTAATATGGAAAGCTTTGAAACAATACCAAATATTCGAGTAAAGGGTAGGGTTAGGGTTAGGGTTAATGGTACGGTTAGGGGCAGGTAATGAGTACCTTGATAGATAATCTGAATAGGGATGTACTCACTCAATTCGAACTGGTTCCCACGTATTATCTAATAGGTTCAGTCGTTTATACAGACATTATCCTAACCCTACCACAACCCTACTCATAACCCTTCACTAACCCGTATCCACCACCACAAAACTACTCATAACCCTACACTAACCCGTAATCCTACCATAACCCTACCAAAATTTTGAATGCTGGGATTTACCACCTAGCTTACCCTAACCCTTGTTAAAACTAACCATAACCTTACCCTAATCCTAACCAAACCTGTGGTTGAAATATTATGGGTTACGGGGGTATGGTTTGGGGTTAGGTGTTAAGCTGAATAGGTATACACTTTCTAGAAGAAATTACATATTAGGGATATAAAAAAAAGGTTTTTACAAAAAAGAAGATCATCTTTTATTTACTGCTAGATATTTAAGCATTTAACCTTAACGATTGTATATTGTTCATTTAGGTGGCTAAAAATGGAAATTAATAAAAATATAAAGACGATATACAAGCATATGAATATCTTTGGTGTACAGTTCAAGAGACACTATTCGTAAAGAGTGGAGAGATAGTTGTAAAAAAACAAAAAAAAATCTAATTGAATCATATAACCTAGGCTATTGTTAGCGACAATAGCTTAGGTAGTAAAAAAAATTTGGATTTTTGGTGAGTAGTTGCTCCTTTTGGCTTGGCCAAGACAGAGAGCAACTCATAAAAATCCAATTTTTTTCATATAATTTAGATCGTTGTTGGAGACAACGGCCTTAGTTACAAAAAAAAATGGATTTTTGATGACTTTTTGCTCCTTATAACTTGACCAAGACAGAGAGCTACTCATCAAAAATTCAATTTTTTTAATATAACCTAGGCCGTTGTTGGCGACAACGGCCTAGGGTTAAAAAAATTTGAAATTTTTTATGACCTGTTGTTCCTTTTGGCTTGGCCAAGACAGAGAGCAACTCGTAAAAATCCAAATTTTTTCACAAAACCTAGAACGTTGTTGGAAACAATGGCCTTAGTTAAAAAATAATCAAATTTTTGATGAGCTGTTGCTCCTTATGGCTTGGCCAAGACAGAGAGCAACTCATCCAATTTCAATTTTTTTCATATAACCTAGGCCGTTGTTGGATTGCTTCTTATGCCTTCATAAAGACAGAGAGCCACTCATAAAAATCCAATTTTTTCATATAATCTAGTACGTTGTTGGAGACAACGACCTAGGTCAAAAAAAATTGGAATTTTTTATGAGCTTCTTCTTATGGCTTCATAAAGACAGAGAGCAACTAAAAAAAAAAATCCAATATTAACATATATAACTTAAGTCGTTGTTGGAGACAACGGCCTAGGTATAAAACGGAAAAAAAAAATTAATAGTTTTAATTGCAGCTGTAGCTGCTACACTTCAATCCAACCAACATATAAATACATAATACAATCAGCAACAGCAAAACAACAACACTTGTCCCAACAACATGTAAAATTAACAACAAATCTTACACATCAACAACAATCCAAATTATTGCATCAAAATGTAACATACTCGAACTGTACATCCAAAAAGTATTTCACAACGCTTCATCATATCTCTCGTCGGAACTCTCTTCATCGAACGGATTTACTTCTTGAAGATTGGTTGCCCTTAATTAAATAACAAGTTTACGTTAGTGACAAATTTATTTACCACAAATCATATAGAATAAATTTAAATTAATGATAACCAAATCATATAGAATTAATTAGTACCTATATATAAAAATAATGGAGATATACAAAGTTGCTCAAACTACCGAGAAATTAAATTAATGAGTCATACGATGAATTGGGAGAGAGTGATCGAACATAGACTGAGATTAGAAACTACATTGTCTGAGAATCAGTTTGGGTTTTGTAACCCCCATTTCTGCAAATACGTATTTTTTGAGTATTTTCTATATCTCGATATTTATAAATTCGTTATTTATTAAATTCGTTTTGGATTTTATGTTAAAATATTTTTCTAAACAATAGTTATAATTATTTTGAATAAAATTTGTTTCCATTCCTACTTGATCAACTATTTACATTTTAACTCAAATCAAAAATATAATTACAGTTTGGACTATTTCAACAAACTCCTATTTTTACATAATGATATTGCTCTGATAATTGCTATTATTGTTGTTAGTATTATTTATTGTTATTACTATTATTATTATTATTATTTTATTATTATTATTGTCACTACTATTATTATTGTTAGTATTTTTATTCTTATTGTTATTATTCTTACTAATTGTTATTATTGTTATTATTATTTTTATTGACATGGTTATTTTATTTATTCTTATGGTTATTGTGACTATTTATTATTATTATTGATTATTAAAACAAATCCATTCTTATTTAATATTTGTGTTTTTAATTGTTTCAAATAATTTATGTAATACAAATTATATTTTATCAGATATCTTATTCCTTGTATTTGGATTTATATTGGTCCATTATATTCATACACAATCTATTTTTATTTATTGGATCTAAACCCAATTACCCAATAGCCCTATATCTCACTTTTCCCTATAAATACTAATCTTTTAATTAAAACCCTAATCTTTTAATTAGCCTTTAACCCTAGCCCCTAACCCTAGCCGTCACTGTGCATTCCCCAACCCCTCTTCCTATTCATCCTCCCGCTCTCTCCCTCTTCCCTGTTTCACCTTCAAACCCAACTCATCACCTCCCGTCGCTCCTCCCGTCGTCCCCTCCGACCCGTCATCCCCTCCTCGTCGCTCCTCGCCATCCCCATCATCATCCTCCATCCATCTCACCCCATTGCCTCCATCTCTGCTCGAACCCATTGCCTGCACCCATATCTCCATCATCGTCGACTTCCACACCTCGTCGCCATCGTCTTCCCTCTCCGCTGTCCCCCGCAACCACCGCAGAACCCCCCTCCCCCCATCTCGCCGTCATCGTCGTCCAAGTTCGGAGTGAAACAGAGCTCGCACGAGCGCCGCTGTCTCCATCACTGCGTCGCTTCCCGACCGCCCGTGCCTTGCCATCAGCAGCCTCACTCCCATCACTACGTCACTCCTCAATCGCATTGCCATCGCCAGTCGCCATGGTCGCCGCTCTCTCCCGCCCTCTCTCTCTCTGTCGAAGTGAGGAAGGAGACGAAACGGGACTAGTTAATTGGCGTGTTTGGTGTTTTGGGTATAGGCAATCCCGAACGGTATTTTCTGTTTAGCTTTGGAACCGGTGGGGTCTTGGATCCGTTGTTTTCTCGCTGTTTGTGTGCTCTGAATTGATGTTTTGCTGTTTTGGATTTTGCACGTGGTTCGCACGTGTTCTCGTGTTCTCGTGGATCGTCGCCTAGGATTATCATCCTGTTATTCTAGTTATTTGAATCTACTAATTAAAAGGCAAGTCTCTTCTTGAACAAGTATTTTATTTTGTTCAAGATTCATTTGATGTCTGCAAGTAGATCCAGTCATTTTCCTTATCATACTGTTATTTGAAATTCCTTTAAGTTTATTGAGGGTTTGCACGAGCTAACCCGAGATATTCTTAACATCGTGCCGCTCTCTTTGATCTAAAACCTAGTCCATATTGTTTCTTGCATATGCACATTTACATGAAAAATAACTAGATCCATGTGTTATAGAATTGTTGGTAAATTAGACATGTTAGATTGATTTGATTTGATGATTGATTACCATGCCTGTGAAATTGCATCTTAGAACTGAAATTATGCATGTTAAACACCTAAGAACACTTTGATTGTTAATTTGCATGAAATATATGATTGTATGATTTAATTGTTGCCTATTCATATCAAAACAAATTCTGGACTGCTGTGTGTTTCTTTTTGTATCAGATTTTCAACCATGTTCCTGTTATATTTTATAATAATTTTCTGAAAATAAAATTTAGCCCCAGATGTCTAGTTTACTACTCTTTTTACGGATTTGAATTCCGATGTGTAATCTGTTAGATATCATCATTTTAGTACAGCTGTGTCATAATTTCCAGATTCACAAATGCATGCGTACCTTGCTGTTTCATAATTTATTTGACCATGTTAATAGTAAAATAAAAATCTGAAATAAATTTGGCTGGGCCTAGACATGTGTAGGAACCACCCAGAATTTTTATGGATTTATTTGACGAGTTTTCTGACCTGAAACAAATATGTGAACACAATTGATAACTTGCTGCCTGAACATAAAATCTGAAAAGAATAGAGTTTTCACCCTAGTTCCTGTAGCTTTCATATGTCGTATATATATTCGCTAGAACTGGCAGAGAGTCTACTTTCTAGAATTTCTAACGGATCAAGATTTGCTTCTCCGTAGTAGTGGTAGTCTGTGTTTTTGTACAGCAAGGTCATGCTGTCCTGATTATGTGATTGTGCTAATTTAATATGTTTGCTTCATGATTTGTCTATAACGTGTAGAATTAGACACACCTAGAATTATACAATATTGATACCTTCTTGCATGCTCACATAGGATGAAAATAAACTAATAAAAAGTCGAGGTATTATGGGTTGACTTGGTAGTGAACGAGACTGTACTCGGTAGGGGTCCCTTGCCAGCTAATTCCCATAAATTCCCGAACATTCCTGAACATCCTGAACATCCCGAACATCCCGAACATCCTGAAATCCCGAACATTCCCGTACATCCTGAACATCCCGAACATCCCGTAGATTCCCGATTACTGGGCCGAGTATACGAACCGTAAATTCACCATCAGTCTAAAATGTTCACTATTTGCTTGCGTTGGATCTGTGGAGTGGGACGCAGTAGTACGTGCACTAGATAGATTAATAAAATGATTAACAACCTGTATTTGACATCTCATGCTTGATCCTGTAATGAACTTGACTTGACATCACTCATTACATGTGTGATTAATTGTAGACCTTTGATATTATTACCTACCTTTGCTTTGTTCTTTGACATTGATCCTGTCTCTTTTCTTTGATATTCATGCTTCCTTTATCCTCTGTTTTTCTCTACTTGTTGTCCATGACTTTCTCTAAGGACACTCTTTTCTCTCTTTTTAGATCAAGAGTTTACAGGTACCGAAGGAGAAATACCAGAAGAAATTGGTGAGCAAATTCTCTGAAGATCGGAGCAGGACCAATAGACTGCTATAGCTATCTCTTGTTATTTGTTTATTTCATTGCTTTCATCATACTTTGTATTCCGGGATTTTATGACCCGAAGTTTGTTTTATCCCAGATGTTGGACTATTATTTGGTGAATTTATTTCATGATTATTTTGGAGTTTATTCATTGTTTATGTGGTTAAATTTCTCTTGCGTAGTTGTATTCTCTTGTATATTGTTGAGTTAATCTGTTACAACTTATGGATGATGTATAATCATTCGCTGGGCCTTCATTACGTGCTCGTATTCCCAAATAACGATCGAAGATGATGGTAAATTCATGCAAGGAATATTTCTTTTTTGTATGATGCTTCAAGGCAGAATGCGATAACTCAACCCGTTGGCTACTCAACATGCCGGCCCAAAATGATTCTTTAGCATAGATGGGTGCCCATTTTTTACGGATATCAAATAGATCATTCAAACATTTATTATTCTCTAATCCGTATTGCGAAATCAATAAATTTCAATTTTCTACAAATTCAGGTACATATTTGGAATCGTAGATGACAAGTCTTCAATGATTCCCTAAACTTGTCGATATCGTTCGACATCGTTCGACATACGTACCTCCTGCGGTAACTTATCCAACATGTGCCAAATACAAAACCGATGCTGAGTCTGGGGGAAAACTTTCTTCACTGCGGCGGCGATCCCACGATCTTGATCAGTGACGATGTAGGATGGAGAATGATTCATTATACCTAACCACTTTTCAAAGAACCATTCAAAAGAAGAGGTCGTCTCATTTGGAATGAACCCGCCTCCTAAGAAAGTCGATTGCCAATGTTGATTCACTCCAACAAAGGGAACAAATAACATTCCATACCGGTTCGTATTGTACATGGAATCAAAGCAAAGTACATCGCCAAATTCTTCGTATTTCATCTTAGAAATACCATCAACCCATATATAATATGACAACCACCTTTTGGATCTACTTGAATGTCATAAAAAAATGAACGATCCGTCTGTTTCTTAGATCCGAAAAAATCAATTAGCATTTTCCTGTCGTGTCCTTTCAATGCTTCTTGCGAGTCTCTAAGTAAATTCCTAACATCTTTTTCGATGAATCCTACTTGATCGTGACCACCACTAGCACTTTCGAAGAAGAGCATTTGTCGATATATCTGGATATTAGCTTGGTTAAATTGATCTATTATTCTTTTATCCGTATTTGACATGGAACGGTTTCGGGGCAAAAGATGCCTTCTACCAGGTGAGGTGAATTCGTAATTGTGTGCTTCATGAAATGAATACAACACCCACGTATTACTTGCTTCGTTCAGTTTAACACAAACGCAAATCTTGCAATCCGTTCTAGAGGTTGTTCCCCGTCTACCATCACTATGTTGACTCGGCGACGATCCGACTTTATTACACAGATATGACTTATCTACTTCCACTGCTCCCTTTAATTTATTCCCACCCTTATGCTTGCAAAACCCTCACATCGAGCATATGACGTATAGAAATTTTCAACCTTAACTAAAGTAGGAAACATCATACCTAACTTTGGTTTTAGGTGTTCTTCGACTAACGGCATGCAATCAATGATTGGTTCTACCAGCAAAAAATTATCACCAGCAGCCAAACTTTCCGTATCGTTGTTCCTCTGAAAAATAATATATTTTTTAAAAATTAATACACACATCATATATAAAACAACTTGTTAACAAAAGATTGAGATATATATATATATATATATATATATATATATATATATATATATATATATATATATATATATATATACGAAACAAAATACTTGAGAAAACCTCACGAACGACGTTCAAAATATACAAAACTTTGCGATTTGGTCCGGTTGCACACAAGGAAACGGAACTTCTAGAAGCGAGTTCTAATCCACAGTTTGCAAGATACGGTCGTGTCTCGCTTTCACTCTTGAAAAAAAAGGGAATGCGATACACGGACGCATATAGCAAACCGTGGGTAAGAATTCTCAACTACAAGTTGCTTTGGCTTGTGAGTGGCGAGACCGACCTACTCGCAAAATTTCAGATTTTTTGAGTGGGTTCTATATTGAAAACTCGCTCAAAACATAACAAAATACATGAGAAAGCCGCACAAACGACGTTAAAAAAAACCAAACTTTGTGATTGGGTCGGGCTCCCTGCACACAAGCCAACGCAACTTGTACAAGCGAGTTCTAACCCACGGTTTGCAAGATACGGCCGTGTAGCGCTTTCACTTATGAAAAATGCCAAGAATGCGATATATCGACGTAGCTCGCAAACCGTGGGTCGGAACTCGTAATTACAAGTTACGTTGGGTTGCGAACGGTTAGCCCGACCTGCTCGCAAATTTTTGTATTTTCTGGATGTCGTTTCAACGGTTTACTAGTGAAAAGTCGCTCGAAAGAAATTCAAACATTAATTGTTGTTGTTGTTTGATATACGGTAGAAAACCTGCACGAACGAGGTCAAAAAATTTTGAAACTTTGGGAGTAGGTCTGACACACCACACATGAGCCAACACAACTTGTAGAGGTGAGTTTCGACTCACGGTTTGCAATATACGCTGATGTATCGCTTTCACTCATGAAAAATAGTCGAAAGCGATACACGGCTGTATACTTCAAACCCTGAATCCAAACACACTTCTACAAGTTGCATTGGCTTATGCATGGTGAGTCCGACGTACTCACAAAATTACAGAATTTTTGGATCTCTTCATGCGCTATTACTAACAACGAACAACAACAACTAATACTACATCTACATCGCCAATAACACTATAATTAGCTAATCTATAATTAGCTACGCATAATATACAAATTGTACACTCAAATATTGAAGAAAAAATTTCAATCAAAGTTAGATCTACTAAAATAGAAAAACGTTAATACCTTTCACAATGTGGGTTTTCGAAAAGGAGATAGAGGAAGTGCTTGCGCGCGGCTGTAGACAAAGGAAGGGGTGTAGGGTTTGGCAAATTTCTTTAGGATTGGGGTTTTAGGGTTAGGGAGATTTCGTATGGGTTAGGGTTTATTCGGGATATTCAAAGGAAGAGGGCAAGAGTGTGAGAAGCAGGAGAGATTGAGTGAGAAACAACGGACAATATAGGAGAGTGTACTCGAATGGGGGCCAATATTTTCCGTATTGGTCATTGTTATTGGACATGTTATTATTTATTGGTCATCAATTGATTGTGGATTACTGACTACAGTATCCCGTTTGTATCGTGTATTGGTCATATGTCATCGGTCATCGGTTATTGGTCATTGATCATTGGTCACTGTTATTGCAAGACCCGAGTACATGAACCTGTAGAATTTACCACTAGAGTCTAAACGTTCACTTGATTGTATGCACCCTGAACCTGTGGTATGAGACATATGATTACGTGCATTAAATAGGATAATAAAGATTGATAGACATAGGATTGTCACTTACATTTTGATCATGATTATTATTATCGATATTGATTATTAATTATTGCACCATTGATTATAGACTATTGATCTTAATATCAACTATTGTCCATTGACTGTTGATATTGTTCTAGTTCATTGAACCTCAGTATATCATGTTTTATTGTTCTTTGCTTGTTACTACTTGCTGATCGTAACTTACTCTAACGGATATTTCCCCCCAAACTCTAGATGTGGAGCTTGCAGGTATCGAAGATGAGTTACCGGAAGGACTTGCTGAACAAGATTTCTAGAAGAATCATTACTTAGTTCCCACTTCATTGCCACTCCATTGTTTATTTTCTAATTGACATTTTATCTTAGTAGACTGATTATTGTTTTACATTTATTTCAGTACACTGTATTTCGAGCGACCCGCAGTTTATTTCCAGATGTTGGATATTATTTTATGGATTTATATCATGGATTATTGAAGTTTATTCGTGGTTTATGTGATTACTTATTCATACGTGGTTGTGATTATATTTTATATTGTTGAGTTAATTGTACAGCTTATGAATGATGCAAATCATTCGCTGGGCCTTAGCTACGTGCCTGTATTTCCGATTTTCTTTGGGAAGCAGGGCGTGACAATATAAAATTATTTCTATATCTCATTTCAAACTCATTATCTAATATTTTTCTAAACTTTCATTCTCCAAAAAATTTCTATGGCTGGGTTTAACAATAGCTTCTTTCCAATGATTCATGAGAAAGATGATAATCACAATGATTTTGAGCTGTTGGCAAATGTTGTCATAGACGATGTGCAACGTGCTCGCCGTAAACGATCAAAACAACATGGCGGTTCAATTGTAGGGCATGATATAATTTATCGTGAAAGAGTGAGCAGGCATGATAGACCTTATCGTGATTATTTTGCAGAAGAACCTATCTATCTGGCCAAGTTATTTTGGATGAGGTTTTGCATGTCTCGTAATCTATTTTGTCACATTCAGACTACTGTAGAAGTCCATGATCCATATTTTGTCTATATGCCACTAGACTCGTTGGTTTATCACCCCTTCAAAAGTTAACAATTGCAATAAGGATGCTTGCTTATGGAGCCTCGGCTGATTCCGTAGAGGATTATGTGCGCATCGATGAAAACACAACCATTGAAAATCTAAAAAGGTTTGTAAAATCAGTTGTTGACGTGTTTGGAGACCATTACTTGAAGTCACCAAACAGCAATGACATCACTCGATTAGCAGTACAAAATGAACAACATGGTTTTCCTGGGATATTAGGGAGTATTGATTGTATGAAATGAAAAAGAAAAAATTGCCAGCTTTGTGGCATGGGATGTACAGTCATCACATCCATGAACCAACACTTATTTTGGAAGTTGTGGATTCATTAGATTGTTGGATATGGCATGCATTTTTTGGGATGTCGGGATCTCTCAATGATATCAATATGTTAGGTCGATTTCCTTTATTTGTCGAGCTTATTGAAGGACGTGCTCTTCCTGTGAAATACTCTGTAAATGGACGCAACTATGATATAGGATATTATCTGGTTGATGATATATACCCGACATATGCAACATTTGTGAAAGTATCCCATATCCACAGGGTCTTAACAATAAACATTTTGCTAAAAAGCAGGAGGCGGCAAGGAAAGATGTAAAGCAAGCATTTGGGTTTCTTTAGGCATGCTTTGCAATCGTGTGTGGGCCAGCTCATTTTTGGGATGAAGAAGAACTTAAATATATTATGACAGCTTGCATAATAATGCGTATTATGATCATTGAAGACAAAGGGGACCTCGAAGATGGTGGCAAGTTTGATAATATTGAAAAAAATTCATTTAAACTGTGTCACGAAACCATAATGATCCTGATATAGCAGATTTTTTTCAAAATCGTCATCGTATACGAGATAAAGAGATTCATTCAAAGCTCCAGTCAGATATAATTGAGCACATGTGGAAGTGACTTGAAGATGGTATTGTTGACTAATCAAGTGTTTGCTTGTATTTTGTATTTTAAAATAAAGTGGTATTTTATATTTTTATTGTAGTTGGTATTTTGTATGTTAGTATTTGTATTTCACTGTAGGTGGTGTTTTGTATCTTGGCACTTTGCATTTTCACATAAAATGTCTTGTTCTTATTTAATGAAAAGTACATAACTTTTACAAGCCATATAAAAGTATAATATATTAAATATTTTGATTGCTCCAGCAAACAATAATTGCTTTTTTTGCATACTTCATAATACATTTCTAGGCAAGGGTTCATTCCAGAAGTGTTGATTGTCATTATGCACTCATCCTGTTGATTTTCCTAAATGTCAACCTTCTTTTTTGGGTATTTCAATGATTCATCCGGCCATTCTTTTCTGTCTTCTTCAATTTTGATTTAATATTCTTTATATTTTTCTAAGACCGTTGCAGTAACTATGTCTTCAAATCTTTCTTTGCCTTTTTCTATTCTTCTGTTGTTTCTTTGCAGCTTTTCTACCAATTGGTCTGTCAGATCTGAAATTGTCTTCTCCATGTATTTTTGAATCTTGAGTATATGGAGAAGAGGAAGTTTGACTTGAGTTGATTCGCCAGCTTGCCATTTTCTATGGCCCTTCAGGTCATCCCAACAATGCTCAAACATAAATATCCTACAAGTCTCTTTAGAGTATAACGCTTTTGCATGACTGATCTGCAAAATTATATTTAACCTACTTAATTCTCTTTTTTTTTAAAAACAAAACATAACATAAAATAAATTCATAAGTTAACATATTTATTACCTTGTCGATCTCAATGCCACCACTTTGACGTCTTTGTTGAATATTTAAGTAGAACCCAACAAATCTAGCAACTTCTTGGTTAATAGTAGACCGACGGTTCATAAGAGAACCTCAAATTTGGTTATAACAAACTGTTTGATTTTCTACAAAATATTCATGCATTCTCTTCCTAGGTTTGTTTATCAGTTCCTATATTTGGGTCCAAGCTTGTGTTTAACCATCCAGATATGAGGAGAAGATCTTCATTCGGTGTGAAATTTTTTGTGATGATTGCTGCCTCTTTGAAATTTCAATTTCGTTGAAAACTTCAGATGACAACACAGGACTCAATGGTATTTGACCATTTTGATAATAATCCTCACATATAAATTGAGTTTCAGTGTTTGACTTTCTTAAAAGATTTGTGTAATAGTTTTTTTCTCGATAACTTATCTACACATATAACATAAACTAATATTATTAATATAAGCATACAATTTAAAAATAAAAGTGTTGAGATAAATTAATTGAATAGAATATTGAAATAAACTACAAAATTTGTAGATTTAAACTAGTTTTAATTAAATTTATTACATATACCTAATTAAAATTCAACCAAAAAAATAAAATAAAATTCATTCATAATTTAATTAAAACCTAACCCATTTCAATGTAAATCCAAATTAAACTACTTAAAACATAGGCTCATTTATGTTAAAACCCAACTCATCTCATAACTAAAGCCTAGAACCTTCTCACGAAAAACACAAAACGCAGAAGGCAGGAGGAACGCATGAGCTAGTTTCTTCGAGAGTGTAGCGACTAGCTTTTGAAGCTTCAAGAACTTTGCAGAAGCTTCTCCCATCTAAGAATGCAGCCCAACAAAAGAGAAGCACGAATTGATGAGATCAGGATTTCCAGATATCCAATTTCTTTCTTTTATGCAAAAAAAAAAAAATTTAAAGAATTTTTTTTTGAAATTGAAGTCATGGTTGTGTGAAATTTGTTCTATTTATAATTGTAAAAAAAAATGCCGATAGAAATGTTTAAAATTCTAACCATTAGGTTAATTTTTATCATTTTTATCATCCTCTCCATTTTGACTCATTCTTTTCGTGCTCGGTAAAATGCATTGTCATTATGTGTAACCGTTGGAGATGAAAAATGAGTGTGGCTCGTTAAATCTGATGATGCCTCTTCATTTTGTAGAGCCGTTGGAGATGTTCAAACTGTAAGAGCATCCACACTCGTTTTTGCAAAATTTGGTAATTTGGCAAGATGAAAAATGTCAAAATGTCAGTTTCTTCGCACTCGTCTTTGCTAAAATATGAGAAAACAATATTAAAAAAAATCGTTGGACAGAACATGTTGTTCCGTCTGATCAAAAAAATTTCGCATAGTTTATTTTAAGGTGAGACAGAACATGATGTTTCGTTCCACTATATTTATGAAAAAAAGTCGCAGGAAGGTACATCATATACTAACCGAGCGCTTTCAAAAAAAGGGTAAGGGACGAAGTGTGTTGTTTTGTCCCATAATTTTTGGTTTTTTTAAATCCTATACTCCCATTCCCATATGATATTATATACACATGTTACAAACTAGGCATTGGACCTCCTCAATATTCATGTTCCTCCCATGTGAAATCATATACTCACAATCACGTAAGAAAATTTTGCAAAATATTTTTCAAACTTTTTTTGCAAAAAAAAAACTTCCTTACAACCTGGACGAAACATCAGGTTTATACAAACCTGATGTTTATACAAAAATAAACAATGGAGTGGCAATGAAGTGGGAACTAAGTAATGATTCTTCTAGAAATCTTGTTCAGTGGCAATGAAGTGGGAAGCGGGGCATGACAGGATTTTTAGTGGTATCAGAACATCAGGTTTGGCTAATGTATTAGTTGCCGAATATATTAGACAAGCTTGGCTCGAACTGGCGCAACATTTCACCAACCATACATGCATAAGTGAATTATTACCAACAGTGATCTGGGTACTAGTCTTATTCCATTCATTTGATCCTTTCTTATTCGATTCCTTGATTCCTTATTTCTTCCGTCTCTTTTCAGTCATCCTCTTTGATTGATTTCTTGTGGGTATGAATTCATTCTTTTGTACCCATATTTTTGGTTCTGGTGTCATCTATTGTTTTCTTTTCTGCTTGGTCCGTCCGTCGGCATCGCTGGATGTTATTGGCAGTCTTTCCGATCAAAGTGGCGCAACGAAAGCGGTGTGGGCCCATGACCCACAGGTCCCAGGATCATATTGTTGCTTCTCCTTCCTTGCATTGTTTTGGTTTCCCCTATCCCTTGCAATTGTTCTCATCCGTTGACTTATTGTTTGATTCAATTCTTCTCTGTCATTTTCCCCAGTTGCTTTTGCCATGTCCTATGTACTGCCTAAGCAAATTTTGAGGACGAAATTTTGTTGTAAGGTGGGTAGGATTGTAACCTCTGTTTTCCTAAAAATGTATTTTGTGTATTTTCTTTATTTTAAAAAATTTCGCAAATTATTTTTTTTCCGATTTTCAAATTTCTTTTATCAAAATGTATTTTTATATTTCTTATATTTTTCCGGAACCATATATGGGATTACTTTCAATATATTTTCTTTTTCTTGCATTTTTAACCTCCATGTGCTGATTGTGTGTCATTTGTTTGTTTTTCGCCATTTTGAGTTCTTTTTTCCTTTTTCTTGGTCTCGTTCACCATTATTATTTATTTTGGTGTCGTGGTGGATTTTCGGAAGTGTTTTGATCAATTTGAGATTTTTGGCCCTTAAGGAGATTTTTAGGAGTCATATGATTCATTGCATTTTGTATCCCCATTTGAAATCTACCCAATACCCATTACCCAATTGTATACCTATTAATTCCTATTGATATCCACTACCCATTAACCCACATTTGACCCATATAAATAACCTTAACAACCCTTAATCCCTAACCCTAATTCTATTCTCTCTCTCTCCCCCTCTCAAGTATAGCACCCGGCCTCCCCCCTATTTTCTGTGATCCGGCCTGCATCTTTTCCCTTCCAAAACTGAGCCATCCTCTCTCCTACTCCTTGCAAATCCCACCATACAAACCACCATCCATCCATACAAACCTCCATACATCAAAACCCTACCTTTTTCTCTTCCTTGTGGCCAGCACCATCCAAAACAGCACCTATCCATCCCAAAACAGCACCACAACCATCTCCTTTGCTGATTTGTGAAGTGGGTTTCGTCCACTTTGGTTCGTGCATAAAAGAGTTCAATCGTAGACGCGTTTCGGTTCGTGGGTTCGCTTGGAATCGCGTGGGAAGGCTATTTTGCTCGTGGGTTTTCTTTCTTGGACTCGTTGGCATCGTTTTCACTCCAAAAGAGGCAAGTAACTTGTACTTAACGTCATTAGTATGATACAAGTCGAAAGTTCACCTAATAGGGTAGTTGAGACTAGAGACGGCCAAAAGGTTAATTTTTATTTGTGGGTTTCGTCTCCATTGTTCAAAACAGGCCATAGATGAACTTAGAATATGAGTTTTGATAGGTTTATGCCGTAGGTTTCACCCAAAGCACGATTTTGATCGCATAGGTCAAATAGCGCATGAAACATGTTTGATGGATTGCCCACATGAAAATATTAGGTTTTGACATATTAGAAACCTTTAGACATGATATTTAGATGATGGGTATGCAGAGTTTCGAATTTGGATGAGTTTGGATAATTTTTGTAGAAGTTATGATGTTTTGAAGTTTAGTTGTGAAATCTGAAAATTCGGGTTGTACTGAATAGATTGCTGTTTTTGCCTGGGTTAGAGTCCGAATCTCAACATGGACATTTCTGAGTAATTTGTAGAGGACTGAATCTATTTTCTGACCCTACTAGCTTCACCCTGTTTGGAGTTCGTATGAATTAGTTATGATTATTTTAGTGACTGTGTATCGGTAGTTTCCAGATTCAGTATGGGGTAGATTTTATTATCTATTTATTTTCAAGATCCAAGTTATACATGATATCATGCCACAATATTTTGTCCAGTGTTTCACCATTTTGTTAGGTAGTTTCCAGATTTATGTGGTATTTTAAAGATAAGATTTGAGCGATGTCTTGTACCCTTTTCTATAATGCACTTTTGCTGTAAACTGTGTGTTGCTCTATATTGAATACCATGTTCACCCTATTTTTATTTACTGCATGGAAATATTATGTGAGATATGAAAGTTGGAGATTTTTGTCTACTTTCACCCTGTTTTGGCGGAAGTGGATTTCGATGCGATATTTGCAAGATATGTTTGATTTTGTACAGCAGTGTTGAGAAATTCCAGATCCATCAAAACCATGTTTTGTGTTACTTTTTATTTTTGATACCATATCTATACTTTCTGGAAAATTATAAAAATTATTATTTTGAGTCTACATATGTAGGGGATTACCCCAAAATTTTTGTGGATTTTATTTGATGACTTTGCATGCTGTTTATATGTGTTGGAAGTCATTCCCCTGTTTTCTGGCTGTACAGAAAATCTGTGTTGAAATGACTTTTAAACTGAGATGTTGTGAACTAGTATAGGTCTTTATTATACTCGTTAGAAGCGTGTGGATGTCTAGTTTCTAGATCTTTTGACGGATCATGATTTACGTGCCTGTAGCTCTTCGAATCACTGATTTAGTGCTGACTAGTCTTGCTGTCCTGATTATGAACCTAGTATGTTTTGCTCGTATATGTGAATATATATTACCCATGCATGTTGAGTTGATATCCTGAACTTGTACCTGATCCTACCATGCTTATTTGACACTAGTTTACACGTATACATGCATGTTGGACATTAATAACTAAAAGTAATCAAGCTGGAGTTTATGGGAAAGATCTAATAGTGGATAGTTCAGAAACGTGTACTCGGAAGGGGGCCCGTGTTTTCCATTTTGCTGCATGAACCTGTTGGTTCATGTAACTGTTACCTGTTGCTGCACGTACCTGTTGGTCGTGTACCTGTTGCTGCATGGACCTTTGGTTCATGTACCTATTACCTGTTGTTGCACGTACCTGTTGGTCGTGTACCTGTTGCTTCATGAACCTGTTGCTGCATGAATCGGATGATTCGTGTACTTGTTGCTTCATGAACCTGTTTCTATTTCCTGTACCCGAGTATACTGTCCTGTATGGTCCTCTATGAAAATCTTACTAAGCGAAACTGTTGTATTGTAGCAACCATGTAGCATGGGATGCATGTCGCGCTATCTAGATAGTAATCACACAAGACTTGAACTTAATACATGAACATGATACATGACATGATACCTGCTTGCTAGATACTTGACTACCTGATACATGAGACATGATGTATGAGACATGAACTACATGAAACATGATGCCTGATACAAGTTTACACGATACTTGACACTTGACACTTGATGCATGTTTATAGGATATTTGATTTATGCCGTGACCCTTGACACTTTTACCATGCTAGTTTGACTAGGTTGACTTTATACCTGTACCACATGCTAGTTAGTTATCCCATTCCATGTGCTTGTATCCTACTCTATTTGTGATCCGGACTTGCCATTGACGGGTACTTGTGTTTTCTCTTTTCTCTTTCCTGTATTCGTTGTATTGCAGATTTTGGAGGACAGGTTCCTGAAGGTATTGGCAGGATGAGGGGCTAGAGGCTGAATTTTGCTATTACTATTCTTGTTGCTTATTTTGGACAATATTGTATTTTGAGACTTGTATTTATTTCTTGTATTTGAGCGATGTGACCCAGGATTATTTATGTTATTCAGATCATGACTATTTGAGATTAATGCATTTTATTTCAAGTATTCTTATTGGTATTTGGTTCATATGTGCAAGTGGTTGATTTTTCTGACTTCCGACTCTGATTTTACTGTGACATGTTATAAGGATTTCTTGAAACAGCTTAAGGATGATAATAATCATCCTTATAATAATTTTATAAGGATGATACTAACCGAGCGCTTTCAAAAAAAAGGGTAAGGGACGAAGTGTGTTGTTTTGTCCCATAGTTTTTGGTTTTTTTAAATCCTATACTCCCATTCCCATATGATATTATATACACATGTTACAAACTAGGCATTGGACCTCCTCAATATTCATGTTCCTCCCATGTGAAATCATATACTCACAATCACGTAAGAAAATTTTGAATTGGACTGAAAATGTTATCACGTTCAAACCAAAAATGGTGTCGGACGGAATAACATGTACCGTCAAACTTTTTTTTTATATAAAAAAATATTAGATTGTTCCGTCCGATCGTTTTATAAAAAAAACACATTAAAAATTTATGGGGCAGAATAAGATGAATCGTCCTACTCAATTAAAATACTAAAAAACTAAGGAGACAAAACAACATGTTCCGTCCCCTATAATCTGAGAATCCACAAATAGTTTCTCATATTTGAGACAATAATGTTCCTACTTTCTCATATTTTGGCAAAATGAGAAACCATTGCAGCGCTTGTTTTGCCAAAATATGAGGAAAATGGGAAAATGAGAAACCAGTGTGGATGCCCTAAGAGCATCCACAGGCGTTCGATGTAAAAAATGGCAAAATGCATATTTTGCCAATCCATTTTGACGAAACGCTGCAGTCTTCAAATGACCAAAAAATGCATAAATTTGTTAAAAAAGAAACAGACTCATGTTTCGTCCAAAAAGAAAAAAAAATCAAAATAACCGGACGAAACATGATGTTTCGTCCCGGTTGTAAGGAAGTTTTTTTTTTTGCAAAAAAAGTTTGAAAAATATTTTGCAAAAAGTATTTGCAAATACAATTTAAAAAATTGCAAAAACAATGTCAAAATTTGCAAAATTAATTTTAAAAATTAGTTTTTTAAAAAAAAAAATTGGAATGCCATCCATTATGTTTCTTTGCTTTCTTTTTTTTAATTTTTTGTTCTTTGCTTTCTTTTTTTTCTTTGTTTTTTAAATTTTTTTACTTCGGACGAAATATCATGTTTCGTCTGATTATTTAAAAATATAATTAAATAATCCTGACGAAACATGACAGCTATAATATGCATTTTGCTATTTCGAATGCTATTTTTTCCTTTCTACTGTAGCCGAATTGCAAAAAAATGACAAAATGCCTTACGACTGTGTACGCTACAGTATACTTAAAATGGAAAAAATGGCAAACAAGCAAACACTGTGGATGCTCTAAGAGAGATTTTTTTTCTTCTTTTTTTAATCTGGTCCAATTTCTGACTAGGATTTTGGAGTAACAGTCTTTGACAAATAAATAGCATATTCCGAATCTTAGGTACAAGCAAATAACATGTGACTTTTAAGTATGAAAATACCAACTCGAGAATTGTCGGGGCAGTGGGGACCCGACAATTCCCTATTTGCTCTCGCTACTTCGGTCCACAGCACTTTTGATCACCTTCATATTAGAGACCCACTCCGACTTCACTATGTCAACAAACCATTATTGATAGTTTGAGTCCCTCTGGCTCGCATATGGTGCCTGCTAAAGGCCGCTCAGGTGGACTATGGTTATTCTGGAAGAACATTCATCACATTTGTATGACCTCCTCATCACATATATAGTCATATAATCGCCGTGATTCAAATTGCACGGGGATCACCGACATGGAATCTTGTATGTTTATGGAGAGCCAACTCGTCAACGAAGAAGAGAACTTTGGGATGACTTCACCCGTACTGTAAATTCTTTAACTCCCTCTTTGTGTATAGGTGAGTTTAATGCAGTAGCCTCCCAAAAGAAAAATTAGGAGAGCCAATTAATTGGAGTGTATAAACTATTTTGTTGATTTTTTAAAGTTTGTGTGATCTTATGGACCTTGGTTTTCATGGTGCAGTCTATACATGGACTAATAAACAACAAAACAACCACATTCGAGAGAGACTGGACGTGGCGTATGCTACTCTGAGCTGGATGGATCCATATCCATTACCCACAGTAAATCATTTACCTGCCGCAGAAAGTGACCATCGTCCAATCTCGTTATAGTTGGAGAAGCCCCTGCATAAAAGTCGAGTTAGTTTTAAATTTGAGGTTATGAGGGTTCTGAAAGATCAATATGCTGAGATTCTCAGAAATATTTAAGGGGTCGATCCCAATAAAAGCTTCGTATCCAAAGTCACAATACTCAAAGAAAAACCGAGAGCTTGGCACAAAGCTAATTTTTCTGACATTAAAGGGGAGATCCAAACAGTTACGAATGAATTTTTTTAGATACAGCTATTAAAAAATTGTGGTGCAGCGAAGTTGTTAATTAAACAAGATAGCAAGAAGCACAAATAGATCTGATGAACAATTAAGCAAGTAGATCACACAAAACTTTGTCCCGATTTGGACGAGCCCTACTCCTGAGAAGATATAGCGAGATATTATTCAACTAGAGAACATTACAGGGAGTTAATTACAAACTCAATCACCAAAAACTATCTCTCAAGCCTCACTTATAATGGAAGAAATATCAATATGTACTTACCTCTCTCAATAGAGGTTTTTACAATATATAGAGATATAGAGAAACTCTATATTTAGTCTTGATACAATTACCGTCCGATATATACTGAAGAAGAAGCCACACGATAAGAGTTGTACGATCTAACTTGGAGTAGAAGATGAGCCTTAAAAAATAACAAATAAACAATCCAAAATGTACTTCGGTGCCGACGGCAGTCGACTGCACAAAGATGCGATCGACCGCAATGTAGCAATTTCAAACCCGAGTGTGGATAGTGTAATGCCCCGATATGCAATACCCCATATCTTAAGCATATATATATATATATATATATATATATATATATATATACTAGATTTGCCCATGGGCACGGGCATACGGCACGTCTTCAGAACAATACAGCATACGGAAAGCCTTGTAAACAGTAAATCAACAATTATAAAACTCAAGTAGATTTGCCCATGGGCACGTGCATACGGCACGTCTTCAGAACAATACAGCATACGGAAAGCCTTGTAAACAGTAAATCATCAATTATAAAACTCAAGTTTGAATAGTATGATAATAATTAGTTGTAAATAAAAGTCCATATTTTCATTAGTACATGTTGAAAAATAATTATAAATTGGAATATAAAAGTCCATGTTTCCATATATATATATATATATATATATATATATATATATATATATATATATATATATATATATATATATATATATATATAGTAAGTCTATTAAGAGCTGGGAAGCTGAAAATCTTATCTAGAGCTGAGAATCTCAGCCATTCGATTGCGATCTGATGGTCAAGATTTGATCAGTCTATCAACTGATATGTTGAGGGGCAAAATAGTCATTTCTCATCTCTCCTCTTTCTCATCTGAACTAATCTCTCCCGTTCTCAGCTCTCCCTCTCTTTGACGAATCTGAAGATTCTCAGCTACCCCCATAAAAAACCCTAGCTTCAAAGAGACAGACCCATCTCACCCGTTCCCTCTCTCTCTTCGATGCGTCGCTGTATGTCTCCCGTTCTCTCTCTCTCTTCGATTCGTCGCCCATCTGACTTCCTGAGCATTTCGATGCTAGGGTTTTTGATTTGGGTCCATTTTAATGGCAAATGGAGTATTGGGGTTTTGAGGGGTTTGGCTGCTATCGTCGTCGACCCAATCGTGATCTCTCTCTCTCTCTCTCTTCGATGCATCGCACATCTCTCCCGTTCTCTCTATCTCTTTCGAAGCTAGGGTTTTTGGTTTTTGATTTTGGTCCATTGATCGGTTTGGCTGTTATGGAAACCCACCCATTCGAAACTCTAACTCCACCTTTCTTCTCCACCCTGACATCTTCGAATCAGGTATACTTTTGTAAACTTTTTTTTTCCTAAATTTTTTTGTTCAAATCTCTTATTTTGTAAATTAATGTCTTGCTTTGAAAATTAATTTGTCAGGTAATGTTTGCATATCAAGAATAGTCTGTGGAACAAGATGATCAACTACAATATGTGCTACAATATGTCAGGGAGATATTCGAATCCCATTTATCCATTTTGGGGTTTGGTCTTTCTATATTTTAGGTTTGATTGTAATTTAGTTTGTTCTTTTTATAAGGTCATCCTGACCCATATGCTTGAAATGCCAGAATCAAAACCAAGATCAATCTATAGTTATATAAACACTGTTCTATAACATCGTCAAGCAATCAACTGAAGCAAACGATCCACTGAATATCAAGGAGCCTCACCTTGGATGGATGATTGGTTTCTGTTTGGTCGTTAGTTTTCTTTGGCTCTTCTCTCTTGTGCCTCTCAGAAAGGTACTACCTAATAACATCTACTTCTGTCTTAGAGAGTACAATTTAGGAGGATTTTTTTTTAGTTGGAGACTTTTAAACCATTATATATATTCAAAAAAATCTACAGTTCATTTCTGAAGAGTATCACCGCAAACTTGTTTCAGAACATGATCATTCCTTACAAACTTATCTATCCAAGTGGCACTGCAATATGTCAGGGAAGTATTCGATTTCCATTTATCCATTTTGGGGTTTGGTCTTTCTATATTTTAGGTTTGATTGTTGATAGTTCGATTTGTGGTGGTTCACGATGTGAAACAAAATCGATATCATTCTATTTTATGTTTGGTTTACTGTTAACCATGACTTTATTATGCTATAGTAGTGTGCTGGTCTGTTATATTCATGTGATTGTCAGCTTGCTTCCTCGTTGGAGGACTTGGATTCTAGTTTTACAAGTGATGATGAGATGGATTATGTTTCTGAAGTTGCACACTATGAACCATTCATTTAATGATTTGTAGGAGTGACTAGTGATGAATTAATCCTATCTGAGCTTTATTTTTCCTCCTTGGTTATAAGTGATGATGAGATGGATTATGTTTCTTAAGTTGCACACTATGAATCATTTATTTAATGATTAATAGGAGTGACTAGTGATGAAACAATCCTGTTTGAGCTTTACGATTGTAACTTCAAATGACTGTTTTTTCGGAAGAGCTGAGTTTTTTTCGGAATCGTCAAGGAAAGAGAGAGAGAACGGGAGAGAGTAGCTCAGATGAGAAAGATCTGAGCTTAGAAATGACTATTTTGCCCTTCAACATATCAGTTGATGGTCGGATCAAATCTTCACCATCGAATCGCAATCGAACGGCTGAGAATCTCAGCTCTCGATACTTGAATTTGTCAAAATTTGACTTTGAGTATACTTGAATAGTTTGTTTTGCATTAGTAGCAAGCAATTTTCCCTTATTTTTTAAAAGTGATGATGAGATGGATTATGTTTAATGATAGCATATGGTTTCACCTGCAAGCTGTAGTATTTGTCTCTTATTATACTTTTGTAACTTGTAATGATACTAGTGATGGTTAATTAGAAAAATTTAGTCTAGACTCCTTATGTAATGATACTAGTGAGGAAATTATCATGTATTTTGCATTTTTTTTTCTACGATCTGTAATTTTAATTACATCACTGTGTTGTTTCCAATGATCTGATCAGGGAAGTATTTTTGCAGATAATGAAAGCGATTGCAGCTATTGGACCAATATGTTGTTTCTTATGATCTAATCAGGAGAGTATTTAACCATATGAATCATACTTACCAATTTGGTTCCTTGTTTTTGTGTGTGTGACAGTCGGTAGTGATGACAAGCAATTAATGACCTTTCATAATCATATGGGTTTTATCGGGTTTAGATCACAACAAAATCGTTGCGCTCTGTTAACCATTTCTCACAACAAAATCAGTAAAGAAATCCTACATATACTAACACAGAGCAAAGATTTAGTTGTTGTTTTCACACCCTACCACTACTTCTCCTTCAGATATTAATGCATGATTATTCATGTATTTGAACTAGTTGGCATGTCATGGCATTGTAGTGCAGCCCTAGCTTTAATTTGTTTTGATCTGAGCCTACTTTGTTTCGATTAAATATTTTTTTTGTTGTTTTGTAACGCAGCCGTAGACTAATTCTGTTGTTTTGTTTTTTTTTTTTTGAGCAACTGTAGCAAGAGCACTCGCAGAATAAGAAGAAGAAAAAGAACAAGTAGAAGCAGCAGCAGCGGCATAATCAGCTGCAGCAACAGCATTATCAGCTGCAGCAGCATCATGGAGAGCTTTTTTAGGGGAAAAAATATTGTGTGTGCTTTTATTGGTCTAGATTGTATTGGTGTGGGTTGTATTAGAGGAAAATTATTGGTCTGGATTGTATCAGTGTGAAAAAAATATTTATTTCTGTGAAGGCTACCAGTGTCGTTTTTGTGAATTGTTTATGTTGTCGGAACATGTTCTACTTGTGCTCTGTTTGCTGTTTATAAAATTTCACAATTTGATGAATATTGAAATTTTCCTGCTGTAATCTCTGCGAAAACTTGTCGTCTGGCATTGTCATTGCCATTATTAATTTGTCATGGTTGGGTGGAGTTTGAGGTTGTTGCCGATCAATTATTTTTGATACTTCATGATTCATGATCTGTTTGTGTCACTTCTGAGCTTGCAAAAGTTTGATACTTCTTGGTCTGTTTGTGTTAGTTCTGAGCTTACAAAATTTTGATACTTCATGATCTGTTTGTGTTAGTTCTGAGCTTGCAAAATTTTGATACTTCATGATCTGTTTGTGTTAGTTCTGAGCTTACAAAAGTTTGATACTTCATACTCTGTTTGTGTCAGTTCTGAGCTTGCAAAATTTTCATACTTAATGTTCTATTTGCGTTGGTTCTGAGCTTACAAAAATTGTATACATCATGCTGCGTAATAAACCAAAACAATCACAAAAGTTCATTCATGACACCAAAACAATAATGAACTGAATATCTTGAAGATATTCGATCTCATAGAAATGTAAGGTATTACTTTACAAAAACTATACAACGTAACAAATGTTCTACACATCTGACACTTTACAAAAAACTGAAACTTAATAAAAACTTTACAACGTAATACAACGTTTAGTAGTTTGCTGCAAATGTCAACTTTTCGCGTGTTCAATAACTCCACGAAGCACTTCATGCTGAAATCAACCTGAAAGCAAAATCAAACATAACTCAGTTAACCTGGAAACGACAAAATAATTACAAAATATAGTCGGCTCACGACACACAAAAAATCATGTAGTAAATATGGTAGGCTCAGAAAAACAAAGGCTGAACATGAAGTTCAAAATTTGTTACCTCAGCAAAAACATAAACTGAGAAACAAGTAGCTTGGGAGCAAACAGAAATAGATAATGAAGTATCAAATGTTTGTAAGCTCATAACAAACACAGACAGAGCATGAAGTGTCAAAGTTTGTAAGCGCAGAACTGACACAAATAGATCATGAGGTTACAAATTTTGTAAGCTCAGAACTAACACAAACAGATCATGAAGCATCAAATTTTGCCCTTGCTCAGTACTAACACAAACAGACCATGAAGTATCAAATTTTGCAAGCTCATAAATAACACAAGCAGAGTCTGAAGTATCAAATTTTGTAAGCTCATCACCAACACAAACAGAGGATGTAGTATCCAATTTGGTAAACCGACAACAAACAGAAACACATCATGAAGTATCAAATTTTGTTAACTCAGTACAAACAGGAAAATGAACTCTTCGAAACTAGACATGAAGTATCAAATTGTGTATGCTCAGGACAAACAGAAGCTAGGCATGAAGTTTCGAATTTTGTAAGCTCAGAACAACAGACACTGAACATGGGGGTAATAAAAAACCAGTAGGCTCAGAACACATTATTCATAACTAGGGCTGCATTGGGGTGTCGCGCCAACTAGGATATGATAGATATATAATCAAGAATAAATACAACAAATTGAAATAATTATTCATATCATAAAGTGTTTTGCATCACTGCCTAAACCAACATACCATCACTGCCTAATATACAGTTTATTGTATAGTGTCAAGATCTGGTTGTGTTTGTTCTGAGGTGACAAAAGTTGATACTTCATGTTCTGTTTGTGTTGTTCGGAGCTTATCATCAACTGTCTTATATATATAGAGTAAGTCTATTAAGAGCTTGGGAGCTGAAATCCTTATCCAGAGCAGGGGGTTTTTAGCCATTTGTTCGCGATTGATCGCGATGGAACGAATCATATTCGGTACCGCTTATCTTCAGAATGTTTGGGGGGTAAAAGGGGTAAAATCAAAAACCCTATCTCTTATCTTCTCACACTCAATCAACCAAGCACACAGAATAGACTTACTCATGAATATATATAGACTAACAAAAAACCAGTAGGCTCAGAACACACTATTCATAAGTAGGGCTGCATTGGAGTGCCGCGCCAACTACGATATGATAGATATATAATCAAGAATACTTAAAACAGGATTGAAATAATTATTCAAATCATAAAGTGTTTAGCATCACTGCCTAACCCAACACACCGAAGGTGAGAATCAAACACCAAAAGGCGTAAATGAGTATCCACCACATACGTATCCAACATTCTGAGCTTACAAAAATTATACTGATACTATCAATCATTGTGAGTCATCGGTGCCCAAAAATTTGATGAATTGAGCTACTCTCAAGTCACATATTCAAAATCAATTTCATCATTGCCTACCAACAAAACCGAATGAAAATGCAAGAAATTAAACAGAAATCATAAAAGCATTTATGAGAGTCAAACACTTCCCTCCGGAATCTGGGAGAGGCAGAACCCAATGAGCCGAGAAATCGAAACCCTTATCGCGGTTTGGGTTTTCCGTCGAATGGGTGGGTTTCCATAACAGCCAAACCCATCAATGGACCAAAATCAAAAACCAAAAACCCTAGCTTCGAAAGAGATAGAGAGAACGGGAGAGATGAGCGATGCATCGAAGAGAGAGAGAGAGATCACGATCGGGTCGACGACGATAGCAGCCAAACCCCTCAAAACCCCAACACTCCATTTGCCATTAAAATGGACCCAAATCAAAAACCCTAGCATCGAAATGCTCAGGAAGTCAGATGGGCGACGAATCGAAGAGAGAGAGAGAGAGAACGGGAGACATACAGCGACGCATCGAAGAGAGAGAGAGAACGGGTGAGATGGGTCTGTCTCTTCGAAGCTAGGGTTTTTTATGGGGGTAGCTGAGAATCTTCGGATTCGTCAAAGAGAGGGAGAGCTGAGAACGGGAGAGAGTAGTTCAGATGAGAAAGAGGAGAGATGAGAAATGACTGTTTTGCTCCTCAACATATCAGTTGATAGACGGATCAAATCTTGACCATCAGATCGCAATCGAATGGCTGAGATTCTCAGCTCTAGATAAGATTTTCAGCTTCCCAGCTCTTAATAGACTTACTATATATATATATATATATATATATATATATATATATATATATAGAGAGAGAGAGAGAGAGAGAGAGAGATAATTAAATAAATAAAGGAGTTGTTTTGAGGGATTTGAATTTGAGTTCTGGGGGGGAAATGTGTTTTGTGAGGTTAGATCTGGGCCTTTGATTATTTTGGGGTGATTGAAGGAGAGCCACTCGATAAATTTCTTTGTGTTTTAATATATATATATATATATATATATATATAATGAGTCTATTATGAGATGGTGAGCTGAGCTCCTTATTGTGAGCTGAAGATCTCAGCCGTTGGATCCTGAGATCTGATCCGCCCAAACTCTATAGATCTGTCTAATTGTTGAGGGCATTTTAGGGATTTTGAAATCCATCTCACGCTCATTCTCTTCCCCTCTCGTTCCTCTCCTTCCTCTCATTTCGAATCGATCTTAAACTCTCCCCTAAATCGAAAACCCTAGATCGTCGCCATCGAATTCCCCCAAATCCCGACGCTCCTCCTCATCGATTCTTCCAAACTGCCGTTCTAAACCCACCTCGTCACCATTGAATTCCCCCAAATCCCGACGCTCGAACAGCCCCCAAATCGAAGATTCCTTATCTCGCGGCGGGTTTGGTTGAAGTTTGACGCCCTCAGTCTTGGGTACTTCATCTTCACAATATTTTCGAAAGAAGTGTTCGATTCTCATACATGCTTTTATGATTTTTGTTCAATTTCTTGCATTTTATTTTGGTTGTGTGTGTAGGCAATGATGAGTCACATTTTACTATAAGTTGGTTAATTATATATGATAAGTGAGTTGCTATAATTTGATACTGGATATAAATGATTCTTTTGACTCATTTATTTTTGCAACTGAGAGTGCGCAACTGATTATAAATGAAGACTGAGAGTGTGCAACTGAGAGTCCCCCCAAACTCTCAGGAATTGAATCCTAGATTACTTGTGATCAATTTGCAAAGGATGGTGATTTTCGTGTCTGGTTTGGAAGCAAGCCTTGTTACACATATATATCTCAGATTGAGTTATGGAGAAAAAGAAAAATAATATTGTTCACTGATTTTTGGTGCAAGAAATTGCCCAAACATACTAGATGGGTAACATTCCACATCTTTTAGTTGCAGTTGATTTAATCTTTTAGGCAATGATGACAAAAATATTTTATTCAAGCTTTATGAAATGGTACAAATGTTCCAAACTGTTTGTGTGCTCTGTTTATGTTGTTTAAGAGAATTTTTTAGTGATGTTTATGTTGATACCAGGTATCTTGAGCTCTGTTTATGTTGTTTATATGCATATTGAGCTCTCTTTTCAGCTTTATTTTAGTCCTATTTGACATTTGGTTGAGAAGAAATATCAGATTATGGCTGGAATTTATTGGCATGGCACAATATTGCAGCCCAAGTGACAACATAGTTCTGATGCTTTTGTCATGCTTGTTATATACAAAGGTGTTCTGAGCCTACAATTAGTTAAAACATTTTAAGATGAGTTGTGTTAGTAGTGTTCTTAACACGGAAGATTAAATCAACTGCAACTAAAAGATGTGGAATATTACCCATCTAGTTTGTTTCGGCAATTTCTTCCACCAAAAATTAGTGAACAAGATTGTTTTTCTTCTTCTCCATAACTAAATCTGAGATATATATGTGTAACAAGGCTTGCTTCCAAACCAAACACGAAAATCACCATCCTTTGCAAATTGATCACAAGCAAATTTGATACTGGATCTAAGTTGGCAATACTTGTTGAAATTATTTTGAAGCATATTTGGTTGTGTGCCATGAGAATTATTTGTTGAATAGATTTCGGGAATGAGCGTAAGAGAAGAAAGGGGAGAAATGAATGAGTGTTGTGAAATCCACAAAAGGCCCTCAACACTAAGATAGATCTCAGCAATTTGGGCATTTGTTCATATTGGTGAACATTTTTTCAATTCCTAATATGATGAAGTTATCTTGAAAATGAAGCTTGGCTATATGGATTCGATGTCGATGATCTAGGGTTTTCGATTTAGGGGAGAGTTTGAGCGATTTCGAAATGAGAAGAAGGAGAGTAACGGGATAGGAAGCGGAATGAGTGTGAGATGGATTTCGAAATCCCTAAAATGCCCTCAACACTTATACAGATCTATAGAGTTTGGGCGGAGACAATATCAGCCGTTGGATCTCGATCCAACGGTTGAGATCTTTTGCTCACGATAAGGGTTTCTTCTCACCATCTCATAATAGACTCACTCTATATTGGTGAACAGTGATGAACATTGGTGAACATTTTTACAATTCCTAATATGATGAAGTTATCTTGAAAATGAAGCTTGACTAGATGGAATGCATTTAAACTGCAACTCTAGCAGTGTTTAGATTATATTTAAGTAATCTGAGCCCAGCCCAGTTCATCTGATATTTGGGCAGTGATGATAATCAGCGATTGAACGTTTCACTATATTTTTGGAATGGTTGGATACTTATAATTTAGCTAGTGTAACAAGATGGACACCTATTATATGTCGGGTAGTATTTGATACTCATTTAAGCATTCTGGGGTTTGATTCTCTCTGAACAAGTTTGTTTTTCTTTTTCTCCATAACTCAATCTAAGCTATATATGTAACAAGGCTTGCTTCCAAACCAAACACGAAAATCATCATCCTTTGCAAATTGATCACAAGTAAACTAGGATTCAAATCCTGAGAGTTTGGGGGGACTATCAGTTGCTCACTCTCAGTCTTCATTTATAATCAGTTGCACACTCTCAGTTACAAAAATAAATGAGTGAAAAGAATCATTTAGATACAAGTACACTATGATTCAATTCCTGAGAGTTTGGGGGGACTATCAGTTGCTCACTCTCAGTCTTCATTTATAATCAGTTGCACACTCCCAGTTGCAAAAATAAATGAGTAAAAAAATCATTTAGATACAAGTAAACTAGGATTCAATTCCTGAGAGTTTGGGGGGACTATCAGTTACTCACTCTCAGTCTTCATTTATAATCAGTTGCACACTCTCAGTTGAAAAAAATAAATGAGTGAAAAGAATCATTTAGATCCAGTATCAAATTATAGCAACTCACTCATCATATAAAACTACCTGTTGGTCTAGGCAGTGATGATAATCATTGTTTTACAAGCAATATTTTCAACCCCCCCTCTTCTATATATTTTTGATTGTGTCTTGGTCTAGGCAGTGAGGACAAGGAATATTTTCATAATGTGGGTGCTTGCTGGTAATCATTTGAATTTTCTTATTTTGATTTATGAATGCTTGCACCTGCTGTCTTGGTCTAGGCTGTGTGTGTGTGTGTGTGTGGGGGGGGGGGGGGGGGGGGGGGGGGGGGGTACATGGTTAGCCGTAGTTGGAATGGCATAATAATGCAGCCCTACACTAATCTTCATGCTTGATTTGAACAATCCTTATACACATGTGTGATGTGAGCCTATGACTAATTCAATTTCATGATTTTGATAATCTCACTACTTTCTTGATTCCTATGACTAATTCAATTCAATTTTTAGGATTATGGTGTTAGCAGTGCAGTCCAACATTGCTAAGCTTTTGTCACGCCCCACTTCCCAAAAATACGGAATACGAGTACGTAACAAAAGCCCAGCGAATGATTTTTATCATCCTTAAGCTGTTTCAAGAAATTCTTACAACATGTCACAGTAAAATCAATGTCGGAAGCCAGAAAAATCAACCACATGCACATATGAACCAAATACCAACAAGAATACTTGAAATAAAATGCATTAATCTCAAATAGTCATGATCTGAATAACACAAATAATCCTGGGTCACATCGCCCAAATACAAGAAATAGATACAAGTCTCAAAATACAATATTGTCCAAAATAAGCAACAAGAATAGTAATAGCAAAATTCAGCCTCTAGCCCCTCATCTTACCAATACCTTCAGGAACCTGTCCTCCAAAATCTGCAATACAACGAATGGAGGAAAGAGAAAAGAGAAAACACAAGTACCCGTCAATGGCAAGTCCGGGTCACAAATAGAATAGGATACAAGCACATGGAATGGAATAACTAACTAGCATGTGGTACAGGTATAAAGTCAACCTAGTCAAACTAGCATGGTAAAAGTGTCAAGGGTCACGGCATAAATCAAATATCCTATAAACATGCATCAAGTGTCAAGTGTCGTGTAAACTTGTATCAGGTATCATGTTTCATGTAGTTCATGTCTCATACATCATGTCTCATGTATCAGGTAGTCAAGTATCAAGCAAGCAGGTGTCATGTCATGTATCATGTTCATGAATTAAGTTCAAGTCTTGTGTGATTACTATATAGGTAGCACGACATGCATCCCATGCTACATGGTTGCTACAATACAACAGTTTCGCTTAGTAAGATTTTCATAGGGGACCATGCAGGGCAGTATACTCGGGTACAGGAAATAGAAACAGGTTCATGAAGCAACACTTACACGAATCATCTGATTCATGCATCAACAGGTTCATGAAGCAACAGGTACACGACCAACAGGTACGTGCAGCAACAGGTAACAGGTACATGAACCAAAGGTCCATGCAGCAATAGGTACACGACCAACAGGTACGTGCAGCAACAGGTAACAGGTATATGAACCAACAGGTTCATGCAGCAAAATGGGAAACACGGGCCCCCTTCCGAGTACACGTTTCTGAACTATCCACTATTAGATCTTTCCCATAAACCCCGGCTTGATTACTTTTAGTTATTAATGTCCAATATGCATGTATACGTGTAAACTACTGTCAAATAAGCATGGTAGGATCAGGTAAAAGTTCAGGATATCAACTCAACATGCATGGGTAATATATATTCACATATACGAGCAAAACATACTAGGTTCATAATCAGGACAGCAAGACTAGTCAGCACTACATCAGAGATTCGAAGAGCTACAGGCATGCAAATTATTATCCGTCAAAGGATCTGGAAACTAGACATCCACACGCTTCTAACGGGTATAATAAAGATCTATACTAGTTCACAACATCTCAGTTTAAAAGTCATTTCAACACAGATTTCCTGTACAGCCAGAAAACAGGGGAATGACTTCCAACACATATAAACAGCATGCAAAATCATCAAATAAATCCATAAAAATTCTGAGGTAATCCCCTACATATGTAGACTCAAAATAATAATTTTTATAATTTTCTAGAAAGTATAGATATGGTATCAAAAATGAAAAGTAACACAAAACATGGTTTTGATGGATCTGGAATTTCTCAACACTGCTGTACAAAATCAAACATAACTTGCAAACAGCGTATAGAAATCCACTTCCGCCAAAACGGGGTGAAAGTAGACAAAATTCTCCAACTTTCATATCTCACATAATATTTCCATGCAGTAAATAAAAATAGGGTGAACACGGCATTCAACATAGAGCAACACGCAGTTTACAGCAAAAGTGCATTATAGAAAAGGGTACAAGACATCGCTCAAATCTTATCTTCAAAATACCACATAAATCTGGGAACTACCTAACATCATGGTGAAACACTGGACAAAATATTGTGGCATGATATCATGTATAGCTTGGATCTTGAAAGTAAATAGATAATAAAATGTGGAAACTACCGATACACAGTCACTAAAATAATCATAACTAATTCATACAAACTCCAAACGGGGTGAAACTAGTGGCGTCAGAAAATAGATTCAGTCCTCTACAAATTATTCAGAAATGTCCATGTTGAGATTCGGGCTCTAACCCAGGCAAAAACAGCAATCTATTCAGTACAATCCGAATTTCCAGATTTCACAACTAAACTTCAAAACATCATAACTTCTACAAAAATGATCCAAACTCATCCAAATTCGAAACGTTGCATACCCATCATCTAAATATCATGTCTAAGGGTTTCTAACATGTCAAAAACCTAATATTTTCATGTGGGCAATCCATCAAACATGTTTCATGCGCTATTTGACCTATGCGATCAAAATCGCGCTTTGGCTGAAACCTACGGCATAAACCTATCAAAACTCATGTTCTAAGTCATCTATGGCCTGTTTTAAACAATAGAGACGAAACCCACAAATAAAAATCAACATTTTGGCCGTCTCTAGTCTCAACTACCCTATTAGGTGAACTTTCGACTTGTATCATACTAATGACGTTAAGTACAAGTTACTTGCCTCTTTTGGAGTGAAAATGATGCCAACGATTCTAAGGAAGAAAACCCACGAGCAAAATAGCCTTCTCATGCGATTTCAAGCGAACCTACGAACCGAAACGCGCCTACGATCGAACTCCTTGATGCACGAACCAAAGTGGACGAAACCCACTTCACAAATCAGCAAAGAGATGGTTGTGGTGCTGTTTTGGGATGGATAGGTGCTGTTTTGGATGGTGCCGGCCACAAGGAAGAGAAAAAGGTAGGGTTTTGATGTATAGAGGTTTGTATGGATGGATGGTGGTTTGTATGGTGGGATTTGTAAGGAGTAGGAGAGAGGATGGCTCAGTTTTGGAAGGGAAAAGATGCAGGCCGGATCACAGAAAATAGGGGGGAGGCCGGGTGCTATACTTGAGAGGGAGAGAGAGAGAGAATAGAATTAGGGTTAGGGATTAAGGGGTGTTAAGGTTATTTATATGGTCAAATGTGGGTTAATGGGTAGTAGATATCAATAGAAATTAATAGGTATACAATTGGGCAATGGGTATTCGGTAGATTTCAAATGGAGATACAAAATGCAATGAATCCTATGGCTCCTAAAAATCTCCTTAAGGGCCAAAAATCTCAAATTGATCAAAACACTTCCGAAAATCCATCACGACACCAAAATAAATAATAATGGTGAACGAGACCAAGAAAAAGGGAAAAAGAACTCAAAATGGCAAAAAACGAACAAACGACGCACAATCAGCACAAGGAGGTCACAAATGCAAGAAAAAGAAAATATATTGAAAGTAATCCCATATATGGTTCCGGGAAAATATAAGAGATATAAAAATATATTTTGACAAAATAAATTTGAAAATCGGAAAAAAAATAATTTGCGAAAATTTTTAAAATAAAGAAAATACACAAAATGCATTTTTAGGAAAACAGGGGTTACAATCCTACCCACCTTACAACAAAATTTCGTCCTCGAAATTTGCTTAGGCGGTATATAGGACATGGCAAAAGCAACTGGGGAAAATGACAGAGAAGAATTGAATCAAACAATAAGTCAACGGATGAGAACAATTGCAAGGGATAGGGGAAACCAAAACAATGCAAGGAAGGAGAAGCAACAATATGATCCTGGGACCTGTGGGTCATGGGCCCACACCGCTTCCGCTGCGCCACTTTGATCGGAAAGACTGCCAATAACATCCACCGATGCCGACGGACGGACCAAGCAGAAAAGAAAAGAATGGATGACACCAGAACCAAAAATATGGGTACAAAAGAATGAATTCATACCCACAATAAATCAATCAAAGAGGATGACTGAAAAGAGACGGAAGAAATAAGGAATCAAGGAATCGAATAAGAAAGGATCAAATGAATGGAATAAGACTAGTACCCAGATCACTGTTGGTAATAATTCACTTATGCATGTACGGTTGGTGAAATGTTGCGCCAGTTCGAGCCAAGCTTGTCTAATATATTAGGCAACTAATACATTAGCCAAACCTGATGCTCTGATACCACTAAAAATCCTGTCACGCACCGCTTCCCAAAAATACAGGAATACGAGTACGTAACAAAAGCCCAGCGAATGATTATTATCATCCTTAAGCTGTTTCAAGAAATCCTTACAACATGTCACAGTAAAATCAGAGTCGAAAGCCAGAAAAATCAACTACATGCACATATGAACCAAATACCAACAAGAATACTTGAAATAAAATGCATTAATCTCAAATAGTCATGATCTGAATAACACAAATAATCCTGGGTCACATCGCCCAAATACAAGAAATAAATACAAGTCTCAAAATACAATATTGTCCAAAATAAGCAACAAGAATAGTAATGGCAAAATTCAGCCTCTAGCCCCTCATCTTGCCAATACCTTCAGGAACCTGTCCTCCAAAATCTGCAATACAACGAATGCAGGAAAGAGAAAAGAGAAAACACAAGTACCCGTCAATGGCAAGTCCGGATCACAAATAGAGTAGGATACAAGCACATGGAATGAGATAACTAACTAGCATGTGGTACAGGTATAAAGTCAACCTAGTCAAACTAGCATGGTAAAAGTGTCAAGGGTCACGGCATAAATCAAATATCCTATAAACATGCATCAAGTATCAAGTGTTGTGTAAACTTGTATCAGGTATCATGTTTCATGTAGTTCATGTCTCATACATCATGTCTCATGTATCAGGTAGTCAAGTATCTAGCAAGCAGGTATCATGTCATGTATCATGTTCATGTATTAAGTTCAAGTCTTGTGTGATTACTATCTAGGTAGCACGACGTGCATCCCATGCTACATGGTTGCTACAACACAACAGTTTTGCTTAGTAAGATTTTCATAGGGGACCATGCAGGGCAGTATACTCGGGTAAAGGAAACAGAAACAGGTTGATGAAGCAACAGGTACACGAACCATCCGATTCATGCAGCAACAGGTTCATGAAGCAACAGGTATACGACCAATAGGTACGTGCAGGAACAGGTAACAGGTACATGAACCAAAGGTCCATGCAGCAACAGGTACACGACCAACAGTGTAACCCCTGTTTTTCACTTTTGGTATTTTTGAGGGTATTTTTCCATTTTTGTGTATTATTATATTCCATTGTACTTTTCGGAACCATATATTTAATTATTTTCATTTTATATTATTTTTTTCTAGCATTTTTGACCTCCTTGTGCTGATTGTGCGCCGTTTGTCCGTTTTTCGTCATTTTGAGATCTTTTTCTTATTTTCTTGGTCCCGTTCATATTTAATAATTATTTTTGGGCCATGATAGATTTTTAGAGGAGTTTTGATTAATTTGAGATTTTTGGCCCTTAAGGAGATTTTTAGGAGCCATAGGATTCATTGCATTTTGTATTTCCATTTGAAATCTATCCAATATCCATTATCCAATTGTATACCCATGTATTCCTATTGATATCCACTGCCCATTAACCCACATTTGATCCCCTATAAATACCCCCTCATCTAATTAATCACAAACCCTAATCTCTTTTCCTTCTCTCCCTTGTATTACCGGCCTCCCTCCATCCAAGTGCTCCCGGCTTGCATTCAAAACCCCAGGCTGACACCTCCCTCTCCCCTCTCATGCCCTAGCCGACCATTGAAACCCTTCCCATCCACCATATTACTACAACCCCACTTCATTTTACCTCGTCTCTCCTCCCTCTGTGTGGCCGAACCCCATCCAAGGCAGCACCCACCTTTCAAAACAGCCCCCCCTACATCCCTTTGCTGATTTGGAGTTGTGGGTAGCGTCCATTTGAGTTCGTGCATCAAGGAGACAATCGTAGGCGAGTTTCGGCTCGTGGGTTCGCTTGGAATCGCGCGTGGAAGGACTTTTGGCGCATGGGTATTCATTGCTAGTCTTCGTAGTGCCGCGTGCATCGTCAAAGAGGCAAGTAACTTGTACTTAACGTCATTAGTATGATACAAGTCGAAAGTTCACCTAATAGGGTAGTTGAGACTAGAGACGGCCAAAAGGTTGATTTTTATTTGTGAGTTTCGTCTCTATTGTTCAAAATAGGCCATAGATGACTTAGAACATGAGTTTTGATAAGTTTATGTCGTAGGTTTCACCCAAAGCGCGATTTTGATCGCATAGGTCAAATAGCGCATGAACCATGTTTGGTGGATTGCCCACATGAAAATATTAGGTTTTGACATGTTAGAAATCCTTAGACATAATATTTAGATGATGAGTATGCAGCGTTTCGAATTTGGATGAGTATGGATCATTTTTGTAGAAGTTATGACGTTTTGAAGTTTAGTTGTGAAATCTGGAAATTCGGGTTCGGGTTGTACTGAATAGATTGCTGTTTTTGCCTAGGTTAGAGTCCGAATCTCAACATAGACATTTCTGAGTAATTTGTAGAGGACTGAATCTATTTTCTGACCCCACTGGTTTCACCCCGTTTGGAGTTCGTATGAATTAGTTATGATTATTTTAGTGACTGTGTATTGGTAGTTTCCAGATTCAGTACGGGGTAGATTTTATTATCTATTTATTTTCAGGATCCAAGTTATACATGATATCATGCCACAATATTTTGTCCAGTGTTTCACCATGATGTTAGGTAGTTCCCAGCTTTATGTGGTATTTTAAAGATAAGATTTGAGCGATGTCTTGTACCCTTTTCTATAATGCACTTTTGCTATAAACTGCGTGTTGCTCTATGTTGAATGCAGTGTTCACCCTATTTTATTTACTGCATGGAAATATTATGTGATATATGAAAGTTGGAGAATTTTGTCTAATTTCACCCCGTTTTGGCGGAAGTGGATTTCGATGCACTGTTTGCAAGATATGTTTGATTTTGTAAAGCAGTGTTGAGAAATTCCAGATCCATCAAAACCATGTTTTGTGTTACTTTTCATTTTTGATACCATATCTATACTTTCTATAAAATTATAAAAATTATTATTTTGAGTCTACATATGTAGGGAATTATGCCAGAATTTTTATGGATTTATTTGATGACTTTGCATGCTGTTTATATGTGTTGGAAGTCATTCCCCTGTTTTCTGGCTGTACAAGAAATCTGTGTTGAAATGACTTTTAAACTGAGATGTTGTGAACTAGTATAGGTCTTTATTATACTCGTTAAAAGTGTGTGGATGTCTAATTTCCAGATCCTTCGACGGATCATGATTTGCATGTCTGTAGCTCTTCGAATCACTGATTTAGTGCTGACTAGTCTTGCTGTCCTGATTATGAACCTAGTATGTTTTGCTCGTATATGTGAATATATATTACCCATGCATGTTGAGTTGATATCCCGAACTTGTACCTGATCCTACCATGCTTATTTGACACTAGTTTACACGTATACATGCATGTTGGACATTAATAACTAAAAGTAATCAAGCCGGGGTTTATGGGAAAGATCTAATAGTGGATAGTTCAGAAACGTGTACTCAGAAGAACCTGGTTTGGTTTGGAGCTTGTTTACATGATATTTGGAGCTTGTTTACATGATACTGAGAGCTTGTATCTGAGTATACTGCCCTGCATGGTCCTCTATGAAATCTAAAGCGAAACTGAAGTGTTGTAGCAACCATGTAGGATGGGTTGCATGTCGTGCTACCTAGATAGTAATCACACAAGACTTGAACTTAAATATATGATACATGATACATGACGTGATACATGCGTGCTTGACTACATGATATATGAGACATGATATATGAGACATGGAACATGAAACATGATACCTGATACAAGTTTACACGACACTTGACACTAGATGCATGTTTTTAGGGTACATGATTTATGTCGTGACCTTTGACACTTTTACCATGCTAGTTTGTCTAGGTTGACTTTATACCTATACCATGTGCTAGTTAGTTATCCCATTCCATGTGCTTGTATCATACTCTATTTTGTGACCCGGACTTGCCATTGACGGGTACTTGTGTTTTCTCTTTCCCCTTTCCTGCATTCTATGAATTGCAGATTATGGCGAACAGATTCAAGGTGATGCTGGAGGACTTGCAGTATTAGTTGTTCTTGGATTATTATTATTATTCCTGTTTCATGCTAGAACATTATATTGTATTTGTGAGACTTGTAGTATTCTTGAGTTTTGAGACTTGGTTATTATTTTGTACTTGGGCGATGTGACCCAAGATATTTGTTTTCCAGACTCTGTTTATTTGAGAACATGGTATTTGATTTCAAGTAATGTTGGTGAATTTGATTCAATGTTGCATGTTGGTTCCACTTTGCTTCCGACTCTGTTAAACTCTGCGATATGTTGTAAAGATTTCTTGAAACAGCTTAAGGATGATTATAATCATTCGCTGGGCTTTTGTTACGTGCTCGTATTCCGTATTTTTGGGAAGCGGGGCATGACAAACAGGTACGTGCAGCAACAGGTAACAGGTACATGAACTAACAGGTCCATGCAGCAAAATGGAAACACGGGCCCCCTTTCGAGTACACGTTTCTAAACTATCCACTATTAGATCTTTCCATAAACCCCGGCTTGATTACTTTTAGTTATTAATGTCCAACATGCATGTATACATGTAAACTAGTGTCAAATAAGCATGGTAGGATCAGGTACAAGTTCAGGATATCAACTCAACATGCATGGGTAATATATATTCACATATACGAGCAAAACATACTAGGTTCATAATCAGGACAGCAAGACTAGTCAGCACTAAATCAGAGATTCGAAGAGCTACAGGCATGCAAATCATTATCCGTCAAAGGATTTGGAAACTAGACATCCACACGCTTCTAACGGGTATAATAAAGACCTATACTAGTTCACAACATCTCAGTTTAAAAGTCATTTCAACACAGATTTTCTGTACAGCCAGAAAACAGGGGAATGACTTCCAACACATATAAACAGCATGCAAGGTCATCAAATAAATCCATGAAAATTCTGGCGTAATCCCCTACATATGTAGACTCAAAATAATAATTTTTATAATTTTCCAATAAGTATAGATATGGTATCAAAAATGAAAAATAACACAAAACATTGTTTTGATGGATCTGGAATTTCTCAACACTGTTGTACAAAATCAAACATATCTTGCAAACAGCACATCGAAATCCACTTCAGCCAAAACGTAGTGAAAGTAGATAAAATTCTCCAACTTTCATATCTCACATAATATTTCCATACAGTAAATAAAAATAGGGTGAACACGGCATTCAACATAGAGCAACACACAGTTTACAGCAAAAGTGCATTATAGAAAAGGGTACAAGACATCGCTCAAATCTTATCTTTAAAATACCACATAAAGCTGAGAACTACCTAACATCATGGTGAAACATTGGAAAAAATATTGTGGCATGATATCATGTATAACTTGGATCTTGAAAATAAATAGATAATAAAATCTACCCCGTACTGAATCTGGAAACTACCGATACACAGTCACTAAAATAATTATAACTAATTCATACGAACTCCAAACGGGATGAAACCAGTGGGGTAAGAAAATAGATTCATTCCTCTACAAATTACTCAGAAATGTCCATGTTGAGATTCGGGCTCTAACCCAGGCAAAAACAGCAATCTATTCAGTACAATCCGAATTTCCAGATTTCACAACTAAACTTCAAAACATCATAATTTCTACAAAAATGATCCAAACTCATCCAAATTCGAAACGCTGCATACCCATCATCTAAATATCATGTCTAAGGGTTTCTAACATGTCAAAAACTAATATTTTCATGTGGGCAATCCATCAAACATCTTTCATGCGCTATTTGACCTATGCGATCAAAATCACGTTTTGGCTGAAACCTACGGCATAAACCTATCAAAACTCATATTCTAAGTCATCTATGGCCTGTTTTGAACAATGGAGACGAAACCCACAAATAAAAATCAACCTTTTGGCCGTCTCTAGTCTCAACTACCATATTAGGTGAACTTTCGACTTGTATCATACTAATGACGTTAAGTACAAGTTACTTACCTCTTTTGGAGTGAAAACGATGCCAAAGAGTCCAAGGAAGAAAACCCACGAGCAAAATAGTCTTCCCACGCGATTCTAAGCGAACCCACGAACTGAAACGCGCCTACGATCGAAGTCCTTGATGCACGAACCAAAGTGGACGAAACCCACTTCATAAATCAGCAAAGGAGATGGTTGTGGTGCTGTTTTGGGATGGATAGGTGTTGTTTTGGATGGTGCCGGCCACAAGGAAGAGAAAAAGGTAGGGTTTTGATGTATGGAGGTTTGTATGGATGGATGGTGGTTTGTATGGTGGGATTTGCAAGGAGTAGGAGAGAGGATGGCTCAGTTTTGGAAGGGAAAAGATGCAGGCCAGATCACAGAAAATAGGGGGGAGGCCGGGTGCTATACTTGAGAGGGGGAGAGAGAGAGAATAGAATTAGGGTTAGAGATTAAGGGGTGTTAAGGTTATTTATATGGGTCAAATGCGGGTTAATGGGTAGTGGATATCAATAGAAATTAATAGGTATACAATTGGGTAATGGATATTGGGTAGATTTCAAATGGAAATACAAAATGCAATGAATCCTATGGCTCCTAAAAATCTCCTTAAGGGCCAAAAATCTCAAATTGATCAAAACACTTCCGAAAATCCACCACGATACCAAAATAAATAATAATGGTGAACGAGACCAAGAAAAAGGGAAAAAGAACTCAAAATGGCGAAAAACGAACAAACGACGCACAATCAGCACAAGGAGGTCAAAAATGCAAGAAAAAGAAAATATATTGAAAGTAATCCCATATATGGTTCCGGAAAAAAATAAGAGATATAAAAATACATTTTGACAAAAGAAATTTGAAAATCAGAAAAAAAATAATTTGCGAAAAATTTTAAAATAAAGAAAATACACAAAATACATTTTTAGGTAAACAGGGGTTACAACTTTTTTATTTATTTTCTGGTAGTTTTTTGGTATCAGCAACAGCAGCAGTCCGACAGTTTTTTGGCAGAAGCTCTTTTTGTTTATTTTCTGGCATCGAGTTTGTAATATGAGTTTATAATGCATCGAGTTTGTAACTTTATGTATAATGATTTTCGGAGTTTGCAATATGTGCTTCGAGTGGGTTTGAGCTTCGATTTTGTATAATGATATTCGAGTTTGTATATTGTAATATGAGCTTCGAGTTTGTATAATGATATTCGTAATCTTGACGCAGTTATCTTTATTTGAAATGAAATTGTAATTGTCCTCTTTTATGCTCTTTTATGCGAGTTCAAGAGTGGGTTGAACAACATAAAGAGAGCTCTTTATGCCCAAAAATTTCATAGCTCAATTTTCTTGGAAACAACATTGAAAGCAAATAAATATTGAAAGTCTTGTGGCTCAATTTTCCTGGAAATTTCATAGCTCATTTGAGTGCAAATAAACATAGCTCATTTGGCCTAAAAGAAACATAAACAGAGCTAAAAAATTAAACAGACCTCATTATGCATGTTTGCCAACATAAACAAATCTCTTGAAAAAGAATGTGTGCTATACACAGAGCTCAAGAAAAACAAATGTGCACTTTAAACAGAGCTCATTTACATTCCTCATTTACTTTATATATACATTATATACATTCCTCAACATAAACAAGTGTACACATATACATTCCTGATATGGCTAAAAATGGGGTTAAATCGGGACCGTCCAGATCGAGCACGAATCCTGAAGCACGGGGGTAAAAAGGTAATTTCACATACAGATGGATCCAAAATGGGTATTGGGCCTCCTTCTCACAGAACCAACCACCCGCGAATAGATCCACTTCAACTGGGCACGGGTCCCGACCCGATACAAGCCCGGTCCACCAAGAGGAGAATCAGGCCACTGATTTGATCAAATCAAATCAATAAACCTGATTGGCTCTCACCAGGGAATCAGGGGCTAACTTCCCAAAAACAGAATAAGAGGATTTTTCTCCTGACTGTTAGGCAGGAAATCAGGCCCCAAATCATTCCAAAGGCGACTATAAATACAACCCCTCTACCACCAAGACCAGGTTAATCACTTTTTCACCACTTAAGCTCTTTCTTAATCTTTTGCTGATTACTGACAAGAGCGTCGGAGGGTGCGTCGCCGGAATCAACCCCGGTGTTTCGCACTTCCTCGCAGGTTGCGGCAGGAGCAAGAAGGCCGAGTCAGCTGTTCAGGTTTTCCTCGGATCCACAAATTCTATCTGTTTACCTCCACACCGAAATCAGCGGTAACAGATTGGCGCCGTCTGTGGGAAAACCACACGAACAGTCTCAGCCCACTCTCCGTCGTCCTCTGCAGCCATGCCGCCGAAGAAGAACAGATCCAGAGGGTCGAACCGTGGGGGCAACCTCACCGACCCGGCAAATGAAGCTCCGGTCAATCCTATCCTTCAGTCCGACCTCCCTCCGCTGACCCAGCAGGTCCCACCTCCTCCTCCTCCCAAGCAGCAGCCCAACAACGGTCCGTCCGGTCATAACGGTCGGAAGGACAAGCAGCCTCTCAATCCGGGCGATGTCTTGATCCACAACGGGTCCTCGGACTCGATGGCTTCTCATCACCCCGACCTCCGCATCACACTTCTGAACCGTCAGAAAGACGACGACCTCCGTACCCATCTTGACGAGAGGCGGGCCCGAGAAGGAGCCTCCCGCCAGCGTCAAGGTGAGCGGTCGCCACGTCGTCGGGACGGTAGAAGGACACCGGAACGTAGAGGCCGAGCGGCATCACCCGATCGCCGAAGGAGGAGGTCCCGCTCCCCCAGGGATCGGCGTCATCCGAGGGACCGGGACGTGCCTATCAGCCGAGCCGAATTCCTCCAGTTCCAGGAGACCGTTCTGCAGGCCCTCAATCTCCGACAGAACGCCCAGAATGCTCAGAGGGTTCCGACGCCCCCCAGGGATCCCAGTCCTCGGCACCGAACCCGGAGTCCTTCCCCGGCTCCCAGCCGACAGCAGCAGCAACAGAGCCCTCGGCGGTCCCAGGAGTACCGGCGCCGCAGTCCACGCTCCCCTTCCTATGAAGAGGAGTCCGGGGGGTCGTACGACTACCAGCGGAGGGACGATGCCCTCATCCGCCGTATCCATGAGGTGGAAAGGCGCATCGGCCGCATGGACAGGGAGGAAGAGTCCCGAGCAGGAACCTTCCGTCCCAGCCGACCCCCCTTCTCACGGTCGATCATGGAGGCCCACATACCGAGGAGTTTCAAACCGCCACAGTTTGAAACATACTCTGGGGAATCCGACCCGGTCGACCACGTCGAAAGCTTCAAGACCCTGATGCTGATCCACCAAGCTTCCGACGCGGTGCTCTGCAGGACCTTCCCTGCCACCCTCCGGGGGTCGGCTCGGGAATGGTATTCTAGGCTCGCCCCCTCGTCCATCTTCTCATTCGAACAGTTTGAGACACTGTTCATTACTCACTTCGTGAGTAGCCGACGAGCCGAGAAGACGAGTCTTTCCTTACTGAACCTGCGGCAGGAGAAGCAAGAAAAGTTGCGGGACTATGTGAAAAGGTTTACCGCAGAAGTCAGGTCAATTGCTTCCTTAGACCAGTCCGTGGCTACCGTGGCGTTCCAGTCGAACGTCCTTAACGCCAACCTTCGATTATCCCTGGCCAAGAAGCCCCCGCATGACTTCGCCGACCTCCTCCTGAGGTGCGAGAAGTACATCCAGGCGGAGGAGGCCGAAGCCCTTCCGAGCTTCGGGGGCCCCGCCGCGGGGTCAAAGAGGAAGGCGACGGGAGAAGAAGGGTCCAAGAAAGCTCAGAAGGACATGGGCGGTCAGCGCCGCCCTCCCCCCAGGTTCGAGAAGTTCACTCCCCTCACCACTAATGTCTCTACTATCCTCATGGAGGTAGAGAAGGAGGGAATCATCCCTCCAGCCCCGAGGATGCACACTCAGGCGAAGAGGAGGAACAAAGATAAGTGGTGTCGTTACCACCGAGACCACGGGCACGACACGAACGACTGCCGGGCTCTGAGAGACGAGATTGAAGCCCTCATTCGGAGGGGGCAGTTGGCCAAGTTCGTGAAAGCTAACGACCGGACAGATCGGAACTCTCCTCCCCCTCGGGGGGCTAACAAGCGCTCCGAGCGGCGCGAGGAGACACCCGAGTTCGAGGAGGAACGGGTTTTGCACCTGATTCACGGAGGACCAATGGGGGGCTCCTTTAATTCCTCCCGAAAGGCCTTCGTCCGGGAGGTCAACTCAGTCCACAGTGCCCCTCCCCCGAAAGGTCGCGGCGTCCCTGTGTCTTTCTCCGATGCCGACCTCGAAGGAGTCCGAACCCCCCACTGCGATGCCCTCGTCATCGACCTCCGCATGGCCAACTTCAAGGTACAGAGGGTCTTGGTGGACAATGGGAGTTCGGTCAACATCCTATTCCTCTCGGCCTTCCAAGGCCTGCAGCTGTCCCGAGGCCGTCTTAAGCCGGCCGGTTACACTCTCCACGGGTTCACGGGGGTCCCGGTAACCGTCGAAGGGGTGATAACCCTATACGTTACTGCGGGAAGCACCCCTACTATCCGGACCGAGCCGATGGACTTCATGGTCGTCGACGTCCCGGTAGCATACAATGTCATCCTAGGCCGTCCCGGCCTAGCCGCTCTGGAGGCTGTCCCCTCGGCATACCACTTGAAGATGAAGTTCCCCACTCGCTCGGGAGTAGGGGAAGTCAGGGGGAGCCAGGAAACAGCTCGGAAGTGCTACATGACTTCCACCGGGGGACCAGTGCTCTCGCTCGAGACATTGGAAATCCCCGAGCCGAAGACCCGCCCAACGTCCGAGCCGGCGGACGAGTTAGAAGAAGTACTCTTCTCGGACGAGGATCCGAGTCGAAAATTCCTCGTCAGCAAGTCCTTGCCGACCGTTCTGTTCTCCGACTTGGTAAGGTGCATCCGGAATAACCGCGACCTGTTTGCTTGGTCGGCCGCGGACATGCCCGGCATCTCTGAGGACTTGCTCGTCCACCGCCTCAGCGTCGAACCGGGGTGCAAACCGGTTCAGCAGAAGAGGTGAAAGTTCGCTCCCGAGCGACAGCAGGCAATCAAGGAGGAAGTGGATAAGCTGCTGAAGGCCAAGTTCATCCAGGAGGTAAATTATCCCGAGTGGCTGTTGAATGTCGTAATGGTCAAGAAGTCCAATGGCTCGTGGAGGATATGCATCGACTTCACCGACCTCAACAAGGCGTGTCCGAAGGATCCCTTCCCTCTCCCGAACATCGACACCCTTATCGATGCCACCTCGGGCCATGAGCTCCTCAGCTTCATGGATGCCTTCTCGGGGTACAATCAAATCCGGATGTTTCCTCCGGACATCCCGAAGACCTCCTTCGTCACCGACCAAGGCCTCTACTGCTACCGAGTAATGCCGTTCGGTTTGAAGAACGCAGGCGCCACCTACCAGCGCCTCGTCAACAAGGTTTTCCAGCATCAGATCGGCCGAAACATGGAGGTGTACGTTGATGACATGCTCGTCAAGAGCATCCGCGGCACTGACCATGTAGCCGACCTCCAGGAGGCCTTCGGTGTGTTGAGGAAGTACAACATGCGGCTAAACCCGAACAAGTGTGCGTTCGGAGTCTCCTCTGGCAAGTTCCTCGGCTTCATGGTGAGCCAGCGGGGAATTGAAGCTAACCCCGAGAAGATTAAAGCCATATTAGACATGGCCCCGCCTCGGAACGTCAAGGAGGTGCAGAAGCTCACCGGTCGGCTCGCAGCCATCGGTCGGTTCCTCTCCAAGTCAGGGGAAAAGTGCCTCCCCTTCTTCAAAGCACTCCGGGGGGCTAAAGGATTTGAATGGGGCCAAGCACAGCAAGAATCGTTCGACCAGCTGAAAGCCTATCTGGTGAACCCCCCTCTGCTCAGTAAGCCAGTCCCGGGCGAGCCTCTCTTCATCTACTTGGCCGCTTCCGAGCAGACCCTGAGCGCTGTCTTGGTAAGAGAAGAGGACCGGACCCAAAGGCCCATTTACTACGTGAGCAAGGTGCTTCGGGACGCCGAGCTCCGCTATCCGAGGATATAGAAGATAGCCTACGCTCTGGTCATAGCAGCAAGAAAGCTTCGGCCCTACTTCCAATCTCACTCGGTCGTCGTCCTCACCGATCAACCCCTCAAGCAGGTCCTCCACAAGCCGGAGACCTCGGGCCGGCTGATGAAGTGGTCCATAGAGCTGAGTCAGCACGACATCTCTTATCAGCCTCGGACGGCAATTAAGGCACAGGCTCTCGCCGACTTCATTGTAGAGTCCACCATCCCTGAGGTCGGCCACGTCCCAAATGGGCCCCCCATTTGGACAGTCTTCGTGGACGGATCCTCTTGCAGTGAAGGAAGCGGCGCCGGCATTATCTTGAACGGCCCTGACAGCTTCGTCCTGCAGTATGCGATCCGCATGAACTTCAAGGCCTCGAACAACGAGGCGGAGTACGAGGCTCTCATAGCTGGTCTCGGACTCGCACGAAGTGCTGGGGCGCAGCGCCTTCGGATTCACAGTGATTCCCAGCTAGTCGTGAACCAGGTCTTGGGCGAATATGAGGCCCGGGACGAGCGAATGGCGAAGTACCTCGCCAAAGTCCGGGATCTCATGGGCCGGTTCGAAGAAGCCATCATCCAACGGGTCCCCCGGGAGGAGAACTCACAAGCCGACGCTCTCTCCAAGTTAGCTTCGTCCTCTCTACAAGGTCTCGAACAGACCGTACTGATTGAAGTCCTCTCTAAACCGAGCATCGAAGACGAGACACCTGGCTCGGTGGAGTCATTGTCGGTCATGCTGCAGGACAATTGGATGAAGCCACTGGTAGAATTCTTGAGGGATGGAGTTCTGCCCTCGGATCCCAAAGAAGCACGCCGAGTCAGAACTCGGGCCGAGCGCTATGTCTTGATCGAGGGCATCTTATACAAACGCTCCTTCTCTCAAATAGATGGCCGACCTTATCTAAGGTGCCTTTCTCCGGAACAGGCCGAATATGCCCTACAGGAGCTACACGAAGGCATCGGAGGGGCACACTCCGGATTCAGGTCTTTGGCCCGGAAAGCTTTGAACTATGGGTACTTCTGGCCGACCATTCTTCAGGATGCCGAGCGACATGTTCGGCAATGCAGCTCCTGCCAGAGACACTTCAGCATCCGACGCCTCCCTCAGGCCAACCTCACCTCCCTATCGAGCCCTATCCCCTTCGCGATGTGGGGAATGGACTTACTAGGGCCTTTCCCTCCAGCTCCGGGTCAGCTCAGGTTCTTAGTCGTAGCCATCGACTATTTCTCGAAGTGGGTCGAGGCCGAGCCCCTCGCCACTATAACCGAGAACAAAGTGGTGCAGTTCTTCTGGAAGAGCATCATATGCAGATTCGGCGTCCCCCGCGTCCTCGTGACGGACAACGGGACTCAGTTCACTGGCACAGCATTCCGAGCCCTATGCGACGACCTCGTCATTCAACAGCGCTTCTCGTCCGTCTCACACCCTCAGTCGAACGGGCAGGCCGAGAATGCTAATAAGCAGATCCTCGCAGGAATCAAGAAGAGGTTGGACAAGTGCTCCAAAGGTTTGTGGGTCGACCAACTCCCTAATGTGTTGTGGAACTACTGCACGAGCAAGCGGACACCCACCGGAGAGTCCCCTTTCAACCTTACTTATGGGGCCGAGGCCGTGATACCCCTCGAGGTCGGAATACCTTCCCCTCGGCTCATAGCCTATGACGAAGCACAGAATGCCAAGGACCTCAGAGGAAACTTGGACCTGATAGATGAACTGAGGGAAAGGGCATCGATTCGGCAACAGAATTACAGAAGGAGGGTTGAGCTAGCGTACAACAAGAAGGTCCGACCCGCCAACCTTAAGCAAGGAGATTTGGTATTGAGAAAGCTAGCCATATCCCTCCCCAGTCAGAGGAGCAAGCTAGCTCCGAATTGGGAAGGGCCGTACCGGATCACAAAAGTTGTTCGGCCTGGGGCATACCGACTTGAAGGCATGGATGGTAGAGAGCTTCCGAGGACCTGGAATGCCGACCACCTCCTGAAATACTAAGAGAGCGCTCCGGCGCCTCTCTAAGTAATCCGAGGTGTCGAACCATTCCTCTCCTCCAACTTGTAACCCATTTTTTCTCAAATTGTATTATGTAAAACGGTTCACCGTCAAGTATCAATAAAGAAAGCTCTGTTATGTTTGTGAATATGCATGTCACTCTCCCCTCTTATCACCTGCATTTTATGTTGCGATCTCAACCAATGGTTCGGAGTCCACGTCCGGTTCGGCCTCATTCCCTCAGTTCGTCTCCGGGCGGACTAGAGGCGGACCGCCGTTCCGAACTGCTCCCACAGCCGTTGAACTATACCGATGGCTCGGAGTCCAACACTCGGCTCGACTTTACCTCCTCGGCTCGTCTCCGGACGAACCAGGGGTAGATCGCCGTTCGGAATTGCTCCTACAGCCGTTGAACTATACCGATGGTTCGGAGTCCAACACTCGGCTCGACTTTACCTCCTCGGCTCGTCTCCGGACGAACCAGGGGTAGATCGCCATTCCGAACTGCTCCCACAGCCGTTGAACTATACCGATGGTTCGGAGTCCAACACTCGGCTCGACTTTACCTCCTCGGCTCGTCTCCGGACGAACCAGGGGTAGATCGCCGTTCGGAATTGCTCCCACAGCCGTTGAACTATACCGATGGTTCGGAGTCCAACACTCGGCTCGACTTTACCTCCTCGGCTCGTCTCCGGACGAACCAGGGGTAGATCGCCGTTCGGAATTGCTCCCACAGCCGTTGAACTACACCGATGGTTCGGAGTCCAACACTCGGCTCGACTTTACCTCCTCGGCTCGTCTCCGGACGAACCAGGGGTAGATCGCCATTCGAATTGCTCCCACAGCCGTTGAACTACACCGATGGTTTGGAGTCCAACACTCGGCTCGACTTTACCTCCTCGGCTCGTCTCCGGACGAACCAGGGGTAGATCGCCGTTCGGAATTGCTCCCACAGCCGTTGAACTATACCGATGGTTCGGAGTCCAACACTCGGCTCGAATTTACCTCCTCGGCTCGTCTCCGGACGAGCCAGGGGTAGATCGCCGTTCGGAATTGCTCCCACAGCCATTGAGCTATACCGATGGTTCGGAGTCCAACACTCGGCTCGACTTTACCTCCTCGGCTCGTCCTCGGACGAACCTGGGGTAGATCGCCATTCGGAATTGCTCCCACAGCCGTTGAACTACACCGATGGTCCGGAGTCCAACACTCGGCTCGACTTTACCTCCTCGGCTCGTCTCCGGACGAACCAGGGGTAGATCGCCGTTCGGAATTGCTCCCACACCCGTCGAGCTCCAGCGATGGTCCCGGGGTCCAACACTTGGTTCCCAGTCCATCTAAACTACTCCGGTAGGTCGATGCCGGACCTTCGTTCGAACACAAAAGTCCAAACTCTCCTAACTACTAGCCGAAGACCGAAGACCCACAAATTCGGTCGGCTTCCGAGCAAGTGGCTTCCCGAGCGTGTAAACGGGGAAAACACACTTTCCCCTCAACTTTCGTACGTGATCTCGATCAGACGGCTCAGATCAAGCCACCTGCGCAAAACGACAAGATAACGTTTTCTTGGGAACTGAGCCGCCTCGAGATTCGCACCTACGTTCGACGGCTCAGATCTCGCCACCTACTCTAAGCGACAAAATAACGCTTTCTTGGGTACAGAGCCGTGTCGTACCGTGTCAGATCCACTAAATGACAAAGAGCCGCACCCCTGGAGATCCATTCGGCTAAACAGACGCGCTCGGTTCAAAGATCTCGGCACGACCGATACGGTTATAAGCAAAGACAAACATGCAAAGCAACGAAAGGGAATTTTATTAATTGTCGGCGCATAATACAAAACATTCCATTACAAAGTGCTGGCAAACAAAACACACGATGCCCGACCCACTACACTTGTCTCTCATATAAAAACATCCTCACTAAACTGTTCGTCCTCCTCGGCTGACAGCTCCTCCTTCTCCCCCCGGAGCCTCGCCATCACACCACGCAGATGCCACATCTCTGAGAGCAGGTCATCCCGCTCGGCGACGATCTTCGACTGAATGTGCCGAATGCTTTTGACCCGAAGAGCGTTGCTGAATGCGGTCTGCGAGTCTTCATCCTCTCCTGCGAGGCTCAGCTCGACGATCTTATTCTCCAAGCGTTGGATCTCGGCTTCCCGGAGACTGAGGACCAACGAAAGGTGGTCCCACTCACTCTCGGCTCGGCGTAACTTCATATCGGCGCTCCTAGGGCTCAGAACCACTGTTCCAGAGGTGGCCTCGGATTCAGAGTCATCATTCGAACGCTCGGAGTCCGAGCCATGGATCGTCACAACGAGCTGAAAAGAAGGGAAAACGAATAACACAGTTTCAATACACTGCCGGAGTCTAACTATTTGCATTCAGACATAATAGTGTTACAGACGGTCGACCGACCCCACAACTAAGTTGTTACAACAATCAACAAAAATAGGAAAACGACAGAATCAGAGCCTCTTCAGAAGGGGAATGCTTCGGTTTAGGGAAACACGAGGACGGCGAGGCCTGCCCTCCGAACCCGACCCTAAACCAACGAAGCGCAACCCCCCTTCGCTGCTAGCTCTAACGGCGACGCCGGCCGAAGCCCCGCTCGACGAGGCGGCCGCACTACTCTGAGCGTCGGCTGGACTCCCCCTGGTCAACGGCGAGCGCATCGCAAGTTCGTGAAACGTAATCCCCCTCTCGCTTTCTTCGCGAGTGCACGAAGTGCTGCGAACGTTAGCCCTGACCGGTGCCGGCTTGAGCGACGCGATCTCTTCCTCCAGTTCGATAATCCTATCCCTTAAGACGTCGTCCTTCGCCAACTTCTTCGGTCGAGGGGCTGTCAACGAGCCCGAGGCATTGGCATTATCAGTCGCGAGCCGTCGGTAGTGGGTCACTTCAATCCCCCTATCTATTGTGATCCTTCTGAGCCTGTCGACTTCGGCCGATAGCCTCTTGCGCTCAGTTGACGCTTTCTCCAGTTCGGAAGCCAGCTTCTCCCTCTCCGCCGAACGTTCTTTTTCCGCTAGCTCCAAGTATTGGACCTCGGCCAAAAGGTCGTCATTCTTCTGCTCGGCGGCAGTAAGCTCTCTACGGAGGTTCTCAACTTCGCCTTCGGGATGGGGAGCTGAAGAGCGCTTCTGATACTGGTACAGCTCGCGACCATACCTCCGCAGGGCCGCCTTCGTATCCTCCAGCCTGCCGAGCAGGAGATATCGCCTATATCGGCTCTGAAAGAGCTCGTCCTTCGTTTTTGCCAGCTCCTGCCGAAGGTATTCAGCCTCCGTGATCGGACCGAATCTCACCTGAAATGCAGAGATAAATCCGTGGCCCAACACTTGGAGAAAGTTACGCCGAAACAAACACTAAGTCCGAGACTCAACACTTGGGCAAATTTTGGCCAAACAAAACATTTTTTCATTCAAAATTCAAAGAGTTTTACAACAGCGGTGGCCAGTCCGCAGTTAGGCTTACAAAAACAAAAAAAAAAGAGGAAAAGAAGACAACCGAGTCAGGGGTCGACCTTTTTGTCGTTCGGGTCCGTCGACCCCTCGGCCTTGTCCTCGCCCTCGCCTCCGCCTCCTCCTTCGCTCCAGCTCTCCTCCTCGGAGTCATCCTCCTTCTCCTCCTCGGCCGCGGCCTTCCACGGGTCCTCGACGGGTTCCGTCTCCCCCTCGGGGCCGATCAACCCCTCGGGGACAACCTCCTCCCCCTCCACGAGGTCGTAGAAGTTGTAGGAGGACGTGTCGAAGCCCGGGTTCTTGGCGACCACATGTTGCAAGGCACGGCCGTAGGCGTCCAGCATGTTCTGGATCATGTGCATCGCGGCCTCCTCCTGCACGGCTTTCTTCACCCTCTTCACCTTCCTGAGGTGTTTTGCCTTGATCTTCTCGGCCCTCTTCCGAGCATCCTCCGCCTCCGACCGAGCCTTGGCCAGCTCCTCCCTCAGGTCGGCAGCCTCCTTCACCGACGCCTCGAGCTTGGCCGCCGAATCCTTCAGCTCGGCCGCCTCCTTCTCCCAGGCCTCGAGCTTGGCCGCCGTATCCTTTGACAGCTGAACAGCATCGGCCAGCTGCTTCTCCAGCCCCTCCACTTCGGTGGCCCTCTTCGTCGAAAGAAGCAACTCGGAATGAAGCCGCTTCGCGACCTTGACGCGTTCCGCCCTCTCCTTCTCCCTCTCCTGATCCTTCTTCGCCATCTCCTCGACTAGGAAATTGAAGTGGCAGAGTGTCTGAAAGAGAACAACAGAGTTACAATCCGAATCTAAGGAAGAAATTCAGATGAAGAAGAAATCAGCCTACTTACCGACATGGTATTCCGGGCGATCTGCATCACGGCGTCCCCTGCCATCCCGGCCTTCAGGGTCGCTCGATCCTTCGGGGTCGGCAAGTGCCTTACCGCCTCCATGCAGATGTTCCCGTCGTCCAGAAAACCATCGGCGTTCATCACCTGCCAGTCGGGGACGAAGATCTGCTTATGACGCTCGGTCAAGATCTTCTCCGCCTCGGCAGTGAGGGGCGGAACCTGCATGGACAGCGCATCCTTCACCCCGAACACGCTGCTCGACGAACCCGGAGCATCCGTCCCCGGGGTCGGCACAGGTGCATCCGAGGTAGGGGGATCGGAGACAACGGCCTCCCCCTGCTCGGGGACCACGACCTTCATCGGAGAGACGAGGACCTCAATCTCCCCCTCCTTGAGGACCGCGACCTTCGGTTGGTCAGCAGTCTTCGCGACCGAGGGCTTCTTCGAAGCCCGGCTGTCCTGAGGCGCTGCCGACGGCCTCTTCTTCTTCTCCTGCTCTGCCCGGCCCTTCGCCACCAGAGCCTTGTAATCAAGCTTCATTGTCTCTGCAAAAGCCGTATGGAAAAACTTAGAAAATTTTTTCATGAACTTTAAACAAGGAGTATAAATACCAGATGCATACGAGGGTCGATCGGACTGAGACCTCCACGGAACAGATGCCCCTCCGTAATATCCTTCCAGCTTAGCGCTGGCAGGGCGAGAAGCTTCCTCTGGACCTCAGCCTCCTCAGCAATCAGCGGGACATCCTTCTTTGTACGCTTGGGCAAGCCGTCCGCCCAAACTGTCGGTATCACCCACGGCGTCAAATTTCGGACGAGGAAGTATTTATCCTTCCAATGTTTGATCGAGTCCGGGTTCTCGATCAACTTAACTCCCGTCCGAGGAGAAAGGAAAAACCTCTGCTCATCACGCCTCGGCTGGCAAGGTCGGAAAAGACTCCGAAAGAGGAACATAGTCGGCTTGGCGTCGATCTCTTGACATCGGAGGAGGAACGCCACGACATGCCTCCAAGTGTTCGGCATCAGTTGGGCAGGACTCAGACCGTACCAGACCAAGACTTCGACCACGAACGGGTGTAGGGGAAAGCGGAGCCCGGCGATGAGGGAATCGACCGGGAAGACGCATACGTCCGGCGAGGACTTTGTGTTGGCTCGGAACCCCGGCCCAGGAAGAAGCAGCACATACTCAAGCGGGATCCGGAAACCCTCTCGGATCATACGGAGATCGGTCTCAGTGAGAGTCGAGATCCTGTGGTCGACCTCGGACAGCTCCCTAGGCTCGTTCTCCTCCACCAGCTTTGCCGTACCTTGAGTGACCCTCTCCAAGGTATCCTCGGCATAATCCCGGATGCCTCCCACGCTCGATACGGCGATGGGCTACCGACCGAACGCCCCCGCTCTCTTCGGCGTTTCCACTATTGTGATCACGGCTTTACCCTTTCGGGACTCCGCCGCGACTTCCTCGGGCACTTCGGCCACTTCACCTTCTTTATCCGGACGAACAACGTCTTGCTCGCTCAGCTCCATTACTCCCTTCCCTTTATCCCCTCGGCCAACGGCTTGCTCCGAGGCGGGGGTCTCAGCTGAAATCTTAACCATGTTTTCCTAAAAAGAGAAGGGAAAGAAACTGACCTTGAAGTGACAGGTGCGGTCGGAAAGTTCGCCGGAACTAAGAACGCTACCGCGACAGCTAGCAACGCCACCAAGGGAGCTAAAAACTGCGAAGCAAAGTAAAAACGGAAGAGAGAGAGTAAAAGTGAAAAGTGAAGACTTGGTCTTGGGGGGGTGAAGATTTATAGTAAAATTGGAACGTCCCTTGGACTTCCAATGAAACTTCGCGACTTTTGGGCTACTCTCGAAACGTCACGAAGGCCCATCACCACTACTCCTCTCACCAAGTCAACTGGCTCGGCCCCGAGGGATCCAAATCCAAGCTACGAGCGATCCAAACACGCCGACAGTAGGGTCCGGTCGGAATCCGAGCAAGTGCCTTCCCGAGCTGGTAAACGGGGAAAACTCACTTTCCCCTCAACTTTCGTGCCCGATCTCGATCAGACGGCTCAGATCTCGCCGAGAGCACTAAACGACAAGATAGTGTTTTCTTGGGAGCTGCGCCCGTCTTGAGATGCGCGCCATCATCCAGCGGCTCAAGGTGCGCCACGTCGCTCGGACGATTGAACCCTCGGATGCCTCACCTATGCCTAGAGGAACCTGGAAAAATTTTGATTCAGTTTTGAGGCGCCGCCTTCGGCGAGCGCTCCCCAGGTCCCGTGCATTAGTCGGTATTCCGCAGACCATGGGCCCCGGTCGGGAACAGATCGGCACTCCCCCCATCTCTAACTTGCCCGGGCTGACATCCATCAGAAGCCATCAGCCCGGAAGGAAGACAGAGATGAGAGGGGACCCATCAACACTCAGAGACCAGGAGAAACACACCGTTCCGAGCTTGTTGTTTACAACTGGAAGGCGCGGCTTGTCATAGGACTCCGACCGCAGCGCCTTCATAGTTGCAAACAACGGGCTCGGACGGTCCAGAAGCCTGAGCTGCGACTCATGATAGAGAAGCGCGCCATCCCGAGCTAGTTGGTTGCAACTGGAAGGATCAGTTTGTCAGAAGGCTCTGACAGCGGCGCCTTCGCAGTTGCAACAAACGGGCTCGGATGGCCCGGAAATCGGCATCGGACATGGATCACCACTCTCCCACCAAGACCTCCGCCTACTTCGACACTCGCTTCGGAGCAACCAAAGAAGGCAGAAGATCTTGGTGAGAGAACGACCACCCGTCCTTCCGAAGAGACCCACACACCCCGGTTCGGACTATGGTCGTCGCCACTACTGCCTTATCCCCTCCCGCTCCTGACATCCCCTTCGGAGCAGTGAGGAACGGGAGAAGAATAAGACAACAGAGCGACCACCCGTCCTTCTGAAGTAACTCATCCCTCGGATCCGGACCACGGTCGTCGCCACTACTACCTCGTCCCCCCTCGCTCCTAACATCCGCTTTGGGGCCGTGAGGAACAAAGGGAAAACCAGGCAGAAGAGTGACCACCTCTCCGAACCTCAAGAGAGAAGCTACCCAAGGCAGATGCCTCCGAGGTCTGGAACTCAATTTGGTTGTGACTAAAATGACAAAGGGAGTGGAGTACTTATAGCCTGCCTCCTAGAACCAGCCATTATGACCCTCGGAAATCGAAGCGCCGCGTTTTAATTAAGGGAATTACTGATCCTCGGAAGTTGAAACACCACGCATTAATTAAAGGAATTATCCTTAATGACATCGGGAAGGCGAAACGCCACACAAGTCACGAAGCGCCAATTAATACCATTGGGAACAGAGCCATCTCAGATTGCCAAAAACCACAGGCCCTCGGTCGGCTGCCGAGCAAGTGCCTTTCCGAGCGTGTAAACGGGGAGAAATCACTTTCCCCTCAACTTTCGCTTCTGATCTCAATCAGACGGCCCAGATCTCGCCGAGAGCACTAAAAGACAAGATAGTGTTTTCTTGGGAACTACGCCCGTCTCGAGATGCGTGCCGACATCCAACAGCTCAGATAACGCCACGTCGCTCGGCCTGCCGAACACCACTGCCTTCGGTCGGCATCCGAGCAAGTGCCTTCCCGAGCTGGTAAATGAAGAAAAACAGACACCGAGCTACGTGGACCGCTGGATCTCTCAAAAATTCGCGCTCCCAATGATGAAGAGCCCAGATTGCGCCACGTGCGCTAAAAGACAAGATAGCATTTTCTTGGAGAACGCGCCACCCTCCGATGGCTCAGATTGCGCCACGTCGCTCGGATCGCTGAACCCCCTAGTCTCCGGTCGGCAGCCGAGCAAGTGCCTTTCCGAGCTCGAAAATGGAGAAAAACGCTGCCGAACTATAACAGCCGTCAGATCCTTCCGAAATTTGTGCTCGTCCATGATCAACGGCTCAGATCAAGCCACGTCATTAATCGGTATCTAAATCGTTTTTTATTTATTTTAATCGTTTTATTTGTTTAAAAATTGCGAAAAAATTGCTAAAAATTCGGGAAAATTAGCTAAAAATTCTGGGGAATAATTGAAAATTTGGGGACATGCTTTCGGGCCCCGGAGCGAACAATTATTACCCCGAATGCACCGCTAAAGCCCCCGAACGATTAGCAAACACATCGCAGAATTAAACAAATACTTCGGAAAAAGTAGATAAAAGACTGTCAGATACCCGACACAGCTCAAGAACAGCACACAGCGTCAAAAGTTACCTCACTACCCCCTTTTCAAGATTCAAAATCCCACATTTGGACTCCGATACAACTCCACCAGCCATTGAGACAGCTGAACTACTCCTCAAAGTCTGATCACGCTCAGTCTTTAGGAGTGGGGGGCTCGTGATATGGCTAAAAATGGGGTTAAATCGGGACCGTCCAGATCGAGCACGAATCCTGAAGCACGGGGGTAAAAAGGTAATTTCACATACAGATGGATCCAAAACGGGTATTGGGCTTCCTTCTCACAGAACCAACCACCCGCGAATAGATCCACTTCAACTGGGCACGGGTCCCGACCCGATACAAGCCCGGTCCACCAAGAGGAGAATCAGGCCACTGATTTGATCAAATCAAATCAATAAACCTGATTGGCTCTCACCAGGGAATCAGGGGCTAACTTCCCAAAAACAGAATAAGAGGATTTTTCTCCTGACTGTTAGGCAGGAAATCAGGCCCCAAATCATTCCAAAGGCGACTATAAATACAACCCCTCTACCACCAAGACCAGGTTAATCACTTTTTCACCACTTAAGCTCTTTCTTAATCTTTTGCTGATTACTGACAAGAGCGTCGGAGGGTGCGTCGCCGGAATCAACCCCGGTGTTTCGCACTTCCTCGCAGGTTGCGGCAGGAGCAAGAAGGCCGAGTCAGCTGTTCCGGTTTTCCTCGGATCCACAAATTCTATCTGTTTACCCCCACACCGAAATCAGCGGTAACAATTCCTTAAGAAACAACAGAGCTCTTTATATACATTCCTCATTTACATTATAAACATTCCTATAAACGGAGTTCTTTTTTGACAACATAAACAACGCTGAAGCTGATTAAAGCATGGAAACAACATAAACAACGCTGATAATGAAAAGGAAACTATATAAACAGTGTTACAATGCATCAAAATGGAGAGAACATAAATAAAGATGTTACATCCGTATTAGGAGTTGTTACATGAAAATGGAGCTGTTACAATGCATCAAAATGGAGCTGTTACATCATTATATACAGACCTCAAATAATATACATTGTTAGAGCTGTTACATTGCATAAAAATTTGGTACATATAATATTACATAGCACACTAGCTGATTAAACCATGCATCCAATTTCCGGCATCTGTCGACACCTTCAGTCATTGTAGAAACAGTAATAAATAAGAAAGAAAGGGTTTAGCTAGCTGATTTGTAATTATTTATCTTAGATAACACTACTAACACAACTTATCTCAAAATGTTTTAACTATTTGTAGGCCCAGAACACCCTTGTATATAACAAGCATGACAAAAGCATCAGAATTATGTTGTCACTTGGGCTGCAATATTGTGCCATGCCAACAAATTCCAGCCTTAATCTGATATTTCTTCTCAACCAAATGTCAAATAAGACTAAAATAAAGCTGAAAAGAGAGCTCAATATGCATATAAACAACATAAACAGAGCTCAAGATGCCTGAAAACAACATTAACATCGCTCAAAATTCTCTTAAACAACATAAACAGAGCACACAAACAGTTTGGATCATTTGTACCAATTCATAAAGCATGAATAAATATTTTTGTCATCATTGCCTACACCAACACACAATAAAACAAAGCCGAAAATAAAATTTAAATGGAACAAACAGAATGAGGATCTTCCCTCAATCATCAGTGTCAACGGTACTTTCTCCTGAGGTGGAATCTACATCATGTGTAATGCCTCCACTAAACAAAATAGAACACAGAGATACTTAGTCAAGCTCACAAGCCAATTCAACAAAACAGTAGGACAGAAGATCAAATTAACTGCAACTAAAAGATGTGGAATATTATTCATCTAGTTTGTTTGGGCAATTTCTTACACCAAAAATCAGTGAACAATATTGTTTTTCTTTTTCCCCATAACTCAGTCTAAGCTATATCTGTAACAAGGCTTGCTTCCAAACCAAACACGAAAATCACCATCCTCTGCAAATTGATCACAAGTAAACTAGGATTCAGTTCCTAAGAGTTTGGGGGGACGCTCAGTTGCACACTCTCAGTTGCAAAAATAAATGAGTGAAAAGAATCATTTAGATACAAGTAAACTATGATTCAATTCCTGAGAGTTTGGGGGGACTAATAGTTGCTTACTCTCAGTCTTCATTTATAATCAGTTGCGCACTCTCAGTTGCAAAAATAAATGAGTCAAAAGAACCATTTAGATCTAGTAACAAATTATAGCAACTCACTCATCATATATAATCTACCAACTTATAGCAAAATGTGACTCATCATTGCCTACACACACAACCAAAATAAAATGCAAGAAATTGAACATAAATCATAAAAGCATGTATGAGAATCAAACACTTTCCTCGAAAATATTGTGAAGATGAAGTACCCAAGACTGAGGGCGTCAAGCTTCAGCCAAACCCACCGCGAGATGATGAATCTTCGATTTGGGGGTTGTTCGAGCGTCGATATTTGGGGGAATTCGATGGCGATGGGGTGGGTTTAGAACGGTGGTTTGGAAGAATCGATGAGGTGGAGCGTCAGGATTTGGGGGAATTCGATGGCGACGATCTAGGGTTTTCGATTTGGGGGAGAGTTTGAGATCGATTCGAAATGAGAGGAACGAGAGGGGAAGAGAATGAGCGTGAGATGGATTTCGAAATCCCTAAAATGCCCTCAACACTTAGATAGATCTATAGAGTTTAGGCGGATAAGATCTCAGCCGTTGGATCGAGATCCAATGGCTGAGATCTTCAACTCACGATAAGGAGCTCAGCTCACCATCTCATAATAGACTCACTCACTCACTCTCTCTCTCTCTCTCTCTCTCTCTCTCTCTCTCTCTATATATATATATATATATATATATATATATATATATACACACTAGACTTGCCCGTTGACACGTGCCTACAGCACGTCTTCGGAACGGTGCACCTTATTTGATCATATAAAATAGTTTTGAAGGTCCAGCAAATTAATTGAAGTAGCAAATATATTATATGAGAAACTTTTGGGGTCCAGCAAAAAACATATTATATGATTTTTTTTTATTTTTTTGAATTATTTTTAAAGTTATTAAATTTTAATTTTTTTAGTTTTTTAATTTTTAATATTTTTTAAATTTTTTAAATTTTTATTTTCTTAATTTTTTGAATAGAAGAGGGAGGGAGAGAAAGAGAGAAAAAGTAATTAAATAAATATAGGAGTTGTTTTGGGTGGGGGATTTAAATTTGAGTTTTTGGGGGGGAAAACTTTGGGAGGGGGGGGGGGGGGAATATGTTTTGTGAGGTTAGATCTGAACCTTTGATTTTTGGGGGGGATTGAAGGAGAGCCACTTGATAGCTTTCTATGTATTTTATTATATAGATATATATATAGGAAAATGCTCGGTTGAAAACGGGTATGTTTTCATCGGGTTGGAAAACACAGATCTGAGCCATTAGATCGCTCCCGATCTTGATCAACGGCTCAGATCGAAATCCGCTCAACGCTCCCACTAAGGGGCTCTAAAAGCGGAGGGGCCTTTTTGGAACTTCACGCCAAAAAATGCTTCAGACTTAGCATTTTTTTGTCGTGAAGTTTTTTTTTGCAAAAATTTATACTTAGGTCGTTGTTGGAACAATGGCCTAGGTTTTTTTTTAATAAAAAAATTCAACCTAGGCCGTTGTGAAGTTTTTTTTGCAGAAAATTATACTTAGGCCATTGTTGGGAACAACGGCCTAGGTTGTTTTAAAAAAAAAAAATTCAACCTAGGCAGTTGTTCCCAGGTATGTACATACTCAGATCTGAGCCATCTCCCTCATTCTTTGACAAGTCTTTCTCTATCTGGAGCTCCCCAAACCCATTCCCTAAACCCTAGCTCTACTCCAACCTCCTCTCTCTCAATCTGAAACTCTTCTCGATCTCCCCCTCTTCTCGATCTATCTCTATCTATTTCTCCCTCTCCCGAATACCCCAAACCCTAACCCAATCCGAAATCTCCCAAATCACCCGAACCCTAGCACAAATTCTTCGATACCCTAGACTCTACAACTTGTTCGTCTACAGCAGTGGCTCCTTACATCTTCGATAACTCTCTCTCTCTCTCTCTTTGGACTTGGTAGTCACATAATGAACTATGTTAATTTATTGAACATTTTTTTAGTTTTTAAGTTTGATTTTTTGTACTATGCGTAGTAGTCTTCAATTTAGAGAGAGTACAATTTTATATCATGTGTGTTGTATATATTTTGTTGACATTTTTATAGATGTAGTGTTAGTTGTAGTTGAAGAAAATAGGAAAAGAAAACAAACGAGATCCAAAAATTCCAAAATTTGACGACTTGGTTGGGCTCACTACGCAGAAGGCAACACAATTTGTAGTGGCAATTTTCGTCTCACGGTTTGCAAGATACGTCCGTTTATCACTTTTATTCAATGAAATGGATATAAAGCAATACACAGTCATATATTACAAACCGAGAATTGGAACTCACCTCTGCAAGTTGCGTTGGCTTGTGTTTGGTGTCCCAGACGTAACTGCCAAATTTCGGAATTTTTGCATCTCGTTTGTAATGTATTGTCGCGTATATGAAAAAACTTCTATATACCTTGGAATTTTTTAGTACGAGCTCACTAGAAAACTGCTCAAACGAATTCCAAAAAATACGAAACTGTGGGAGTAGGTCGGGCTAACCATTCACAACCCAACGCAACTTGTAGTTGCGAATTCCGACCCACGGTTTGCGAGATACGTCAATGTATCACTTTTCGCTCTTTTTCAAGAGTAAAAGTGATACTCGACCGTATCTTTCAAACCGTCAGTCGGAACTCGCTTGTACAAGTTGCATTACCTTGTGTGCGGGGAGCCCAACCCAATTGTAAAGTTTTTTTTTTTTTTTTACTGTCGTTTTTGTGGTTTTCTCAAGAATTTTGTTATGTATTTAACAAGTTTTCAATAGAAAAATGGCTCAAAATTACAAAATTTTGCAGGTAGACCGTTTTCGCCACTCACAAGCCAAAGCAACTTGTGGTTGGGAGTTCTCACCCACGGTTTGATATATGCATCCGTGGATCGCATTTCGCTCTTTTTTCAAGAGTAAAAGTGATACACAGCCGTATCTTGAAGACCGTTAGTCCAACTCGCTTCTACAAGTTGCGGTGGCTTGTGTGCGGCAATTTAGACCCATTCGCAAAGTTTGGTATTTTTTTGAAAGCTGTTTTTACGGTTGTCTTACGTATTTTGTTTCGTATCTATATATATGTCATTTTCTTTTGAACAAATTATTTTATATATGTGAACTTTCTTATAGAGAAATGGTTAGAACGAGGAGAATTGGAAGGTCATCTGTTAGTGGTCGGGGCGAACATTCCACAGAAGTAAGAGAACTATTAATTTGTATTGTGAATTTTGTATGTAGTGGAATTGTTAGTACACAATAATAATTTTACAATGTGTTGGTGTAGGTTGGTGCATCCTCTTCGACTCCAGCATGACGAGGTCCAGGACCAATATATGACGGTGACAACGGCCTAAGATTTAAAAAAAAAAAATTGTTGCTCTCTGACTTGTTGCTCCTTTTAGCTTGGGCAAGTCAGAGAGCAAACCAAAAAATCCAAATTTTTTTGCTATAACTTAGGCCGTTGTTGGAGACAACGACCTAAGCTTTAAAAAATAAATTTGTTGCTCTCTGACTTGTTGCTCCTTTTAGCTTGGTCAAGTCAGACAGCAAACCCAAAATTTGAATTTTTTTGCTATAACTTAGGCCGTTATTGGAGACAACGGCCTTAGTTTTAAAAACAAAATTTGGATTTTTATGAGTTCTACACAAAAGACTTAGTCTTCAACTAAAGGTCGTTGTCTTTAACAACGGCCTAGGTTTAGAAAATAAAAAAATTTAAATGAAAAGTGAACACAGCAGCTGCAGGCTGCTACACATCATTCTAAAAAAAACTTCTACACACAATTACACTTCAATCCCACCAACATATACAGTTAACAACAACACTAACACCAATAACAACTCAAAAAGAACAACAACAAAATTAACAATCAACAAAAACCAACAACACTTGAGTCTCAACAACATTTAAAATTAACAACAGTTGCATCAATATCTAACATATTAAAACTGTACATCAAAAAATTGTAATTCACAATGCATCATCATATCTCTCGTCGGAACTCTCTTCATCGGATGGATTCACTTCTTGCGGATTGATTGTCCTTCATTCAAAGATAAGTTTTAGTTAGTGATAAATTTATTTACCATAAATAAAGTATAATAAATTTAAAAGAGGGAGAAAAAGAAAGTACGAGTCTTACCCCTCAAATAATGCTGGACAATTTCTTGAATCATGATCCATTTGCACAATGCCGCATGTTCGGCACCGTCTTGATTTTTTAATGCGAAGCTGCTCTCTTATCGGCCTCAATCTTTTGGCACGAGGCATTCCCTTTGTCATGCATTGTTGTGGATCCCTTACGCGTGTAGGTATGTTCATTGCCTTCATCATGAGGTTGTGCACTACAATGCGGTTGTGCACTACCATCGGGTTGTGTACTACCTAGCTGTTCTGTACTATCATGCGGTTGAGAGGCCTCTTCAGGTTGTTCACCCAATTCGAGTTGTAGCCGAGAGATGCCGTCAATGATCTTCTGCAAATTCTCTAAAGTGTATTTGTAACTTTTATTGGAGGAACAACCAAAATCGACAATCTGTTTTGCGTGGTAGCTCAACTCACAATATCGAGAAGCAAAATTCTCGGTATTGGGTTCGGTTGGAACAGATGTATAACTTCTTCTCATCACATCCCGGGTCCATCTTCTTTTAATGTATACATCCGGAAGGGATGTGTGATGGCTGAACTGAAGAACTGCTAAAATATGCCTGCAAGGAATGCCAACGAAGTCGAAGAAGTGACAAGAACATGAAATAATTCGGTTGAGTTTGCATAACTGAAAAAGGCTAGCCGGTTCTGATTCTCCACAGAGTATAAATGGAAGGTTGAACTATCCGGTGTCTCAAGATCACCAACGAATGTCACATTATACATGAAGCTTTTTGTAACTTCATCTTGGAATTTGTAAAAAAAATTCAAAGTGTATGTTTTCGCCATTTGTGCCTCCAAAGCCCATTCACTCTTCAACTTCAAGCTCTTCTCATGGTTACGATGATTTTCTTTCAGTTCATCGTGTCTTTGCCTTCCCAAAAAAGGTTGAAGATGACGGCAAATTCATGCAAGGAATATTTCTTTTCTATATGATGCTTCAAGGCAGAATGCGATGACTCAACTCGTTGGCTACTCAACATGCCGACCCAAAAAGAATTTTTAGCGTAGATGGGTGCCCAATTTTCACCGATATCAAATAGATCGTTCAACCATTCCGTATTGCGAAATCAATAAATTTCATTTTTCTACAAATTCATGTACATATTCAGAATTGTAGATGACATTCTTCAATGATTTCGTAAACTTGTCGATATCGTTCGACATACGCACCTCCTACGGTAACTTATCCAATATGTGCCAAATACAAAACCGATGCCGAGTCTGGGAGAAAACTTTCTTCACTGCGGTGGTGATCTCACAGTCTTGATCAGTGACGATACTGGATGGAGCACGATTCATAATACCTAACCACTTTTCAAAGAACCATTCAAACGAAGAGGCCGTCTCATTTGGAATGAACCCACCTCCTAAGAAAGTCGATTGCCAATATTGATTCACTCTAACAAAGGGAATAAATAACATTCCATACCAGTTCGTATTATACGTGGCACCAAAGCAAAGTACATCGCTAAATTCTTGATATTTCATCCTAGAAATACCATCAATCCATATACAATGTGACAACCGCCCTTCGGAATCTACTTGAATGTCATAAAAATGAAGGATCTGTCTGTTTCTTAGATTCGAAAAAATCAATTAGCATTTTCGAATCATGTCCTTTCAATGCTTCTTGCGAGTCTCTAAGTAAATTTCTAACATCTTTTTCGGTGAATCCTACTTGATCGTGACCACCACTAGCACTTTCGAAGAAGAGCATTTGTCGACATGTCTGGATATTAGCTTGGTTGAATTGATCTATTATCCTTTTATCCATATTTGATACGGAACAGTTTCGGGGCAAAAGATGCCTTCACCGGGTGAGGTAAATTCGTGATTGTGTGCTTCATAAAATGAATACAACACCCATGTATTACTTGCTTCATTCAATTTTACACGAACGCAAGCCTTGCAACCCGTTCTATAGGTTGTTCACCGTTCACCATCAGTATGTTGACTTGGCGACGACCTGGCTTTATTACACAGAGATGACTTATCTACTTTCACTCCTTCCTTTAATTTATTTCCACCCTTACGCAATGCAAAACCCCCACATCGAGCATATGATGAATAGAAATTTTCGGCCTCAACTAAAGTTGGAAACATCATACCTAACTTTGGTTTTAGGTGTTCTTCGAATAACATCATGGAATCAATGATTAGTTCTACCTGCACAAAATTATTGCCGATCCGTATCGTTATTCATCTGTAAAAAAAAAATTATGGTAAATTAATACACACATCATATATAAAACAGCTTGTTAACAAATAATTGTAATATATATAGATACGAAATAAAATACGTGAGAAAGCCTTGCAAACGACGTTCAAAAAATATGAAACTTTGCGATTGGGTCCGGCTTGCCATACACAAGGTAACAGAACTTGTACAAGCAAGTTTCGATCCACGGTTTGCAAGATACGATCATGTATCGCTGTCAATCTTGGAAAAGAGGGGAATGCGATACACGGATGCATATAGTAAACCGTGGGTGATAACTCGCAACTACAAGTTGCTATGGCTTGTGAGTGGCGAGACAGACCTACTCGCAAAATTTCAGATTTTTCAAGTGTGTTTTCTATAGAAAACTTGCTCAAAACATAACAAAATTCATGAGAAAATCGCACAATCGACGGTAAAAAAACTAAACTTTGTGAGTGGGTCTGGCTCCCCGCACACAAGGTAACGCAACTTGTACAAGCGAGTTCCGACCCACGGTTTGAAAGATACGGCCGTGTATCGCATTCACTCAGGAAAAATGCCAACAGTGCGATACATTGACGTAGCTCGCAAACCGTGAGTCGGAACTCGCAACTACAAGTAGCGTTGAGTTGCGAGCTGTTAGTCCGACATGCTCGCAAAATTTCTTATTTTTTGGATGTCGTTTCCTAGTGAAGAGTCCCTCGATAAAATTAACCATTAGTTATTGTAACATCTCGCAAAATTGGAAATGAAAATTTTGCCCTCGTGTGTTACGCACGTGTATTTTGTAACGTGTTTTGTAACGTGAAATGACAATTGGAAATAACAATTTTAGTCTAATAGATTCTAGCCTATTAGACTAATTGTTTAAATTAATTAAAAGCAAGCCCACAAGACAAGCCCATTAATTAAATCTCATTTTTCGTTGTGCATGGACTCACACATGACATGTAACAACTTTTAATACACATATTAGAATTATAAGATTTTTATTTATTTTTGTGTGTGTGTGTGTGTGCACTAGTGCACAACACGTGCACGTGTTTTAGAGAGAGAGAGGGGGGCCGGTTTTAGAAGAGGAGAGGTCGGGAGTTATAGGAGGGTAAAAGGTGGAGAAGTGGGAGAGTGGATAATTAAGTGGGTAGTTATTAGGTGGGTGAGATTTGCATTTTAGCCCTTTTTTTTTCCTATAAACACACCCCTTCTTTTCTTCTCATTTTCACACCAAAACAAAACAAATTAGAGAGAGAAAAAAGAAAGAGAGTTAGAGAGTGTTCTTGTTGCATTGGAGGCTTGTTGGAGTGCACTTGCTAGGAGGAGAAGGGCTAGGAGTTTGCTTGTTGCAGCTAGAAGTTGTGTCTCATTATCTTGTTTGCAAATTCTTCATAAGAGGTGGGTGATCTTGTGCTTTCTAAATGTAGGAAATGCATGCTAATATGTTAAATGAGTAGTATAGATAAACTTGATGAGATAAATGTAGAACAAACCCATGCTATTATATGTGCTATGAATGGTAGTAAATTTTCGTTATGATTAAGAAACTAATTGTCATCATGTTAGTAGAAATGAGGAAATGAAACAATGAATTATTGCCATGAACAAATATGCATGTTAATTTACAAATGTCAAAATATATAATTATATGGAAAATTTGTTGAGATTTCTCTTGTGGTTAAAAATGAATTTTTGTGAAGTTAATTTGGTACACATAGATTTATTTAAATTGTTTGTAAGAGATACAAATTGATATTTTTGATTAAATTGAAGAAATACAATTCATGTTCATTACTGAGAAAAAGTAATTTGAAGTTTAGATTAATTATCTAAAATATCAATTATAAATTTGTGAGCTACTGTTTGAAAGTAAACTCAGTTTAGATAAAATAATTACAAGCCTAATGAAAGATTAGATCGAATGAAAAATAGAGTTTTGTGAAGATAATTGAATAACAGTAAGATTGAACAAAAACAGATTAGTATAACTTGGTATCAGAATTTGCACTTGGACTTATTGGTTAGTCGGTGCACCATAAGTCATTACTGTAGCATGGGTTAGTTGTTGTTTTTGGGTTCGAAACTTGGCACCCCCCCTTTTATTTTGTTCGATTTTTCTAAATAAACCACAGAGCCGAAGAGCAATATGTATCGCTTTCGGCCCACCTTTATAACACCAAGTCCACTTGAACTTAGTGGCTTTCGGTGTGGGCTTAGTGAGTTTACTGTGTGGGGCGGGGGAGCTTGGGTTCGAAACCTAGTGGCTTCAAATATTTTTTTGGGGTTTGTTTTAATTAAAAGGAGTGTTTAAATGCCATTAAAAAATTGGAGAAAAATTCTAGTATTCATATAAAATGATATAGAATTATTAAAAATAGTTTTAGAGTTTTTTTATGAATATTTTGAGAAATAAAAAGAGGAATTGAGATAGAAAATGAGTTATTGATTTCAAAATTGTTTATTTGAGTATATGACATTTACTTTAGAAGAAGAGTAAATATACATGTGAATTGATTTCTCTTGATGAGATTATACACTTATTTGATTTAAGAAATACTTGATGTGGGTTAAGATATGAATTTTTATATGAGCTTAATTTGCTAACGAGACTTAAAGTGGATGAATATGTGTTCATGAAAAGAAATATTGTTCTATTTTGAATTGTAAATGAATAAATGAATCATGAGTAATATTAAGATAAGACATTGATTAAATTGTGAATAAGTTGAAGATAAGAATACATTGAGTTTAATACATGATTATTGAAGGGTATGAGTACCCATGGATTCTTGTACATGAAAGGTTATGATTTAGAGTTTAGTGAGACCTCGGGTACCAGCATTGTTGAATTAAAATATTTGAGTTGTATTTTTGAGATATGGCCATGGAGCTATCTCGGTATTTGTGATTAAGTTCGGTAGGGAGTAAAACTAACTCTAGGTATGCTAATTTATTCATGTCTTGAACTTAAGAACTAGGCACTAAGAGAAGATGTAGCAAACCTGGGCAAACATAAGTGGGGCACTCTTTATAATCGGGCAGTGTACTCCAGGACTATAGACCTAGTCGGACGGTGTACTCCGAGACTGAGGTTGCTTCGATGGAGACGAGCTTTTATTTTAAATCCGGGACTATGCGTAGTCGGGCAGATAGTTTGCCGCACTCCAGTGTATATACGTATACCAGGGCTAGAGGGGCACTTGCGGGTGGTTCGCACGACGAGGAGTCTGTTATAACAGTCGGGCGGTGTACTCCGGGACTGGGATTCGTACTTGTGGAATGTCTAAATCTTGCTTTATTACTGGGTAGTTTTCATGGCGAGGGATCGAACCTTTCAATATGGAGTACGTAGGTGCTTGCCCTCGGACCTATATAGTATGGGATGCATAGAATCCGAACAAGTATGCATTAGTGTCATCTTAGCATAAAATATCTGCATTAGGCATTAAGGCATTGCATACACTTACATGTTTAGAGTAGTCACATTTAACACTTTATTTGAATTCAAGTTTGTGGTTTATTAAAGTATTAAGATCGTTATATTTCCGGCATAGAAAGGATGACCGTGTATAACATTTTCGTCGGTTGTAAGCAATTGACGTGCCTACAGTTTTATATGCAGGAGATAGATTTTCATGAAGATATAAAGTTGATATGCTACTGTTGATTTATTTAAATGTTAAAGATGATGCAATTGTATAATTTTTCATTATTGTACTTCATTTTATCTTCCGCTCTGTAAGAAATTGTGAAGGACTCTGTTGTATTATAAAAAGTTTAAATTTTCTTGTAAAATTGTACAAAGTGAAGTGTAAAGATCCTGTAGAATTTTAAATTCGGTCGTATTTGGAATTCGGGGTGTTACAAATTGTTGTTGTTGTTTGATATATGGTAGAAATCCACACAAACGAGATTAAAAAATTCCGAAACTTTGGAGTAGGACGGACGCAAAACACATGAGCCAACAAAATTGGTAGAGGTGAGTTTCGACTCACGGTTTGCAATATACGCCGATGTATCGCTTTCACCCACGAAAAATAGTCGAAAGCGGGACACGGTCGTACACTTCAAACCGTGAATCCAAACACTTCTACAAGTTGCGTGGGCTTGTGCGTGGCGAGCCCAACGTACTCGCAAAATTGCATAATTTTTGGATCTCTTTGTGCGCTATTACTAACAACGAACAACAACAACTAATACAACATCCACATCGAAAATAACACTATAATTACCTAATCTATAATTAGCTACACATAATATACAAATTATACACTCAAACATTGAATAAAAAATTTCAATCAATTAACCTAGTTAGATCTACTAAAATAGAAAAAAATTATTACCTTTCACAATGAGGGTTTTTGGAAAGAAGATAAAGGAGGTCCTTGCGCGCTGCTGTAGAGAAAGGAAGGGGAGTAGGGTTTGGCTAATTTCTTTAGGATTAGGGTTTTAGGGTTGGGGAGATTTCATATGGGTTAAGGTTTTTTTGAAATCCGGATCTTCAAAGGAAGAGGGCAAGAGTGTGAGAAGATGGAGAGATTGAGTGAGAAGCATCTAGCAAGAGAGAGCTAGGGTTTTCAGATCGAGAGAGAGAGAGAGAGAGCTAGGGTTTGGGAAATGGGTTTCTCGAGCTCCAGTAGCGATAGAGAGAGAGAGTTGTGAAGGAGATGACGATCTGAGTATGTACAAGTGTTTGGAGAAACAAAACACTTGTACATACCTAGGTCGTTGTTGGGAACAACGGCCTAGGTTGATTTTTTTAATAAAAAAACAACCTGGGCCGTCGTTCTCTAAACGACCTAAGTATAACTTTTTGCAAAAAAAAACTTCACGCCAAAAAAATGCTAAGTCTGAAGCGTTTTTTGGCGTAAAGTTCCAAAAATGCCCCTCCACTTTTAGAGCCCCTTAGTGGGAGAGTTGAGCGGGTTTCAATCTGAGCCGTTGATCAAGATCGGTAACGATCAACGAATCAGATCTGTGTTTTCCAACCCGGTGAAAACATACCCGTTTTCAACCGAGCATTTGCCATATATATATATATATATATATATATATATATATATATATATATATATATATATATATATATATATATAGGGAAAGCTTCGGTTGTGCACTCCTCTAGTGCACACAGCCGTGTGCACTCGCGCTCAGCCGTCCGATTTGGGTTTTGATCATGATGCAGATCTAAAGGCTGAGACTCTGTCCCGCTCTTCTCACACTTGCGAAGGGGTATTTTGGTCTTTACCCCTCCCGAAAGACCCCTACCCTCTCTTTCTCTCCACCTTTTCGATCTGTCATCTCTTTCTCCCTACCTTTTTGATCTGAGCCCCTTTCCCCCCCAAAAAAAGAAACCCTAATCTCGGATCGTCGAGCGAATTCTCTTTCTCTCCATACGACACGATCTGTCCCCTACCCTCTCTTTCTCTCTAAATTTTCGATCTGCTGCCCCTTTTCCCCAAAAAAAAGAAACCCTAATCTAAATGCGTCGAGCGACCTCTCTCTCTCTCTCCATCGATGTGAAACCCTAATCTCCTAATCTCTCTACCTCTTTCTCCTCTAGTGAGACGACTACCCCAGGTTTCGCTTCTCTTTCTCAGATCGCTCTACCTCTCTCTCCTCTAGTCAGACGACTACCCCAGCTGTTCACCGAAACCTCCCTCTCTTTGTCTCTCTTGGTCGACGGATCTGCCCCTCTCTCGAGCGACGCTCCAATCTCAAGAATCAAAACCTCAAAGGTATAAAATTAACCCTAGTTTCTTATTTTTTTAATCTTGTTTGAAAAAATTTGGTCTAGATTAAATTAGGTAGATTGGGAGATATCTTTGTGAAACTAATTTGCAGCTATTTTAGGTTATGGTAAAAAAAATCTTCAATATTGATTACTAAATAAGATAATAATTTGCAGACGTATACTGTCATAGTAATCTGATTATGTATTGGAATTTGTAATAGGTATGGAGAGTGGGGAAGGTTGCTCACAACTCGGTGATAATTTTTTGTGTATTCAAGAAGGTGACTTTACATCTACTATTGACGAGCATCTAATACCTAAGTTAGGTATGAAATTTGATTTGAGCTTGCAGAAAGTTATTATGATACCTATGCAAAATGTGCTTGTTTTCAAATGCGTATGGGACCTCATAAACTGAAGAATGGTGAAGTAGTGGAGAAAACGTTTCTTTGTAATAAAGTGGGGGTGTCGAAAAGTAAAAATAATGAAATTAGAATGGGTAATACATCTAAAACTACTTGCAATGCATTGGTACGTGTGAAATTAAACAAAGAAACGAATTCATGGTCTTTTTATTCTTTTCATAAAGTCCACAATCATGCATTCACCTCACCTGGTAGACGGCATTTGTTGCCGTCTAACCTTGTTGTGTCAAGTTCTGATAGAGTCATAATGGAGCAACTTACGGGTGCTAATATTCCAACATACAAATAAATACTTTTTTTTGAATGTTCAAGTGGGGGATATGATAGGGTTGGATTTTCCATAACCGATGCTAGAAATCATAAAAGAGACTTGAGGGAGTCATTGAAAGGTCACGATGGTCAAATGTTGGTAGATTTTTTCAAATGGCAAATGGAAAAAGATCCATCATTTTTTTATGCATTCGAGCAAGATGAGTGTGGTAGATTGTCTCATTTTATTTAGGTTGATGGGATTGCTCGAATGAATTATGAGCTATTTGGTGATGTAGTTTCATTTGATGCAACCCACAGTAGAAACCGTTACGGAATGCTATATGTTCCATTTGTTGGAATAAATCATCATTGGCAGTCTATTTTTCTTGGTTGTGGTTTCATCCCAAATGAAACAGCTTCATCTTTTGTTTGGTTATTTCAAAAAGGGCTAGGAGTCATGAAGAAAGCTCCTCTTGGCATTGTAACGGATCAAGACCGGGGTACTGGTTCTCCAATAAAAGAAGTTTTCCCTCAAATTCGCCATAGATATTGCATATGGCATATTTTAGATAAGATCCCTGGGGAGGTGCCTCAATTGGTTCAAAATGTTAAGTTTATGGATGCATTTAAAGATAATATTTGGAATTCGTATAATAGTGTTTGCTTTGAAGATCGATGGAAGTCTTTGGTTGTTGAATTTGGGGTAGAAAATAATAAATGGTTGAATGATATTTTTGAAATACGTGAGAAATGGGCCCCTGTATATCATAGGGCTCATTTTTGGGTCAGCATGTCAAGTAGCCAAAGAAGTGAGGGAATGAATTCATTCTTAAAGAAGCACACACAAAAGAAGTATTCACTTCATGAATTTGCTTTGATCTTCAAAAGAGTAATTGGTAGGCAAAGAGAAGAAGAACTTAAAGTGTAACCCCTGTTTCTGATTATACGGATTTTCATTTCTTTTTTTTCCTCCATGTATTCTTGTATTTCAATTTCCGTATAAATTCTTTCCAATGTATTTAAATCCTTTTGAATCTCCTATTGAAACCCAAATTTATATTCTAACTAGAATCTTGTCTCTCTTCTTTTTATTTATTTACTTTGAAGCCTAAGTTAATCCATTCTATCATTTATTAATTATTTTGAATTCATTTGAAGCCCAAAGAGTAGCCCATCTCTTGTTGGATTTTATCCCAAACCCAATCCCATCTCCTATTGGACTCTAACCCTAAACCCAAACCCACAAACCCATACACACAGCCATATACAAATTTGTTCACATTTCCCCACTCTGCACAATCCCCCGTATCCCAATTCCCCACTATCTCTAACTACCCCTTATTTAATATTATATTATTATTTATTAAACCAGCCCCACTCTCTCCCATTTCTACCTCTCCCCTACTCTCTCCCCCTCCCCGACTCTCTTTCTCCCCCTCTGTTTCCCAAAACTCAACAGAACGAAACAGAGCTTTCCCCATCGTCGTCCAGCTCGAGCGCCATCACAGCAGTCGTCGCCACCTACCATCATCATCATCATCGATGTCTCGCCTCTGCCTGCTCCTCCTTAACCCCGAGCACCTCCACTTATCTCCATCACCCCGTCCGCCATTACCGAAGAACCCAACTTCGCCCTCCGCCATGGTTACCGCTCAGCCTCCATCGCAACCCTTCCTCCTCGTTGTCCAGTCCCCGTCGTCTTCTTCATCGAGCAGCCCTCGCTATCGCCGCTCCTCACCCGCACTCCAAACACCAGCATCACCAACTTCATCTTCGCCCCACCATTGCCACCACCTTCGCAAAGCTTCCGCACACACCGACATCCACCGAAGGCTCCTTCTTCCATCGTCTTCGCCGTTGAACACTCGAGCCTCCGCCGCTTTCTCGTCCTCCTCTGGTTCGAACGAAAACAAAGCCTCCTCCCATCCACGCACGCCGTCGTCCCTGTCTCCGAGTCCTGTCGCCGTGCCCTCGCTTCCTTGCCGCCATTGTTGATCATCTCCACCTCCGAACCTATCTCCGGTCACCACTACCGCCTCGAACTCTGCCACCCCCTATTCTCCTCGCCTGCCGTCCTCCTCCCTAGCGCTCACGACGGGGCCCTCACCGCTGCAGTTGCTTCCCAACCCACTACAAAAGATACTGCTTTTACCGGGAATTATTCCCCGGCGTTTTACTAGTAGCGCCGGAGTAGGGAGTGAGTAGGAATTGGGCGCCAGAAGGGATGGTCATACACCGGCGGTCGATTTAAAACGCCGGCGTATGTTAGTATTCACCGGCGTTTTACTTAAACACGCCGGTGAAGTTTATTATTCACCGGCGTTTTTTATTATAAACGCCGGCGAATATACGGACACATTCACCGGCGTGTCCAATTAAAACGCCGGTGAATAACTGGGATAAAACCCGCGAACCCTAATCTTTCGCTCGCCATTTTCCCAATACCCAAAAAAAAAAAAAAAAAGAGGCGCTTCGTTTCCCTCCTTCCTTGCTCTACTTCCCGCGTGTTTGCCTCCGCCGCTTCGTCCTCTTCGACGGCCTTCGACCTTTCGAAATCGTCCCTTCTTCCCTTCGGCCTTTTCGATTTCCCTCTTCCCTCTCTCTATTTGGAGGTGAATCGACGGTCGCCCCGCTCTCTCTCTCTCTCTCCTACGCCCCCGCCCTCGTCGCCCCGCTCCCTCTCTCTCTCTTCGGTATGATCTCTTAATTTCCCTTATTTTCCAAAAAAAGCAGCTTTTTTCAGTTTATTCATCTTGATTTCCTTAACATGAACGGTTTAGTTGAGATGAAGAATTAATAGAAAAATATATGCTTAGATAATGGAAATTTTCATCTTCTTTTACTGTTAATGAAGCTGATTTCATGCATCTGATTGTCTTCATGGCATGTTTGTTTTTTTACCCAAAATGGGTTCACTGTGAACTGAGGATGCTCTAGGTACGTATGCCAATATCCTCCGGCCGGATATGCACAACAATTGGATTTTAGATTTAGTTGGGCACAATGAATTAGTAGAGCAACATATAAGCTCACATAATGGGAAATTTTCATTTTCAGATACTGTTAAAGTAACCTGATTGCAATCTTTGGCATGGTTTTTTAACACAAAATGGGTTCACTTCCAAACTAAGTATGCTGCTAGCATACCCATTTTCTTTCACTGTTAATGAAGCTGATTTCATGCATCTGATTGTCTTCTTGGCATGCATGTTTTTTTACCCAAAATGGGTTCACTGTGAACTGAGGATGCTATAGGTTCGTATGTCAAAATCCTCCGGCCGAATATGCACAACAATTGGATTTTAGATTTAGTTGGGCTAAAGTAGTAGAGCAACATATAAGCTCAGATAATGGGAAATTTTCATTTTCAGATACTGTTAAAGTAACCTGATTGCAATCTTTGGCATGGTTTTTTAACACAAAATGGGTTCACTTCCAAACTAAGTATGCTGCATAGCATCCCCATTTTCTTTCACTGTTAATGAAGCTGATTTCATGCATCTGATTGTCTTCTTGGCATGCATGTTTTTTTACCCAAAATGGGTTCACTGTGAACTGAGTATGCTATAGGTACGTATGCCAAAATCCTCCGGCCAGATATGCACAACAATTGGATTTTAGATTTAGTTGGGCTAAAGAAGTAGTAGAGCAACATATAAGCTCAGATAATGGAAATTTTCATTCTCAGAAACTGTTAGAGAAGCTGATTGCCATCTTAGGCATGATTTTTTAACAAAATGGGTTCACTTCCAAACTAAGTATGCTGCTAGCATCCTCATTTTCTTTCACTGTTAGTGAAGCTTATTTTCATGCATCTGATTGTCATCTTGGCATGTTTTTTTTGCTCCAAATGGGTTCGCTGTGAACTGAGGATGCTATAGGTACGTATGCCAAAATCCTCCGGATACGCACAACAATTGGGTTTTAGATTTAGTTGGGCTGAAGAAGTAGTATAGCAACATATAAGCTCAGATAATGGAAAATTTATCATTTTCAAATACTGTTAAAGTAACCTGATTGTCAATCTTTGGCATGGTTTTTTATACCAAAATGGGTTAACTTCCAATCTAAGTATGCTGCTAGCATCCCCATTTTCTTTTTTTGTTGTTAGTGAAGCTTATTTTCATGCATCTGATTGTCATCTTGGCATGTTTTTTTTACCAAAATGGGTTCACTGTGAACTGAGGATGGTATAGGTACGTATGCCAAAATCCTCCGGCCGGATATTGGGCTACAATTGGGTTTTAGATTTAGTTGGGCTGAAGAAGTAGTAGAGCAACATATAAGCTCAGATAATGGAGAAATTTTTCATTTTCAGATACTGTTAAAGTAACCTGACTGCAATCCTTGGCATGGTTTTTTAACAAAATGGGTTCACTTCCAAACTAAGTATGCTGCATAGCATCCCCAGTTTCTTTCACTGTTAATGAATTGAAGCTTATCCCATGCATCTGATTGTCATTTTGGCATGTTTTTTTGACCAAAATGTGTTCACTGTGAACTGAGGATGCTATAGCTCTATGCCAAAATCCTCCGGCTATGTACAACAATTGGTTCACTCTGAAAAATATATGCTTACATACTAGACATTTTCATTTTTCTTTTACTGTTTCTTTTGTTTATTATTATTATTATTATTATTATTATTATTATTATTATTATTATTATTATTATTATTATTATTATTATTATTATTATTATTATGAGATAAGTGATTATTAGTAGTCATGAACAGAATAGTTCATGAGTCATCAGATCTTCTTGTTACCGTAGTTACAGCACGACGCGCTCATTATTCGGCCGATTCCTCTTCATCAGCAAAATACCCTTTACCATCATCATCTCCTTGAACGGAAAGCCAAATACAGGGGAGACTATAGTCGATTTTTTTTATGCTCGAATACAGGGTGTGCGATAAAATACCACTAAGGTGGTTGTGATCATTTCCACAAAAGGTCGTTTAGGGTTTGGTGAATAGAGTAGATTGTGTTAAGATATTTTTTTTTGTACATTTTTTGGAGCCACAATTTCTTTATTTTACAGTTAAAGATTATATCGTTTATTTATTTGCAGCTAGGGATGGTTTTCAAATAGGTAAAATTTAATATACAAAATGCCTTTTACTGTTATTACTATTTAGTATATCAAATTTTAATTTCAGACTGTGTGCTATTGATATAATGGATAGAAGTTGGATTAGTAAACTACGATTATCCAAGGAGTACCGTGATGGTATTAAAGATTTTATTATCTTTGCCAAACGACATTCCCGTGATCCCAACCTAATCCTTTGTCCATGCCTCTGCTGTACAAATTGTATGCTGAGGACATGTGACGTAGTACATACACACTTGGCTGTCAACGGTTTTCTTCAAGGGTACACAAGGTGGTTTTGTCATGGAGAGGATCATACGGCAGCTTCTGTTCGTCCGGTTGTATTAGAAAATGAAGCTGAGCCCTTAGTGAACGAAGACTTAAGCGTTCCCGATGAGATGCATGCTTTGTTACAAGATGCCATGGGGATTCATAATGTTCCTTTTCACACCAATGACCCAACAACCGAAGTTCACAATGAGTCAACAGAAACAAACCAGATTGGTGGTGGGGTGGACGAGGAAATGTCTGGCCCCACCCCTGAAAATAATAAGCAGCAAGAATCCTTCGCTAAGTTACTTGAAGATGCTAGTACTCCGTTGTACCGCGACTGCACCAAATTTTCTAAGTTCTCATTCATTGTCAGACTATTTCAGATTAAATGTTTAAACGGGTGGTCTGCTAAGTCCTTCACTATGCTACTTGAATTGTTGAATGAAGCATTTCCTGAAATCTGTATTCCAAACTCAGCCTATAAAATAAAAAAATTTCTAAGATCTCTCGATCTAGGATATGAGAAGATAGTAGCATGTCCAAATGACTGTATGCTTTTCACGAGTGGTAAGGAAAGTCTGGAGAATTGCGAAGTGTGTGGTTCTTCGAAATGGAAAGAAAGACCAAATCAAGACGAGGGAGCCAGTGGATCTACGAAGCGAAGTAGGAAAAAGAAGCCTGCCAAAACATTGCGTTACTTTCCTCTGATTCCTAGGCTACAAAGGTTGTTTATGTCTACGAAAACTTCTTCTGATATGAAATGGCATGTTGATGGTCGCACTAATAATGGGATTCTTAGACATCCTGCTGATTCTCAATTTTGGAAAAAATTTGATGAAAGATATCCTGATTTTGCGGAAGATCCTCGAAATGTGAGACTTGGACTAGCTAGTGATGGTTTCAACCCTTTCAGGCAAATGAGTAGTACATACAGCATATGGCCGGTTGTGTTGATACCATACAATTTGCCGCCTTGGAAATGCATGAAGCAGTCCTCATTTATTTTGTCCATGATAGTTCCTGGACCGAAAGGTCCTGGAAATGATATAGATGTGTACCTACAACCGTTAATAGATGAACTTCAGAAGTTGTGGGTGGGTGTTCCAACATATGATGCTGTGGCTAAAGAAACATTTTCTCTTCGTGCCGTGTTGTCTTGGACAATCAATGATTTTCCAGCATATGCAAATTTATCTGGATATAGTACTAAAGGACGTTATGCATGTCCATGTTGTGCTGACCAAACTAGTTCAAGGTGGTTGTACAATGGCAGAAAGTTTTTCTATATGGGTCATAGGAGATGGTTGCCTGACACACATATATTTCGGGCAGAGGCAGCGACATTTGATGGCACCGACGAGTGGGAACATGCTCCTGGGTCTTCTTCTGGTTCAGATATTTTGAGGCGGGTAGATGGTCATCAATTCAAATATGGAAAAGAACCAGAAGTCAGGACAAAGGGCAAGAAAAGGGCAAGGCCGGAGCAAGGTGAGGAGACCGATCTATATGGCGAAGATGAGGATCAAAACTTGACGAGTTTAGGTGCATGGAAGAAGAAGAGTATTTTCTTCAAGTTGCCGTATTGGGAATTCAACTTACTGCGACATAATTTAGATGTGATGCATATCGGAAAAAATATTGGTGAGAATTGTATAGGAACAGTTATGGGAGATAATCGGAAGACAAAGGACAATCTCAAAAGCCGACTTGATTTGAAGTCAATGGGCATCCGACATGAGTTGCACCCAGAAGAATTGCCGAACGGGAAAGTACTCCTACCTCCTGCAATCTATTCAATGTCAAAATCGGAGTTGGAGTTGTTTTGCAAAGTACTACTTGAACTTAAAGTCCCCGATGGCTATTCTTCTAACATGGCAAGATGTGTCAACTTTAAAGAGAAGAGACTTCAGGGTCTAAAGTCACACGACTACCACATCCTAATGCAGGATCTCCTTCCTGTGGCCCTAAGGTCTTCAATGTGTGAGCAAGTCACTACTGTCCTGAAAGATCTTTGTAGCATATATAAAGGTATTTGCTCAAGAATGCTTCGTGTTGAAGATCTGGACCAATTGGAGCAGCAGGCGGCATTGACACTTAGTAAAATGGAGATGATATTTCCTCCATCGTTCTTCACTATTATGATTCACTTGATAATCCACCTTGCTGGTGAAGCCAGAATCGGCGGTCCTGTTCACTATCGGTGGATGTACCCCATTGAGAGGTAAAATAATTCATTCATCTTACGAAATTGAATTTTCAAAAGCTCATTTCTTTTAATCCCCTAATCCGCTCTAGTTTATTAATTGTACATGTTCAGGTACCTATACCGGCTAAAGGGTTATGTGAAAAGTAGAGCATATCCTGAAGGGTCAATAGCCCAAGGATATCTATCAGAGGAGTGCTCACATTTTTTTTCCAGGTATTTGCCTGGTGTGGAGACATCTTCCAGTAGACCACGTAGAAATCCAGACATTTCCAACCTTGATGGTGCGCAATATCTTTTTGATACCGCTGGCACTACTGTTGGTAAAGTTGATGCATTTGAGCTCGATAGCTTAGCGTGGGAACAGGCACATCGATATGTGCTAGACCATCATGCATCAGTGGAACCATTTAGAAAGTAAGTTGCTTTTGAATTTAAATCGAATACAGTGAAAACCGCAGAGTTCGATATTTTTGATACTTTTGTTATTCCTAATTTCAATTGCTTGTTTTTTAGCGAATTTGTCAGGGACATCAAACGAAGGGCTAGACCAAGAAGACTACCTCCACGTGAACAAAACAAACTGATGAATGAAAAATTTCATAAGTGGTTTGAATCTCATGTAGGTGAATTACAGTTATGCAAGTTAATCTTTATTATATCTACATTTTCTATGGTGTTGATACGATTTGCGCAAAATTAATAGGTACATTCTTTGGGTCCTGGAGGTGCGTCATCTGAAATACAAGTACTTGCCAAAGGTCCCTATCAGATGGTCAAAAGATACGGAGGATACATATTCAATGGTTTTAGATTTCGTACTAAGGATCGTGAATGTAATTTGAAGTCTCAAAATAGTGGAATGGTAGTGACGTCTAAGACTAGAAGTTATGCTTCCAAATCGGACACGAGGCCTGTAGATGGAGATCTCGACTACTATGGAGTGCTCACGGATATCATTGAGTTGAATTATTTTGGCCATTTCCGAGTTGTCTTATTTCGTGGGGATTGGGCTGAGTTTGATAGGAATTTTGCTAACAACAAGGACAAGCTTGGCTTCACAGTTGTAAACTTCTCAAAATTGATTCACATTGGTACACACATTAGCCATGAGCCATTTGTGTTTCCATCCCAAGTGCAACAAGTGTTCTACATTGAAGATCCAACCCTGCCAAAATCGTATGTGGCTATCCCTATGCAACCAAGAGATGTATTCCAACTGGGCGATACTTCAGACGATGAAGACGGTGAAGACATGAACAGTTACATTGCTTCTGAGTTTCCTGTGTTTGATGTAAACACAACCGATGTTGGAATTTGCGGGACTTGGCTCCGCAAGGATGGAGAAGAGGGCGATGTACTGGAAGATGTCGTATTGTAGTTTACATGATTTTCAATTGAATTTATTATATGTCTGTAATTTTATGTCTTAAATCTTGTTGTAATATTATGTCTGTAATTTCGAATATGTTCATTGTGAATTTAATACACTGGTTTAATTATCTTTCTATTTTCTACTGCTTGGTATTATTTACATTAAACTATGCTTAGTGTCATTTGAACCAAACTATCGTTGTAATTTAATCTGTTACAAATCTAATTTTTTTTATTTTTTTACAATTATGTTGGTTTGTTAATCCTACTAAAGTACAAATGTTATGATAGTTATTATAAACATGTTATTAATTAAATTTGCATATCTACGGAAGTTATCGAATCCTTGACAGGTACAACATGCCGAGGCGTGGAAAGAGGGTAAATATAAATGATGGCAACGAGAGCCATGGGGATGAGCAGCCACTAAATAATAGTGGCAGGCAAACATATGAAAGTGAGGGTAGCACGCCGCCCACTGTCAAAAAACATCGGTAAGTCTTAAAATTGGTATTTTTAAAGAGATTATGTTACTTGAATGCATGAAAGACACGTACTAGTGTTTGTGAGTCTGCATTGTGGCTGTCGTCTATAAGCATTTCGTCTATGTTTCTTAAGTGGGCTGTGATTAGAAAGAAAGGGCTGGAGTGGAGATCTGGAAACCCAAAATAGAGACATCTCGTTTATTATAATCTACACTTATTGTTGGACCAACCCCATCTTGCTGTTGTTGCTGATGTCTCTTTGTGTGCGTGTGTTGAAGAGAATGAAGGGATGAGAGAGAGATGAGGAAAATGCCGCTATGTTAGCCTGGTGTATCCTCATTCTCTACCATTCCTCTTTCTGGCTTCTATATTTGGTTTCCTTCCACGATGACAATTCCAGTTAAAACTTCACTTGCTATGAGCCCTATTCGTATTTTTCTTCCATGAAGAATTGATCTATGACTACAATCTCCATTCAAAACCCAATTGTTCTATATTTGGTTCCCTCTTGCTGTTGTTGCTGTTGTTGAAGTGAACCCATTTTGTTTTATTGTTAGTGAAGCTTATTTTCATGCATCTGATTGTCATCTTGGCAATTGAATTTGACCAAAAATGGGTTCACTGTGAACTGAGGATATTATATAGGTACGTATGCCAAAATCCTCCGGCCGGATATGCACAACAATTGGGTTTTGCGATATAGTTGGGCTAAAAAAATAGTAGAGCAACATATAAGCTCAGATAATGGAGAAGTTTTCATTTTCAGATACTGTTAATGTAACCTGATTGCAATATTTGGCATGGTTTTTTTAACACAAAATGGGTTCACTTCCAAACTAAGTATGCTGCATAGAATCCCCAGTTTCTTTCACTGTTAGTGAAGCTTATTTCACAAACCTGATGGTCTTCTTAAGCTATTTTTTGGTCCCATTTTCACTTAACTGTTAGTGAAGCTGATTTCATGCACCTGATTGTCTTCTTGGCATGTTTGTTTTTATACCAAAAATGGGTTCACTGTGAACTGAGGATGGTATATAGGTACGTATGCCAAAATCCTCCGGCCGGATATGCACAACAATTGGGTTTTGCGATATAGTTGGGCTAAAAAAGTAGTAGAGCAACATATAAGCTCAGATAATGGAGAAATTTTCATTTTCAGATACTGTTAATGTAACCTGATTGTTTAACACAAAATGGGTTCACTTCCAAACTAAGTATGCTACATAGCATCCCCATTTTCGTTCACTGTTAGTGAAGCTTATTTCACAAACCTGATGGTCTTCTTAAGCTATTTTTTGGTCCCATTTTCACTAACTGTTAGTGAAGCAGATTTCAAACACCTGATTGTCTTCTTGGCATGTTTGTTTTTATACCAAAAATGGGTTCACTGTGAACTGAGGATATTATATAGGTACGTATGCCAAAATCCTCCGGCCGGATATGCACAACAATTGGGTTTTGCGATATAGTTGGGCTAAAAAAGTAGTAGAGCAACATATAAGCTCAGATAATGGAGAAATTTTCATTTTCAGATACTGTTAATGTAACCTGATTGTTTAACACAAAATGGGTTCACTTCCAAACTAAGTATGCTGCATAGCATCCCCAGTTTCTTTCACTGTTAGTGAAGCTTATTTCACAAACCTGATGGTCTTCTTAAGCTATTTTATGGTCCCATTTTCACTAACTGTTAGTGAAGCTGATTTCAAACACCTGATTGTCTTCTTGGCATGTTTGTTTTTATACCAAAAATGGGTTCACTGTGAACTGAGGATATTATATAGGTACGTATGCCAAAATCCGCCGGCCGGATATGCACAACAATTTGGTTTTGCGATATAGTTGGGCTAAAAAAGTAGTAGAGCAACATATAAGCTCAGATAATGGAGAAGTTTTCATTTTCAGATACTGTTAATGTAACCTGATTGCAATCTTTGGCATGGTTTTTTTAACACAAAATGGGTTCACTTCCAAACTAAGTATGCTGCATAGCATCCCCAGTTTCTTTCACTGTTAGTGAAGCTTATTTCACAAACCTGATGGTCTTCTTAAGCTATTTTATGGTCCCATTTTCACTAACTGTTAGTGAAGCTGATTTCAAGCACCTGATTGTCTTCTTGGCATGTTTGTTTTTATACCAAAAATGGGTTCACTGTGAACTGAGGATATTATATAGGTACGTATACCAAAATCCTCCGGCCGGATATGCACAACAATTGGGTTTTGCGATATAGTTGGGCTAAAAAAGTAGTAGAGCAACATATAAGCTCAGATAATGGAGAAGTTTTCATTTTCAGATACTGTTAATGTAACCTGATTGCAATCTTTGGCATGGTTTTTTTAACACAAAATGGGTTCACTTCCAAACTAAGTATGCTGCATAGCATCCCCAGTTTCTTTCACTGTTAGTGAAGCTTATTTCACAAACCTGATGGTCTTCTTAAGCTATTTTTTGGTCCCATTTTCACTTAACTGTTAGTGAAGCTGATTTCATGCACCTGATTATCTTCTTGGCATGTTTGTTTTTATACCAAAAATGGGTTCACAGTGAACTGAGGATGGTATATAGGTACGTATGCCAAAATCCTCCGGCCGGATATGCACAACAATTGGGTTTTGCGATATAGTTGGGCTAAAAAAGTAGTAGAGCAACATATAAGCTCAGATAATGAAGAAATTTTCATTTTCAGATACTGTTAATGTAACCTGATTGTTTAACACAAAATGGGTTCACTTCCAAACTAAGTATACTGCATAGCATCCCCAGTTTCTTTCACTGTTAGTGAAGCTTATTTCACAAACCTGATGGTCTTCTTAAGCTATTTTATGGTCCCATTTTCACTAACTGGGTTCACTTCCAAACTAAGTATGCTGCTAGCATCCTCATTTTCTTTCACTGTTAGTGAAGCTTATTTTCATGCATCTGATTGTCATCTTGGCATGTTTTTTTTGCTCCAAATGGGTTCGCTGTGAACTGAGGATGCTATAGGTACGTATGCCAAAATCCTCCGGATACGCACAACAATTGGGTTTTAGATTTAGTTGGGCTGAAGAAGTAGTATAGCAACATATAAGCTCAGATAATGGAAAATTTATCATTTTCAAATACTGTTAAAGTAACCTGATTGTCAATCTTTGGCATGGTTTTTTATACCAAAATGGGTTAACTTCCAATCTAAGTAGGCTGCATAGCATCCCCAGTTTCTTCTTTTGTTGTTAGTGAAGCTTATTTTCATGCATCTGATTGTGATCTTGGCATGTTTTTTTGATCAAAACGGGTTCACTGTGAACTGAGGATGTTATAGGTACGTATGCCAAAATCCTCCGGATACGCACAACAATTGGGTTTTAGATTTAGTTGGGCACAGTGAATTAGTAGAGCAACATATAAGCTCAGATAATGGAAATTTTCATTTTCAGATACTGTTAATGAAGCTGATTGCCATCTTTGGCATGATTTTTTAACAAAAAATGGGTTCACTTCCAAACTAAGTATGCTGCTAGCATCCTCATTTTCTTTCACTGTTAATGAAGCTTATTTCATTAAGATCCAGGATGGCAAATTTTGACTGGGCTATGATTGGATTGTTTAGTGGATGTTGTCTATGTTCTTAATTGGGCTGTGATTAGAAAGAGTGGGCTCGAGTGGAGATCTGGAAACCCATATAGAGACATCTTGTTCATAATAATTACACTACAAAAGAAAGTAGCTTTCCCGGCGCTTTTTTACGTCTATACCGGCGTTTTTTTACGCCGGTGAAACTTTCACCGGCGTTTACAATAGCGCCGGTCCAACTGCCGCCGAAGCGGGCGTCGCTGAAAGGAAGGGGTCTACACCGGAGTTTTTGGTGGACGCCGGTAAATGTTAGGACTACACCGGCGGTCATAAAACGCCGGTGTATATCGGTCTCTGGGTGCCGTTCTTGTGCACCTATATACATACACCGGCGGTCGTAAACCGCCGGTATTTATCCATTCACCGACGTATATGAAAACGCCGGTGTAGATCGAAAGTATACCGGCGGTCAAGAAACGCCGGTGTATGTGCGTTTATGAGCGCCTGCTTTTCCCTGTTTACGAACACCGGCGCGACTAAAAAACGCCGGTGTAGTTATATACACCGGCGTTTATAAAACGCCGGTGTACGCCTGTGCCGTTACAGCTGAAAACTTTTGCCGGCGTGCGTTGAAACGCCGGTGTATCGCACACTCCAACAATTAAATTATATAGACCGCCGTATTTTAAAACGCCGTTCTGGCTATACCCATTTATTTTCGATACTCCGCTTTTCCGTTCGATTTCAATTCACAGTTTCATTTACAAAACCTGTAAACTAATTCTCACAACTGATTCAATCAATTTCGTTGCATACTACTGCGCAAACCACAACCAAACACAAGAATAATTAAAGATAATCAAGTTTCACACGTGTCATATCAACGTCCAAATTCATTGATTAATTAACAGTGTCATAATTAACAAATTAATATAGAGACTAACATCCAAAATATCCAAACAAACCAGTCTGACAAATATCCAAAATATCCCAAATTCAAAGTATGACATAACTCTCATAAAAAAAACCAGTCTGACATAACAACAGCAAGGAGGAGGACATAAGAACAACAACCATACAGCAAGGAGGACATAAGAACAGCAAGGAGGACCGCAGATTCATACCCCTCGAGTAGCTTCAGCTCTGATCATCAGAATTTCCTTCATCTTGACGACCGCTCTGTGAAAAAAAAACAATAGTTTAATTGAACAGTAGATCACAATACAGAATATACATATTTTTTGAAATTGCAAAAAGAACTACCTGTATCTCGAATTATAAGATCAAAGTGCCAACTGCAAATGGAATTGTTAATGATATATACAGAGGTAAAATAATTACATTACAATGCTAAAAATTCCGTACTTAATTTTGTTTTTAAATATATCTAAAATAACAAAACAAATGAAAATTCAGTATCTAACTTGAAACCTTTATATTCTCCTCTGATTGGGAATATCCACTATCTAAAACATTAAAACAAATGAAAATTCAGTATCTAAGCATGTCCTTCATGGATTGTTCAGACAATCCATGAAACTGTCATCGTGGACGGAAACCAAATATAAGAAAAATAAGAAAAATAAGATAGGGCTCATATCAAGTGTATTTTTAGGGAACTGTCATCGTGGAAGGAAACCAAATATATATAGAAGCCAGAAATGGAAACAGAAAGAAGAAAGGTAGAGACTTTGGATACACCAGGCTACCATAGCGGCATTTTCCTCATCTCTCTCTCATCCCTTATTTCCCTTCAGCACACGAACAGAAAGAGACATCAGCAACCACCTTAAGAGCGACAAGAACAACAATAATAATAAATTATTATGAACAAGATGTCTCTATATGGGTTTCCAGATCTCCACTCGAGCCCACTCTTTCTAATCACAGCCCAATTAAGAACATAGACAACATCCACTAAACAATCCAATCATAGCCCAGTCAAAATTTTCCATCCTGGATCTTAATGAAATACGCTTCATTAACAGTGAAAGAAAATGAGGATGCTAGCAGCATACTTAGTTTGGAAGTGAACCCATTTTTTGTTAAAAAATCATGCCAAAGATGGCAATCAGCTTCATTAACAGTATCTGAAAATGAAAATTTCCATTAACTGAGCATATATGTTGCTCCACTAATTCACTGTGCCCAACTAAATCTAAAACCCAATTGTTGTGCGTATCCGGAGGATTTTGGCATACGTACCTATAGCATCCTCAGTTCACAGTAAACCCGTTTTGGTCAAAAAAACATGCCAAGATCACAATCAGATGCATGAAAATAAGCTTCACTAACAACAAAAGAAGAAACTGGGGATGCTATGCAGCATACTTAGTTTGGAAGTGAACCCATTTTGTGTTAAACAATCAGGTTACATTGACAGTATCTGAAAATGAAAATATCTCCATTATCTGAGCTTATATGTTGCTCTACTACTTTTTTAGCCCAACTATATCGCAAAATCCAAGTGTTGTGCATATCCGGCCGGAGTGGCATACGTACCTATATAATATCCTCAGTTCACAGTGAACCCATTTTTGGTATAAAAACATACATGCCAAGAAGACAATCAGGTGCTTGAAATCAGGTTCACTAACAGTTAGTGAAAACGGGACCATAAAATAGCTTAAGAAGACCATCAGGTTTGTGAAGTAAGCTTCACTAACAGTGAAAGAAACTGGGGATGCTATGCAGCATACTCATTTTGGAAGTGAACTCATTTCGTGTTAAAAAAACCATGCCAAAGATTGCAAGCAGGTTACATTGACAGTGTCTGAAAATGAAAATTTCTCCATTATCTGAGCTTATATGTTGCTCTACTACTTTTTTAGCCCAACTATATCGCAAAACCCAAGTGTTGTGCATATCCGGCCGGAGAATTTTGGCATACGTACCTATACAATATCCTCAGTTCACAGTGAACCCATTTTTGGTATAAAAACATACATGCCAAGAAGACAATCAGGTGCTTGAAATCAGGTTCACTAACAGTTAGTGAAAATGGGACCATAAAATAGCTTAAGAAGACCGTCAGGTTTGTGAAGTAAGCTTCACTAACAGTGAAAGAAACTGGGGATGCTATGCAGCATACTCATTTTGGAAGTGAACTCATTTCGTGTTAAAAAAACCATGCCAAAGATTGCAAGCAGGTTACATTGACAGTGTCTGAAAATGAAAATTTCTCCATTATCTGAGCTTATATGTTGCTCTACTACTTTTTTAGCCCAACTATATCGCAAAACCCAAGTGTTGTGCATATCCGGCCGGAGGATTTTGGCATACGTACCTATACAATATCCTCAGTTCACAGTGAACCCATTTTTGGTATAAAAACATACATGCCAAGAAGACAATCAGGTGCTTGAAATCAGGTTCACTAACAGTTAGTGAAAATGGGACCATAAAATAGCTTAAGAAGACCATCAGGTTTGTGAAGTAAGCTTCACTAACAGTGAAAGAAACTGGGGATGCTATGCAGCATACTCATTTTGGAAGTTAATCCATTTTGTGTTAAAAAAACCATGCCAAAGATTGCAAGCAGGTTACATTGACAGTGTCTGAAAATGAAAATTTCTCCATTATCTGAGCTTATATGTTGCTCTACTACTTTTTTAGCCCAACTATATCGCAAAACCCAAGTGTTGTGCATATCCGGCCGGAGAATTTTGGCATACGTACCTATACAATATCCTCAGTTCATAGTGAACCCATTTTTGGTATAAAAACATACATGCCAAGAAGACAATCAGGTGCTTGAAATCAGGTTCACTAAAAGTTAGTGAAAATGGGACCATAAAATAGCTTAAGAAGACCATCAGGTTTGTGAAGTAAGCTTCACTAACAGTGAAAGAAACTGGGGATGCTATGCAGCATACTCATTTTGGAAGTTAACCCATTTTGTGTTAAAAAAACCATGCCAAAGATTGCAAGCAGGTTACATTGACAGTGTCTGAAAATGAAAATTTCTCAATTATCTGAGCTTATATGTTGCTCTACTACTTTTTTAGCCCAACTATATCGCAAAACTCAAGTGTTGTGCATATCCGGCCGGAGAATTTTGGCATACGTACCTATACAATATCCTCAGTTCACAGTGAACCCATTTTTGGTATAAAAACATACATGCCAAGAAGACAATCAGGTGCTTGAAAACAGCTTCACTAACAGTTAGTGAAAATGGGACCATAAAATAGCTTAAGAAGACCATCAGGTTTGTGAAATAAGCTTCACTAACAGTGAAAGAAACTGGGGATCCTATGCAGCATACTCATTTTGGAAGTGAACCCATTTTGTGTTAAAAAAACCATGCCAAAGATTGCAATCAGGTTACATTGACAGTATCTGAAAATGAAAATTTCTCCATTATCTGAGCTTATATGTTGCTCTACTACGTTTTTAGCCCAACTATATCGCAAAACCCAAGTGTTGTGCATATCCGGCCGGAGGATTTTGGCATACGTACCTATATACCATCCTCAGTTCATGGAAGAAAAATACGAATAGGGCTCATAGCAAGTGTAGTTTTAACTGGAATTGTCATCGTGGAAGGAAACCAAATATAGAAGCCAGAAAGAGGAATGGTAGAGAATGAGGATACACCAGGCTAACATAGCGGCATTTTCCTCATCTCTCTCTCATCCCTTCTTTCCCTTCAACACACGAACACATAGAGACATCAGCAACAACAGCAAGAGCGACAAGAACAACAACAATAATAAATTATTATGAACAAGATGTCTCTATATGGGTTTCCAGATCTCCACTCCAACTCGTCTCTTTCTAATCACAGCCCAATTAAGAACAATTGTTCACAGTCACTGTTAAAGAAACATATATGCTCAGATTATGAAAAATTTATATGCTCATATTATGGAAATTTTCAGTCACTGTTAAAGAAACTAAGTAGGCTGCATAGCATCCCCAGTTTCTTTCACTGTTAGTGAAGCTTGTTTGGAAAACTGTTCACTCAAACATGCCCCTTGTTTCTGAACTCAAACATGACATTAATAAACATCTTTTCTAATAATGGCTACACTTGTGGAAGCTCTCTCTAAGCCTCAATTCTTCAAGGTTTTGTTGCCTACTTCTTTACAGAAGTTGGTACTCTATTCTCCTCTCTTTAAAGAAGAATAGAGTACCAGCTTCTGTAAAGAAGTAGGCAACAAAACCTTGAAGAATTGAGGCTTAGAGAGAGCTTCCACAAGTGTAGCCATTATTAGAAAAGATGTTTATTAATGTGATGTTTGAGTTCAGATACAAGGGGCATGTTTGAGTGAACAATTGGGTTTTGAATGGAGATTGTAGTCATAGATCAATTCTTCATGGAAGAAAAATACGAATAGGGCTCATAGCAAGTGTAGTTTTAACTGGAATTGTCATCGTGGAAGGAAACCAAATATAGAAGCCAGAAAGAGGAATGGTAGAGAATGAGGATACACCAGGCTAACATAGTGGCATTTTCCTCATCTCTCTCTCATCCCTTCTTTCCCTTCAGCACACGAACACATAGAGACATCAGCAACAACAGCAAGAGCGACAAGAACAACAACAATAATAAATTATTATGAACAAGATGTCTCTATATGGGTTTCCAGATCTCCACTCCAACTCGTTTCTTTCTAATCACAGCCCAATTAAGAACAATTGTTCACAGTCACTGTTAAAGAAACATATATGCTCAGATTATGAAAAATTTTCATTTTCAGATACTGTTAAAGAAGCTGATTTCATGCATCTGATTGCAATCTTTGGCATGGTTTTTTTAACACAAAATGGGACTACTTCCAAACTAAGTATGCTGCATAGCATCCCCAGTTTCTTTCACTGTTAGTGAAGCTTATTTCACAAACCTGATGGTCTTCTTAGGCTATTTTATGGTCTCATTTTCACCTCCTCCAAATCAGTACAACAACACGACTGAACAATCCTTGTTTGCAGGTCATACAATGTCATATATACCAGGTTATGTGCCAAAATGGGGTTGGGCATACGATGCAAGGCCGACAAGTATTAGTTGTTTGTGAGTAGGCAATAGGATGCAGCTATGAACATGGGCTCATATCAAGTGTAGTATTACGGACTGTCATCGTGGAAGGAAACCAATTTAATATAGAAGCCATATATGGAGCCAGAAAGAGGGATGGTAGAGAATGAGGATACACCAGGCTAACATAGCGGCATTTTCCTCATCTCTCTCTCATCCCTTCATTCTCTTCAACACACGCACACAAAGAGACATCAGCAACAACAGCAAGATGGGGTTGGTCCAACAATAAGTGTAGATTATAATAAACGAGATGTCTCCATTTTGGGTTTCCAGATCTCCACTCCAGCCCTTTCTTTCTAATCACAGCCCACTTAAGAAACATAGACGAAATGCTTATAGACGACAGCCACAATGCAGACTCACAAACACTAGTACGTGTCTTTCATACATTCAAGTAACATAATCTCTTTAAAAATACCAATTTTAAGACTTACCGATGTTTTTTGACAGTGGGCGGCGTGCTACCCTCACTCTCATATGTTTGCCTGCCACTATTATTTAGTGGCTGCTCATCCCCATGGCTCTCGTTGCCATCATTTATATTTACCCTCTTTCCGCGCCTCGGCATGTTGTACCTGTCAAGGATTCGGTAACTTGGTTCAAATGATAGTTTGGTTCAAATGACAACGATAGTTTGGTTCAAATGACACTAAGCATAGTTTAATGTAAATAATACCAAGCAGTAGAAAATAGAAAGATAATTAAACCAGTGTATTAAATTCACAATGAACATATTCGAAATTACAGACATAATATTACAACAAGATTTAAGACATAAAATTACAGACATATAATAAACTCAATTGAAAATCATGTAAACTACAATACGACATCTTCCAGTACATCGCCCTCTTCTCCATCCTTGCGGAGCCAAGTCCCGCAAATTCCAACATCGGTTGTGTTTACATCAAACACAGGAAACTCAGAAGCAATGTAACTGTTCATGTCTTCACCGTCTTCATCGTCTGAAGTATCGCCCAGTTGGAATACATCTCTTGGTTGCATAGGGATAGCCACATATGATTTTGGCAGGGTTGGATCTTCAATGTAGAACACTTGTTGCACTTGGGATGGAAACACAAATGGCTCATGGCTAATGTGTGTACCGATGTGAATCAATTTTGAGAAGTTTACAACTGTGAAGCCAAGCTTGTCCTTATTGTTAGCAAAATTCCTATCAAACTCAGCCCAATCCCCACGAAATAAGACAACACGGAAATGGCCAAAATAATTCAACTCAATGATATCCGTGAGCACTCCATAGTAGTCGAGATCCCCATCTACAGGCCTCGTGTCCGATTTGGAAGCATAACTTCTAGTCTTAGACGTCATTACCATTCCACTATTTTGAGACTTCAAATTAGATTCACGATCCTTAGTACGAAATCTAAAACCAATGAATATGTATCCTCCGTATCTTTTGACCATTTGATAGGGACCTTTGGCAAGTACTTGTATTTCAGATGACGCACCTTCAGGACCCAAAGAATGTACCTATTAATTTTGCGCAAATCGTATCAACACCATAGAAAATGTAGATATAATAAAGATTAACTTGCATAACTGTAATTCACCTACATGAGATTCAAACCACTTATGAAATTTTTCATTCATCAGCTTGTTTTGTTCACGTGGTGGTAGTCTTCTTGGTCTAGCCCTTCGTTTGATGTCCCTGACAAATTCGCTAAAAAACAAGCAATTGAAATTAGGAATAACAAAAGTATCAAAAATATCGAACTCCGTGGTTTTCACTGTATTCGATTTACATTCAAAAGCAACTTACTTTCGAAATGGTTCCACTGATGCATGATGGTCTAGCACATATCGATGTGCATGTTCCCACGCTAAGCTATCGAGCTCAAATGCATCAACTTTACCAACAGTGGTGCCAGCGGTATCAAAAAGATATTGTGCACCATCAAGGTTGGAAATGTCTGGATTTCTACGTGGTCTGCTGGAAGATGTCTCCACACCAGGCAAATACCTGGAAAAAAAATGTGAGCACTCCTCTGATAGATATCCCTGGGCTATTGACCCTTCAGGATATGCTCTATTTTTCACATAACCCTTTAGCCGGTATAGGTACCTGAACATGTACAATTAATAAACTAGAGCGGATTAGGGAATTAAAAGAAATAAGCTTTTGAAAATTCAATTTCGCAAGATGAACGAATTATTTTACCTCTCAATGGGGTACATCCACCGATAGTGAACAGGACCACCGATTCTGGCTTCACCAGCAAGGTGGATTATCAAGTGAATCATAATAGTGAAAAACGATGGAGGAAATATCATCTCCATTTTACTAAGTGTCAATGCCGCCTGCTGCTCCAATTGGTCCAGATCTTCAACACGAAGTATTCTTGAGCAAATACCTTTATATATGCTACAAAGATCTTTCAGGACAGTAGTGACTTGCTCACACATTGAAGACCTTAGGGCCACAGGAAGGAGATCCTGCATTAGGATGTGGTAGTCGTGTGAATTTAGACCCTGAAGCCTCTTCTCTTTAAAGTTGACACATTTTGCCATGTTAGAAGAATAGCCATCGGGGACTTTAAGTTCAAGTAGTACTTTGCAAAACAACTCCAACTCCGATTTTGACATTGAATAGATTGCAGGAGGTAGGAGCACTTTCCCGTTCGACAATTCTTCTGGGTGCAACTCATGTTGGATGCCCATTGACTTCAAATCAAGTCGGCTCTTGAGATTGTCCTTTGTCTTCCGATCATCTCCCATAACTGTTCCTATACAATTCTCACCAATATTTTTTCCGATATGCATCACATCTAAATTATGTCTCAGTAAGTTGAATTCCCAATACGGCAACTTGAAGAAAATACTCTTCTTCTTCCATGCACCTAAACTCGTCAAGTTTTGATCCTCATCCTCGCCATATAGATCGGTCTCCTCATCTTGCTCCGGCCTTGCCCTTTTCTTGCCCTTTGTCCTGACTTCTGGTTCCTTTCCATATTTGAATTGATGACCATCTACCCGCCTTAAAATATCTGAACCAGAGGAAGACCCAAGAGCATGTTCCTACTCGTCGGTGCCATCAAATGTCGCTGCCTCTGCCCGAAATATATGTGTGTCAGGCAACCATCTCCTATGACCCATATAGCAAAACTTTCTGCCATTGTACAACCACCTTGAACTAGTTTGGTCAGCACAACATGGACATGCATAACGTCCTTTAGTACTATATCCAGATAAATTTGCATATGCTGGAAAATCATTGATTGTCCAAGACAACACGGCACGAAGAGAAAATGTTTCTTTAGCCACAGCATCATAGGTTGGAACACCAACCCACAACTTCTGAAGTTCATCTATTAACGGTTGTAGGTACACATCTATATCATTTCCAGGACCTTTCGGTCCAGGAACTATCATGGACAAAATAAATGAGGACTGTTTCATGCATTTCCAAGGCAGCAAATTGTATGGTATCAACACAACCGGCCATATGCTGTATGTACTACTCATTTGCCTGAAAGGGTTGAAACCATCACTAGCTAGTCCAAGTCTCACATTTCGAGGATCTTCTGCAAAATCAGGATATCTTTCATCAAATCTTTTCCAAGATTGAGAATCAGCAGGATGTCTAAGAATCCCATCATTAGTGCGGCCTTCAGCATGCCATTTCATATCAGAAGAAGTTTTCGTGGACATAAACAACCTTTGTAACCTAGGAATTAGAGGAAAGTAACGCAATGTTTTGGCAGGCTTCTTTTTCCCACTTCGCTTAGTAGATCCACTGGCTCCCTCGTCTTGATTTGGTCTTTCTTTCCATTTCGAAGAACCACGCACTTCGCAATTCTCCAGACTTTCCTTACCACTCGTGAAAAGCATACAGTCATTTGGACATGCTGCTATCTTCTCATATCCTAGATCGAGAGAACTTAGGAATTTTTTGATTTTATAGGCTGAGTTTGGAATACAGATTTCAGGAAATGCTTCATTCAACAATTCAAGTAGCATAGTGAAGGACTTAGCAGACCACCCGTTTAAACATTTAATCTGAAATAGTCTGACAATGAATGAGAACTTAGAAAATTTGGTGCAGTCGCGGTACAACGGGATACTAGCATCTTCAAGTAACTTAGCGAAGGATTCTTGCTGCTTATTATTTTCATGGGTGGGGCCAGACATTTCCTCGTCCACCCCACCACCAATCTGGTTTGTTTCTGTTGACTCATTGTGAACTTCGGTTGTTGGGTCATTGGTGTGGAAAGGAACATTATGAATCCCCATGGCATCTTGTAACAAAGCATGCATCTCATCGGGAACGCTTAAGTCTTCGTTCACTAAGGGCTCAGCCTCATTTTCTAATACAATCGGACGAACAGGAGCTGCCGTATGATCCTCTCCATGACAAAACCACCTTGTGTACCCTTGAAGAAAACCGTTGACAGCCAAGTGTGTATGTACTACGTCACATGTCCTCAGCATACAATTTGTACAGCGAAGGCATGGACAAAGGATTAGGTTGGGATCACGGGAATGTCGTTTGGCAAAGATAATAAAATCTTTAATACCATCACGGTACTCCTTGGATAATCGTGGTTTACTAATCCAACTTCTATCCATTATATCAATAGCACACAGTCTGAAATTAAAATTTGATATATTAAATAGTAATGACAGTAAAAGGCATTTTGTATATTAAATTTCACCTATTTGAAAACTATCCCTAGCTGCAAATAAATAAACGATATAATCTTTAACTGTAAAATAAAGAAATTGTGGCTCCAAAAAATGTACAAAAAAAAAGTACATCTTAACACAATCTACTCTATTCACCAAACCCTAAACGACCTTTTGTGGAAATGATCACAATCACCTTAGACGGTATTTCATCGCACACCCTGTGTTCGCGCATAAAAAAAAATCGACTATAGTCTCCCCTGTATTTGGCTTTCCGTTCAAGGAGATGATGATGGTAAAGGGTATTTTGCTGATGAAGAGGAATCGGCCGAATAATGAGCGCGTCGTGCTGTAACTACGGTAACAAGAAGATCTGATGACTCATGAACTATTCTGTTCATGACTACTAATAATCACTTATCTCATAATAATAATAATAATAATAATAATAATACTAAACAAAAGAAACAGTAAAAGAAAAATTAAAATGTCTAGTATGTAAGCATATATTTTGCAGACTGAACCAATTGTTGTACATGAACAAGAGGATTTTGGCATAGAGCTATAGCATCCTCAGTTCACAGTGAACCCATTTTGGTCAAAAAAACATGCCAAAATGACAATCAGATGCATGGGATAAGCTTCAATTCATTAACAGTGAAAGAAACTGGGGATGCTATGTAGCATACTTAGTTTGGAAGTGAACCCATTTTGTTAAAAAACCATGCCAAGGATTGCAGTCAGGTTACTTTAACAGTATCTGAAAATAAAAAATTTCCCATTATCTGAGCTTATATGTTGCTCTACTACTTCTTCAGCCCAACTAAATCTAAAACCCAATTGTAGCCGCATATCCGGCCGGAGGATTTTGGCATACGTACCTATACCATCCTCAGTTCACAGTGAACCCATTTTGGTAAAAAAAACATGCCAAGATGACAATCAGATGCATGAAAATAAGCTTCACTAACAACAAAAAAAGAAAATGGGGATGCTAGCAGCATACTTAGATTGGAAGTTAACCCATTTTCGTATAAAAAACCATGCCAAAGATTGACAATCAGGTTACTTTAACAATATTTGAAAATGATAAATTTTCCATTATCAGAGCTTATATGTTGCTATACTACTTCTTCAACCCAACTAAATCTAAAACCCAATTGTTGTGCGTATCCGGAGGATTTTGGCATACGTACCTATAGCATCCTCAGTTCACTTAGTCTGGAAGTGAACCTATAGAAACTGGGGATGCTATGCAGCATACTTAGTTTGGAAGTGAACCCATTTTGTGTTAAAAAACCATGCCAAAGATTGCAATCAGGTTACTTTAACAGTATCTGAAAATGAAAATTTCCCATTATCTGAGCTTATATGTTGCTCTACTACTTCTTTAGCCCAACTAAATCTAAAATCCAATTGTTGTGCATATCCGGCCGGAGGATTTTGACATACGTACCTATAGCATCCTCAGTTCACAGTGAACCCATTTTGGGTAAAAAAATATGCATGCCAAGAAGACAATCAGATGCATGAAATCAGCTTCATTAACAGTGAAAGAAAACGGGTATGCTATGCAGCATACTTAGTTTGGAAGTGAACCATTTTGTGTTAAAAAACCATGCCAAAGATTGCAATCAGGTTACTTTAACAGTATCTGAAAATGAAAATTTCCCATTAACTGAGCTTATATGTGGCTCTACTAATTCACTGTGCCCAACTAAATCTAAAATCCAATTGTTGTGCATATCCGGCCGGAGGATATTGGCATACGTACCTAGAGCATCCTCAGTTCACAGTGAACCCATTTTGGGTAAAAAAACAAACATGCCATGAAGACAATCAGATGCATGAAATCAGCTTCATTAAGAGTAAAATAAGATGAAAATTTCCATTATCTAAGCATATATTTTTCTATTAATTCTTCATCTCAACTAAACCGTTCATGCTAAGGAAATCGAAATGAATAAACTGAAAAAAGCTGCCTTTTTTGGAAAATAAGAGAAATCAAGAGATCATACCGAAGAGAGAGAGAGGGAGCGGGGCGACGAGGGCGGGGGCGTAGGAGAGAGAGAGAGGGGGGGCGACTGCCGATTCACCTCCAAATAGAGAGAGGGAAGAAGGAAATCGAAAAGGACGAAGGGAATAAGGGACGATTTCGAATGGTCGAAGGCCGTCGAAGAGGACGAAGCGGCGGAGGCAAACGCGCGGGAAGTAGAGCGAGGAAGGAGGGAAACAAAAGCGCCTCTTTCCTTTTTTTTTTTGGGTAATGGGAAAATGGCGAGCGAAAGATTAGGGTTCGCGGGTTTTATTCCCAGTTATTCACCGGCGTTTTAATTGGAAACGCCGGTGAATGTGTCCGTATATTCGCCGGCGTTTATAATAAAAAATGCCGGTGAATAATAAACTTCACCGGCGTGTTTAGGTAAAACGCCGGTGAATACTAACATACGCCGGCGTTTTAAATCGACCGCCGGTGTATGACCATCCCATCTGGCGCCCAATTCCTACTCGCTCCCTACCCCGGCGCTACTAGTAAAACGCCGGGGAATAATCGCCGGTAAAAGCAGTATCTTTTGTAGTGATAATTTATTATTATTATTGTTCTTGTCGCTCTTGCTGTTGTTGCTGATGTCTCTTTGTGTTCGTGTGCTGAAGGGAAACAAGGGATGAGAGAGAGATGAGGAAAATGCCGCTATGTTAGCCTGGTGTATCCAAAGTCTCTACCTTTCTTCTTTCTGTTTCCATTTCTGGCTTCTATATATATTTGGTTTCCTTCCACGATGACAGTTCCCTAAAAATACACTTGATATGAGCCCTATCTTATTTTTCTTATTTTTCTTGTATTTGGTTTCTGTCCATGATGACAGTTTCATGGATTGTCTGAACAATCCATGAAGGACATGCTTAGATACTAAATTTTCATTTGTTTTACTGTTTTAGATAGTGGATATTCCCAATCAGAGGAGAATATAAAGGTTTCAAGTTAGATACTGAATTTTCATTTGTTTTGTTATTTTAGATATATTTAAAAACAAAATTAAGTACTAGATTTTTAGCATTGCAATGTAATTATTTTACCTCTGTATATATCATTAACAATTCTATTTGCAGTTGGCACTTTGATCTTATAATTTAAGATACAGGTAGTTCTTTTTGCAAGTTCAAAAAATATGTATATTCTGTATTGTGGTCTACTGTTCAATTAAACTATTGTTTTTTTTTCACAGAGCAGTCGTCAAGATGAAGGAAATTCTGATGATCAGAGCTGAAGCTACTCGAGGGGTATGAATCTGCGGTCCTCCTTGCTGTTCTTATGTCCTCCTTGCTGTATGGTTGTTGTTCTTATGTCCTCCTCCTTGCTGTTGTTATGTCAGACTGGTTTTTTTTATGAGAGTTATGTCATACTTTTAATTTGGGATATTTTGCATATTTGTCAGACTGGTTTGTTTGGATATTTGGGATGTTAGTCTCTATATTAATTTGTTAATTATGACACTGTTAATTAATCAATGAATTTGGACGTTGATATGACACGTGTGAAACTTGATTATCTTTAATTATTCTTGTGTTTGGTTGTGGTTTGCGCAGTAATATGCAACGAAATTGATTGAATCAGTTGTGAGAATTAGTTTACAAGTTTTGTAAATGAAACTGTGAATTGAAATCGAACGGAAAAGCGGAGTATCGAAAATAAACGGGCATAGCCAGAACGGCATTTTAAAAAACGGCGGTCTATATAATCTAATTGTTGGAGTGTGTGATACACCGGCATTTCAACGCACGCCGGTGAATGTTATCAGCTGTAACGGCACAGACGTACACCGGCGTTTTATAAACGCTGACGTATATAACTACACCGGCGTTTTTTGGTCGCGCCGGTGTTCGTAAATAGGGAAAAGCAGGCACTCATAAACGCACATACACCGGCGCTCCTTGACCGCTGGTATACTTTCGATCTACACCGGCATTTTCATAAACGGCGGTGAATGGATAAATACCGGCGGTTTACGACCGCCGGTGAATGTATATAGGTGCACAAGAACGGCACTCAGAGACCGACATACACCGGCGTTTTATGACCGCCGGTGTAGTTCTAACATTTACCGGCGTCCACCAAAACCGCCGGTGTAGACCCCTTCGTTTCAGCGACGCCCGCTTCGGCGGCATTTGAACCGGCGCTATTGTAAACGCCGGTGAAAGTTTCACCGGCATAAAAAAACGCCGGTATAGACGTCAAAAAGCGCCGGGAAAGCTACTTTCTTTTGTAGTGGTAGCGCTCCACCGCTCGTCGTCGTCGCCTTCGTTGATGCTATCGCTAGCCACCGTCGCAACCATCATCAAGTTTTCCGCCGCTATCTCTCTCTGCCGAAAGGAAGAAGAAGAAGTGGGATTGGTCGCCGCCGCTGTTTGCTATTTTGGTGCAACCGATCCTGTGATTGCTGTACCGTGTTCCATCCAGATCCAGATCCGGTGTGAGTTGTAGTGTGATTGGACGAGACCGCTGTCCCGTGTTCTGGGTGCAGCGGATCCAAGCCCCCTTTTGTTGTTCTGCCGATCTGGTGTGGGGATAGCTCTCCGAGTTGTTGCTGTGTTGTTTGTTTGGGTTTCTTCTCACGGTCTTCGCACGTGCTTTTGGGATTACCCGCGAAATTATGATCCCGTTATTCTGGTTATTCTAATTTAATCGTCCACAAAAGGCAAGTCCACTTGAACTCATTTAATTTTTCTAGTTCAAGTTTAATTGACTTCCCGCAAGTAGTTCCTTTCAATTATCCTTAACTCTGCCTTGTGTACCTTCCGTTGAGAGTATCGAGGGTTTACACGAGCTAACCCGACGTACTCTTGACATCATATTAATATCCATTGACTCAAACCCAAGCCTATATACACACATGACATGAATAAAATGACTAGAACTTGTATATGAGAAAAGTATATTGTGATCGAATACATGGATTGATCGAGATCTTGTGACTTGAACTATGACATGATAAATTGACTTGTACACTGAAAAACCCATTCTACTTGTTGTAGTACATTTCGTGATGCAATAACATGTTAATTACCCACTTTGATGAACATATATGTGATGGCTTTTTATAAGCTCTTGCTGCCTGTTCTGTTTTGCACAGAGGTTTCGACCCTGTTACAATAAGAATTAACACAAGTTATATAAAGATGAATTGTAGCCCTAAGTGTCTAGTTGCTGATAACATCCTAGAACTTCGAATTCTGAACTGTAGTCTATGAGTTATCGCTGTTTTAGTGTTACTGTGTCGGCTATTTCAGATTTACTACTTCATGTATATCATTGTGCAATGCAGCATGTTGTTGCATTCTTATCATTTCCTTGACATTCTTAAACACACTTGCATGGACATGAATGACCTAATAAAATACTAAACAAGCCGGGGTTAATAAGGGTTGACTTAGTAGTGGATAGTCTCAGAAAATGTACTCGGTAGGGCCCTCTTGTTACTTGGAATCTTGACATGGAATGTGGAGAATTACTTGTGGAGACGTGAACTTGTTATCTTGTTATCTTGTTATCGTGATACATTGAGTACATGCTCTGTAGATCCCACCACGAAGTCTAAAACGTACACTGTTTTGCGTGCACCGAACCTGTGGTATGAGACGCAGTAGTACGTGCACTAGATAGGAGAAACAACATGCTAATAAACCTAAGTTAACACGTAAATACTTGATCGTGAGACCATTGTTTATTAATACCGTTATTGCTTTTGTAAATTGATCTTGATTCATATTCCTTCATGTACCTTGTCCTTTACTCTCTGCTTTTCACTACTTGCTGTCCGTACTTGCTCTAAGGACAAATCATTCATTATTTTTGGATGGACAAGTACAGGTGCACAAGGAGAATTACCAGAAGGCATTGGTGAGCAGTTCTTCTAGAATTGGAGCAGGAGCTTCTCGAGCTATTTGGTAAGTTCTTATATTCCAGATGGTTATTTGAAAATTATTCTCGTTTATGTGATTATGTTTTCTGTGTGGTTGTGATTATCTATTTCATGTTGTTGAGTTAAGACCGGTACAGCTTATGGATGATATGAGTTTGCGTACTTATATCATTCGCTGGGCCTCAGTTACGTGCCTGTGTTTTTGGATTCTGGGAAGCGGGGCGGACATAAAGAGAACCATCGTACACTTGATCGAAAACCTAAATTGAAAACCGGTTGGTATATGGAGGAACAAATGGCCCAGGTTTATTCTTTGGCTTTGTTTTATGACTTCTAAAAGGAACTCAAAGCAAGCCTATTATATAATGAGAACCATCGTACACTTGATCGAAAACCTAAATTGAAAACCGGTTGGTATATGGAGGAACAAATGGCCCATGTTTATACTTTGGCTTTGTTTTATGACTTCCAAAAGAAACTCAAAGCAAGCCTATTATATAATGCTATGAGAAATGATGGAATTCATCTAATTGGTAGGCTTTGTTTTTATAGGGACTGCATGAATTTATTGATTTTGGTAGATGTGGTGGTTTGTGAAGGTTGCATCTATTAGGCGTGGCAATCTAATGCAGCCGTAGTGCTAAACCTGTACACTTTCTTGGTGGAATGCTTGATAAACTTCTACACTTATGAAATAGCCTAGTGTTGTGAATTCATGTGATTTCTGAGCCTACTTCATTTTATATTATTAGCAAAAACATGCTCTCCATTATCTAAATTTCTAATCTGAGCCTACACTAATGCCTAATTGATGATATTTTCAATCAGAATACAGCAGCAGTGATAGCAGCATTAACAGTAGCAGCATTAGCAGTAGTAGCATTAGCAGCAGTAGTAGTGTGATATTTTTGTGGATGAGGGTCGAGTTGTAAAGTCTAATTCATGTAACCATTTGTACTATTTATCTTTTCTTGTAATCATATGTGCTATTCACACCTGTAAATATTTGGGTACCAAGGGTGTTATGACTTTATTTTTGCAATATGTTCTTTATGAGAAGCTTTGAGAAAAATGCTATGAGAAATGATTTGAGAAATTTGCTTTGAGAATTTTGCTTCCATTCGAATTCCAGTACTGGCTTCTCAACCTGCATGATATTTTGGTACAATTGAGACTGCATGATATTTTACTATATTTATTTGATTTGAGACTGCATGATATTTTGGTACAATTGAAGCTCTACTCAACCTGCTGGTACTATTGTTTGGTGAACATTTTTTTGAATTCCAGTACTGGCTTTTGCTATCTGAGCTGGTCTATTTTCAGCCAATACCAAGTTCAAATGCTTGTCCTAACCTCTAATTTTTCTGGAAACGAAGCTTAAGTAGATGGAAGGCATATAAAATGCAACCTACCCTTGTTTGGCTTACATTAAAGTGATCTGAGCCCAATTCATATGATATTTAGCATGACTTATTTAATCTATATGCTCTTAGTATTGTGAATGGAACCTATCAACTGTGATTTCTCTTTTTTTGGCCTATAGGTAAAAGCTTTTTGATTGAGAATGCTGCTTTTGGATGTTGCTCCAGTTATGCACTTTTGGATTGTATGCACTTTGAGTAGAATATACACTTGGATGTTGCTCCAGTTATCAACTGTGATTGTATGCACTTGAATATACACTTTTTTGGCCTATCAACTATGATTGTATGCACTTGGATGTTGCTCCAGTTATACTGCTTTTGGATGTTGCTCCAGTTATGCACTTTTGGATGTTGCTCCAGTTATGCACTTATGGATGTTGTTCATGCTCCAGTTATCTACTAGTTTTGGGGTATGCATGAACATATACTATACTATATTTGAAATATATAATGTATACTAAGGTTATATGTAGTAACTATTGGAAATTGCCTCTAGAAATGTAAATAGAAGGACAACTGAATGAAAGGACCTTTGGCTTTGTCGGTTTACATGTATTCACTAGTTCATTTGAGATATATCTTAAACCAACTGAAAGATATATCTTAAACCAACTAAAAGACAACTGAATAAACAAAATAACGAACAAAATCGAAACTCAATTGAAAGTAACTACAATGATAGAAGTTACAAATCTATTGTTGTTTTAAACCAATTACAGACCATTCCTCTTCTTCTTCTCACTACATAACAAAAACTCGATAGGTAAATTGCAAAAACTTCTTATATTGCAATACCAAAATACATCTCCACTACAACATACCAAAATACATCAACACCACCACTACAACATACCAAAATACCAAGAGTAGTTCATATATACATTCACCAAAATACATCAGCAGTACAACATACGAATATAAAACTTGATACTACAAGGGACACATCCACCACCACACCACCACCACCACCACCACCACACTAGTACTTGAAGAACAATTGAAACAACATCATTGACACCAGTACACCACAGACAAATCCTAACACCGAAAAATGCTTCGCACTTGCCATGTAACCATCCTTCATCGCAGCATCACAATCTTTTGACCTCAACAACGACTGAATAACAAGCTCGTCATACAATTCTCTAACTGTATCATTTTTATCCTCGTCTTCCCCATAATTCTCTACCCAACAAAAAAATTCACATCCATTTGGAAAATTTGGACAATTGTGGTAGGCTTTACCTGGGTTCTTCCCTGAAGTGGAATATTTCACCATTGTCTGCATTCGACAAAAACATTTAGGAGCTTTAAATGTGGGTCCTGAATTGACTCTAGATGATCGGGAGCTACTACCAAAGTGATTGTGGATTTGGTTGGAAGAGTAGTTAGATGCCATCCTACAAGATTCTAACAGGTTTATGACAGTAAACACTTTATCAAATCACAATTTATTAACTAACCAAAAAAAAATGCATGCAAAGTTGAACATCATGTCATAATTTATACTATACTCAAAGTCAGAAATGGATATCCAGATTAGCATATTTTAATTTTATAACGATTTTCTATTTCTCCAAATAATTCAAAGGTAAGTAATGAAACTTCAATCTTCCAACTAACAATCCCTAATCTTTTCCTCGGTGTAGAATGATTTGCGGAAAAACCTGCACATTTCACATATCAAACATAATAACAGCTTGGTATATATCTAAGTTTGAAAAGCATGAAAATGACAGTTAACTACCGAAATACTTGAATTTGAGCAAATTTAATGATCTTAAGTCAGCTAATCTTCAATACACAAAACTTAATCACAGTATACGTCTTCAAATTACTATCTTATTTAGTAATCGAATATCTATCACAGTATATAATCAAATGGCTCTCCAATATAACATCACCTTCTTGAAGATTTTTTTTACCATAATCTAAAAAAACTGCAAATTAGTTTCTCTAATCTATCTCCCAATCTACCTAATTTAATCTAGCCCTAATTTTTTCAAACAAGATTAACAAAAGAAGAAACTATGGTCAATTTTATACCTTCGGGGATTTGATTCTTGAGATTGCGGCGTCGCTCGAGAAAGGGGCAGATCTGTCGACCAAGAGAGATAGAGAAGGGCAGATCTGTCGCTTTAGGGTTTCTTTTTTTGGGGGGGAAAGGGGTAGCAGATCGAAAAGTTAGAGAGAAAGAGATGGTAGGGGACAGATCGCGTCATATGGAGAGAGAGAGAGAGAGAGAGAAGTCGCTCGACGATCCGAGATTAGGGTTTCTTTTTTTTTGGGAAAAGGGGCTCAGGTCGAAAAGGTAGAGAAAAAGAGATGACAGATCGAAAAGGTGGAGAGAAAGAGAGGGTAGGGGTCTTTCGGAGGGGTAAAAGACCAAAATACCCCTCCGTAAGTGTGAGAAGAGCGGGAGAGAGTCTCAGCCTTTTTGCATCATGATCAAAACCCAGATCGGACGGCTGAGCGCGAGTGCACACGGCTGTGTCCACTAGAGGAGTGCACAACCGAAGATTTCCATATATATATATATATATATATATATATATATATATATATATATATATATATATATGGGCCTATAGACAAGTGTTATGGGCTTTGGTGTATGGAGTATTGATTATGAGCAATGAAGAAAGTATTGTTGGCTGTTGTGTGAGTGCATGGAAGCATGTTGGTTGCCTTAAAGTCACGGAAAAAGCACATGAGTGAGTGGTAGGTGCTGGTCCCATATCGAAGGATTATGTAGGATTAAGAGTGTGTATAATAGAATGCTCATGATCAAGAGGTACCAACTAGATATAACCTATTTTGTCAGGCAAGCCTGTGGTAGGCCATTGTTAGGAATTGTTTTTCTCGTGTGCGTGCACGCCCAGCCACGTGCGTAGCTAAGCCCGGGACATACAATCTAATACAATATCGTCTTTTTAGCCGATGTGGGGTGATGTACCTTGATACCCTCTGGTGTACTGTGGAGTGGAGTACCTTGATACCCTCCGGCATACATCTCACTCACCCAATCCACAATCGGTATTGAAAGTCGACTCTGATACCACTTTGTAATGCCCCGAGTTCCGCACACTGGAAACTCGTGACACACACCCATAATCTTTACTTTAGTGAGTACAAAACACAAAAACAAAATAGGAGTTGTTGGCCAAGCCCATAAACAAGCCTATAAACAAAATAGGAGAAGTTACCTGTATGTGATGTGGGGCCCAGGTTTATTCATGAAGAAATGCATAAAGGTTGGTTGTGTGTGTGTGCACATGATGGGCATGTGATGGAGTTTGGGTGTGCTGATGTGGGAAGAAATAGTCCCACATCGGCCATGCTCAAGGAGTAGTAGTTATATATTTGATATAGCTAAAAATGGGGTTAAATTGGAATCGTTCAAAGTGGGCACGAATCTTGAAGTCGCAGGGGCAGGATGGTAATTTCGTCTGCAGACGGGTCCGAATCGAGTACCGAGCCTCTTCTCTTGGACCCGCTAGCCCATGAACGGATCTGGTAGACAGAGAACGGGTCTCAACCCGTTAGGGACCAGTCCAACAGGATAGGAGCAAATCCTAGTTTGTCCCTATCTTAAGGGGATGGTTGTAACCAACTCCAACCAGCCACACCGGGAAGTAGGGATCTACCCTTATCCTGAAAAGGACCTCCATGGCGACTATAAAAACCCCCTTATCTCCTACTGTTAAAGGTGATCACTCTTTGCACAATTGAGCTCTTTCTCTTCACTTTTTCTGTGTATTGACTTGAGCGTCGGAGGGTTCGTCGCCGGGATCCATCCCAGGTGTTTCGAACGGTTGTGTAGGTCAGCGAGAGCACTAAGGAGACAGCACATCATCAAGGGAGAAGAAGGGTTCCGCCTGTTCGAGTTCCTTATGAACCTACAAATCTCATCTATTGCCCCCACACCAGAATCCAGCGGCAACAGATTGGCACCGTTTGTGGGAACCCACTCGACAAGCAATCTCGTCTTCCTCCTTCAACCCACGTGACTCCCAGCCATGCCTCCCAAGAAGAGACCCGCAAACTCTAACCGAAGGACAACCTCTTCTCATCCTCCTCTTCCTCCGTAGGGGGATCTCCCCATCCCGACCAACCAACCCAGTAGCTCGATCCTCTGGTCCCACATTCCATCCAGCAGCCCTTGGGACCCCAGGCTGTAGTGTGGGAACCCTCTCGACGGAGCCGCCACAAGCAACCTGTCCATCAGGTTCGAGTCTCCATCCACAATGCCGACACCGATTCCATGGCTGCCTATACCCCCCCCCCCAACTCCAAAGGATCTGCGGAACATGATCAACAATCGGCAGACCGAGCACGGACCCGATCTCCATACCCGAACCGTAGCCGCAAGCAGGCCAGGAACCGTTCTCCACGTCGATTCAACCAAGGGGGGGTCCAACTCTCCCCAGTAGACAAAGAGAGTCGCCCCAACATCACCCAAGATGGAGCCGCTCCCCGGCAGGTCGCCATGCACCTCGAGACCATCATGAGCAGGAGGCCCCCGTCACAAGGGCGGAATTCCAGCAATTCCAGGAGGCGGTCCTCTGGGCTCTCAACGTTTCCCCCAACATTAGCCGTAGGGCTCCCAGTCCTCCGCCAGCTCCTCACCATCCTTGCCGTTCCCGTAGTCCTCGGCTGGCTCCTCGCCACTCCCGAAGTCCTAGGCAGGCTGCGAGCCATCGCCGCCCTTCTCCCGATCACCACCGCTACCCCCGTAGTCTGCATCCTACCCCAAGTCACCTCCGTCTCTCAGTCAGTCCACCTCCCACTCTGAGCCATCACCGACGCAGCCCCAGCCCTCCTCGACATGAGATCGAGTCTCGGGGCTCGGCCAGACAAGGCCGAAGCGAGGACTCGGTCTACTGCCGTCTCCACGAGATGGAGAGGCGCCTCGACCAGCTCGATCGAGACGAGGGGCGACATGCAAGGGACCTTCGTCCGAGCAGGCCCCCATTCTCTCGTACCATTATGGAGGCTCCAGTCTCCGACAACTTCAAGCCTCCACATTTCGAGACCTATACCGGGGAGTCGGACCCCGCAAATCATATTGAGAGTTTCAAAACTCTTATGATGATCCACCATGCATCAGACTCCCTCCTTTGCAAGACCTTCCCGACCACACTCAAGAGGCCGGCGCGGGATTGGTACTCTCGGCTTGCACCGGCATCTATCTTCTCCTTCGACCAGTTCGAGGGCCTTTTCCTCACACATTTTGTGAGCAGTCGGCGCGCCGAGAAGACGAGCGACACCCTACTGTTCCTCAGCCAAAAGAAGGGCGAACGATTAAAAGATTACGTCAAACACTTCACTGCCGAGGCCAGGTCCATTGCTTCTTTGGAACCCTCGGTCGCCACCATCGCCTTCCAGTCCAACGTCCTCAATGCTGACCTCAGGGCATCCCTCGCCAAGAAGTCCCCTCGGGACTTCTCAGAACTCCTACTCCAGAGCGAGAAGTACATCCGAGCGGAAGAAGCCGTCCGCCGCCCCACCTTCGAGGCCTCATCTTCCGTGAATAAGCAGAAGGGTGTAGAAGGAGCTAAGAAGCTCCAAAAAGACAATGGGGGTCAGCGGCGTCCTCCTCCCCAGTTCGAGAAATTCACTCCGCTTAACGTGAGTGTATCTGCCATCCTCATGGAGATAGGGAACGATGGCCTCCTACCGCCTCCCCCAGGGATGAATACTCCGGCAAAGAAGAAGGACCGGAGTAAGTGGTGCCGTTTCCATCGGAACCACGGGCACGACACAGATGAATGTCAGGCCTTGAAGGATGAAATCGAGGCCCTCATTTAGAGAGGGCAACTCAATCGGTTCGTAAAAAGGGACCGAGCCGATCCGCCCCCACCGCCTCAGGAGGTTAACAGGCGAAATGAGCAGCGCACAGAGACTCCGGAGGCCGAAGTAGAGGGCATCTTGCACCTGATACATGGAGGCCCAATGGGGGGAGATTCCAACTCCTCCCGAAAAGCCTTCGTAAGGGAGTTTAACTCCGTGCAGAGCCATCCTCCCCCAAAGGGCCTCGGAGTCCCGGTGACGTTCTCCGATAGGGACCTGGAAGGCATCCGCATGCCCCACTGCGACGCCCTCGTCATCAATCTCCACATGACGAACTTCGAAGTTCGTCGCGTCTTGGTAGATAATGGCAGCTCCATCAACATCCTTTTCTTGGAAGCCTTCAATGGCCTCTCGCTGTCCAAGGACCGGCTCAAGCCCGCGGGCTACACTCTCCACGGGTTCACCAGGGTCCCGGTTACGGTCAAGGGAATTATAACCCTCGACGTAATGGCTGGAAAGGCCCCGACAACTCACATGGAGCAAATGAACTTCATGGTGGTTGACGTCAAGGCTGCCTATAATGTTATCCTGGGTAGACCAGGTTTGGACGCGCTTCAAGCCATCCCTTCAGCCCTGCCACATGAAGATGAAGTTCCCCACCCCCTCAGGAGTGGGAGAAGTGAGGGGAAGCCAAGAAGCAGCTTGGAAGTGCTATATGACCTCGATGGGGGGTCCGGTTCTCTCTTTGGAATCCCTTGAACTTCCTAAGGAGGGCGGTCAAACTATCTCCGAGCCCGTGGACGAATTCAAGGAAGTGGCCTTCTCCGAAGAAGACACCACTAAGACATTCCGCGTTAGCAAGGCTCTTTCCCCCTCCACCAAGCAAGACATCTCCCAGTGCATACGGGAGAATCGCGACCTCTTCGCATGGACTGCAGCAAACATGCCCGGGATCTCGGAGGAGCTCTCAATGCACCGTCTGAGCATCACCCCTAGGGTCAAGCCTGTCCAGTAGAAGAGGCATAAATTTGCCCCCGAAAGGCAATAGGCGATCAAGGAGGAGGTTGAGAAACTCCTCAATGCCCGCTTTATTCAGGAGGTGAACTACCCTGAGTGGCTCTCCAATGTGGTGATGGTCAAGAAGGCCAATAGGAGTTGGAGAATATGCATTGACTTCACCAACCTCAACAAGGCGTGCCCGAAGGATCCTTTTCCTCTTCCCAGCATCGATGCCCTGATCGATGCGACCTCCGGGCACGAGCTCGTCAGTTTTATGGACGCCTTCTTAGGGTACAACCAAATCAGGATGTTCCCTCCCGACATCCCGAAGACCTCGTTCGTGACGGACCAAGGCCTCTACTGCTACCGTGTTATTCCCTTCGGCTTGAAAAATGCGAGAGTTACCTATCAGTGCCTTGTGAACAAGGTCTTTCAAGACCAAATTGGCCGAAACATGAAAGTCTATGTAGGCAACATGTTAGTCAAGAGCACACGGGGACAGGAGCACACTCTTGACTTTCAAGAAGCCTTCGGGATGCTCAGGAGGCACAATATGAGACTAAACCCGAACAAGAGTGTGTTCGGTGTCTCATCGGGCAAATTTCTGGGGTTTATGGTCAGCCAGAGGGGCATAGAGCCCAACCCTGAAAAGATCCAAGCCATTCTCAAAATGGCTCCCCCCTCTAATGTTAAATAAGTGTAGAGGCTCACGGGGCGCCTCGCCGCGATCGAGCGATTCCTCTCCAAGTCCGGGGAAAAGTGTCTTTCCTTCTTCAAAGCCCTCAGGGGGGCTAAAGGCTTTGAATGGGGACAACAAAAACAGGAGTCCTTTGACAAGCTCAAAGAGTATCTGGCCAACCCCCCACTCCTGAGCAAGCCAGCACCTGGGGAGGTCCTCTACCTCTATCTCGCAGCTTCGGAGCAGATGCTCAGTGCGGTCCTCGTGGGGGAAGAGGATAAGACACAGAAGCCCATTTATTACGTGAGTAAGGTGCTCCGCGATGCCGAACTCTGTTATCCGAAGCTGGAGAAGATGGCTCTCGCCCTGGTCATGGTGGCCCGAAAGCTCCGCCCCTACTTCTAATCCCACTCGGTGGTCGTCCTTACCGACCAACCGCTGAAACAGGTTCTTCTCCACAAGCCTAAGACTTCCGGAAGGCTCATGAAGTGGTCCATCGAGCTGAGTCAGCACGACATCAGCTACCAACTCAGGAAGGCAATAAAGGCCCAAGCTCTGGCTGAGTTCATTGTGGAGAACACCATCCCTGACTCATGCAAGTCGCCCGCTGACCCCTCAGTCTGGACCATCTATGTGGACGGGTCCTCCTGCGCCGATGGAAGCGAGGCTGGCATCATCCTAACTGGCCCCGATGCTTTCGTCCTTCAGTATTCCTTTCGCCTCAACTTCCTGGCATCAAGCAATGAGGCAGAGTATGAAGCCCTCATAGCAGGGCTCTGCGTGGCCCGTAAGGCGGGGGCCAAGCGCGTAAGGGTCTTCAGCGACTCCCAATTGGTGGTTAATCAGGTATCCGGGGAGTACGAGGCCAGGGATGACTGTATGGCTAGGTACTTGGCAAAGGTGAGGGAGCTTCTAGCTCTATTCGAAGATGTTCAACTCCAGTGGGTTCCCCGAGAGAAAAATGCACAAGCGGATGCCCTCTCTAAGCTCGCCTCCTCGTCTCTCCAAGGTCTGGAATGGACCGTCTTGATAGAGGTCCTTCTCAAACCAAGCATCGATGAAGATAGCTCGGAGCCAATGGAAGCCTACCCCCTAACACTTGGAAAAACTGGATGAAGCCCCTCTTCAAGTACCTCCGAGATGGAGTCCTTCCCGAAGATCCAAAAGAAGCAAGGAGGATCAGGACACGAGCAGAGCGGTACACACTCCTGGACGGGATCATGTACAAACGCTCCTACACCCAGATCGATGGTCGGCCCTATCTGAGATGCCGCTCCCCGGAGGAAGCGCTCTACGCCTTAAGGGAGGCCCATGATGGTCTATGTGGTGCGCACTTGGGAGCGAGATCCCTTGCCCGGAAGCTCTTAAACTATGGGTACTTCTGGCCCTCACTACTAAGTGATTCCGAAGAATACGTACACCAGTGCGACTCCTGCCAGAAGTTCGCCCCGATCCGTCGCCTCCCCCAAGCACAACTTGCCTCTTTGGCGAGTCCGATCCCCTTTGCATTGTGGGGGATGGATTTGCTCGTCCCGTTCCCTCCAGCACCAGGCCAGCTGAAATTCTTAGTGGTAGCAATAGACTAATTCTCCAAATGGATAGAGGTTGAACCTCTCTCAACAATCACCGAGCACAAGGTGTAGAAGTTCTTTTGGAAGAACATCGTCTGTCGGTTCGGGGTACCTCGCGTTCTTATAACCGACAACGGGACCCAATTTATAGGAGCGGCCTTTCACAACTTCTGCACCGACCTCGGGATCCAGCAGCGGTTTTCTTCGGTAGCGTACCCCCAGTCCAATGGCCAAGTAAAAAATGCAAACCGACAAACCCTATCAGGCTTGAAGAAGAGGCTGGATAGGTCCACTAATGGGTTATGGGTAGAACAACTGCCCAATGTGCTTTGGAGCTATCGCACCACCAAAAGAACACCAACGGGAGAGTCCCCTTTCAACCTCACGTACGGATCCGAAGCCCTTATCCCTTTGGAAGTGGGTCTGCCTTCACCTCGACTCATAGCTTACAACGAGGCGCGGAACGCGAACCAGCTTCGCAACTACCTGACCTCATCGAAGAGGTTCGCGAGAGAGTCGCAATCCGCCATAGGATCACTCAAGCTTACAACAAGAGGGTACGACCCACCAACCTAAAGGAAGGGGACTTAGTGTTGAAAAAGTTATCGATTTCCGATCCAAGCAAGAGAGGCAAGCTGGCACCCAATTGAGAAGGACCATATAAGGTCTCCAGAGTTATATGCCCGGGCGTGTATCAACTCGAAGACCCGGGGGGCAGGAAGATGCCAAGGACATGGAATGCCGAGCACCTGACGATGTACCGATAGGGTGTCTAAACACCGCTCCAAGCAACTTCCCCAGGATCGCTCCAGAAGACTTGTCTCCAAAAAACTTTACTTGTATCTTCTTTTTAATCAAAGTGTAAAGGCGGCCTGCAACTTAGAAGCAGCCGCCCAGTTGTTTTCAATAAAGAGAAACTTCTCCTCACAACTTTCCTATCTCTTGAGTAACCTAACTCTACCTAGCACATTTTCTATTTTTGGGGTCGTCTAATTCTACTCGCCAAAAAAAAAAATTTTTTTTTACGACGAGTTCGGAGTCCAACACTTGGCTCGATTCCGCTTCGACTACTTGCTCATAAGCGAGTAAGAGGTGATTTGTCATTCGGAATTGCTCCCACAACCGTTGACTCTCTTTTTAAACGATGAGTTCGGAGTCCAACACTTGGCTCGATTCCGCTTCGACTACTTGCTCATAAGCGAGTAAGAAGTGGTTCGCCATTCGGAATTGCTCCCACAACCGTTGACTCTCTTTTTAAACGACGAGTTCGGAGTCCAACACTTGGCTCGATTCCGCTTCGACTACTTGCTCATAAGTGAGTAAGAAGTTTGCCATTCGGAATTGCTCCCACAACCGTTGACTCTCTCTTTAAACGACGAGTTCGGAGTCCAACACTTGGCTTGATTCTGCTTCGACTACTTGCTCGTAAGCGAGTAAGAAGTGGTTCGCCATTCAGAATTGCTCCCACAACTGTTGACAACTACAAATGCTAACAAAACGCACAAGTGCTAAGTGCGAAAAATAAGCATCATTTCTCTAAAGTTTGTCAGTTTTTTAAAGGCTTGGGGAACGAGTACTAATTACAAGACCAACTACTCATCCTTACGACGAGATACAAAGCTTCAGAAATAAGAAGTACAAGACTACTTCAATGCCTCCTAGGGGCGGGGACACTTTGGTTTAGAGACACCCGCAGACGATGATGGCTGTACTGCCGTCGTCTCGCCTCGGTGCTCGTTTCTAAGCCGGCAAGCTGAGTGGCATCGCCCGCACTAGTTCTAACGGTGGCCCCAACGAATGCTTCGCTCGACGAGGCAGCCACCCCACTTTGTGCAGCGCCCGGGCTCCGATGTGTAAAGGGCGAACGGTGAGAGAGCTAGTGAAAAGTTATCCCCCTATCACGCTCCTCCTGAGTACAAGAAGTTGATCTGATGTTGCTTCGCTCTGGTTGTGGCTGAAGACGGGCGACCTCTGTAGAGCCCCGATTTCCATGTAACTGGGAAACCGTGACACATGCCAGGATCTTTTCTTCAATTAGTCACGATACACAGAAAAACTGAAAAATTTAAAACTTTTTATTCAACACAGAGTTATTACACAATAATTACAAATATCAATTTGTCATATCAAACTGTAACGCCTGCCCCTTTTTCCACGTAACTGAAAAACCGTGACACATTCCAGGATCTTTTCTTCAATTAGTCATGATACACAGAAAAACTGAAAAATTTAAAACATTTTATTCAACACAGAGTTATTACACAATAATTTCAAATATCAATTTGTCATATCAAACTGTAACGCCTGTCCCTTTTTTTCTTTCTCTTTGACTCCAAAATCAATTCTTTCAATTTCTATATCACTTTAAACATAAACTAAGATAGCTATATTTCAAGGAAAATTTTGGCAGAGTTTCCCCTGAAATTTCTACCCCGAAACACAAAAAGCTTACGGAATTCTGCTCTAAATTCCATAGCTCACATCACAGGCAATAATATCATGGGCTCCCCAGGACAAAATGAGCAGAATCATACAGGCAATATAAATATCATGCTCTGGGGGCCAAACTCATAACAGGATATCAATAATCAATTAAAAACCATAAATTCCCTTGAAAACGTAGTAAAGTTTTTAGAAAATAACTTATAAAAACATACCACTGGCCCGGTACTCCACAACGAGATGGGTACGGGTCAAAAACATATCATGTCACTCCACACTATACTCATCATCATCATCCACATACTTATACATCAAAAATACAATTTAAAACATAAATTTCACTATTCACATAATTAAACCTTAAACAACAAATTGTAAAATGATGCTCTACTCCACAGAACCATGAATCTACACCTCACCTCTGCACTATTGAGGACCTGTAACAGTAGGGGACCTAGGGTAGTCCAGGGACTCCTTAACCCCCAAACACTAAGGGGTTAGTCATTTCTGGTGTGAGTATAATTTACTAATTTAGCAAATAATTTAAACTTTATAAGTAAAACAGAACGAACTTACAAATACCAGGATAATCAAATTTTACTTAACACCTGAACATGTAAACATCATAAATGGGATTTCACATCAAATACTCTCCGAGTCATCACCTGTATGTATATCCATACCCGCTCATAACATACTTATCTTTAGTAACCATTTTCATAACCACTCTCATAATACAGATATTAATTTTATTGCATTATATCATGTATCACATCATAAACATATGCATTCATTCTCATACTGCCACATTCATTCATGTCCTACCTAACATCTCATTGCACATTACCATTTACTTGCATTTCATCACAATATACTCCATATACCAAACATAGTTTGGGCAATAACATATCACACCCCAAAGCCGATAGCTTGGGTAATAATCACCGCACCCCAAGCCGAACTTGGGTAATATCACATCACATCCCAAGCCCATAGCTTGGTTATTAATTTACTTCAACTATCACACTCGTAATTCATCTTCAATGGAAAAGAAGCGTGTACATAAAATAGATGTGCCAGTGTATGTTATGACTTAACTCTAATGCAAGATTACCAATACAATGATGCTCTTATTCTAATGCAAGCAAGTCTCCAGAACAGTATGCATCCCATACTACATACGCCCCATCTCAAGCTGTTTCTCCATATATAGGGATTTGAACCCGCGTTATGAATTTCTATTTGTACACAACCTGTTCCTGACAGATACAACGTGACTGATGAGGTTGCAGACGTGGTCAAGTCCCACCAATGCAGTACGCTCATGGTGTCTATGTTTGCCACTACTACCCGGTGAACCGGACCTCACTCAAAAACCAGACAAACCCTCAGAGTTACCGCAACACAGGTTAGCTCGAAGCATTCCCTGTGGCCCCCTAACTCATAGACCGCAGTCTATGGCCTGTTCGCTTCCCCGACATAGAACACGATGGAGTTCCGGGGTCCATCCCCTAGCTCCGCCCGCCCTTATCATGGCACTTCAGGAATTAACAGTGTGAGATACGCAACCCGTGCTCCCAACTCATGAGAAGGTACCATACGTATCCCTTTGACGGGAAGGTACAACCTAATAACACCACCTAAGGTCGGCCCAAAGGACGAGTTGGTCGTAAGGTGCCCCCTAATACCAACTCCTCTCTTTCTGGCAAAATGGTTAAGTAAAGGATCTTTATAAGTCACTACCCTAATGATGTCATTAATCCTAAACAATCCAACAGTATTAACATAACTTGCTAGGTCTTAAGTCGGACTTTGCAAGGTAACCCTACTAGGCTGCTCAACCTAGACTTACCAGAATCCCTAAAGGTCTGATTCATAGCCTATCGATCCAAGACCCCGGCAATACGAACGTATTCCCATGCTACTACCCTGAACTTGGATTTCATCAACACTCCGGTCCGCGATCAACCTACACCGGTTAAGATCTGACGGTACACGCGAAGTGACTCGTCCACAGTCCCTTAGGAGTAAGGAAACACATCTTGATGGTCGATAGCCCCTAGGGTAATAATATCACCCTAGACGAGCACAACAAAACTGCGTACTAGCTAATAAGCTATATACGAGTAAATAGAACACATACGAGCCAACAAGGTACGTATGAAACCAACAACTATATACGAGCCAGGCAGGCTATGTATGAGACAACAATATGCATACCAGCCAAATAAACTGCGTATGAGACTAACAGCTACATACGGGCCAGTCGAGCCGCGTATGAGACAACAACCTACATACAAGCCAAATAAGCTGCGTATGAGACCAACAGCTACATACGAGCCAGTCGAGCCGCGTATGAGACAACAACCTATATACGAGCCAAATAAGCTGCGTATGAGACCCACAGCTACATACGGGCCAGTCGAGCCGCGTATGAGACAACAACATACATACAAGCCAAATAAACCGCGTATGAGACCCACAACTACATACGGACCAGTCGAGCCGTGTATGAGACAACAACATACATACGAGCCAAATAAGCTGTGTATGAGACCCACAGCTACATACGGGCCAGTCGAGCCGCGTATGAGACAACTACCTACATACGAGCCAAATAAGCTGCGTATGAGACCAACAGCTACATACGGGCCAGTCGAGCCGCGTATGAGACAACAACCTACATACGAGCCAAATAAGCTGCGTATGAGACCCACAGCTACATACAGGCCAGTCGAGCCGCATATGAGACAACAACATACATATGAGTCAAATAAGCCGCATATGAGACCCACAGGTACATACGGACCAGTCGAGCCGCGTATGAGACAACAACATTCATACGAGCCAAATAAGCTGCGTATGAGACCCACAGCTACATACGGGCCAGTCGAGCCCGTATGAGCAAAACCACACCTAAAAATAACCATACAGGTAATCAAACCTAGAAGCAACCAAACGTGCTTACTAGCAAACTTGATCTTCTATAATTAGGAGCAACAAAAGAATCTACTAACAGTCTAAAATAGGCATTCTACCAATGAGAAGCCCAAGAAGCGACATCAAACTTTTATCAAGCTAACGATTATTAGTGACATTCCCAACCCTTATTACCCATGAAGATGAGTAATGTTCATGTGATATGGTCCAACTTTACTTAGGGTCCCATACAACTAAAATCCGTGGTTTCCCTCCCTAATTCAACTAGAACTACATGCACTAGATTCTTGGGTTATTCTTCAAGTTTGAGCTAGAATCACCTAGGACTAAAAGCATGGGCTCATGGGTTCTTTTTAATCTTTCACTACAATCATAATACAATTCAAGTGTGGTTCCTTTGAATCTAGAACTACTATGCAACTTGAGTATTGCAACTATAACACGATGGTTCTTCACTAACGCTACCACCACAATATGATAGTTCTCTACTACACTATAACTATAACGTGATAGTTCTTTACTAACGCCACAACACCACAGTTAACACCACAACTACAACAACATGATTCTTTTCTATTATTTAAGCACGAATCTACAATGGCCTCAAGCATGGCATATACTTAAACATCAACCTACAACACTCTTAAGCATGAATACAACTTAAGCATGTACTCACAACAATCTTAACCATGGATACAAACATTGACTACAATTCAAGCATGAGTGACTATTACACACTAAGCATGGATATCTACCACCACCTTAAGCATGGTTTATAACTTTCCTACAATAATCCAAGCATGGTATATAACATGAGCCTCAATTCTACAACAATCCAAGAACACACCATGTACATAAAACAAAAGTGATCATACTCACATATTTCGATATTATTATATAGTGTAACTCATCCCCATATACATAACTAATCCATTATCCATAAATTTATACCAATACACTTTATCCCAATGTGCTTCATCCATAAATCATATCAACAATTCGGTTTATTCGAACTTCTTTTAAAACATCAAATACATGTATAAAACCATACTCACCATATTTTGATATCATCATATAAATATAACTCATCCCCATATACACGTATATGTTATTCCGATACCCTTGATCCAAATACGCCTTATCCGTAATTCATACCAACCATTCAGGTTATTATAAAATTTTTCTTAGAACACAAAAATACGTAAATAAATATATACTCACATATTTCGCAAAGATCCGAAGCGCCACTATGTCACCCCGCATCCAAAGTTGCTAACATATCCTATCATCAAATTTCAAAGCAATTAAAACTCAAATCATCCAAACCAATCATAAGAGCTAATAACACTATTCCAAATATCACACAAGCGTTTATTGAACGCCTGGGATACACACGTGCGATGCACGTAATAATCTAATGCCTATAGAATTTTTTATCCCCAAATAATTACTATAACCACTCCTAAATTTTCTAAAGGCCCAACTACAATTTCTACTACTATACGAGAAATAATTCATACACATATAGTTCTCTTTTACAAACCCAAAATCCTAATTTACTAACAACTTGCAATCTCTCTAATAATCTACCAATTTCTCGCATCTACACTTTCCAACATCTCTTAATCTTCCTACCATAATACTCCTACTCAAAAGAAATTAACCACACTCAATTTTATACAATAAAATAATTTAGGGTTTACCTTCCCGAAATCCTTTCTAAAATCCGATGTTGCCACGTTGCAGAGAACCCTTCAATTAGCCTAACCATTGATTTAATTTGAAAATGATGAAGAAAAGGAGGGGATTTGAACAGGGGAAGTGAGCGCCGAGTGGGTTTCGGTTGGGGTCTTTTGGGTCGGGAAAGAACAGGACGGGAAGAAGAAAGAAGGAGAAGGAAGAAGGAAAAGGTGGGGGGTTTTGTAAAAGTAAGTAAATAAATAAATAGGTAGATAATTAATGTAAGGGATAATTGTCTATAAGCCCCCAATCTCAAATATATTTCAAATAAGCCCCAAATCTCTACTTTAATAATACCAACCATACAAAATACATTAAAACTACTTCGTAATAATCCTTCAAAATTATAAAATAAAGTAGACAATATGTCTGATATTTCTCAATTAAAAACAATCATTATTAGAAAAAATATATAATCGCGTGCAATTCTCAATTGCGCACAGATTACGATGCAAAATAGCCATATGCTATTTTGCGGGGTATTACAACCTCTGTCTCTAATTCGACAATTCGCTCTCTTAACGAGTCATCCTTCACGGTTATATTTAAGCAAGGTAGCCGTACCGAGCCTGAACCTCGAGCGCTGTCGGCAATAGCTCGCCAAAGATGAGCAACTTCCATACTCTTGTCGACAATCACCTTCTTCAACTCGTCTCTTTCCGCCATCAGTGCATCTCTCTAAGCTGTCATCTTGGTCAAAGAGAGACGAAGTCGCCTAAGCCTCAAGCTGAGGCTGACGGCCGTCGACGAACCATAATCTTCACCTTCGGGGGTCGTCTCTCTCAGCCTCTCTTCTAACCGCCTGATCTCGAGGTCTCGATGGCTTAAGACTAGTCGCAGATGATTCCGCTCGCGTTCCGCCTTGCGAAGATCCCACTCAACTTCGCGAAGCCGCTCTCGGCTCCTAGCGAGGCACAACTTCATCACCTCTAGACCAGTTTCAGCGAGTGGCATCGCTCCGACAATCTGAAAAGTCCAAAGCAAGTTGTTGCGAACACTTAGCCAAATTTTAAAGCAAGTTGTTTTGAACACTTAGCCAAATTTTCAAAGGAAGTTGTAAACACTTGGGCCAAAATCTCAAAAGTTCTTCGTTTCATTGAAGTTCAAAAGAGTACAAAAGAAAGCGGTGGCCAGTCCGCTATTACGCATCGATACAAAAAGACCCTAGATGAAAAACTATTGCTGAAATACAGAAGAAATACTAAGGGAGTTGAGTATCCACCTCAACGGATGGATCCACAAGCGCTAAGGCGCTTCCGCCGCTCTCGGCTGTCTCTAAAGCTAGCGCCATTGCCAATGGAATCTCGGTCACTATGTCTTCCTCGCCGACAGCCTCCTCTTCTCCTTCATCCTCTTCTTCTCCTTCAGCCCCCGCCTTCTCCTCGTCGGGGAATAAGAAATACCCTAAACAATCGAAGCCGGGGAGACGTTCCCCGACATCCTTCAATGACTTGGCATAGGCCTTTCGCATGTTCTGCTCCAAATAGCCGATCGTCTCCTTCTCCGCCGCATCCTTGGCCTCCTTCACCACCATGTCCATCTCGAACGCGGCCTTCTCCTTCTTAGCCACCCTCTCCCGAGCCATCTCCTCCTTCTCCGCAACGGCGGAGTCCTTCGCCTTCGCCAGCGCCTCCTCTAATAGCCTGATCTCGGTGACTTGCATTTCTGCCTTGAGAGTGGCTGCCTCTAGCTCTCTCTTGGCTTTCTAGTGCTCCAACCACTCCCGATCTTGCAGAGCCTTCAGCTCTTTCTCCTGCTCTGCCACTCGCTTCATCAAGTGGCTGAAATGGCAGATCGCCTGCGAGAAAAGCAGTGGTTTAAGAGTGGGACACAAAGAAGGGGGCAGAGGTCGAGGCTTACCGTCATCTGCACTTTGGAAATCTCCAAGGCCGAGTCGCCTACTGTCCCGTGCTCCATCGCTGCCTTATCCTTGGGCGTGGCAAGGTGGCGGACAGCATCCATGCAACTCATCGAGTCTCCGAGGAAACCGTCGTGCCTAAGGATCTGCCAATCCGGTACAAAAAGTCTCTTCAGCTCGTCCGTCAGTATGACTTCCGCCGCCACTGTGCAAGGCAGAGCCTTCAGGGCAAGCATAGCCAAAAGGTCGAGTTCCTTTGTTGACGGAGAAACGGTAGAAGGAACAGCCTCCAAGTCCACGATGGGGGCGGCAGCACTCTCAACTCGACCTGCCTTTGACGGAGTTGGCCGAGCAACGGCACGCTTCCTCTTCTTCTCCTCAACTCGCTTGCCACTCAGCACCGATCTCCTGTTCATGATATCCTCAAAGTTCATGGCAGTAGATCCTGCAAAAAAAGATAGAAAAAATAGAAAAAACAAGATCAAAATTTTGTTACTACTAAAATACTTGGAATACGATCGATGAAAGAGAACTCGTACTAGAGTCCATCAGGCTAAGGCCTCCCCCAAAGAGGCTCTCCTCGGAGATCTCCTTCCAATGCAGAGTAGGTCGATCCAAGAGGATGCCAACCATTTTGTCCTCCTCGGGACTCAAGGTCGGCTCCATCTTCGCCCTCTTCGACACATCCTCCCTCCATACCGTGGGAATGTCCCACGGCTTTTTACCCCAAACAAGGAAGTATTTATCTCACCAACACTTCACAGAGTCAGGTTTGTCGACCAACTTAATGCCCTTCCGAGCAGTGAGGTAGAAACGGTACTCTGTCCTCATCTTTTAATGGATCTTGTACAAACGACGAAGTACGCTGATCCTAGGTTCGATCCCGGCCACCTGGCAATGGAGAACAAACCCTATAACATGCCTCCAAATGTTCGGCATCAGCTACATAGGGCATACCCCATACCATTGCAGCACCGCCCTTACGAAAGGGTGTAGAGGGAGGTGTAGCCCGCGTGGAAAGCGTCGAAGGGAAAAATACAAGTATCGGAGAGGAGCGAAGAACAAGACCTGATTCCTGGCCCAGGGACGATGAGTTCAAACTCCGAAGGGATCATGAAGCACATCCGGATGATTCACAAATCCGACTCCTTCAGGATGCTGACGATTTCGTTTGCTTCTGTGCGCTCCCTCCGATTGTTCTCTTCGTAAAACTGTGCTAACCCTTGCTCCGTTCGCCTCAACTCCTCTACACCATACTACTGGGTCCCTCCAATGGTGGACATGGCGATCGAATGTCTCCCGAACGCGCCCATCCTCCGATCTTTTTCCACTATTGGTTCCACCACCGACGAAGAGAGAGCCGCTTCTCCGCCATCATCTTCGACAACGAGATCTTCTCCTACTTGCGAAGAGAACAGGACAAGGGGGCCCTTCCCCTTATCGACCCTAGAGGGATTGGACAGGGGGCTACTTCGGGCTGACCCGGGGAGGAGGCCTCTTCGCCGGAAGACACCCTAGACATCTCTTAAAATTAAAATAAATTACCTGAGAAGCGACAACCACGGTCAGAATACTCGTCGGAGAACGGAAAAGATCACCGGAAGCTCCGCTCAAGGCTTTGAAGAGAAGAAATCTCAGGTGAAGTGAAAGTGAGAAAGTGGGGTGAAAAGTAGAAGGGGTGAGGATTTATGGTAAAATTTAATGGGCTTGGGCCGCACAGCTTAGGGAGCCCAACAAGTGCGGAACTTGCACTTGTTCACCTTGCCATGCTAGTTGTTATATTTTGTTATCATGCCTATTGTAACGACCCGGATCCCCGTTATCGAACATCCGTGACATCACCAAGATCATTGCCTTTAAATGCATCTCAACACAGTAAATAACGTGGAAATTTAAACATTTTTATTGCCATCAGAGTAATTACATTAATAATTACAAATATCAAATTGTCCTTGAACAAGGAATACAAATTACATACTTTATTACAAATTACTACAAGAATACTTAAACATTTCTTGTGAAGCCATTGGCTGTCTTCAGATCGGCAATCCCTTGGTAACTGCCGAAACTCCGTTGAGTGGTCTATCTGCCCCTCTGGGACCTGCCCCTCGGCTTGAGCCTCCTGCTACGCGACCCTGATAATTCTGCACCTGCTCGAAGGGTAGACGCGCATACTGCCATTACTTGGATGCCCTGCTGATCTTGGGCTCTCCTATACTTGTGACCTGATATCCATGTACCTAAAAGGTGGGGTACGTCAGTAATTCTACTGACGCAATGCTGGTAAGGAAACAGCGATCCTCAAACTGTCACATTCACAAATTCATCTTGAATGGAAAATTCAACGTGCATCCTGATTTCCTAGTGTTCGTGTATGTCATGACCTGAGACTAATGCAACAACACAGAGTATAGAACAGACGCACTTAATCTAACCTAAAGTCTATTCAAACACAAGGTACAGAACAGATACACTTAATCTAACGTCAGCAAGATTCTGGATGCACATGCATCCCATACTATATGTGACCCAGGTCAAGCCAACGTACTTAGTCTAATGCAAGCGAGACTTTGGAAATGTATGCATCCCATACTACATACTTTCCAAATCAAGCCGTTGTCTCCATGTTTAGGGATTAGAACCCTCGCTATGCAATGCATTCTAATTTGGTCTACTTCCCGTTCCTGATAGTATGACATGGTTGAGGAGGTGAAAATAAAATAAAAGAATATAATGCGGGGCGCTACCCCGAAGTCACCACTAATTACTGCGTCGAACCATCCTCGAAAGTTGTGACGAACTTACAGATATACCGCAAGTATATCCATTGTGCAAAGATCCTTTTTTGATCCGTTCGTGTCCACCAACATAGAACATGACGACCTCGGAGGTCCTAAAATACCCCCGATCCGCCAGGATATCAGCATCCCGTTCTTACCATGGTACTTCAGGAATTAATAGTGCAAGATACCCACCGCAGTGCGTATCCCTAATGACAGGAAGAGACAACCAGTATCACCACTTAGTGCTAACTCTCAGAACAAGTTGGATTATAGGGAATCACCCCTAACACCAATTCGGTCTTCAAGAGAAACAATAAAAGAAAAACTAATCAATGCAGTTCACTGAAAATATGTTGTTATTCAAACCACACTCGGTGTCGATCAACAAGTCGAGCCTGACTGGTCTATCAAGGTAACAACCATCCCGGAATCACATCCCCTGATTCCCAATACCTTCATAGGTCAGCGACCCAAAAATAATCCCGGCCCGTGACCCTCAGCGAGTGGTCTAACGGTGCCCTGATGACCTAATATAACTTAGTGAAGGTAAGCATGCACATAATTATCCTTTCTGGACTTTTGACAGACTCAGGCATCGAGACACCCAATACAATCCAACAGAGCTATGTCCCAACTCACTCATGTCCACCATGAGTACATGCACAGGAACTTGTTTAAGTTCCGAATAAAACGCTAAAACCCATCTTTTAAATCTGATAGCTCACGATCACCATATTGCGGTAGGCAGAGGGTTCCTCATCAATGGTCCGATGGAACAATCAAGAAATACCAGTAGCTGTGTTCCCAGCTACACTCATCGGAACCCAATACGCTCAGAACTTCCTAGAAGGGTGAGGAGATCCGTTGCCATCCCCTAGTCGATGATTCCCTCAATTTCCTTTTTAAGGACCCAAGTCCCCGAGTTAACTCCAACCTTGAAGTCAGTCTAGACAATAGGTTGCTAAACTCACAATGTCCATAATTTCCAGTACACAAGTCAGAATAGCATGGTATCTCTAACTCTGGAAAGGTAAGACCCTAGTTTACAATTCTTCAGTTGACTAGTTCCTCAAGTTCAATCATCTCGACATCCAAATATCCCTCATATACTCTTAGCAGTACGTTCCTTTTCACACTTGCTGTATTTGTCCAATATCATAAGAGTTCGCTTAGTTATCGAGATCACTCAATTTCGGGTCCTATGGGAAGGTGGGATTGTCTACCTTAACTTCCTATTTGAATACGTCCTCAGATTAAATTCTAAATGTTCTCACAGACACCAATTTCCCTTGGGTGAATCACATTGAAAGAGTTTATTTCTCTAGTAAACATTTTCTTGACAAGGCCAATCTACCCTATCTTTGGAAAATCTTAATCTCCAACCTACAGCCTGGAATTACAAAATTCCAATTGGGTTAGAGAGTTATGATTCCCTACTGCAAATCTCTAGTTGGCCAGTCGCCCAAATTCTTAACAGATAAGTCTAGAAATGTCATCTCCACGAACTAGACAACTCGTACTAGGATGAACATACCCTACTTTAAAATTCACCAGTAAATCATCCCTAAGTCCAACGATCATGAAATTTGAGATTCTCTATCTACACATATACCATTTCACCGTGTCCAAAATTCACATTCAAATTCATTTCACACAACGATCTACGACTCCTCAAACATGGCTACATTTCAGCCGTTCTGTTTCAGCAGAGTATTCACTGCCCTTCACTAATTACCTTTGAAACTTCATCAAATGACCTCTAAAAATTATAAAATTTGAGATTCGTCAATTAGACTCATACCCCATGCTACTCCCAAAATTTCGTAGCAAAATAATAAACGTACACGAAGTTATGGCTTTTTGAACTTCAGCACAAAGCGCAGTCAGCTTCAGCCGACACCTGCGGACCAGTCGAGTTCTACAATTTTTCTGGGGCATCAAACGACCTCGGAAAAATACAAAATTTAAGACTATGGTTGTAGACATATACAACAGCGTCCAAAAAAATTTTCAACTCAAAATGACTTGTCGTTTCCGAGATACAAAATCGGAAAGATACCCAAAAATCATCACAGCCAGCAGCCACTCTGACTGCTTACTATCCGGATTTGGTCCCACTGTTCGGGCTACTAAAATGTATCCAAATATTACGAAAAAAATCATGGATACTCTACATACATAGAGGAACAATACCCCAGAATTTTAGCCCAAGATTCCCAACCGTTTTGGCGTAAGAAATTCCCCAATATACCCTCACAATCATGCTACTCAATCAAACTTCAAAAGAATAATTCTCTACCATACGATTTATTTTTTCCTAGCATTCCTCATACTCAACATGGCAACAAAATCATGTCTACCACTACTACACATCCATTCATACCAAAACAAAAATAAATACAAAGAGTTCAAGGATCACCCACTTTGAAGTTTGCACAATCTCCTTGTAGTTTGGCTCCTAGCTTTGCTTGTTTACTAGTCCTTGCTCCTTTGCTCACTAGCTCCTCTTCACTTCAAGATATAGTTGTTGTTGCTAGCTTTATCCTCTCCTTCTCTTCTTCAAAGTATCCACCTTTTCTCTTCTCCTTCTCTCCTCCCCTTTTTTTTGAAACAAGAACAAGTGAAGAAGGGAAAGAATGAGAGAGTGTGAGTGGAGGTGGGTATATATGGAGTGAATGGAAGCTAGGGGGGAATGAATCCGGGATTGGAGAGGTGGAGGGTTAGGATGGGAGGATCTAGGACTTGTGGAGGTGTATGGTGAGATGGGGTGCCAACACATTAAGCTAGAAGTTTCATGGAAGCTTCCTTGAAGCTTCAAGGAAACTTCTCAATCTTTAAGTCAATTCACACATGGTAAAAAAATCTCCACCCTTGGATCCTTAACAAGATTAAACCATGATGTGATGCTAGGGTTCCTAACCCTAGGTTAGATCAAGGAACCCTAGGTCACCACACTCCGATTCTAACCCTAGTGCACAAACTCAATTCATATTCGCTCCACGCACTAGCTTAATTGAAAATAACCATACATATAAATTAAAACCCTATAAAATACATGCTTTATGGAAATTATAATTTCCTCCCACAATTGTCTGGTCAAAACAATCGGGACAAAACTACAGTTTAATTGAGACGATATTCCGAGTTTACTTCATCGGATTCAGAACAGCCCCTATGTCTGAAATCTCTCAATTTAACTGATAATTTCTAGGAGAGAAATGTAATCGTGTGCAATGCTTAGTTAATGCATGGGTTACAACGCAAAATAGCCATATGCTATTTTGCGGGGTATTACACCTATTCCATGCGATTTGTTTATCTTTTTCCATGTACTTGTATCCTGCACTACAAGCATCCCGTAACTTGTATTGATGGGAGTTTTTTTTCTTTTTCCTATTCCTGCAATTTATTTAATTGCAGACTAGGATGATTAGCTACCAGATGGAGTTGGTGATATGAGATATTAGTGCTGGAATATTGCTATTATTATTCTTGTTGCTTGTTTTGAACAATTATATTTGATATTTGGATTTATTTGTATTTGGGTAATGTGACCCATGATATTGACTTATTCCGATCTGGATTATTTAAGATTATAATATGTTGGTTTCAAGTATTCTTGTTGGTGTTTTGATTCATATATGCATGCTTGGTTGATCCTTTTGCTTCCGACTCTGGTTATTCTTGTGAGATGTTGTAAAAATTCCGAACAGCTTATAGATGATGAAAATCATTCGCTAGGCTTAGTCACGTATCCGTATTCCGTATTCTCTTTTTTGAGAAGCGGGGCGTGACAGGAGGTGTTACAGAATTGCCAATGTTTTTCACATGTCTGTACTTAGCATACAGTAAGATTCAACCATACATAACAAGTAGCCTGTAGAAGATGAGAAAAATAAGAAGGAAAAAAACACAAAATAAATAAATAACCAAAAATTAAAGTTCATATACAACAATTGAAGCCAAAATTCAGGAGATTCATTTACAATAATTGAAGCCAAAGTTGAACTCGATATAAACTGCATGTCTACCCTTGCACAGCATGAATAGAAGAGCCAAGGCCATTATCCCAACAATCAGCAATCAGTATCAGCATCAGCATCAAGAAAGGAATGAGTCGGAACTAGATTGGGAGCCGGAGGAAGAGATGTCACCGACGGGTGATTAGGTGGCATCCAGTGGAACAAGGGCCCAGCGAGATGGAAGGGGTGGCGGGGATGACAGGAATGGGAGAAGGAAGGGAAGAGGGAAGTCGAGGGCGGGCACCGTCGTCGGAGTTGAGGTAGTGATGCCAGGCTCAGTATGCTAGGTCGTCTGCCGCAACTGCCCCTACGAATACCAACATCCGCTCAAGCCTAATATATACTAATAGTTGGTTAGCCGGTGTGATCAAACTAAACAGTTACAAAGAAACTTAATACTCGGAATATTGACCCTCCTCGATGAGGTCGTGCTGGTTGTAGCCATTGGTCAAAGTCGCACAGGATCGGCTTGTCACTCTTCAGAAAGTTAGGGTGATTTTAGGACATATCTCATGTCACTCTTCGGACAATTAAGTAACCTTTCAGGAGAGAAAGGAAGAAAAAAAATACAAAACAAAAATAAATAAATAAAATAAAAAATTAAAGTTCAGGAGATTCATTCACAATAGCTGAAGCCAAAGTAGAACTTGATAAAGAAAACTCTCAACTACATGTCTACTCTTGCACAACTTGAATACATACAACTTAGCTTTGTATAAATTGTTATCCAGAAAAGAAGCAAGAAAAAATGAGTGGGTATCTCATGCTCTGGCCTAGCACGGTATGTCACCACGTCAATCTTCTTATCTCTATCCCTACCTATCCCGTATTCCGGCTTCCAACCATTCCATGAACAAAGAGTCATGTCGATCTTCTTATCTCTATTCTTACTTATCCCACATCCTAGCGTCCAAACATACCGAGAACGAAGTGTTGTGCCGAATACTTTGATGCTAACATCGAACAACTCATCCTCATTGTCTGGAAACTCTTGCTAGAATCGCTCAACCTACACGGATTGAAAAGTTCAGCACTTGAACACAACCTTCACAACAACTACACCTCCTTCCTCCTTCATGGGGATGAGGGTCTCATCCTTCCAACCTGAAATCTCATATATCCATATTCTATATGACCAACTAAAGCATGAAAGAAACTCAACCACTTTTTGTAGTGACATTCGAGAAATGTTGGCCCAGAAGCACTTTAACAATAACTGGTTTTGTTAGAATTGGCAATTCGTATTCGGTACCTCAGGGGCAAGCCCGCAAACGGTACTAGATGCCTGGGGGGGACACATTCGCAGTAGCAATATCTGCATTTGGGATATTGGGGTGGCGGCTATATGCTGGGATCTTTGGCTAGAACAGAACCATAGAATTTTTAGAATAACACACAAACACATCATGTATCAACAATTGCTTTTCAAAATTATTACTAATATTATATTATGATCTAAAATGGCAGGTGAAGAACAAACAAAGAAGATCAAGGACATGTACACGGACATTACAACCAATCAGGTTGAGCCACATGAAAGGGAAGGTACACCAGAAAATGGTTGATTGTCGGGAATGAGGAGGGAGGAACATGCACCTTTGGGGACATTTGGTGTATTTTGGGATCATGGATTTGGATGTCGATATTTTGATGTATTTTGGGATCATATATTTTGATGTATGTATTTTCATGTATGTATTTTTGGGGTGTTCGAATGGGTCACTACCATGTATGGTAGGGAGACTCATATTTTGGTTGGAGAATTATCATGGCCCGCATGTGGGACACATGAACATCATTGTCTATTACTTGATTATCTGTTTTGTTAAAAGCTTTTTAATGAAACGGGGGGGGGGGGGGGGGGGGGGGGGGGGGGTTTACTGGCTCTCAAAGATGCTCCTTGAAGAACACTTATGCTCAAAATTTGTAAAACCCATGACAACGCTTGGGTTTCAGTTTGAAAGTCAAAACAATAGTTTTATGGTGTAGCTGCTTGAACATTTACTCTCTCAAATTGTATCTTCTGATCATATACTTGATCACAAGTGTCCCACAAGTAAGAGCATCCACAGTCGTTTGCTATATATGCCATTTTCCCATATTATAGCAAACGAATAGCAAACGAGCGCTGCAATCGTTTCTCATTTTGCCATTTTTTGGCAAACGTTCTATTCTCATTTCTCAAATATGAGAAACGAAATGAACTTTCTCAAATTATAAAGGACGGGGTATGATACCCCGTCTCTCCGATTTAATAATTTTTTAACCGATTCAGACGGACGATCATATCCCGTCTCAATAATTTTCTTAATTTTTTTTTTAAATAGGTCGGACGGGGATACATACCCCGGACGGGGTATGATACCCCGCAAATGGATTAATTTTTATTTTTTTTTTAATGAATGAACGGCCATGATTGGCCGATTAGAAAGAAAAAAATTAATTGGTGGGACGGGAATACATACCCCGGCCGGGGTATGATACCCCGTCCGTGAAAGTAGGAATCCAATTAATGCTGATTAGGTTTAATAGGTATAATTAGGAGTAGTTATTAGGTTTAAGGTAGTATATTAATTAGGTTTAGTTTTATTATATTATTTAATTTAGTTAATTAATTTAGTTTAATAGTTAATTAGTAATTCTGTTTTTTTTTAATTTATTTTAAACGATCAGACGGTATATCATATACCGTCGCTCGCTTTTTTCTAAAAAAATGAGAAACAATATAGCAAACGACGACTGCAGCGAACGATCGTATTTGCTATTACTGTAGTTGCCATTTTATAGCAAATGAGAAAAACGACTGTGGGTGCTCTAAGTGGAGAGAACATCATTCAAAACTGCTTTTTGTGGAAAGATTTGCTGTACTGACCCACTTTTTGAAAATATTTGGGGTCTTACCCACTTTCGAAAACAATTGGCAATCTGACCCAGTTTTGGACACGTCAGCATAAGCCGTTATTGCAAATAACGGCATAGGTTATTTATATGCCGTTATTTTCAATAACAGCATCATTTTACAATTTTTTTGCATGCCGTTATTTGGAGTAACGGCAGCTGTATATTTCTCAAATGAGTGTGAATTTTCTGACTTGGAAAAAATTCTTAAGTGTTGAAACAACTTATTAATAATGTCGTTATCCCCAAGAACGGCATTCGAATTACTGATGCCTAATAAAATGAACTGTTGCATTTGTTTAGAACAGCGGCAACGTTTCATTTTATTATAACTGATGTCGTTATTTCCAATAACGGCATCAGTAATTTGAATGTCGTTCTTGGAGATAACGACATTATTTGTAAGTTATTTCAACACTTAGATTTTTTTCCAAGTCAAAAGATTTACACTCATATGAGAAATATACTGATGCCGTTACTGCAAATAACGGCATGCAAAAAAAATGTAAAATGATGCCGTTATTGGAAATAACGGCATAGGTTATATGCCATTATTTCCAATAACGGCTTATGCTGACGTGTCCAAAATTGGATCAGATCGCTAATTATTTTCGAAAGTGGGTCAGACCCCTAAATATTTTCAAAAAGTGGGTCAGTACGACAAAAAAATCCATTTTGTGATGCGTGATGAATTTGGGCTCAATACCCTGTAACTTCAGTGGCATGACCAGCTCAGGTTCCACTCACTATAACTCTCCACACCTTGGATTTCAGATGCCGATAGAAGAAACAGTGTGTGTGTGTGTTAAGTCCGAATCTTTGCAATTCCTTGATGTATTTGTTGGGAACTTTTCTTGGGCGCCCTTTCACTGTCTTTCCTACGAACTCCTTAATAGCAGCAATCTTGCCTGTGAATTTTTGCTCCAATTTCCCCAGAAATCTATCAACCAGCTCCCTTTTGTTGAATGCCTTCATCTGTTTATCATGATTGCGTCCTCCTACGTCACCGCCCCTGCTTTTGGACATTGTCAGCACTGTAAAACCCACTGTAAAACCCTAGTTGAGAAAATGCATATGCTTATAGAATGTATGTGCTTATGCATTATAGCTATTAAGAAAATGTTGCTTAAAATGTTTAAGGCCACATTTTCACACAAGTATACACACTCTGATTTGAAGCAACATTTTCATGCACAATATGAAAATTCAATGCATACCCCCCCCCCCCCCCCCCCCCCCCCCCCCCCCCCCCCCCCCCAAACAAAGAATTAGAGGTAAAATATACATATTTTAAGAGACCAATATGCCAAACATTTTGTGTGCGCATTCATGTTTTTAACGATTTTTTTTCAAAGCAAAGAGATTGAATTGCAGATTGCAGATATGAGATTTTTCATAATTAATTAATTATATATAGAGAGTCTCCTTCCTTGCTCACTACTTTTGGTGAGCACTCTGTGAGCACTCATAAAATAATGACCCTATGAAAAATCCGAACCGCTCATATTGTTCTATATGCCTAAGATAGCCTAATAATAAAATAAAAAATCAAGTAATTTTAAGTTCATTTGCCCATCCATCATGTTGTTAGAATTTTCAGCCATATAATTTTGTGATCATGTAAATCATGGAAAAATGAATTTCAAATTAATTGATTTTTTATTGTTAGACTATCTTAGGCATATAGAACAATATGTGCGGCTCGGATTTGTCATAGGTGCTCTATTTTGTGAGTGCTCATGGAATGCTCACCAAAGTAGTGAGCAACCGGAGAAATCTCTCTCTCTCTCTATTTCTCTCTTTCTCTCTCTCTCTCTCTCTCTATATATATATATAAGCAAATGCTCCATTGAAAATGGGTTTCGTTTTCAACGGGTTGGAAAACAGCATGCTGAGTCGTTAGATCGCTCCCGATCTTGAACAACGGCTCAGATCGAAACCCACTCAATGCTCCCACTAAGGGGCTCTAAAGCGGAGGGGCATTTTAGGAACTTCACGCCAAAAAATGCTTTAGACTTGGCGTTTTTTTGGCGTGAAGTTTTTTTTTGAAAAAGTTATATTTAGGTTGTTGTTCCTAGGTTGTTTTTTTGTAAAAAAAAAAATTCAACCTAGGCCGTTGTGAAGTTTTTTTGCAGAAAATTATACTTAGGCTGTTGTTGGGAACAATGGCCTAGATTATTTTTTTTTATAAAAAAATTCAACCTAGGCCTAGGTATGTACATACTCATATCTGTACATACTCAGATCTGAGCCATCTCCCTCATTCTTCGACAACTCTCTCTCTCTCTATCTGGAGCTCCCGAAACCCATTCCCCAAACCCTAGCTCTACTCCAATCTCCTCTCCCTTGATCTGAAACTCTTGTCGATCTCCCCCTCTTCTCGATCTATTTCTATCTATCTCTCCCTCTCCCGAATACCCCAAACCCTAATCCAATCCGAAATCTCCCCAACTCACCCGAACCCGAGAACAAATTCTTCGATACCGTAGACTCTACAACTTGTTCGTCTACAGCAGCGGCTCCTCACATCTTCGACAACTCTCTCTCTCTCTTTGGACTAGGTAGTCACTTTTTCACAATTTAGTATAATGAACCTATGTTAATTTTTTGAATATTTTTTTCAATTTTTGAGTTTGATTTTTTGTACTTTGCGTAGTAGTCTTCAATTTAGAGAGTGTACAATTTTTGTATCATGTGTTGTATATATTTTGTGGATATTTTTGTAGATGTAAAATTTAATTATACCAAAATAATCATATAAAGGAAGCGATGCCATTAACAATAGGCGAGTTAAAGTTTGCACGAACCAAAGTCGAGAAAGCCGTACTTCCCAAAAGAAATAATTACCTTTATTGTCCGAGTGCAATTCTTTGAAATTGTGCTGTCTTTAATATAAGCTGCTCTATTGTTTCTATATACCGTAGGTACGCATTCAATATCGTAGCGGTCCAAAATCTCTACAACCTGCAAACATGACGAACACCAACCAACACAAGATCAGCTAGCTTGTAACTGTTAAACATGATAAATGTTCAACGTAATCAGGAAAGTGCAGAACTTACACTTTCAGAAGCACGAAGGCATAAAATTCCGATAGGTATGAAAACAATGCCCACCAACAAAAAAGTTGTTATTACCTGAAAATGATAAAGCATATACTGACTATTGTATTTAAAGGAAAAGAAAAAACAGGTGTAGTTAGATAAACTAGTAATGAGTGTTAGCTCACCTATCCTGGTGTCAAACTAGGCTTGCAAGCAGGAAGGTTTTGCTGAGTGAACCTATAAAATACTGAGGTAAGAAAGGTATACCCAGTATGAGCTCAGAAATACTTTTTTTCACATGGTATAACTGATCAAAAGGTGTATTAAAAACTAACAATAAATTGAATGAAAGGAGAATCATAAAGCAACTTTAGGAGTGGAAACTGAACAACAGAGTCGTTGCCCGCCACTCTTTAAGGGAAATGAATTGTATAAATAGGGATGGCAAATGGGCCGCGTCAACCGCCGACCCGCCCGCAACCCGTACGTATGACCCGGCCCGCGAAACGGTGGTTCGGGTTCGAGTCGAACCTGTGAACAGTAACGGGTCGACCCGGGTCTCGGAAATAGCGGATCTAACCCGCTCAGCCCGGCCCGCGAACCCGCTTAAAAAACCCAACCCGCGGGTCAACCCGCGGGTTGCAAACCGTTAGACCCGAACGGGTCAAACGTTCGATCCGCCACGGGTCGACCGTTGACCCGTGGGTCCAATGGGTCGCAAAACTTGCCCAACGACACTGTTGAACAGAGAGCCATCAACGGCTCTAATGACCTTTTTTTGGTTTTTTTGGTTTTTTTTTTTTAATTTTTACCCTATAAATACCCCCCAAATTCCTATCAAAAAATTCACAAAAAACTCTCTTACTCTCTCTACTATTATAACTCATTTCTAAGCAATCTGTGAACAATTGAAGTATTGAACAAGCAAGTCTTGAAGACATATACACGATCAAATTCCGATCGTATCGAAATCAAAATTCAACAACGTCTTCAACTCTTCAACTCTCGTCCAACTCCAAGTGATCAAGTCTTCAACTCTCCTCCAAGCTCTCCTCAACTCTTCAATTCCGGAATCGCTTGTTTCTACTTCTACTTGTCTTCTTATTTTCACGGATTTTTTTATATACGCGTATCCACGGTGAACAGTATCAAAATTTCATACATCTCTTCCTATTTCACTACTAATCGTAATGGCTATAACGGCATATCTATCCCGGCGTGTACACCCAAACGTCGTAATAGATCGTCGTTATTATTTTTTTGTTAATATCGAATGTCTATGACGGTGCTTGTATATAACGCCGTTAGATATATGATATATAACGGCGCTTATACATGAACCGCCGGCATAGGTTACTCTATAACGGTGCTTATACATGCACCGCCGGTGTAGAACTGTTTTTTTTACTATTTCGTTGCAACGTGTTCTGCCCGTGCTAATATTTTCCCCATCCCGCCCTCATTTTGGTTTCCCCCCAAATCTATCAACCCTAGTAGCCTCCCAAATATCTCTCTCTCTCTCTCTCTCTCTGGCCACTTGCCATTCGCCCCTCACCCCCTCTCCTCTTGAATCTCCGTCCTACCGCTCCGTCCATCGCCGCTCGCGCCGCCCTTCTACTCCGTCCATCGCGCCGCTCGCGCCGCTCCGTCCATCGCCATTCGCGCCGCCCTTCCACTCCCTGCCGCCCCTCCGTTGTCTGAAATTTTGCTTGTGCGGACTTCTGAAATCTGCAGTTATGCTACTGTACTTAATTTGTAGTTATTTTGACTTCCTTCTTTTGGTATCTGTAGTTTATGCAATTATTTTTCTATGGAATCAGAAATTTCTTTTGGTATTTGCAGTGTAAGCAACTTCAACTCAGTACCCTTCATTTCATTTGCTCAAGTTTGAGTCTTTTCACCAATATTTTCTTGCTTAGGATTTCCAATGTTTTGGGCATGTGATTTTTAATTTTTTTTTTCTCTCATGGAAATAGGTTGTTGGGTTTGCTTAGTTTGATCCATTTTTAGCTGCCCTTGAGTTCATTGTATCTTGAGTGGTTTAAAATATACAATTTTTTAAAAAAATTAAGTTAATTTGAATATGGAGTGATCAATCCTTTCATATATCTTCTTGAGTTTTGGCCCAATTTGCGACAAGAGAATGGAAAGGGAAGCAAGAAAGAGATGAGCATGCGAAGAAAATAGTAGAATTTAGTTACTTTAATTGAGAATCTTTAAATTTATGTATAGTTGCATTTTTTTAAATAAAAGAAGGCTAGTATTCGTATGTTTAGTTACTCAGGTTTAAAATTTTGTATTGCCTTTGAAGGCCGATGTAGGAATTTTGTAAGGTGATCTTTTCAATCTTTATGTATAATTTTGCTTGTGCTGATTTCTGAAATCTGCAGTTATGCTACTGTACTTAATTTGTAGTTATTTTGAACTCCTTCTTTTGGTATTTGCAGTTTATGCAATTATTTTCTATGGATTCAGAAAGTTGCATTGCTGTTGAGCAGGAAGGGAATGAAGATCATAAAAATAGTATGTGCAGCAGAAAGGTATGGGTCCTATGGGATACCTGATATTTCGATGAATTTGTAATAACTTTTGCAGCTAAGGATAGTTGAACCTTGCCAATTATTACCATTTGATAATAAATTGCTGGAGTGTATAATATACTTGTACGATGATGAAACACAACGATCATTGCAGTGGTTAGAGCTAAGCAGTGGATATTTAGGGTTCATACTTGTAAAAAGAAACCCTGCCAAATGCCTGTTTTTAGTGCCCGTTGTTGCTTAGCTTACCCCACCCAAGATTTACAGTATTTTTAATTTATTACTATTTTTGAGTCAGCAGATTTACAATAACTATTCTTCTAAAAATCTCCCATTCATTGCATGGGAAGATTCTCAATGTTTCCTGTTTTCCTGCCTCAATTATTTTGTATTTTTCATCTATGCATCTATCTGAGTGCTAGAGTTTGTTGGCCTTCTCATTATATTAGGCGTTCAAACTTAAAGAAATAATCTAATCTGAAATTAGGCTATGTATCCTTATTTTGACCAGTATGGATATTTGATAATTGCGCGCTATAGTATGGATATGGATTGACCATCAGCAATGATGAATAATTGGTAAGTTTCATATTTTATTACAAATTCTGTATGTGTGATTTTTCTTTCCGGTGATAATATTCATATCTTGTAGGGTAACGAGACGTCAGATGAGATAACAGAAGTTTCCTCAATTCAGAATCACAGAAGGCCAAAGCTTTCAGTAGAGATACCCTCAAAAGAATCAGGGGATTCATCGGTGAGGATAAACATGCCCTGGACTCCCATTTCCCCTTCAACGAAAAGAAACCTGTGCGCAACATAGTCCTCATTCTGGCATACTTCCTTCTCCTGGTACCCCCATCATCTAAAGGCAGACCTTCTGTGAAAGGTCTCCTTCAAAGACTCAGCTTCAAGTATCGTAGCTCATCAATAGAAAGTGAAAAGCATGATACTCAAGTTCTAGTAGCTTCCGAGGAGCAAAGTGTAAAGGGTTCTGTCTTGAGGTCGTTATCATTTACAAAATTATTCATGCCCACAGTGAAAAGAACCGCATCCCTACCTGTGACACTTCCAGACAATACATCACACGGAGCTAGTGTAATGGAGCACACCAAAGCCGTAAGTGATTTTTGGAGAAGAAAAAAATTATGTCTGTGTGAACCAGCAGCATTAACAAAATATTTCCTTCAGTGCTGGTTGTAAAACTTTCATTTCCTTGCCTCAATGTATGATGTTCAATGTTCTAAGTGATCTCCATGTCAAAACAGTGGATGATATAAAATCATGAGGTTTGAACATATTTTTCTTTTTCATAAAATGATTTTACCACGGTAGAACAGAACGGTTAATGGATTAGTGGATGAAACTTGTTTGAACCTCACTTTGAATGAATTAGGGAATATGGAAATGTATTGGGTGTAATTGCAGTTATACGAAGCTTTATAAGGATAACAAAAGATGGATGGATAGATCCATCTACAGTTGCATCATTGGTTGGTAAAGATGGTTTTCTTTCTCCTGTTTTATTTTAAAAGATAAATCCTGGACTAAAGCTCGGCAACTCTTTGAATGAATTTTAATTGTTTGTAATATTTTGTAAGAATAGTGATATTTATATTAAGGTTGGTGACAAGAATTTATCACTGATATACAGCTGCCATGTTCGTAGAGCTGCCATGTTCGTAGACTCGTAGTGCATATTTTTACTGAAATTGATGGATTAATTTTCTTTTGTTCTTTTCTCAATAGACAGCAGTCATATCTGGAGTTTCATCCTTACCGTGGCTTGTCAAACCCCTTTACGGGTTTATCAGGTTAATCTTTATCTTTTCTGAACTATGAGTTTTCAAATTATATAGAATGAATTTGCATGTTCTCATCTGATTACTTTTGTTAATTACAGCGACTCAATTCCACTTTTTGGATATCGTAGAAGGTCTTATCTTATTTTATCAGGACTTCTTGGAGCTTGATGGCCACTCTTGTTGACAGTAAGCTTAGTGTTGACAGTAAACAATTCAAAATGGTTTATCAAGCTTTGATGGTTGCTTCACTCTTCACACTTTAAAAGATAAACGTGATCTCTCTCTTGAACCACCAACCATTGATGCTTAATTTACTTTTCACGTCCTTTCAAATTTGATGATTACCTAAAAGGTTAATACTTGTAACCTGCTCATATAATTTCTATTTGTTTTTTTTAAATTGTTTTTGCGGTCAACTTTGCATTATCTTTCTTGAAACATTTGATTAATCCAGGTGAAAAAGAGAAGAAAAGATGGGAAGGAGCCTGCAATGTACATGGGGTGTGGCGATTGTGAAAGATATGATTGCTTCTTTAATCTCCCAACAAAACCACAACTCTAACAATCCAGTACATGGAATTGTAAGTATTCAGCAACATTTTACGATATCAGTATGAAATTTAACTATTGCATTTTACTTGTGTGGTGCCTAGTGTAGTGAATAATCTAATAAATGACACTATTGTGAATTATACAGAGCCAGCGAATTCCATCGACTTCTAGTCACGCACATACATCTGGGCAAAATATCAGTGGGAATCAAAGCAATGCCGAGCCGCTTTAGTAGACTTTGCCATTGTTGTGTTAAATTTGGACTTTTGTCTTTTTATGTTTTGTTGAAACTGAATTTATGCTTTGTTAAAGAAATTGATGTATAACAAGTATATTTCTAACTTTTCGTATGGCCATTTTTAGATAAGTAATTATTGTTTATTGTGGTCCATGATTATATAGTTGTTTATTATGCTGCTATTAGTGTTTTTAAGATTTGAACGTTCAAATTTGATATGACTACAGATATTTTGAATTTGTGACATTTTTTAAATAGTGGGAAAAAACCTGAAACCCCCTATCAATCCGTTTTGAGATAAATATGCCGGGAGGATCCACCAATCGTGGTGAATTATAAAAAAAAAGAACCAATCCCGACGTTTAGGAACACCGGTATAGCATATCGAAATGATTTAGAAAATATACGCGCATGTGTCTATCACGGCATTTATGAAGCGCCGTAATAGATCTACGAATTGTAACGACGTTTTTTAAAAATGCCACTATAGGGCTACGGGTTGTAACGGCGGTTTAAAAATGCGCCGTTACAAGCTGCACACATATAGCTGCGTTTTTTAGAAGCGCCGGCATAGGCGTCCAACCTACAACGGCGCTTTTCTAGAGCGCCGTTACAGATCATAGGCCTATAGCGGCGCCTTTTAAGATGCGCCGTTGTAGACCTATGGTCTGTAACGGCGGTCTAGAAAAGCGCCGCGATAGGCCTATGATCTGTAACGACGGTCGATGCAACGGCGCTGCTCGCGGCAATAATTAAAACGCCGCTACCATCTATGGCGGCGTTTATAAGCGCCGCCATAGATAGAAATAAACACCGCTATAGACGTTCCGTTTAGTAGTGTTTAATTTTTGTTCTAGTTATAATTTTTGTTGGTTTTTTGATCTTCTCTATCTCAACCTTCTTGTTTTCTAGATTTTTTTTATAACTCATTGCTCCTACATTGTGTAGTTTTTTTTACATACTTTACTACATTATGTCTAGATCACGCGGTAGCGGTCGTAGCCAAAGTGGGCAAGATTCCACCGGCACTTTCCGTAGGCCACCAATTGTCCCAATTAATGAGCCCGCCGAAAAGTACCATGATCCTCCTACCCAACAATGGGGTACACACGATGAGGTTGTAGGAGACATACAATTAGAAGAAGAAGAACAACAACAACAACCAACCGAAACAACACAACCCCGTAGTGGTAGGAAAAGTAGAGGGGAAAGTAGTGACTGGCATAAATTTTACGTTTTTATCCCAGATGAATGTCACGCCCCACTTCCCGGAATACGGGAACACAGGCATGTAACTGAGGCCCAGCGAATGATATAAGTACACCAACTCATATCATCCATAAGCTGTACCAGTCTTAACTCAACAATATAAGGAAAATGAATCACAACCATGCAGAAATCATAATCATATAAACGAGAATGAAATTCAATAACCAATTCTGAAATATAAAGACTTACCAAATAACTCGAGAGGCTCCTGCTCCAATCGTAGAAGAACTGCCCACAAATGCCTTCTGAAAATTCTCATTGTGCACCTGTACTTGTTCATCTAAAAAGAAAGAATAATTTGTCCTTAGAGCAAGAACGGACAGCAAGTAGTGAAAAGCAGAGAGTAAAGGATAAGGTACGTGAAAGAATATGAATCAAGATCAAATTACAAAGACAATAATGGTATTAATAACAATGGTCATAATCAAGTATATATACATGTCAATTTAAGTTCATTATAGTGTCATTTCTCCTATCTAGTGCACGTACTACTGCGTCCCATACCACAGGTTCGGTGCACGCAAAACAGTGTTCGTTTTAGACTTCATGGTGGATCTATTGAGCGTGTACTCGGTGTCAATAACAATCATTTACCATTTACAATCAATCAATTTTCAATTTACAATCAATCATTCACAATCAATACTTCTCCTTCCATGTCAATACAAAATCAATATAGGCCTTACCGAGTACATTTTCTGAGACTATCCACTACTAGGTCAACCCTTATAAATCCCGGCTTGTTTAGTATTTTATTATTAAGTCATTCATGTCCATGTAAGTGTGTACAAGGATGTCAAGGGAATGATACGAATGCAGCAACATGATGCGTTGCACGATAATAAACAGAAAGTAGTAAATCTAAAACAATAATTCTCTTTATATTATTTTAACTGATGTCTGTTACAACTGGGTCGAAACATCAGTACAAGACAGACAAGGCAGCAGGAATTATAAAGGGTCATCACATATATGTTCATTCAAGTTGATAATCAACAGGTTATTGTATCATGAAATGCATTACACTAATGTACAACAATTAGGATGAATTTACAGTGTACAAGTCCATTTATCATGTCATTGTTCAAGTCATAATATCTCAATCGATCAATGTATTCAATCACCATTCATTTTTTTTGTATACAATTCTAGTCATTTTATTCATGTCAATTGTGTATGCAGACTTAGGTTTGAGTCAATGGATAATTATAAGAGGTCAAAAGTACGTCGGGTTAGCTCATGTAAACCCTTGATACTCCCAACGGACGGGACACAAGGCAAATTAAGATAATTGAAATGGAACTACTTGCAGGAGATCAATAAGCTTGAACTAGAAAATTAAAAGAGTTCAAGTGGACTTGCCTTTTTATTGTAGACGATTCAATAAATTAATAAGAATAACGGGATCAGAATCCCGGGGAGCAATCCCAAGATCACGTGCAAAATGCACGCTAAAATACCAAACAGCAAATTCCACTCCACACCGGATCGGCCAGAACACGGGACGCAAAATTAGATTTGCTGCGGGCAGAACACAGAACACCAAAACTGTCCAATGGGGATTCTTCTACACACCCGATCCAGACAAAACAGCAAACAGCGAGAAGGGGATCTGGCGTGGCCGAACACAGAACAGCAGAGGGTGACCAATCAGCTTCTTCCATACAGCAGATCCGTCCCCAAACACCAGACAGCGACTGGGATCGAGTGTGGCCAAAACAGCAAACAGCGGTTTCGACGAATCGCTATTTGTCTTCTTCCTTCGATCGGAGAGAGAGAGAGCGCGCGGGAGAGAACAGTGAACGGCATGGGCGGCTGGTTCGCGGTGGCCAACAGGCGGCGACAGGACGGTGCAACGCTCGGGAGGACGGCAAGTGACCAGGGCTTCGACGAGAGTGGCCGGCTCTGTTTCGCTTCGAAAACAGGGGAGAGGAAGATATGAGCGAAAGAGGGTTCTTCGGTGGCTCGGCGGTGCGGCGAGAAGTAGGGAGACGAAGGGGAAGGTTCTCTCTGTTGGGTTTCGTCGACAATGACGAGCGGCGGAGTGAGCTTGGATGGCGACGGAGTTGTCGACAGGGTGGACGAACAGGGAAGACGACGGAGAGCGACGGTGCGAGCGGGAAGCGCTCGACGAGCGGAGAAGGCGATGGCAATGGCGGTAACGGCATCGAGGATGAGGAGGTGGCGGTACTGGATTGAGCGGGAGGTGCTCGGAAGCAGAGGCGAGCGGCGGAGTTCGAGTGGAGGAAGAGAACGGCGGAGAGCGGCTGGACTGACGACGAGGGGCTTCGACTGTGGTCGCGATGGAGTCGAGGTTGAAGACGATGCAATGGCGGAGGAAGCTCGAACGGGGAAGGCGACGGCTGGAGTGGTCGAGGCAGGCGGCAGGCGAGGGGAATGGTCGTGACGACTGGTTTGGAGCAATGGCGGAAGGCGGAGCGAGAGGTGCAGTCGAAGCTTCGAGGTTCTTCGGAGGTCGAGCGGTGGAGCGTGAGCGGCAATGGTGGGGCTCGAGCGGGAGAATGGAGGAAGAAGAGTTGGGGAGTTTGGGTTTCTGCTGTTGTTGGGGAAAAGAAACAGAGAGAGAGAGAGATAGTAACGGGGGAGAGAGGGTGTGGGGGTTTGTTTAAAGAATAATAAAATAGTTATTATAATGGGGGTAGTTAGAGATAGTGGGGATGTGGTTACGGGGATGAGGGAAGAGTGGGAAAAAATGGAGAGATTGTATACGGTGTGTGCATGGGTTTGTGGGTTTGGGTTTAGGGTTAGAGTCCAATAGGAGATGAGATTGGGTTTGGGCTAAAAGCCAACAAGGGATGGGCTACTCTTTTGGGCTTCAAATGAATTCAAAATAATTAATAAATGATAGTATGGATTAATTTAGGCTTCAAAAAAGATAAATAAAAGAAGTGGGACAAGATTCAAGTTTGAATATAAATTTGGGTTTCAATAGGAGATTCAAAAGGCTATAGATGTATTGGAATGATTTATACGAAATTTGAAATACCAGAATACATGGAGAAAAGAAAAGAACTGGAAATCCGTATAATCGGAAATAGGGGTTACAACGAAGAAACTCCGGGTATAGGTTTGAAAGTTTGTAAAACATGTTCTATTTCAAGAGGGGTAATGGCACCGGTACAATTAGTAGACACATTCAAAATAAGCATAAAGACCTTCTTGTTGACCTACCCGGCCAACAAAAAATCCACCCTAGAACCGGTCTAGTTGATAGCCATCCTTATGATCCTGATCTTATTCATCGGAAAATGGTTCGATTAGTAATAAAGGAAGAGTTACCATTTTTCTATCCCGAGAGTAGGAACTTGAAAAATTTTAATCAAACGGCCTTAAACCCTCATTTTAGAAGAATCCCGAGAAATACTTGCAAATCGGATTGTTTTAAAATGTACACTGAAATGAAGAATGCTTTGATTGCAATTTTATGAAGTTTAACTTGTAGAGTTAGTTTAACTTCGGATTGTTGGACGGGTATCAACAATATTCCAATGATGGGAATAACCTGTCATTGAATCGATAATTATTGGATTCTTCAAAAAAGAATCATATCACTTGCTGCGTTGCCCTATCCCCATAGTGGCGTTGAAATAGCAAACCGTATTTTAGAAATTTGTGATGTTTTTCATATTCGCGATAAAATTAGGTATATTAGTTTTGATAATGCATTTAACAACAATGCATCAATAAGTATTTTAAAATCCGCATTAAACCCTCCATCTGACAATATTTTTTATGTCAGATGGCATGTCATATTTTAAATTTATGTGTTCAAGATGCATTAAAAATAGCTGATCCATATATACTTAAAATTAAAAATTGTGTACATTTTATTGCATTAAGTCCCAACGTATTTCAAGAATGGAAAAATTGGTGTAGGATTTCAAATGCACCTTTTAGAAGATTTCCAAAGAATATTAAACACCGATGAAACTCTACTTTTGATTTACTATATGTTGTTACCGAATATAAAGCAGTTGTAAATAATTTTTATATCGCAAAAAATACGCCAAATTGTGAAATGATCCCACCGAATGGTTTTATGCTGAATCTTTGTTGAAATTTTTGGAACCTTTTAAAACCGCAACTTTAAAATTTTCAAAATCATATGAATCTACTTCTAGTAGCATTTTTATTTTAATAGTTACTATGATGCAAACATTTAACGAAATGTTAAATGATGCTTAAGTTGGTGATATTGTAAAACCTGCATACAAAATTTTTTTGAAGTATTTTAATCCTCCTCCTATTTTGTTTTGTGTTGTTACCGTTATGGATCCTCGTATCAAATTAGAAGGTACGAAGAGTTTGTTTGAAATGTTTTTTGCATTACTTGGGAAAAATGTAGAAATAGAAATAGAAATTGATTGCTCTTCTTTTTTAGTTAAATTTGAATCTATATTAAATAACTTGTATAATTATTATGATAGATCTTTTGGTTCTAGTAGTACAACTTCTGTAGTTAGTTCTTCTTCTGGTAGTTACAAAGGTAAGGGTAAGAGTAAATTTGATGATAGAATATTTAATTTACTTGCACAAATTCAATCCAAAAAACCTAGGACTAATCAACCAAATGAATTATATTGGTATAACCAACAAGATTCTGAGTCTTCTACTTATCCACTAGATATTTTACAATGGTAGAAAGACCATGATCACACTTATAGTATTCTTAAATATATGGCTAAAGATCTACTAACTCCTCCTGTCTCTATAGTTGCTTCTGAAAGTGCATTTTTTTCAAGTGGCAAGTTCTAACTGATTACAGGAATCACTTGAAGTCTGACTCGTTAGAGATGCTCGTTTGCACAGAAGACTGACTGAAGGCTAAACATAGGGCACAAGGGAAAACATTATCTACGTCCACAAGTGGGAGCAACTCGCCGGAACAACAACAATAACAACAACAATAGCAACCAAAATGAAGAATTCAATACCAACAACTGAACAACAACAAGTCAACAACAACAAATTGAAGGTCACCAACTTGAAGATAATTGTAAATAGATAAAAAAAAATTGTATTAAATCTTTGCTTGTTATTTCAAATTATAAATATTGAAGTAAATTGAAATTGTATATAAGAAATATGTTAGTGTATAAAACAAATTTGTGAATTCTTTATTTCTTATTAAAAATTGTGAAACTTGTATAACTTGAAATCATATGAATAATATTTCAATTTTTTTTGGCAATTTCACTCTTACAATCTTATTATTATTATTACGATTTTTAGTGTTTATTATTTTTATTATTATTTTTTTAAGTGAAAAAAAAACCTATCTAAACGGGCCAACCCGTGACCCGACCCGAACCGACCCGGGTTGGAGCAGAAAGGGTTCACGGGTTGGGCGGGTCGCCTTTTCTACTATTCGACCCGGCCCGGCTAAGCAACCAACCCAGTCCGAACCCGTCCAAGTCAACATCCAACCCAGGTGGGTCCGGCCCGGCCCGATCCGACCCGTTCGACCCGAATGCCATCCCTATGTATAACACATAAATTACTGATTCTTTTTTAGAAATATATCTTTTTTTCACAAGAGTATCTTTCTCTCTCTCTTACTGCAAAATAGTTATGTTTATATTCCTTTTTCGGCCATGTTGGATAAAGTTCATGTTTTATGCATCTCGTGTCATAGTGTTTTAAGTTGGGATCTTGTGTCATAGTGTTTTAAGTTGGATAAATTTAAAATCTGAACCGTAATTACTTCTGACCCATATATAACTCAAAACTTAAACTAATGAAAACCCTATTCTGCGTCTTCATCTTCTCCATCTGGTGATATGGACACATTCAATTTATATTCTATGTTGATATTATTGTACAAACAGGAGAGCTCAGTAATCTGTACATATTTCTTAGTAATGTAGTTAAATCTCATTTTTAATGATAGTGGGTAAACATAACTCCTAAAGCAGTAAGCTTGACCTAACAATAAAACAATTAACATTTAGCAAGAAATAATTTAACAAATTTCCCCATAATTTAGGATTATCTAAATCCAACATCAGAACAACATGAACCACAACATCTAGATAGAAATTAGGGTCTGTTTGGAAACATTTAAGTTGGGGAATGGAAAGGAATTGAATGAAAATGAATAGAGAGGAATGGAAAGAAAGGGAAAGTGATGAATTAACTTTATAAGTTGTGTGTGTTTGGCAACTGGTGGAATGGAATTGACTTTATTTTGTTTCCATTCCCTAGTCTTGTTTGGCAAACATTGGAATACTATGGATTATGGCATTTTGAAAAACATTTTTGTAACATTTGTACATGGACATACTTCTGACATTTTGCATTTTGGAGTAAGTAATGAATAAAACTATTTTCCTGGAGAGAAAAAACATACTTTCATAGGAATTAGGTTTAAAGCTATTACAAATTCATATGAATCAGGTTTAAAGTTAATCTCCCTTCTCAAAGTAATATAGTCGTAGAAGACCTGAAAAAAGTAATTGGAGACATGTATACAAATAAACCTCGATTCCTAGACAAAATTTATTGGAGCCAAATAGAGTGAGAGAGATAGAACTCACAATTCATCATTCCATCAACTCAATGCAATTTACGAGAACAAAATTCAGGTTATGTAAGACTCCAGTTTCGACAATAACAGTGAACCTTTGCAAGGGAAGCCATGTAGTCATCTGATCCGTAATTTAAAATATATATAAAAAAAATTTAGAGTTATCACAATCCTCTGGTAACACATTGAAGGACTAATACATGACTTATAAGGTAGCTGCATGAGGACTACAATGCCCGAGCCTTACAGTATGAAGACTAATATGCAAATATTTATACGGGACTGAAAAAACTCCTCTGATTTCACGAAGAACCTTGACGAACTAGTTGCTATCTGTGTTAAGTACAACTATTCTATTTACTCTAGAAAAAAATTAAACAACAAAATATCAACTTTGATCCATATGGAGACTGACAGGCAACAATAATGTAGACTTTTGCTCGATCCAGGTCATTCTGTGACAAGTGAAACACAATCCTTAATTTCATATGCTTAATTTAGGAAGGCTAAGATATGATACCAACCTGAGACTCATGGTAAAGACCAGCATATAATCAGGCATAAAAGTACTCGCCAGCTTGGCCATTCAGAAAATTTGAGATGAGCTGTACATACCAACATGAAATTAGAATGGTGTTTGTGCTCATAAGCACGAGTTCAAATATAGCTAAATCTATCTCGACAAATAATAATAAAAGTTCTTTCCTACCGATTCCAATTTCAAAGCATACATCAATTCTCACTACATCACCAAGCTTATTCACATCAAGCACTCCACTATATGCTCAAATAATACTCTTATGTACCTTATGTGCATTTTGGTTTAAACAAATTTTAGTATAAATTAGCAAAAAAATTGTGAATTAGCACCAAAAAACAAACTTGTATATAGTTTTGGACCAGGGAATTAGATTCAATGGACTACCAAATGATATAATTTTTTTTCCATCTAAGTTTTTATCAATCGTATTTCTGCTTTCAGATTAGGAAGATGAAGGGTTTGAAACAGAAGAAAGCCCATTTGATGGAGATCCAAGTGAATGGTGGTTGCTGGCGATGGCTGCCGACGAGGAGGAGAGGTTGTTCTGTGGCGGAGACAATGGCGCTTGTGGTGCTGCGACGGGATGCTGGTCGCAGTCGACGGGGGTGTGCGGGGCGGTCGGGGAGTTAGGTTAAAGATGAGGATAACGATGGCAGGGTGAGCAATGGAGGACGAGGGCGATGGGTGCTCGGTTGAAGAGGAAAGGCAGGAGGAGAGGGCAGTGTGGCGGGACTGTGAGGCGAGGGCGAGGTGGTGCAGTCGGGGCGACGAGGTTGAAGATTATGGAAGGGGGAGGGTTGCGAGGTGGCAACTGGAAGTTGCTGAGGTGGAGAGGCTTGGGTTTCGCGAGAATCGGAGGAGGAAGAAGAAGGAGAAGAGAGAGATGTTGGTGAGGGGGTAGGAGGTGATTCTCCATTCCTATACGTAGCTTTCCGAGGGGGGTGAGACTGGAATAAAAATTGGCTGAAATCTTTCTCTAGGGAATGAAATTTAGTTGTTTCCTTTGTTTTCTTATTCAAAACAAACAGGCTGTGGAATAGGATAAGATGAGCCCATCCGCAGTATTTCATTCCTTTTCCTAGTTTTTTGGGTTTCCAAACGCGTCCTTAGATAAATATTAGAGATTAGAGCATCTGTAGTCGTTAGCTATTTATCGATAATATCGATATTTGGATTAAAAAGCAGCTGCAGTCGTTTGCTATATATCGATATTATCGATAAATCGCTACAGTAGATTGCTATAAATGAGAATCGATATAGCATTATCGATAACTGAAGGACGGCGTTCGAAGAGCCGTCCCACTAAAAAAATTCTTATTATAATCGTCGGACGGCACTTGAAGTGCCGTCCGTTTGGAAAATTCTAATTTATCCGAATTAATAAAACCCCAAAAATCGAATTAAAATCCACTGTATTCACCCCTCGGACGGCACTCTAAGTGCCGTCTGTTCCCAAAGCCGCTATTCTCGGACGGCACTCTATGTGCCGCCCGTTGGAGATTTATAAAAAAAAAAACCTAGTTTGTTGGAAAAGTGAAATCATAGATGGAAACCACCATCTTGTTTCAGCAGGTGGATGAATCTAGAAGCAAATCCAATGGCTGACTTTTAAAATTGAATAAATAGGCTGTTGAACTAAGTATTAAGAACAATGAATCCAATGGCTGACTTTTTTATTATTATTTTTTTAAACGGACGGCACTTCATGTGCCGTCCGATGATTCCGTCCCCATATTCCGCTTTTCTTCCCTCCGACGGCACATCAAGTGCCGTCGCTTAATATTAAATGATTGATTGCTATATTATAGCTTTCGACGACTGCAGCGAAATTGAAATTCCTATTTCTATTTATCGATATATGGATAATTTTAACATTAACGACTACAGATGCTCTTAGAGATGCATTCTAACTAACTTTTCTCTCTTAAACCAATTGGACCCTATCCGGCCCAAACCCGGCCCATTCGTCCTATATATAAATCCCTCCCAAAACCCTTTCAGTCTCCAACTCACCCAAGCCCCCAAAAATGACGACGCTAGTCGCCGGCTCCTACGAGCGCTTCATTTGGGGGTTCTCCCTCCAACCCCTAAAACACTCCCAAGCCCTAACTCTAGCCCCGCTCTTTTCCTACCCCTCCCACACCGGCCCCATCAAAACCCTCGCCGTCGCCGGCCCCATTGCTGCCTCTGGCGGCGCCGACGACACCATCAAGATCTACGACCTCTCCGCCTCCTCGGAAATTGGGTCCTTCCTTGACCACTCTGCCCCCGTCACTGCCCTCGCCTTCTACACCTCCCCCGCCGCCCCCTCCTTCCCGCGCAACCTCATCTCCGCCGCGGCCGACGGCGAGCTCTGCATCTACGACGCCGACCCGTTCGTGCATCTGAAGACTTTGGTGGTGCATCGGAAGGGTGTGAATGATTTGGCACTGCACGGGAGTGGGAGGGTGGCGCTGACGGTGGGGAAGGATTCGTGTTTGGCGATGGTCAACTTGGTGAGGGGGAGGAGGAGCTTTAGTTGCAGGTTGGATAGGGAGGCGGAGATTGTGAGGTATGATGGGGAGAGTGGAGAGAGATTTTTTATGGTGAGTGAGGACAAGGTGGGGGTGCATTGTTCAGAGGATGCGAAGATTGTTTGCGAGATCAAGGCAGAAAGGAGGGTTCTTTGTGTTGCTGCTGGCGAGGTAAAATTGTTTTTCTAGTTGTGGTAAAAATGTTTGTTATGATTAATTTATTATGTTGAAAATGTCTTATTCACTTGTTAAAGTGGATGCGGGGAGGGAAGTGAAAAAGATAGAGGTGTTACCTCTTCTGTGCCGGCTCTATTTCTTTATATCTTGACTTGAGTAATTCAGTCTCTTTATTGTTACCATCTATGTTATTTTTGTTTGTTGTTGCATACTTTGTATTTGATGCTTACTGGCTAATTGACTCGAGGCTCGACCTAGATTTAAGTGCCTTATATTACATTTATTTTATCTAGGAATATTCCTATGATGGTTATATTTGAGCGCAAAGTCATGTTCACTATATACAAATTTCTTGATAATTCAAGCTCTTTCAAGTTCCTGTAAACAGTAAACACTACCTACACATCATGACTAGAAGCCTTACTGTTACTATCACAGACCGAGGAACAGCTGAAACCAGAGCCGCAATCTTCCCTAGTAAGGGCTCATGGTCATGTTTTAATAAATTAAATGAGTTTCTCTAGTTAGTGTTTGGGAATGTCTAAGTAGCAACTAGATTTATGGTTTATCATAGTGAAAAAGATGAGGGCAGAAAACAGATAAGAGGAATTGCCTTTCCGCAGTTGATTTTTTTTCTCCTTTTGTTAGTGTATTTTTTTCCTTCCACCAAAGCTGGCACTACTTTTGCTTAAGCTTATTTTTGGCTTTACCTTCTTTTTTAATATCTTTATATTCTGTCTGACATAAGTATAGAAGCCCCCCCCCCCCCCCCCCCCCCCTCTCTCTCTCTCTCTCTCTCTCCCAACTCTTCTATCCATTTTGCATAGTGTGCATATGCAATAACTATGAATTTTTCTTTCTTCTAACTATCAAGTTAATAAGAACATCTGAATATTCCAAATATGTTATAGTTCTTTTGGTTATCTCTTATGTTATTGCATTTTGTTAGAGTGGACTTCTTTTAGCTGGAGGGGAGGACAGAATTATCACCGCCTGGGACACCAGAAGTGGGAAGGTAGCATACCGTGTAGAGGATGCTCATTCAGCTCGTGTAAAAGGACTTGTTGTCTTTAAGAATAAAAGTGATGGTCAAACCTCAGATGCCCCACATCTCTTAGCTTCTGCATCATCTGATGGCATCATAAAAATATGGGATATTCGAATGATTTCGGAGAAGACAATTCCGTTGGCCGAGGCTAATACAAAATCAAGATTGACTTGTCTTGCTGGTTCATCCACAAAACGTAAGTGCTTATGCTCATTCTTCCTTTGATACAATTTATTACTAGCCTCTCCATCTCGTAATTTCGGTAATGGTTTTGGTTTATTAGATAGTCAATAATTGTAATCATTGTGTTGCTCCTTTCTTGATGACCATATAATGTAAGCTTCCTTTCCTAGTGTAAAACATTATAGAGGAAGCTACCGGAAGCATACAAGATTATTGGACAAAGCTTTGAAACCAAACTAACTAGTTAGTGAAGAACACAGAAACCATATAAACTTTCCATAAATCCAAGCAAGCTTGTTGGTAGATTATAGTGTTTTAAATACCACATGTTACAATTGTTATACTGGCCGTTATAATGTTTTAGACAAGCTAACGTTATTGGTTTATTATATCAACAAAGGTCTGAAATATATCAACAAAAGTCTGAAATATATCTACCTGATTTAATATTTGGTGTTATAAAAAAACACCATAGGCCTTTGTGTTAAAGTTCAAACCCAAATCCATTAGACCATAAATCATCGTATAAAAAGAAGGGTGAAAAAAATCAGTTTAAAATCTTATCGTCTTCATCCTTATTACTTCCTCTCCCAAAAATTACCACACCCACTCAAATTTTTTGTTTATCGGGTACATGAAAAGATGTGGACCTAGGGGTTTTCATTTATTGAACATGTGAATAAGTGATTCACTCTTAATCTCTAATAATAATGGGTAGTAGTGGGGTTTCTAATTATATTATTGATTAGAGAGAGATGAAAGGAACTAAAACTAATTATGATGGATTATGACAAAGAATGTATCATATTCATTTAGATCTTGATGACTCTTTCTCTTCAAAATTACAAATTTGATTTTTATGTTCACCATATCATTCCTTTATTAGGATAATTGCTTCAATGAGTGTCTACACAAAAATAATAATAAATTAGCTTATCCATGGTAAGTAAATAATAAAGTAAAATATTTTTTAAAGTAGCATGAGTAGATTGTTTCTATGGAGTGAACATAAAGACCTTTTAACTCGTCTTCGAGTTTTCTTTCGAAAATTCCTATTTCGTCTTCAAATCTATAAAATGTAGGTGTATTTCTTTTATATATTAGATTTCATGAAGGCAGTTATATATTTAACTATTATTACTTGCATTAGGTTGCTTGTATTTGTAATATATAATGTGTAAAGGTCATCTAAATCACATTTATAATACTAGCAATCTGCACGTGCGATGCACGAAGTAACAAAAAATATTTTCTAAGTAAAAGACTATGATTGTTCAAACAAAAAAATTGAGAAAGCACATGTACGCAATGAACTAAAGAAAAAAAACTTAATATTAGAAATATTTATTAAGCATTTAATTAAACAGAGAAAACCCCAAATCCGATTTAAAATTTAACAAATCAAAACATAGAGTACAGATCTCAAAATGAGTAGAAGTAGAAAAAGTGACATCAACTCATGTAGCGAGATTGTTGCGAACTCTCAGATGAAACTATAACGCAAAGATGTGAATGAAAGGTATATGCTTCATTGAACACAAACTGCAAGTTTATGTAAGCCTTTACAAAGGAAAAAAAATCAAAATAACAACTCACGTTTGAAGACCCTAAAACGTGGTAATAGACTAAGAGGAAATTGTCAAAAACCTAACAACTTGTCCTTAAAGAATATGACTTACTAACATTCTAATTAACTAAAAACTTAACTGACAAAAAAAATAACACCTAACAATATCCATCATTCCTTCCCTTAATCTGTATGCAGAATGCAATCAGTTTATGTTAGGAACTTCACACTCCCAGCAAGCTACGAAGCTTCAAGAACACCTCCAACCTGAGCGGCTTCGTCATTATGTCAGTTACCTGATCTTGAGTATTGCAATGATTCAAATCCACCACACCATCTCTTACCAAATCACGAAGGAAATGAAACCTTAATGTCAATGTGCTTGCTTTGATTGTGCAAAACGGGATTCTTGGAGAGTTTTATAGTTGAACTGTTGTCACACAGAATTGTAGTGCACTTCTCTTGCACATAACCAAGCTTCTCCAAAACTCTCCTTAACCAAACACACTGGTAGGCACACGAATCTGCAGTGATGTACTCGGCTTCAGTAGTGCATAGTGTAACCACAGGCTGCTTTTTGGATGACCATAAAACTGCTCCAGAACCTAACAAGAATACATACCCCGAAGTATTCTTGCGATCATCTAAGTCTCCAGCAAAATCACTATCCGTGTAGGCTATGAGTTCCTTACAGGCTCCTTTCTTATAAAGAATCCCCAAACCAGTCGTTCCCTTCAAATATCTAAGCAATCTCTTCGCTGCCAACCAATGTTGCTCTGTGGGACTTGACATAAACCTGCTGATGAGATTTACTCCTTACATCAAATCAGGTATGGTTGCAGTTAGGTACATAAGACTGCCAACCACCTGTTTAAACATAGTTGCATCAACCTTAGCTCCCATCTCATCCTTTGACAAATTAAAACCAGGTACCATAGGATTCTTCATCGAGTTGCTTCTGTCCATACCAAATCTTTCCAAAACTTCACGAGCATACTTTCTCTGACATACATAAATCCCATCTGAATGTTGTTGTACCTCAACCCTGAGAAAATACCTTATTTTTTCCAAGTCAGACATGTCAAATTCTAACATCATCGACTTCTTAAATTCATCACACATGCTGTTACCATTACCAGTAAAAATCATGTCAACGTATAAACTGACAATTAAGAGCTTACCTCCCTCATTCGACTTTGTAAACAAGGTGTGTTCACAATCAGTGATGTCACGGCTCAGGCGGCGCCTCAGGCGCAAGGCGCGGGCAAAATGGATGGGTGTGCCTCAAGCCTCAGTTAAAGCGCACCCCTTGTTTGAAGCGCTGGTGAGGCGTGTGCCTCAGCACGCCTTAGTGCCTTGCGCCTCAGCATGCCTCGACGAAAGGCGCGCCCTCAGCATTGTTTTTTCCCTTCTTTTTTATTTAAAGTATTCTTTCTTTTTTAGTTTCGAGTCTTTTGATAGGTTCTATATATGTTTTTCTTTTTTATTATTTAAAGTATTCTTTCTTTTTTAGTTTTGAGTCTGTTAACATGTTTTATATTTATATTCTTTTTTAATATTTAAATTATTCTTTCTTTTTATTTTAATTTTTTGATAGTATTCTTGCTTTTTTAGTTATGCACTTTTGCTTTACTGCTTTATTAGGCTATTCGGATGAAACTTATTGTAATAATTAATTGTTGAATATTTGAATATACTTAATATTTAATTGTAATATGGTAATACTCTGTAATAGTGTAATACTAATACTACACTGTGATATTCTCAAAAAAATTTAATTGTTGAATGTACAAAATACAACTTACAAGTTACACTTACAAGTTACACCTACAAAATACACTCGCATTGTAGTTTTACAAAAACACATTGAATCACTTCTTTTTTGGGGCAAGAAAATAAACTCGCGCAAATCTTCCCATTACCGATTAATCTCAATTATTTGCATGAAGACAAAAATATACATTTATTAACAAATAGATACTAATTACTAAATATGCGATAATTAAAATTTAAGACAAAATATACATTTCTGGTTACATTTTAGATTTCATTTTCAGATTTGCTTCTCATTGGTACTAACTTGTAAATATATTTGTATTGTGTTTGTGCAATTTCTAATATTAACGACCGAACCAGTACGTCTTCCATACCTTACTTTTTAAGTATATGGTCATTGTATGATATCTTCTTTATATAATCTAATTTATAAATTTTAAAAACCCCAAGAAGTAATAGTGCGCCTCGGTTTATTGAGGCTTGCGCCTCAAATTGCGCCTTGCGCATCAGACTTTTTACGAGGAATTGAAATTACTTGCGCCTTACGCCTTCAACTACACTGTTCACAATAGCACCTTTCGAAGACTTCTTTAACAAAATAGGCCTCAATCTTGATGTACCAAGCTCGTGGAGCTTGCTTGAGACCATACAATGTGTTATCTAGCTTATACACCTTGTGTTCTTCACCCCTCTTTTCATATCCCTGAGGTTGTTGCACAAAAACTTCCTCACTAAGCTCACCATGCAGAAACGTGCTCTCCACATCAAGCTGAAAAATATTCCAACCTTCTTGAGCTGCTAGAGCAATTATCAACCGAATAGTGTCTAGCCTTGCCACTTGAGCTTCTAGAGCAATTAGTAAGTCATATTCTTTAGGGACAAGTTATTAGGGCTTTGACAATTTTCCCTTAGTCTGTTACCACGTTTTAGGGTCTTCAAGTGTGGGTTGTTATTTTGGTTTTTTCCTTTGTAAAGGCTTATTTAAGCCTGCAGTTTGTGTTCAATGAATCATGTACCTTTCATTCACCTTTGCGTTACAATTTCATCTAAGTGTTCTCAACATTTGGTATTGGAGCCAGGTTTTTGTGTGAGTGAAAGAAACCACAGTTTCTTACGAGTGTGAAGCTGAAAGGAATGGCAACAGAAGGAAGTTTTGTGTAGCCTGCGATTCCAAAATTTGATGGTCACTATGACCATTGGTCGATGTTAATGGAGAATTTTCTTTGTTCAAAGGAATATTGGGGCCTTGTGGAAGGTGAGATACATGCAACAGCAGATGGCGCTGAATTGACTAGAAGCACAATGAAGGAATCGAGGATGCTAAGTTGAAGGATTTAAAGATAAAGAACTACCTTTTCCAAGCTATAGATCAGAGTATTATGGAGACTATACTCAACAGGGACACAACAAGGAGCATTTGGGACTCCATGAAGCATAAATACCAAGGCTCTACTAAGGTGAAGCAGGCACAGCTGCAAGCTCTTCAAAGTGATTTCGAGACTCCACATGAAGGAAGGAGAGACTGTTGATGACTTCTTTGCTCGTACTCTTACTACAACCAATAAAATGAAGGCTCATGGTAAGAGAATGAGTCAAACCGTCATCAATGACAAAATTTTGAGTTCTATGACTTCAAATTTTGACTATGTGGTTTGCTCCATGGAAGAATCCAACAATATGGATACACTGACCATCGACGAGCTGCAGAGCAGTTTGCTTGTCCATGAATGGCAATCGAGGAGAGGAGCAGGTTCTCAAGGTTGCTCATGTCGATAGATGAGGAAGAAGTCGAGGGACATTCAGAGGTTAAGGAAGAGGTCGTGGAAGACAACCTTTCAACAAGGCCATTATTGAGTACTTCAGCTGTCACAAACTAGGGCACACTTTCAATATGAGTGCCCTAGTTGGGATAAGGGTGCTAACTACGCAGAGTTAGATGAAGAAGAAGAGCTGCTTTTAATGTCCTATGTGGGACTCAATCATGCTAGGAGGGAAGAGGTGTGGTTCAATCAAAGAAGTTCTATTCGTCATAATAAAGAAGTTCTATTCGTCATTATCAAACTCCTAATACGTAAATTCAATCAATGAATAATGCAATTTAATTTTGATATACAATGCATATGGTCATAAAGCTATGCATATAGTGAGAAGCAGAGTAATAGAGAAGCATTAAAAAGACTGAGTAAGGGACTGAACTTGACAACTCGAGCTTCTGACAGCAGTACCAACATCTCCCATTCTGTCATTCCTTTACTAATAATTCTTGCAGGCACATCTAAATCACGACTAAAATTAGAAAGTAAAACTGTAACAGAGAAGTAAATCTGGAATTAGAAATGTGATGGGGAAAGAAGAAAATCATACATTTTTGGATCTCCTGTTTTAATTCAGGACCGCTAAATCAAAAGATCGGTCTTTTCATAAATCCTCTCCCTACAAAGAGAAAAAGGGGTTATCAACTTCTCAGTACCGAAATATAATTTAGGGTTAAAATTGAGGATAAAACAGAAATTTAAAAGAAGAAAATCCTAATTTTGCTCGCATTAAGAAAATCAAATTTGCTCAAATTAAGAAATAAAACCCTAATTTGTTTCTGTTAAGAGACAAACCCCCAATTTGCCATTGAACCCTAATTCTTCTTCCAAATTATAGACATAGAACTTTACTCGCATTACGAAATTAAGTCCAATGCACCGCTCAATAATGACCACTAATTTTTCCTAATTAGAAGTGGATGCCTAATTTGCTTCAATAAAGCCCCAATTTTGCAACGATTAAAGAGAAGAGAGACGATACCCTAAAATCGGATCAATTTCCACAAATCAATTGGGAAAAGGAAAAAGAAGAAGGAAAGAGAGGAAGATATTGATACTTTGGCGCATCAAGATCCGGTAGACACCGCCGCCGGCGATCTTCGAGACTTTGGAAATGGTGGGTTTTGGGGGAGAATGAGAAGGCGAAGCGTTTTCTTTGCTATCTTTTTCTCTTATTCTGAAGGAGATAAGATGCTACACACGTTTTGGTGAGGGGTATTGGTTACTCTTTATAAATTACTCTTAATGGCACCAATTTTTATTTTATATGAACGACACTTTTGTAAATAATTATGTCGTAAATAAATTTGAAGTTTGAGTACATTATGGTAATAGACTAATTAATTACAAATGGTGGTTATAGCACTCACTTAAAAATGTGGTTGAGATTAGATCAATCAAGTTCGTTTGTCTACAAATAACACTGAACTATTGAATTATAGTAGTAGAGATATATTTTCATATGATATGTTAACCCGATATTGTTTAAATATCGCCGATATCCGATATCCGGTATCCGGTATCCGATATGAAAAATTGTCCTCCGATATGATACTGATGGCCAATATTTAAAACATTGGGCAGATAAGAAAGTTACATTAGCAGTCATGTTCCTTGTTTTGGTGCAACCAGCGATAAGAAAGTTACATTAGCAGTCATGTTCCTTGTTTTGGTGCAACCAGCGAGCAACTCCGTCACAGTAAAAAGTACAAAAAGAGGAAGGTAAGGTTTACTACAGTGTGTTGAATTGATACCCCCCACATGTAGAGGTTTTACCCGCAAAAATATGTACAAAACTCGAGTTGGGAGTGGATAAGACATGATCACACTAGAAGCAATTGACATGAACCGAAATATGTACACATTTCAGTTTTTGAAGCCTGCGTAGTATTTGAAATGCCAGCTATTTATAGTTTAAAAACCTGAGAGGCTGGTGGCATTTAGATGCATTAAACCTAGCTGTAGTGAATTGAGAAAGCAATTATCTTTAAATATGTGTAGGCTGTATGCACAGGCTTAGTTAATTTAATGTTGCATGAGAATTTGTGTAGGATTTGAGGCTCCAAGCATATAACTTTATGGTTTCTTTTGCCAATCAGGTTATTGCACACAACAAATATATTATTAATTGTTTTTAATAGCCAAATTTCGAATTCAGTAAACCCTCCAAACAGTTCAGAAAACAATATTTTATAAAGTTGGGTAATCATCAATAAGCGTAACAAACAAGCAATGTTTACAAAGCAGGAAAGATGATGAGTTTCTCATAAGTGAGATAGAACTAAATCAAATAGTATTTACTGTGGTTATTAATTTGTCCTGCGTATGAATCTCCACAACACCCACCTAACTGGCTGACGGTAGGACATGAGAAATCAAACGTTGGTTCTCAACTGTGCACCATATGCTGAAAGTTGTAAACAAGTTTGCAAGATGTCGATGCTAAATGCAGGGTTGTAGTTGAATTGAAGGCACAAACTGAGTTCGGATGATCTAAATCGGAAAAGGTGAACTTCGAGTTTTATAGGCAAAAGATGAGGTCATGGCGAGTAAGTGACAAGCCCCTATTGCCTGAGGCAAGTAGTGCTAAAAATGGTCATTCTTTCTCGAATGAAGCAAGCTCACAATTACTAAAGATCAAATAAATAATTCACAATTAATATGTAATTTGAAACAAGTATGCATGTACACTCATTTCAACTACTAATATATGAGATCAAATTAATGATTCACAATCTAGGGCATGGGTTCGGGTAAGGAGGGTTGTGTTAGGTAGTTGACAGTCAGCATAAAATTAAGCATAAAATTAATGATTCACACTGCTGTAATATTTTACTATTTAACTCAATATTATTGCAAACAAAATTTATATATAGTCAGTAGAAAAGTGATAATATTTCACTATAAGTTTTAAAATTGAAGAAGTGTATGCAAGTAGCAAGAATCAATCATTGTAAAAGTATGACTCTGTTTGGAAATGTTAATTATGTGTTCCAATAAGCGTTTGAGAAGTGTCTAAGTAGTGTCCAACATATGAGATGTATAGGGTTGGTGATACACTGATACACATGAGTGTCAGTGTCGGACAAGTGACACGGGTAGGGTTCCTTGATAGCAGTACTGATGTAAAACCAACCCTAAAATAGAGAATTTTCCAAGAATTTTAATGGGTTAATTTTACCAACATGAAAGTGCGGATTTAGATTGGATATTTTAACAGTTAACAGGTTCGATGGGTTTTCAAGAATTGAATCAAATGCTAATAATCCTAATTAATAATTCAATCTTAATCAATAAGTAAATCCCTACGTGTTTTAGCAAGTAAAAAGTGCAATACCGATTCGTACTCTAATCTAGCATGTGGATCACTCAATCTCAGTATTTTGTGGTCGACAGGCAAATTAGATAATATACTAGATGATAAGGCAGTAAAACATAAATACGGAAGAAATGGAAAGAGTATACCGAATGCGAAGAAACCAGTGTCGACCTCCGGGTTGGACAGCAACAGCAACAAGGTAAGCACAGTCAGCAATTCCACGAGCAAGTCCACGAGGGTCGGTGGCGTCGCTGATCGACGTCGTCGACGGCAAGGAGCGGCGCTGGCGACGGCGGCGACGTCGTCGAGAGGTGGGGCGAACGGAGAGCACAGGAGGAGATAGGGCTGTCGAGGCTGCTGGGATCTGTGGGGTTAGGGTTCGGTTGATGGCGGTAAGGAGAAGGTGGAGGCAGTAGTGGTGTTGGGTGTTTGCGGGATGGAGGAAGAAGACGAGGGGTTAGAGGTCGGGGACGAAGGTAAGGGTTTTTGGGTCGGGTGTGGGTAGCGAGAGAGGGAGACGACGATGGAGAGGAGGGTTCTTTGGATCGGGATTTGGGGGTTTGGAGTTGGGTTCGTGGAGATTGGAGTGGAGTTGGTGGGTTTGGGAAAAACGAAGAAGAACGAAGAAGTTGGAGGCGGCGGGTATGGGGATAGAGGATTAGGGTTTTGTATTTGGGGATTAGGGGAAAATTTAATGGGGATTTTTTTTTAATTGGGGATAAATTTTAGAATTAATCACTAATTCTAAAACTAGATTAGGATTTATCACAAACCCTAATTTGATCTCAATTGTATCACACAAAGGAGAGAAAATGAAGAGCAAAACTCAACACAGATTTTTTTGATCAATAATGGCATCTTTTCTCATTAATCTCAAAGCCTTTAAATAGGCTCAATTACATCTTGAAACACATCTCCAAAATATTCTCAAAATCTAAAAATTACAAAAAAATTACATATGACTATAATTGCGAGAAATAAAAAAGGTAATAAAATAAAAATCCTAAACTGGAAAGATGTCCTCATCAAGTACCCATGCTACATAGTTCTCAATTAATATGTTACTTTTTCACATGAATGTTAGTCTATACAAAAATAAACTATTATGTTGATAAAACTTATTAGGAGACTGCATTGCCTCCTGTAGTTTCAGCTACTCAAGCACAACTTTCTCGAAGTCCAATTCCAGCTTATCTTACTATGGGTTGTCTGGATTAAATGTCTACTTTAGGATAGTCAGTTTTGCTTAGGTTTGACATGAAGATATGTATCAGACGTAGTGGGATGTCGATATGGTGGCCCACGTGGTTCAGCACGACCTCTTATGCTACATGTTATGAACAATTGAACCATTGATAGGCCTTATATCTTTATTTATGTATTTTCATCATTCTTTTGACGGCCCTAAGGTTTAACGTCATATTACCTTTCCAAAAAAGTTCAACATCATATTGGTAAATTTTGCTCATGGGCATATAGCTAATATGATGTAAAACACAATATGAACGATAGAAAATTGGAAGATTACTTAAAGCGTCCCTAAAGCCTAATGCAAGACCCCACATAATTTTGAGATTTTTAATTTATTTGTTTTGTGTGATTTGGTAGGATTTAGTTATTGGTTGTTCGTTAAAATATCTTGTTGTGTTTACTTTTATTTGAAATCATGGGGATCTTTTTTTATACATGACCAAATCTTGAAGATCATTGTGGATTTCTTACCATCTTTAGGCCCTAAACTCTCTTATATATGCTGAAATATAATGGAAGGAGAAATGGAATGATTTGTTTCCTGATGATTTACTTTATGAAATTTTCATGTGTCTTTGATCAGTGTGACGCCAGTGGTATGTAGGCCACTTGGTATGCCTCCGTTCTCTATCATCTCTACTATTATAATGGGAGAAGGGGTTAGTGTCATTGACTGTCATTTTGAAGCCAACACGTGCAGCGCACGTGTTGACAGAATGACTCGCTTTGGTAAATATTTTCGAAAGTGGACCAGTTTGGTAAATATTTTCAGAAGTGGATCATTTTGGAAATTATTTTCCTTTTTTTGTGTTTTTTTCCTTCTTCCTCCGCGTGCACGTGCGAAAGTGGACCAGTGTGGTAAATATTTTCGACAGTGGATCAATTTGGAAATTATTTTCCTTTTTTTTTTGTCTTTTTTCCTTCTTCCTCCGCGTGCATCGCACGTGCATGATACTAGTATATAATAATTGGGGTGTTGAGATATTGGTTTCTTCAAGTCCCAGAAACTCTACCATCAATATGTATAATTGTTATTCAAATACAAATAGCTTTAATATTAAGGTCTTCGTCCAAAGACCAGTCATCTATTTTAGCTTGTTAGAATTGTTTTGTTGGTTGGCTGCCGACATATTATTTCATCATATCATAGTCATCCCCCATCTCTGAATGTGGCTTACTAATACTTGTTTGTTTTTTGGTTTGCTGCAGAAAAATTATTTCATCATATCTAGTCATCCCCCATCTCTGAATGTGGCTTTCTAATACTTGTTTGTTTTTCTATTGTTTCAGGCTTGTAGCTTTGTATTACATATATATCTGGCTTCAGAATGGAAAGCCTTGGATGGTCTTGAAAAAGCCTTTGAAACCTCAACACTCGAGTGACATCATTCAGCTCCCGACTTGTCATCGGTTGACTACATTTTGTTAATTGAGCAACAATTGTACCAATTGCATTTTTGTTTTGTTTTATGTTATGTCAGCATTTTGAGTAGACCTATTATAGAACTATTATAAAGGTATTGCCAAGTGTGCAGTGTACACAGTTATATATTTAACCGAATTAATATGTATGGCATTTCTTAACCAAAGATTGAATACGCATGATAGTTAGCAGAACATATTTATGCATGCGATCCATGCAGTGGCCAATCTGGTAAGTCCAAGCAAATGTGTAGCTGAACTTTTGAAAAATGGTTCAGTTTCATTGCCGTTGATAAAAAAAAGGGAGACAATAAGGATTATTCATGATAAAAAGTTGGAACAAAAACTCATCAAATATTTGGTAAATAGAAGTTAATTGCATACTTGGTATATAATAGCAAACAAAGAAGTACCCTAAATAGATGCAAAGTCAGTGGTTATTATGTGTCAGCGAATCAGCTACAACAATACAAATACTAAACATTGCCGATCATTGTTTAGGTTGAAAGACAGGTAAATTTTAAATATGGATGTCGCATTCCATTAATGAGTCCCCAAAATGACTTTATTAAGCTGCGCTAACCATATACTAAACACCCGAAGATACACTAACCGGGAGTAGTACAAAATAACATCCAAATGATGATTAACAAAACAAAGTAATACACGTCCCAAACGGGAGCTTTATGCTCCTCATTACAACATCCAAATCGGAAAAGAAGCACAAACATAAAGTAGCATAACTAATACATAAAGTACATCAAAAACAATAAATGGCTGACGTCCCTCAGTGAACAAGAGACGTGCTCTCCCCCCGACGCCCTGCAAGTCTACTCCTCTTCATTCAGCTTCGGCTTCTTCTTGGCTCCCGCATATCCTGCCCAATCATGAATGAGAAAGAAAATTTTATGCATAGAAGTTGAAAATCTATATGTAATATTGCGAAAGCATAAGTCATTTCGGTCTAGCCATAGTCTCCAAACGGTAGCCGCTACTGCTATATCCCAAGCTCGTTTGTCCTCTATTTTGATCAGTTTTTCCCTCCATAGATCCCAGACGTCTGCACTAGATCTAGGGCACTGTGCACATCCAAAATCCCTACAGACTATTTTCCATGTTAAGGCTGCCTTATGGCACGTGAAAAGTAAGTGTGTGGTGTTTTCTTCCGCATCTAGACAGGTATTGCACCTGACATCAATTTGCATATTTCTTTTCCTAAGATTGACTTTTGACAGAATAGAGTCGTTGTGCACTAGCCAGCTAAAAACTCTGACTTTAAGAAGTGCCTGGGTACCCCAAATGATGTTCTCCTCTTTACATCTAATTCCACCATCGTTCAACCATTTATACATTGACAACACCGAAAAACATTTTGATTTGTCGATATTCTACCATCTTTCATCTGTGCCATTGTTCGTTTCCCAGCCTTCTGCTTGGATGAACCTATTTAGCTCTTCGAACCGATTAATACTCTCGGGTGACAGGTTGCCTGAGACAATCAGCCTAAGTTTCCCATTCTTCCAAATATCCGCCACTAGTGAGTCGTTGTTAGCTGTTGCTGCCGCTGCTAGCGGAAAAGGTTGATGAGCGACCTGTTCCCGCACCACTTATCCTTCCAAAATCTAGTGTTCTTCCCATTCCCAATCCTACACTAAATGTTAATGTTGAACACCTCACCCTGTTTTGCCACTCCTTTCCAGAGTAACGAGACCTTTCCGAACACGCTTCTTCCTCCAAAACGATATTTTCTTTGCTTTCGGTATAGGTCGAACGAGTAGCACCACCAGCCTTTGCGTCGTTTATATATTTTCCACCACCACTTGCTAAGCAGTGCTCTATTCATATCGTGCAAATTTTGAATTCCCAGCCCGCCAAATTCTCTTCTCTTGCAGACTCTACCCCACTTGACGTGGTGAAACCCTTTGTTACCTTCATCAGTTCCCTTCCAGAAGAACCGTCTTTTCAATTTGTCTATCTTGCTGATCACCCATTTGGGTAATTCATAGATCAACATTAAATAAAGGGGAATAGCACTAAGAACCAAATTTAGCAGTGTAATCCTTCCCCCTAAAGAAAGGAAGCGACTCTTCCACCCTGTCAATCTCTTCGCAATCTTTTCAATTAGTGGGATCCAGTTTTCTCTTAACAATAATCCTGGCCTAATTGGTGTACCTAGATATTTTATCGGAAATTCACCCCCCTCGCATCCTAATATCGCGGTGATAGTGTTTACTGACGTTGATAAATGATCGCTAATCGGGATGACGCAGCTCTTATTCAAATTTACTTTCAAACCCAACCATCCTTGGAAACACGCCAAGGCAGCCTTAATAGCTACAACTTCTTCAACTTTAGCTCTTCCAAACAAAAGGGTGTCATCAGCATATTGTAGAATTGACATTGGCTGTGCGATTCCTTTAATCTGAATCCCCTTGATGACGTTATTCTCCTGTGCCCTCCTTATCATTTCAGCGAGACCATCCGCTACGATGGCAAATAAAATTGATGAAAGAGGATCCCCTTGCTTGAGTCCCCTTTTGCATCTGATTTCTTTGCCTTGCCACCCGTTGACATGTATGAACGATTTCCCTCCTTGGACACACACTTTAATCCATGATCGCCATTTCGCACCAAAGCCTTTGAGCTCCAGGGCCTCATCCAGACATTCCCAATGCACCGAGTCATAGGCTTTTTCAAAGTCTAGCTTCAGAAGGAATCCGTCTGATTTACCTTTTCTCCCTATAAACGATCTCGTGGGCTGAAGCTATGCTATCCATAATGTCTCTTCAACGTATGAAACCGCTCCGCGAGGGAGCCACCACATCATCTAGGTGAGGTGCCAATCTTTGAGCCAACACTTTCGTTATTATTTTGAATGATCCATTTATCAGGCTAATAGGTCTGAAATCCTCAACCTTAAGGACTTTGCGTTTCTTAGGGATCAGGGTTATAGTGGCATAGCTGAGCCTATCCAAGTTTGCACTTCCATCATAGAACTCTTTAAAGATATTCATTAGATCTGCCTTGATAATTTGCCAGTAGATTTTGTAGAAGAAGATAGGCAGCCCATCTGGCCCCGGTGCCTTGTCCTGCCCGAGCTGATTGATTGAGTCGCGTACTTCCTCTTCCATAAATTTGTTTTCGATACCCTCGCTACCGTCTATTGTAGAGGTACTCCACATGTCCGAGGAGAGATTGCATCTGGCGGTGCTTCTTCTACCCAACTGTCCGTGGTACTTTCTACCTAAATGCTCTATGATAAGCCCATCATTCTCTGTCCAGGTTCCATCAATGAATAACCCTGCTATATGATTTTGTTTTCTTCTTCTATTTGCCTCATTGTGAAAGAATTTTGTGTTTGCATCCCCTTCCATAAGCCATTATATTCTCGACCGTTGCTTCCAATACAGCTCCTCCATAGTCGCTATATGCTGTAGTTCAAGCCTATCTCTTGCCATTTCATCCTTTTATGCTCCCAGTAGATCCCTCTCGTCTTGCATAGTTTTCAACTCCTGGAAACTATTGCCTAGTGTCTCCCTTCTTAAGTTGATATCTCCAAGCTTCTGTCTAGCCCACCCTTTTAAACTCCTACGAAGTCACCTTGTCTTTTCCACCCGAGATTCCTACGGCCGACGTTTCGATAGTGGAGCCGGACCATGACTCTTTGTTGACCTGAGTCATTTCGCTCATTGTCGTCCAAGATTTCTCAAATCTAAAAGGGAAGATCTTGTTTCTGATAGCCTGACCACAATCTATGACTAGGGGCAGGTGATCGGACGTATATTTCGTTGCGGACTTCACTTTTGCTAGCGGAAAAGCATCCTCTCAATCGTTGGACACTAAAACTCTATCTAGTTTTGCAAGAGTTGGATTTCTTTGCATGTTGGACCAAGTAAATTTTCTGTTGGTCATCTCTAACTCCAGTAGCTCCAAAGCATCTATTGTTCTATTGAACGTCTCCTGCTCACTGTGACTGTGACCTCTACATCTATGTTCATCTTGGTATCTAGTTATATTGAAATCCCCTCCTATCACCCAAGGCCGATCCCATCTCTTCCTAATGTCTTTAAGCTCCTGCCATAGTTCTTTCCGATGTCTAGAATCGTATGGACCATACACACTAGTGACCACGTGCTCCGAGTCATCACTTCTTCTTCTTAGTCTAATCGACACCGTAAAGGTCCCGATATAGTCATCTAGAATCTCAAAGAGTCTTATATCTGCTCCAACCGCTATGCCACTGGAGAAACCCACCGTAGGTTTAAATCTCCAATCAAAATCTCCCACCCATCTAAGACTTCTAAAGTCCTTTAACGATGGATTCTCGATCCTGGTTTCTTGCAACCCACATATGCTAAGGCGAATTTTATTAATAGTCAAACTTATCGATTTTTTTTTTGGTTTTTTGCCTCATTCCTCTTACGTTCCAAATGATGTATACCATTAAATCAAGTTGTTTGACACCTACCATCTACCCCCTCCAACCTATCCGCACCCTTAAGCTGTTGCTACCCCAGATTCACCTCTAATGATAACTACATTTTCTAGCTATTCCGCCCTATTGGAGCCCATGGCTAGACCGTAAAGACTAGTAAAATTAATAAGTGAATCATCATCTAAGGAATTAAGAACAGAGAGATCGGGTTTAAGAGTACCTCCACCAGCCGTATCCTGCTCCGTTGATTTATATGACATCTGGACTAGCCCTTCTTGACTAGGATCCTGATTCCCCCCTTTGTCTATTAGACGCTTTCCCTTCCTTTGATGCTCAGTAAATTTCTTGCTATTACTGCTGCATACAATTCCCCTGACTTCCTTGTCTCCAATCTCCGTTTCCGTTTCTGAGATTATGTTGTCTTCTCGAACACCGTCTAGCGCTCCAATTATTCCCTCGCGAGAATCCCGATCGGTCGACTGTTGGATTATTTCTGTTAGATATTATAGTCCAACATTGGGCATTGGGCTGATTTTGTACTTGGTTCACTTCTATATATAGGAGATATTGTACTCGGTTATTTCTTAATTCAATATTCAGTATTGTTTTCATCTCTCTGATTTATCTTAACATGGTATCAGAGCCAAGTTTTACAAAATTTTCATTCTTCCCAAAACCCTAGAATTCCAACAGCCAAAAAAAAAAAATCTCCTTCTCGTCGCGTCCTCCTTCTCGTCGACCAGCAGTGAGAGATCATCGTCATCTCCAAAGAATCAGCAATCCAAAGAATCAGCAACCCAAAGATCAGCAACCCAAAGAATCATCGTCATCATCATCAACCTCACTCATCCCATAATCGTATTCTTCCTTCAACAGAAACACCATCCTGCCCAAACCCTCCAGTGCCGCCGCTCAAAATCCTCCAGCGCCACCACTCAAACCATCATCGTCCTTAACATCTACCATCCTCGTCTTCTTCAGCATCATCCCACCTAAATCCTCCAGCATCGTCGCTCAAAATCCTCCAGTGCCGCCGCTCAAAACATCCTCGTCGTCAACCTCTCGTCCTCCAGCTACCGCCAAGACCCACCAGTCGATCGCCTCAGCGCCGTCGCTCGCCACCCGAGAACCATCCACCACTGTCCTCGACATCAAGTCAACGCCGGAGTTCCCGCCGTCTCAACCTCCTCCCTGCCCTCTCTGCAAACCCTTAACCCTATTCCTCTTTCTCTCTACCCAACAAATCCCCTTTTTACTTACCCGACCCGTTCTCAAAAAAAAAAATGCTGACCTTCACCAGCAATTTCATATGAAAGACCTTGACAGACTACATTATTTTCTGGGTCTAGAGATTGCTCATGGATCTCGGGGATACTCATCTCTCAACAGAAATACACATCAGATATTATTTCCGTTGCATGTCTCTCTGACAGTCGATCAGTCGATGCACCCTTAGAGCTTCATGTGAAGCTTTATCCCACTGATGGTGAGCTACTTCCTGATCCCACTAGATACAGACAGATTGTTGGATAGCTTGTCTACTTATGCATGACCAAACCCGATATTGCTTACGCAGTCAGTGTTGTCAGTCAGTTTGTTTCTGCTTCTACATCAGTTCACTATGGTGCTCTTCTTCGGATTCTCAGATATCTTTGTGGTACTATTACTCGCTCATTATTCATGCCTGCTACATCCAAATTAGAGCTGAGTGCATATTCTGATTCAGATTGAGCAGGTGATCCTACTATCAGACGGTCTACCACCAGTTTCAGTCTATTTCTTGGTGATTTACTGATTTCATGGCGAAGTAAGAAACATGTAGTTGTTGCATGTTCTTCTACTGAAGCTGAGTACACAGCAATAGCAGCTACTACTAGAGAGATTGTTCATGTTCGTTGGCTTTTATCAGATACGGGTGTCACTCTTTCAGGACATACTCCTCTTCATTGTGATAACCGAAGTGCACTACACATTGCAAGCAACCCGGTCTTCCATGAGCGAATGAAGCATATAGAGATTGATTGTCATTATATTCGTGAGTGCTTTAAAGCAGGGGCCATTTCTCTTCATTATATTACCTCATCACCGCAGACGGCAAACTTCTTCACCAAATCTCATACTGTTCAGAGATTTCGATATTTAGTAGGCAAACTCACACTGTTTGACCCACCATGAGTTTGAGAGGGGGTGTTAGATATTATAGTCCCACATTGGGCATTGGGCTGATTTTGTACTTGGTTCACTCTTATATATAGGAGATATTGTACTCAGTTATATCTTAATTCAATATTCAGTATTGTTTTCATCTCTATGATTTATCTTAACAATTCCACCAGATGGATGTTGCTAGTAGCTATGTTAGGCTGATGTGCTTCGTCAACTAGTTTGGGCTTCACAAACATAGAGCTCTCTCCAAGACACTCTTACCTAGACGCTCTGAAGGTACCAAATGATACCTATTACAGAAAAAAGTGTACATATTGATAAGGTTAAAGATGACCTTAAACTTCGAAACTTACAGTAGAACAAATTTAGTAATTTGAAAATTAATATTAGGCTTCATAAATTGATTGGATCCCGAAAGTTCAATTGAAATTGTTGCATGTTAAATTGGAGAGATTACCACTTTGCCGTGAATATATGCAAAACAATAGACCTCATCCATATTGGGCCAAATTCACTTGCTCTAAAAAAAATTTCATGCATGTTGAAATTTAATCCTAATCCCAACTGAATTTATTTGATAAGTCGGAGATGAGTCTGCCTAAAAAGGGCCTTGGATTGATTTTGATGTCGGTTTCCAAAATGACAATCCAAATCAGTCAGTTGCTTTTCTATATTGATATGGGTGAGATGACGTGGCTCCTCCTGGGCCACAGGATCTCCTTAAAAGGCGCTTACTCCCGATCAATTCAGATCCACCACATCAGCCCTAAACCACCCGGGCTCCTGCCACGTCAGCACTAAACCACTTGGGCTTCCGCCACGTCAGGCCCACGGGCAACCGGGTCCAGACTCGCCCCCAAATGGGTCCAAACTCGATTGGCTTTGCCAATAAATACTAGGCCCTCTACCCCTTCAAGAGGTAATCAATATTCAACCTCTTCCCTCTAAAACCCTAGTTACTGTTACTCTTCAGTGACTGACTAGATCGTCGGAGGGTCTGCCATCGGGACCAACCCCGGTATTTCTAGACCGAGTGCAGGTACACGAGACCTCTGGATCCGAGCCTCCAGATTCTAGCCGAGCCTCAAGATCCGAACAGAGCATCCGATCTCCACCTCACTCCCGCCTACTCCCGAGCCGTTCCCTCGGCTGAGGGCCAGGGCATACCATCCGTACCGAAGCTTCCACAAAAATACAAATCGAGAAGAACTCACACCTAGTGCAGCCACCCCCCAAAAATAAACCGCATCAGGTTGGCACCGTCTGTGGGAAACCCTCGGTACTGACCTCAGTCTGGTCCCGGCCAGGGACATCATCACCTCGAATCCGAGCTCTCGCATGGCTTCCAGGGCCAAAAGAGCCGCCACCTCTGGACGTCGCCCAGACCCTTCTCTGCATCCCGGTCACGCCGACGCCCAGGGGTCCAACCATCCTGGGGTGAACGGCAGACTCGGATCCTGGCCGGGTGCTTCCCACTCGGTCGAGGCCGACCTCTGCCACGGCCTCCTCAGCCAGTGAGCTAGCCGCGATAGGGGAGGGACTACTTCCAACTCAGCCCTGAACTGCCAGGAAGCCATCCCGAGAATGGGAGCCGGAACTTAGCCCCGTAGGCCGGAGGCCACGAAACCAACGCGACCCGTCCGGGCAGGACCCGATCACGCGCCTCAAATTCCAGAACTTTAGGAATGAGATCCTAGAGGCCATCTTGGGGACTCCCAGAACCGAGGCATTCCACCACTCTCACACCCGGTCGGGTGCCGGGGGCAGTAGACCTTGCGGCTCGACCCTCCCGCCAGAGCAGGAAGACGCCGTCCTCCGATGCCTACAGGAAGTGGAGAACCGCCTTGCCCATTTCGGCGAGGAAGGTCCGATCCCGGCTCAGGGTCATAGGCCGACTCAAATGCCTTTCTCTACTCCTATCTTGGAAGCAGAGATTCCCAGGAATTTCCGGCCTCCTCAGTTCGAGACTTACGACGGCGAGAGTGATCCTGCTGATCACATGGAGGGGCTCCAAACCCTCATGCTGATTCATAGCGTAGTGGATCCTCTCCTATGCCGTGCTTTTCCTGCCACCCTGCACGGTCCGGCTAGGGAATGGACCTCAAAGCTCATCCCCAGCTCGGTCTTCTCACTCCACCAACTCGAAACGAACTTCTTGGCCCATTTTGTAACCATTCGAAAAGTTGAGAAGCCGATCGCTTCCCTCCTGGACCTGAAGCAGAAGGAGAATGAGTCCCTCCGGGACTTGGTTAGAAGATTCACTACCGAAGCCCGAGCTATATCCTCTCTTGATGCTGGGGTCGCCTCGGCCGCCTTCAGACACAATGTTCGACACCTTCAGCACAAAGCTTCCCTGGCGAAGAGACCCCCGGTCGACTTTCCCGACCTCTTGTATCGGGCTGAGAAATACATCCGACGTCTCACTACGGGAGACTTTTCAGCCTCTCAAGTCCTTGCCGCTTAGCTCGGACTTCACAATACGGGAGACTTCTCAGCCTCTCAAACCCTTGCCGCTCAGTTCAAACTTCTCATTATAGAAGACTTCTCTCAAATGTGCGGGGCTTGGCCCTTGGCATTGACTCCAAGCCACCCGATTGGTTTTCCCTCAGTGTTGTCCAGGTTCGGCGCTTAGCATTGACATCGAGCCACGCCCTAGCTTTCACCAAGCTTGGGGGGCTCGGCGCTCGGATGGTACCGCGAGCCACAAAAATCTCCTCAATTTTGCTTGAGGCTCGGCGCTTGGATGGTACCGTGAGCCGCAAAAATCTCCCCAAATCCGCTGAGGGCTCGATGCTCGGATGGCACCGCGAGCCGCAAAAATCTCCTCAATTCCGCTTGGGGCTTGGCGCTCGGATGCCACTGCGAGCCACAAAAATCTACTCTTGGTGAGGGGGCTCGGCACCAACCTCGAGCAGTGTCTCGGCTTTTTCAAGCCATGCTACCTATACGCTCAGCGATGTTCTCCGGCTACACCCGTACCGTCTACCTGAGAACGAATTGTGGGGGCTCGGCATCAACCTCGAGCAAGGCCTTGGCTTTTTCAAGCCATGCGACCTTAATGCTCGGTGATGTTCTCCAACTACGCTCATAACGGCTTCTTCCTGGTGTGGGGGCTCGGCATCGACCTCGAGCAAGACCTTGGCTTTTTCAAGCCATGCGACCTTAACGCTCGGCGATGTTCTCTGGCTACACCCATACCATCTACCTGAGAACGAATTATGGGGGCTTGGCATCGACCTCGAAAAAGGCCTTGGCTTTTTCAAGCCATGCGACCTTAACGCTCGGCGATGTTCTTCGGCTATGCTCATAACGGCTTCTCCCCGTTGTGAGGGCTCGACATCGACCTCGAGCAAGTCCTTGGCTTTTTCAAGCCACGCAACCTTAACGCTTGGCAATGTTCTCCGGCTACACCCGTACCATCTACCTGAGAACGAATTGTGGGGGGCTCGGCATCGACCTCAAGCAAGACCTTAGCTTTTTCAAGCCATGCGACCTTAATGCTCGGTGATATTCTCCGGCTACACTCATAACGGCTTCTCCCCGGTGTGGGGACTCGGCATCGACCTCGAGTAAGGCCTTGGCTTTTTCAAGCCACGCGACCTTAACGTTTGGCGATGTTCTCCGGCTACACCCGTACCGTCTACCTGAAATTGAATTGTGGGAGCTCGGCATCGACCTCGAGCAAGGCCTTGGATTTTTCAAGCCATGCGAACTTAACGCTCGGCGATGTTCTCCGGCTACGCTCATAATGGCTTCTCCCTGGTGTGGGGGCTCGGCATCGACCTCGAGCAAGACCTTGGCTTTTTCAAGCCACGCGACCTTAACGCTCGGCGATGTTCTCCGACTACACCCGTACCGTCTACCTAAAAAAGAATTGTGAGGGCTCGGCATTGACCTCGAGCAAGACCTTTGCTTTTTCAAGCCATGTGATCTTAACGCTCGGCGATGTTCTCCGGCTACGCTCATAATGTCTTCTCCCCTGTGTGGGGGCTCGGCATCGACCTCGAGTAAGGCCTGGACTTTCTCAAGCCCTGCGTCCTTGATGCTCGGCGATGACCTCAAGCTACACCCATGCTATCTACCTGAGAACAGATGTGGGGGCTCGACATCGACCTCAGGCGAGGTCTTGGCTTTCTCAAGCTCTGTGCTCAACGCTCGGTGATGACCTCAAGCTACACTCATGCTGCCTTTCTCAAAGTGTGGGGGTTCGACATCGACCTCGAGCGAGGTCTTGACTTTCTCAAGCCCTGTCCTCAACGCTCGGCGATGACCTCAAGCTACACTCATGCTGTCTTTCTCAAAGTGTGGGGGTTCGGCATCGACCTTGAGCAAGGTCAATGATCTCAAGCTACACTCATGTTGCCTTTCTCAAAGTGTGGGGGTTTGGCATTGACCTCGAGCAAGGTCAATGACCTCAAGCCACTCCCAGATGTTCCTTTTTGAGTTTTAGGCTTTTCCAACAAGCTTGGGGCTCGATGCTCGAAATCCCGAGCCACTCTTCAGTTCTCCTTGGAACTTGGGGCTCGACGCTCGGATGGCATCTTGAGCCATTCCCAGATGTTTCTTTTTGAGTCATAGGCTTTTCCAACAAGCTTAGGGCTCAACGCTCGGATTGGATCCCGAGCCACTCTTCAGTTCTCTTTGGAACTTGGGGCTCGACGCTTGGATGGCATTGCGAGCCACTCCCAGATGTTCCTTTTTGAGTCTTATGCTTTTCCAACAAGCTTGGGGCTCGACACTCGGATTGGATCCCGAGCCACTCTTCAGTTCTCCTTGGAACTTGAGGCTCGATGCTCGGATAGCATCCCGAGCCACTCCCAGATGTTCGTTTTTGAGTCATAGGTTTTTCCAACAAGCTTGGGGCTCGGTGCCTGGAATCCCGAGCCACTCTTCAGTTCTCCTTGGAACTTGGGGCTCGATGCTCGGATGGCATCCCGAGCCACTCCCAGATGTTCCTTTTGAGTCTTAGGCTTTTCCAACAAGTTTGGGGCTCGACGCTTGGATTGGATCCCGAGCTACTCTTCAGTTCTCCTTGGAACTTGGGGCTCGACGCTCGGATGGCATCCCGAGCCACTCCTAGATGTTCCTTTTTAAGTCTTAGGCTTTTCCAACAAGCTTGGGGCTCGACGCTCGGATTGGATCTCGAGCCACTCTTCAGTTCTCCTTGGAACTTGAGACTCGATGCTCGGATGGCAACCCGAGCCACTCCCAGATGTTCCTTTTTGAGTCGTAGGATTTTCCAACAAGCTTGGGGCTCGACGCTCAGATTAGATCCCGAGCCACTCTTCAGTTCTCTTTGAACTTGAGGCTTGACACTCGATAGTGATTCCGAGCCAGCCCAGAGCTTTCTCGGCAAGGTGGGCTCCTACTGAACAGGACCTCGACGTCCCCTTGCTTTTCCAACAAGTGAAGGGACTCAACAAGTGAAGGAGCTAGGCACTGACTCCGGGCTCGGCACTCGGCACTGACTCCTAGCCACCGACTGGATATCTCACAGTCTTTTCCAGGCTCGGCACTCTGGGCTCGGCGCTCGGCACTAACTCCTAGCCACCTTCTAGCTATCTCACAGTCTTGCCCAGGCTCAGCATTCCGAGCTTGGTACATTGGGCTCGGTGCTCAGCACTGGCTCCTAGCCACCTACTGGCTACCTCAGTGTTGCCCAGGCTCAGCTCTCTTAGCTCAGGCCCTCCAGGCTCGGCCCTCGAGGATCGGCACTCCGGGCTCGGCGTTTGGCACTGACTCCTAGCCACCAACTGGCTATCTTACAGTCTTGCCCAGGCTCGGCCCTCCAGGCTCGACACTCCGGGCTCGGCGCTCGGTACTGACTTCTAGCCACCAACTGGCTATCTCACAGTCTTTCCTAGGCTCCGCTCTCCTGGATCGGCCCTCCAGGCTCGGCATTCCGGGCTTGGCACTTCGGGCTCAGCGCTCGGAACTGACTCTTAGCCACCAACTAGCTATCTCACAGTCTTGCCCATGCTCCGCTCTCCTGGATCAACCCTCTAGGCTCGGCATTCTGGGCTCGGCAATCTAGGCCCGGTGCTAGGCACTGACTCCTAGCCACCTATTGGCTATCTCACAGTCTTGTCCAGGCTCGGTACTTCGCGCTCGGTGCTCGGCACTGACTCGTAGCCACCTACTGTCTATCTCACAGTCTTGCCCAAGCTTGGCCCTCCAGGCTCGGCACTCCGGGCTCGGCGCTCGGCACTGACTCCTAGCCACCTACTGGCTATCTCACAGTCTTGCCCAAGCTTGGCTCTCCAGGCTCGGCACTCCGGGCTCGGCGCTCGGCACTGACTCCTAGCCACCTACTGGCTATCTTACGGTCTTGCCCAGGCTCCGCTATCCTGACTCGGCGCTCCAAGCTCGGCATTCTGGGCTCGGCACTCCAGGCTCAGCGCTCGGCACTGACTCCTAGCCACCTACTGGCTATCTCACAGTCTTGCCCAGGCTCGGTCCTCTAGGCTCGGCACTCAGCACAGACTCCTAGTTACCAACTAGCTATCTCACAGTCTTGCCCAGGCTCCGCTCTCCTGGCTCGGCCTTCCAGGCTCGGCATTCCGAGCTCAGCACTCCAGGCTCGACGCACGGCACTGACTCCTAGCCACCTACAGGCTATTTCAGTCTTGCCCAAGCTCAACTCTTCTAGCTCGGCCCTCCAGGCTCGGCACTCCAGGCTCGGTGCTCGGCACTGACTCCTAGCCACTTACTGGCTATCTCGCAGTCTTGCCCAGGCTCTACTCTCCTGACTCGGCCCTCCAGGCTCGGCATTCCTGGCACGACACTCCAGGCTCGGCGCTCAGCACTGATTCCTAGCCACATACTAGCTATCTCACAGTCATGCCCAAGCTTGGCTCTCCAGGCTCGGCAATCTAGGCTCGGTGCTCGGCACTGATTCCTAGCCACCAGCTGGCTATCTCACAGTCTTGCCTAGGCTCCGCTCTCCTAGCTCGGCCCACCAGGCTCGGCACTCCGGGCTCGGCACACCAGGCTCAGCGCTCGGAACTCACTCCTAGCCACCTACTGGCTATCTCACAGTCTTACCGGGGCTCGGCCCTCCAGGCTTGGCACTCCGGACTTGGCGCTCGGCACTGACTCCTAGCCACCTACTGGCTATCTCACAGTCTTACTCAGGCTCCGCTCTCCTGACTCGGCCCTCCAGGCTTGGCATTTCGGACTTGGCACTCTGGGCTCAGCACTAACTCCTAGCCACCTACTAGCTATCTCACAGTCTTGCCCAGCCTCAGCATTCCGGGCTCGGCACTACGGGCTCTGCGCTAGGCTCTCGGCACTGACTCCTAGCCACCTACTGGCTACCTCAGTCTTGCCCAGGCTCAGCCCTCCAGGCTTGGCCCTCCGAGCTCGGCGCTCGGCACTGACTCCTAGCCACCAACTGGATATATCACAGTTTTGCCCAGGCTCCGCTCTCCTAGCTCAGCCCTCCAAGCTCGGCATTCCGGGCTCGGCACTCCATGCTTGGCGCTCGGCACTGACTCCTAGCCACCTACTGACTATCTCAGTCTTGCCCAATCTCAACTCTCCTGGCTCGGACCTCCAGGCTCGGCATTCTGGGCTCGGCGCTCTAGGCTTGGTGCTCGGCATTGACTCCTAGCAACCTACTGGCTATCTCACAGTCTTGTCTAGGCTCCGCTCTCCTAACTCGGCCCTCCAGGCTCGGCGTTCCGGGCACGTCACTCCAGGCTCGGCACTCGTTACTAACTCCTAGCCACCTACTGGCTATCTCACAATCATGCCCATGCTTGGCTCTCCAGGCTCAGCACTCTGGGCTCGGCGCTCGGCACTGACTCCTAGCCACCAACAGGTTATCTCACAATCTTGCCCAGGCTCCGCTCTCCTGTCTCGGCCCTCCAGGCTCGGCATTCCGGGCTCGGCACTCCAGGCTCGACACTCGGCACTGACTTCTATCCACCTATTGGCTATCTCACAGTCTTGCCGAGGCTTGGCCCTCCAGGCTTAGCACTCCGGGCTCGGCGCTCGGCACTGACTCCTAGCCACCTACTGGCTATCTCACAGTCTTGCCCAGGCTCCGCTCTCCTGACTCGGCCCTTCAGGCTCAGCATTCTGGGCTCGGCACTCTGGGCTCAGCACTAACTCCTAGCCACCTACTAGCTATCTCACAGTCTTGCCCAGGCTCAGCATTTCGGGCTCGGCACTACGGGCTCGGCGTTCGGTGCTCGGCACTGACTCCTATCCGCCTACTGGCTACCTCAGTCTTGCCCAGGCTCAGCTCTCCTGGCTCGGCCCTCCACGCTCGGCACTCCGGGCTTGGCGCTCAGCATTGACTCCTAGCCACCTACTGGCTATCCCACAGTCTTGCCCAGGCTCGGCACTTCGGGCTCGACGCTCGACACTGACTCCTAGCCACCAATTGGCTATCTCACAGTTTGGCCCAGGCTCCGCTTTCCTGGCTCGGCCCTCCAGGCTAGGCATTCCGGGCTCGGCACTCCGAGCTCGGGGCTCGGCACTCCGAGCTCGGCGCTCGGCACTGACTCTTAGCCACCAACTGGTTATCTCACAGTCTTGCCCAGGCTCCACTCTCCTGGCTCGGCCCTCCACGCTCGGCATTTCGGGCTCGGCACTGACTCCTAGCCACCTACTGGCTACCTAACAGTCTTGCCCAGGTTCGGCTCTCCAGGCTCAGTACTCCGCACTCGGTGCTCGGCACTAACTCCTAGCCACCAACTGGCTATCTCACAGTCGTTCCGAGGCTCGGCCCTCCAGGCTCGGCACTCCGGGCTCGGTGCTCGGCACTGGATCCTAGCCACCTACTGGCTATCTCAGAGTCTTGCCCAAGCTCGGCTCTCCACGCTCGGCACTCAGCACGGCACTCGGCACTGACTCCTAACCACCTACTGGCTATCTCACAGTCTTGCCCAGGCTCCGCTCTCCTGACTCGGCCCTCCAGGGTCGGTATTCCGGGCTCGGCACTCCAGACTTGGCGCTCGACACTGACTCCTAGCCACCTATTGGCTATCTCACAGTCTTGCCCAGGCTCAGCCCTCCAGGCTCGGCACTCCGGGCTCGGTGCTCGGCACAAACTCCTAGCCACCAACTAGCTATCTCACAGTCTTGTCCAGGGTCCGCTCTCCTGGCTCGGCCCTCCAGGCTCGGCATTCTGGGCTCGACACTCCAGGCTCGGTGCTCGGCACTGAATCCTAGCCACCTTCTGGCTATCTGCCTAGGCTCAGCTCTCCCAGCTGGGCCCTCCAAGCTCAGCATTTCGGGCTCGGCACTCCAGGCTCGACGCTTGGCACTGACTCCTAGCCACCTACTGGCTATCTCACAGTCCTACCCAGGCTCGGTTCTCCAGGCTCGGCGCTCGGCACTGACCCCTAGCCAGCTACTGGCTACCTCAGTATTGCCCAGGCTCAGCTCTCCTGGCTCGGCACTGATTCCTAGCCACCAACTCGCTACCTCAGTCTTGCCCAGGCTTCGCTCTCCTGGCTCGACCCTCCAGGCTCGGCATTTTGGGTTTGGCACTCCAGGCTCGGCGCTCGGCACTGACTCCTAGCCACCTACTGGCTATCTCACAGTCATGCCCAGGTTCGGCCCTCCAAGCTCGGTACTCCAGGTTCGGCGCTCGGCACTGACTCCTAGCCATTTACTAGCTATCTCAGTCTTGCACAGGCTCAGTTCTCCTAGCACGGCCCTCCACGCTCGGCACTCCGGACTCGGCACTCTGGGCTCAGCGCTCGGCACTGACTCCTAGCCACCAACTGGCTATCTCAGTCTTGTCCAGGCTCAGCTCTCCTTGCCCGGCCCTCCAGGCTCCACATTTCGGGCTTGGCACTCCATGCTCGGCGCTCAGAACTGACTCCTAGCCACCAACCGGCTATCTCACAGCCTTGCCCAGGCTCCGCTCTCCTGGCTCGACCCTCCAGGCTCGGCATTCCGAGCTCGGCACTGACTCCTAGCCACTTACTAGCTATCTCACAATCATGCCCAGGCTTGGCCCTCCAGGCACGGCACTCTGGGCTCGGCGCTCAGCACTGACTCCATGCCACCAACTGGCTATCTCACATTCTTGCCCAGGCTCCGCTCTCCTGGTTCGGCCCTCCAGGCTCGATATTCCGGGCTCGGCACTCCCGGCTCGGCACTTGGAACTGACTCCTAACCACCAACTGGCTATCTCACAGCATTACCAGGCTCCGCTCTCCTGGCTCGGCCCTGCAGTCTCGGCATTTCGGGCTCAGCACTGACTCCTAGCCACCTGTTGACTATCTCACAGTCTTGCCCAGGCTCTGCTCTCCTGACTCAGCCCTCCAGGCTCGGCATTCCGGGCTCGGCGCCCGGAACTAACTCCTAGCCACCTATTGGCTATCTCACAGTCATGCCCAGGCTCGGCCCTCCAGGCTCAGCACTCTGGGCTCGGCGCTCGGCACTAACTCCTAGCCACCTACTGGCTATCTCAGTCTTGCCCAGGCTCAGCTCTCCTAGCTCGGTCCTCCGGGCTCAGCATTCCGGGCTCGGCACTCCGGGCTCGGTGCTCGGTACAGACTCCTAGCCACCAACTGGCTATCTCAGTCTTGTCCAGGCTCAGCTCTCCTAGCTCGGCCCTCCAGGCTCAGGCATTCCAGGCTTGGCACTCCGGGCTTGGTGCTCGGTACTGACTCCTAGCCACCAACTGGCTATCTCATAGTCTTGCCCACGCTCCGCTCTCCTGGCTCGGCCCTCCAGGCTCGGCACTCCAGGCTCGGTGCTCGGCACTGACTCCTAGCCACCTACTGGCTATCTCACAATCTTGCCCAGGCTCCGCTCTCCTGACTCGGCCCTCCAGGCTCGACATTCTGGGCTCGGCACTCCAGGCTCGGCGCTCGGCACTGACTCCTAGCCACCTACTGGCTATCTCATAGTCTTGCCCAGGTTCGGTACTCCAGGCTCGACACTCCGGGCTCGGCGCTCGGCACTGACTCCTAGCCACCTACTGGCTATCTCACAGTCTTGCCCAGGCTCGGCTTTCCAGACTTGGCCTTCTAGGCTCGGCACTCGGCACTGACTCCTAGCCATCTACTGGCTATCTCACAGTCTTGCCCAGGCTCGGCCCTCCGGGCTCAGCTCTCCTGTCTCGGCCCTCCAGGCTCGGCATTCCGGGCTCGGCACTCCGGGCTCGGCGCTCCGGGCTTGTCGGTCGACGCTCGGCAACCTGGCCCTACTGAACAGGACCTCGACGCCCCCTTGCTTTTCCAACAAGTGAGGGGGCTTGCCTTCCGACCCTCCATGCTCTTCAAGAAGGACCCCCGCTCCAGACTCCACCATCCCCTTGCTTTTCCAACAACTGAGGGGGCTCGCCTGCTGACCCTCCGCGCTCGACAAGAAGGCCTCCTGCTCCACGGTCTCAACGTCCCCTTGCTTTTCCAACAAGTGAGGGGGCTCGCCTGACGACCCTCCATGCTCGTCAAGAAGGACCCTCGCTCCAGACTCCTACATCCCCTTGCTTTTCCAACAAGTGATGAGGGTCGCTTGCCGACCCTCCGCGCTCGTCAAGAAGGCCTCCTGCTCCCCGGTCTCGATGCCCCCTTGCTTTTCCAACAAGTGTGGGGGCTCGCCTGCTGACCCTCCACGCTCGTCAAGGAGGTCTCCTGCTCCACGGCATCAGCATCGCTCTTTGCTTTTCCAACTAGCAAGGGGCTCGGTCGGCCGAAGCTTCGACGACCCCGCGTGACTCCAAGAGGAGATCCCTTCATCCTACCCCACTGACCTCTTCTGGAAAATACGGGTCACATTCTTTGCCGTACACACCACCCCGCTCTTCCTACGGAGGCAAAAGGCCACTCCCGCACGGCTGGATCCCCCAGCCCCCCAGGAGTGGGGGGCTCCTGATATGGGTCAGATGACGTGGTCCCTCCTGGGCCATAGGATCCCCTCAAAAGGCGATTACCCCCGATCAATCCAGATCTGCCACATCAGCCCTAAACCACCCAGGGCTCCTGCCACGTCAGCCCTAAACCACTTGGACTTTCGTCACGTCAGGCCCACGGGCAACCGGGTCTAGACCCGCCCCCAAATGGGTCCAGACCCGATTGGCTTTGTCTATAAATACCAGGCCCTCTACCCCTTCAAGAGGTAATCAATATTCAACCTCTCCCCTCTAAAACCCTAGTTACTGTTATTCTTCAGCGACTGACTAGATCGTTGGAGGGTCTGCCACCGGGACCAACCCCGGTATTTCTAGACCGAGTGCAGGTACACGAGACCTCTGGATCCGAGCCTCCAGATCCGAGCTGAGCATCCGATCTCAACCTCACTCCCTGCCTACTCCCGAGCTGTTCCCTCGGCTGAGGGTCGGACGTACCATCCGTACCGAAGCTTCCGCAAAAATACAAATCGAGAAAAACTCACACCTGGTGCAACCACCCCCCAAAAACAAACCGATCATATATGTTGTTCCTGTTCTTTCTTTGCCTCTAACTGATAAAGGAAAGAAAAAATAAGAATACAAGAATAAAAGAATAGAAGCAAGCATTATTTGAAAACAATTTTTTTAAAAAAACTCAATTAAGAAGAAAAGAATTGGAGAAATAATTATCACATGAGAGCAAGAATTAGAAGAAAAAATAGATATAGTGTCAAGCACAGCAGTTCACACGTACTAAACTTTGGGTCCAAACTCCAAACTATACAGACAGTCGAACTCCGCTTAATCTTTTGAAAACCTCAAATAAACTGAAAACGAATAAAAGCACCACAAGAAAAAATATATAAATTGAAAAATAGATACTGACAATTGAAATTGAAAGGAAGATATACTGTGACTTATAAATAAAATTTTGTACCTAATTCTTAACTAGAACAACAACAAATTGTAGCATATCCTTGTGATCTGTCAACAACAATTAAATGTGTGCCTTCAAATGTTTTCAATGTAAAAATTTAAGTAAAATTCAAAGTTAGGAAATGATTCCCAGTTTAAAAACTCCCCCCAAAAGGTACTTTCCTTAAGTTTCATGGCGGCATTCGGGTCCATCGAGTTTCGGGCGGGCTCGGGTCGGGTTGCGACTTTAACCGGGCCGGGCCGGGCAGGGTTTGAAATTAAAAATTTTGGCCCGGTAGACCCGTGAACCCATTCGGGTCGGGCCGAGTCGCGGATTGGCCGGTTGGCCCGGTTTAATATGTTTTTTTTTATAAATTTGTTAACTTACAATATTTTTTAAAATGCAACAAGTATAACTGTATAAGAGTAAAACAAAATTGTATATATATTCCTTTCAACTTTTATGAATATTTTACAAATTTTTTACATACAAATACAAGTAATAGAAAGCCAAAAAGAACTTACAAGATTTCTTGAATTACATGTTTGAGAGGATAATCAAGAATCTAGAGTTCGAGATAGCCTAGAGTTAGATTGAAGAGAGAGCAATTACTACTGTCGTGCACCTCTACTTAACCTAAACCAAGGATCTCATCGCCCTAAATTCCCTACTCTTGTTGTTGGACTTCAGGTGAGTTGCTTCCCACTTGTTAATGTAGATGACGCTTTTCATTGCGTCCTATTCTCAGTCTTCATCCAATCTTCGGTGCACACGAACATTTCCAATGAATCCGGCTTCAAGCGATTCATGTAATCTGTTAACTTGTAGAAAAATTACTTTCTGAAGCAACTGTAGAGACATGAGGAGTTAGTAGATCTCTAGTCATATGTGAAAGAATAGGAAAAAGATTTTCATGTTCTTTCCACCGTTGTAGCACTTCAGTCTTAATACTAGAACTCTCACTATCTTGTTGATTATACAAATTTAATTCATTAGATCCTTACCTCTAGTAGGAGAAGAAGAAGAAGTGTCATGCTCCCCCCCCCAATACGAAAATGCAAGCACGCAACGAAGGCCCAGCGAATGATTTGCATCATTCATAAGCTGTAATAGTCAACTCAACAATATGAAATATGATCACAATCACACATGCAATAATGTAATCACATAAACAATGAATAACTAGAAATATTCATGAAATAATCCACAAGTAACCAACATCTGGGAGAGAATAAACTTTGGGTCGATGCCTGGGAATACAATGTATGAAACGACAATAATACTAGAAATAAATAACATGAACGAGGTAATACAATTGGCCAAAATCTTGACTCTATTCCTTAGAAGATTTGCTCACCAAGTCCTTCAGTCAATTTTCCTTGTGTACATGCAAGCTCATCATATAGAGTTGGATGGAAATGTCCATTAGAGCAAGTCACGGACCACAAGTAGTAACAAACAAAGAATAATAAAACATGATATATCAAGGAACAATGAAATATAACAATATTAGAGGTCAATTGTAACAACCCAAAATTTCACATTTATTTATTTATTATTTATTTTTATTTTATTTTATAAACTACTTAACTACTTATGTTATTCCTAATATCTTATTATGGATTTCAATTAAAATTTTGACAGAGTCTCCCCTGAAATGTTAGACATTTCGCAGCATTTCCTTACGGAAATCTGTATTTCAATATTTACAGCACAACACAGGCAATAAATTTATAACCTCCCAAGGCCAATCCAAGCAACAACACACATGCAATATATATATATATATATATATATATATATATATATATATATAGGGCTCTGGGGCATATCTCATTATAATATGCAAGATACAAATTAAAAAACAAAAAATTCGATTAAAAACATAAAGGATTTTTAGAAAAACCTTTACAATGAGGCGGGTACGGGTTTTGCATACCTCATCACATCACTATATATCATCATCCCATACAATTATATACATAACCTTCCAAAATATAAAATATTCCACAAATACTATCATATATTCCCATTCTACCTGACTTAGCTTAACAAAAGTATATAATAGATACATACACCACCAACTCTACTACGAGAAAGTGTAACATCCTGGATTTTTAATTTAAATTAAATAAGAGTTTATTGATTTTTACATATTTTGCACGTGCAAATTCATGTACATTTTACCCCCTAAAACTTATTTATTTTATAGCAAGAATAAAGTATTTTTTATTCTTCTCCTTTTAATTCAAAAGCCTATTTTAAATCCTAGGCCGAATTATTTAAATCTAGCCCACCCTAATTAAATTAATTATTTTAATTATTAAGCTCATGGTTTCTAAAGCCCACTAAATTGAGCCCACTAGTTTATTCTCATTTAAATGAGAAAACTTGTAGGGTAGACTCATTTTTGTAACAAAGCAACTAACAAATGTACGTACAACTAGTAATTAGGTGTGCTTAGAGTGACACGTGCATTGCACATGCACGTTCCTTATGCACTAGGGGGTGGCCGGATGGAGTCAAATAGAGAGTGGGAGAGTTGACATAGTGGAAAGGTGGTTTGTGTTCATGGGTGGTTGTTTTAACTCCCTAACTCATGCTAGCCCCTAATCTATAACCATCTAATTCAATCTTGGCCATCCATCCCACCATGAAAAATGTATAAATACCCCCTCCATCTTTTCATGCAATACACTTAAAATATTTGGTAAAAGAAAGAGAGAAATTCTAGTTGTGAGAAAAAGAAGCAAGTGAGTAAAAGATTGAAAGGAGTTTTAGTTGTGTGTACCTTCACCATTGGAGACCGGCCATTCATCAAGGAGGAGAAGGGGAGCTCGGGTTCACTTGGACAAGGAGGAGAAGGCTCTTGTGGTGGCAAAATCTAGGAGGAGAAGGACCGTTCGTGTGTTCAAAGAGATTTCTAGGAGTTCTTTTCATTTGTTCTTCAAATAGGTGGGTGATTTCTCTACTTCTAATGTAGACATCATGTTAGGGATTTGATTGATGAAATTGCTAAAAAAACTAGTAAATTAGCCATGTGTTGGCTCTAAAAAGAAACTAGTTAGATAATAAAATGAATGCTTGATGAATTGTATGGTAATTGCTATAAATTATGGTTATTGTAGTAGAATTACAATGTTGCTATGGAAATGTAAATTTGGAACCATGCTAGATGTAGAATATGCTTGTGAATGACTAGTTGAGTAATTGAAATAATTGAATTGTGCTTATTAACTCATTAGGACACTAGTATGATAAATGAGACCATGTTATAGAGTATTGTGGAAATAAAAGAAGAAGAAAAAAGCAAGAGACAACCTTTTCGTGATATTTGTAATGCTAAAATTGGTAGGGATCTTGATAAATTTTGCAATGTTGAAACTACAGACATAGAACACAAATTGGAAGGAAAAATTCATGTTTTTATGTCAAAATAATATTTTTAAAATAATGTTATGTAGTTATTCTAGAAAATCAGTAATCTGGAAAGTTCATGAAATAATTTAGAAAAGAAAAGAGTTTTAAGAATTTTGAAATGTGAAACATTAATAATAAGAGAGTCGAGTTAAATATAACTCAACTCATCTCACATCAGGTTAGTCATTCAAACCTTCTGGTCAGTGGGTGCGCTTTAGTCACGTTACTATAGCACGGCGGAGGCGTTGTGTTGGGTTTGAGTCTCTCCAGAGACAATTTTTCTGAACATTAATTTTAATCAAATACCGAGACCAAGATTTTATATATAATTTAAGTTACACTCTTAACAGTTGGCCACTATGGCCATACTGGTTTTCGGTGGCGCCTTAGTGTGGCCATTGTAGCTGGGCGGGTCTGTTGTGCGTGGTTCGATTTTTGCTTCGGCCACTTTTAGAGAAAAACTGATTTTTTTTTTAATGTGTTATTATTTTTTTTATAGTTGAAAGTGTTTTAAAAATTCAGAAAAATATTAGAAATATCCTAAAAATATCTAGACTTCAAGAGAAATTTTCTATAGCTTTTTGATCTATTATAATGGGAATTAGAGGCTACTTTAGAAAAGAACTTGATTCAAATTATTAGAATGAGATATGGATTAATTAAAGAAAATGAATATTGTTTTCTTCAAAGGAAATTTTGAATAGAGAGTTTAAATGAATTGTGTCTTGGAAAACTTTAAATAAAGAAAATTGTGATTGGCTTATTAAGTGAAAGAATGATGTATGGAAGTAAAAGAAATTTTTGGAAATTATTTATGAATGTGGTAGGTTCAAAAGAAAATGAATTGTCACTTTATACATGAAATTGTACATGAAAATGAAATAAAGATCATGATGAGTTATGAGAAAAATTTGTAACTGTGAATACTCAATTTTATTAACATGAAATGAGATTAAAGACTAGAGTGTAGCTAAGTCCTTATACCGGCATTTGAATAAATTCTTTTTCAGATAAAATGTTGAAATGAAAGACTGAGTTTGGGTCGTTGTTGTTGATTGATGGTTAAGACCGGTATAGAGGAAGTGCTAACTCTAGGGTTTTGATTTTTATTCATGATTCAAACAACTAAGGACAATACACTCGTGAAGATGTGATGAAAGTAAGAGAAAAACACAAGTATGAGGGCCTCGGATCTACGGTGTGAGAGTACTCATAGGTTGCTCGCTTGATGAGTCATGTCATGGTGTGGATACTACTCCGGAATTATCGGGACCGTGGCGACGCTTGTGGGATGTTTGGTGACTACGGGTAGTGCCATTGTTCCATGACGGAGGCTGAATTGTCCATAGGCTCTGCATGATGCGTCATGTCACGACGTGGGATTCTCCTCCAAGCTGTCTGGATATGGGCTCGTAACTCATAGAACATCTAGGATACTTACCGTAGTTACTGTGGTAGTTTAAGTCATAGCGATGGATCGAACCCTATAAGATGAAGAACGATTGAGGGCTTGCCCTCGGACCAATGTAGTATGGGATGCATAGAATCTGAACAAGTGCGCATTAGTGTCATGTAAATAATGATAACTGCATTAAGGACTATGTTGCCGCTAAATTTGGTGTGGGAGCAAACAGATGAATTTGTGGATTCTCAGGGAAACTGAATAGTAAACCTGTATACCTGTTCCGTCGGTCTTCGATCGTCGATCCCGCCGCGGACCTGCAAAAAGTGCGAGACACTGGGGTTGTTTCCGGCGACGCACCCTCCGACGCTCAAGTCAGTAATCTGAAAAGACTATGAAAGAGCGTAAAAACTGGTGAAAGATTGATTACCTCTTAATGGAGATGGGTGGGGGGTATTTATAGGCGTCTCAGGGAACAGATTAGGCATGTAATTCCTGTGTATACAGATAAGGAATGTAATCCCTAATCCCCAGTGAAAGGATAGATATGAATCAGGGCCGTTGATTAATATGAATCAGAAACCCTAATTCTATCCTGGTGGACCGGGTTTGTTGCGGGTTGAAACCCGCACCCAGTTGTGGTGGATCCGTTCGCGGGTCACTGGATCTGCGAAAAGGATACCCAGTACCCGCTTCAGACCTGTTTTGTAGGTAAACTTACCGTTTCACCCCTGAATCTCGGGATTCGTGCCCCATTTGGACGGCCTTGATTAAACCCCTATTTTTAGCCATATCACGAGCCCCCCACTCCTAAAGGTTGAGGTTAATCAGTCTTTGAGGAGTAGTTTGACTATTTTAGTGGCTAATGGAGTTGTATCGAAGTCCGAATGGGTGTTTTTGGAATCCCGAAGTGCGTGGTGAGGCAATTTCTTTCTCTTTCTTGAAGCCATATGGTGTATCGAGTTTTTGTCTATTTTTTCAGGCTATTTATTTGATTTCGCGATGCGTCAGCTAGTCGTTCGGGGGCTTTAGCTGCGCGTTCTAGGGAATAATTATTCGTTCGGAGGCTTGGAAATATCCCTCGAATTTTTAATTATTTCCTGGAATTTTTAGCTAATTTTCCCGAATTTTTAGTAATTTTTCGCGATTTTTTAGATAAATAAAATGATTTAAATAAATAAAAACCGAATTTTTAATATTCATTTATGGCGTGGCGTCATCAGAGCCCTCGATCAGGGCGGGGCACGATTTTCGGAGAGATCAGATGGTCCCTGTTCCTCGGCACGTTTTTTCGCCGTATACGAGGTTCGGTACCTCGGTACTTCGGCTCGGCCTGGCGTGCCGAGGCCCAGTGCCTCGGCTCGGATGGTCAGTGCCTCGGCTCGATGGTTCCGAGGTACGTGGCATCATCTGGGTCGTCCATCTCAGCGTGGATCTCCATAAAACGCTATCTTGTCGTTTAGTGGACGTGGCCAAATCTGGGCGGTCCATCATGACGAGCACGTTTTTTCACAAGATCCAACGGCTGATGTGGGTCGGTGTGATTTTTCGCCATATACGAGGGTCGGTACCCCGGCACCTCGGCTCGGCGGGTCTGTGCCTCGGTTCGGATTGGTATCTCGAGGACCAATGCCTCGGCTCGGATGGTCAGTGCCTCGGCTCGATGGTTCCGAGGTACGTGGCATCATCTGGGTCGTCCATCTCAGCGTGGATCTCCATAAAATGCTATCTTGTCGTTTAGTGGACGTGGCCAAATCTGGGCCGTCCATCATGATGAGCACGTTTTTTCACAAGATCCAACGGCTGATGTGGGTCGGTGTGATTTTTCGCCATATACGAGGGTCGGTACCCCGGCACCTCGGCTCGGCGGGTCTGTGCCTCAGTTCGGATTGGTATCTCGAGGACCAATGCCTCGGCTCGGATGGTCAGTGCCTCGGCTCGATGGTTCCGAGGTACGTGGCATCATCTGGGTCGTCCATCTCAGCGTGGATCTCCATAAAACGCTATCTTGTCGTTTAGTGGACGTGGCCAAATCTGGGCCGTCCATCATGATGAGCACGTTTTTTCACAAGATCCAACGGCCTGATACGCGTCGGAGCGATTTTTTGCCGTATACGAGGGTCGGCACTCCGGCACCTCGGCTCGGCGGCTAGACTCTTCGGCTAGATGGGTCGGTGCCTCGGTTCGGATGGTCCGAGGGTTGCGGTGTCATGACGAACCTCGGGATGATTTTTTGCCATGTACGCGGGTCGGTACCCCGGTACCTCGGTTTGGCGCATCAGGACTGTTTGGCCGAGGTGCTAAGTTGGATGTTTTGAAGTACCTCCGCGCCCAGTAGCTCGGCTGCTCGGCTGAGCTGTTCGGTAGTTCGGCTGGGCGAGCCGATGGCAGGCATCTCGGAAGATACGCGTGGACGGATCTGAGCCATTCATCATAGCGCGCATCATGAGGATGGGGTTCAGATCACGAGAAAACGTTATCTTGTCGTTTTGCGGGCGTGGCATGATCTGAACCGTCCATCAGATTCCGTCACAAATTTTGAAGAGATCCGACGGTGACTTCGCCTCGGGACGATTTTTTGCCATATACGTGGGTCGGTACCCCGGTACCTCGGTTCAGGCGCATCAGGACTGTTTGGCCGAGGTACTAAGTTGGACGTTTTGAAGTACCTCCGCGCCCAGTAGCTCGGCTGCTCGGCTGAGCTGTTCGGTAGCTCGGCTGGGCGAGCCGATGGCAGGCGTCTCGGAAGATACGCGTGGACAGATCTGAGCCGTTCATCGTAGCGCGCATCACGAGGATGGGGTTCAGATCACGAGAAAACGTTATCTTGTCGTTTTGCGGGCGTGGCATGATCTGAACCGTCCATCAGATTCCGTCGCAAATTTTGAAGAGATCCGACGGTGACTTCGCCTCGGGACGATTTTTTTCCATATACGAGGGTCGGTACCCCGGTACCTCGGTTCGGCGCATCAGGACTGTTTGGCCGAGGTACTAAGTTGGACGTTTTGAAGTACCTCCGCGCCCAGTAGCTCGGCTGCTCGGCTGAGCTGTTCGGTAGCTCGGCTGGGCGAGCCGATGGCAGGCATCTCGAAAGATACGCGTGGACGGATCTGAGTCGTTCATCGTAGCGCGCATCACGAGGATGGGGTTCAGATCACGAGAAAACGTTATCTTGTCGTTTTGTGGGCGTGGCATGATCTGAACCGTCCATCAGATTCCGTCGCAAATTTTGAAGAGATCCGACGGTGACTTCGCCTCGGGACGATTTTTTGCCATATACGAGGGTCGGTACCCCGGTACCTCGGTTCGGCGCATCAGGACTGTTTGGCCGAGGGACAAAGTTGGACGTTTTGAAGTGCCCCCGCGCCCAGTAGCTCGGCTGCTTGGCTGAGCTGTTCGGTAGCTCGGCTGGGCGAGCCGGTGGCAGGCGTCTCGGAAGATACGTGTGGACGGATCTGAGCCGTTCATCATGGCGCGCATCACGAGGATGGGGTTCAGATCATGAGAAAACGTTATCTTGTCGTTTTGTGGGCGTGGCATGATCTGAACCGTCCATCAAATTCCGTCGCAAATTTTGAAGAGATCCGACGGTGACTTCGCCTCGGGACGATTTTTTGCCATATACGAGGGTCGGTACCCCGGTACCTCGGTTCGGCGCATCAGGACCGTTTGGCCGAGGTGCCGAGTTGGATGTTTCGAAGGAGCGCAATAGCTCGGTTGCCCAGCCGGGATGTTCGATAGCTTGGCTCGACAGCTCGTCTCGGCAGACCGGCGGCCGAGTCGTTGTCTTGGTTTTCTGAAGAGTTTCTTGCTTCTCGTAACTTCGTAACTTTTCCGCTTGTCGCTTTGGCTTCTTAGTGGGCTTTTTGCGTTTCCCAAGGAGGCCCAACTTGTTAGCTGTTATAAGCTTTCACCCTCACTCTCAAGCTCATTTCTTACTTTTCACTCTCAAGTTTTTACTTTCGATCTCTAAGTTCTGCTAGCGGAGCTTTTCTCTCCAAGGCATTGCCGTTAGCTGTCGCGTGGGCCAGGCAATTTCTGGCGAGAGCACTCCGACCGTGAACGTCACTTCAAAAGGTCAGTTCACTTAGTCTAATTAATCTTTCTAGAGATGTCTCGAGTGAACTCGGGGAGTGGGGCCTCATCTTCGGGCGAGGATGGAGTCGAGGAGAGGAGGAGGTCGGAGATTCGGAGGAAGGGTAAACAGGTTGCCGAACCGTCTATAGCCGAGACGAGGAAGGAGAAGAAGAAGAGGAGGGTGGAAGCCCAATCCCCCGTAGTGGCGGTGATTGTGGAGAATCCGAAGCAAGCCCCCGAGATGGGAAGGTATCCTTCTGTCCTGTCCGGTCATTCGGGGGTCAGGCAGTACCAGGGCGACCTGCTGGAGAAGGCGATCTATGGAAAGTCTAAGATTGTCGAGGAACCTAACCCGGTCCTTCCCACCGAAGCCGATGAGCTCATCACGTTGTTGGCCGAGAAGGACCTACTTCGGGTTAGGAGGGCCTTCGCCATTCCTCCGGAGTACAAGTTGATCCTCCCCGGACCCGGGATACGAGCGAACTCTAAGCTGCCGTCGTCGGACATGTGCATGTTTGACGTCGACTCCTTGAATGCCGGGTTACGCTTCCCTCTGCACCCTTTCATCCTTGAGATCCTTGGCTGGTTTTGCCTTGCGCCGACCCAGTTCATGCCGAACACTTGGCGCCATGTGAACGCCTTTTTGCTTCAGTGCTGCCGAGCCGAAGTACAGCCGGATCTCACGGTCTTCCGAGGAATGTATCGAGTAAACCGGCAGCACAAGACGGAGTATCGATACTACTTGGGGCCGAGGAAGGGCGTTAAGATTATAGAAAACCCCGACTCAATCAAGGGTTGGAAGGAGAGGTATTTCATAGTAAGGGGCGAGGCGATTCGGATTATTCCGACCCGTTGGAAGGTGGAGGTGCCGAAATTCGCGCGTGCCGACCCTGTTTTGTCTGAGGCCGAGGAGGATGTGGCGAGGAAGATAATGGCTCTTCCGATCTTGAGTTGGAGGGATTTGACTGAGGAGGTTTTGTTCGGGTCCGGCCTAAGCCCCATCGACCCGAGTATGCTCCTGACATCTCATTTATTTTCGTTTTTCTTTCAAGTTTTTGGTTCGTCTTCCTGATTTGTTTCCTTTTTGTTGTCCGACGCAGAAGCGATGAAGATTGATTTCAACGCAATGATGGCCGATAGGTCCAAGTTGACCGGGGGTCGAAAGAGGAAGAGGGCGACCAAGGCTGCCTCTTCGACTCCGCCGCCCACCGTTGCCTCTACCATCGCTCCTCCTCCTCCGACTGCCGAAGCACCGTCCGAGGTTGTTGTTGCCGAGGCGCCCTCGGCCTCCGTGGCCCCCGGTGTGATTGAGGGGGCCTTCGACATAAACGTGGCACTGTCAATCGAGGCACCACCGCTGACCAAGGAAGCTGAGGAAATTCTGACCGAACAGCACAAGCAGCTGTTCGTGCCGAACTGGCGAGTGAGGAACCATGATGGGTTCCTCGGCAATTCGCAAATGTCAGTGCAGGTCGTCAAGCACTTGGCGACCCCGAAGGATCGAGCCGCGCTGAAGGCGGGGACGGTGGGTGACGACACCTATGAGGTGGCTCGGTCACTCGTCTCGGTAAGTTTCTTGTTTCTAAAAAAATTTTTCAAGTTTATTGCTCGGTTTGTTTAGTGCGCTCATTGTTGTCTTCGCAGGCCACTTGTCACTTCGGCCATCTCCTCGAGACGTTCGCCAAGCAGGAGAAGGAATTGAGGGCCGCCAGTGACAAAGACCGGTTGGCGAAGGTGAGGGCGGTCAAAGAACTCGAGGCCGAGCAGAGGAGAGCCGAGGCCTTGGAAGTCCGGGTGGCCGACCTTGTTGCCGACCTGGAGAAAGTCAAGGGGAGCCTCGAGGCGGAGTCTGCCAAGGCTGCCAAGGCCGCCGAGGAGCTGGCTGCGGCGATGAAGTCCTTGGCCGAAAAGAAGGCAGAGAAGGAGGCCCTGGCGGCGAAGGTCCGGGCCGAAGTGGAGAAGGAGGTCGAGGCCAAAGCGAAGAAGCACATGGCCGAGAACATGGAGCGGTCTTATCAAACGGCACTCGACCATGTGCAAGAGCGAATCCCCGGCTTCGAGTGGGTCGGCTACTGCCTATGGCCAGGGTCGCCTTCGGGTGGTGAGGAGGAGGGCGAGGGCGACGAGTCCGAAGGGGAGGATGAGGAGGAAGAGGCTGAAGAGCCTGCGACGGACGGCCGGGTCGAGGGGCGGACCGAGAGGCCATCCGTTGATGCGCCCGTGGTCGACGCGACGAAGAAGGTGGACCCCTGATCCCCCCGTTAAGTTTTTTGTTGTTTTTTCTTCCGAGCATTGTAATGCCTTTTGCGGACTGGCCACCGCTTTTTAGTGAATGAAAAGTATTTTGACTCTGAAGTTTATCAAAGTGTTTGGCTTGGTAGTGTAGTGTTTTGACTCCGGAATTTGACTTCGAAATTTGTCTAAGTGTTTGGCTCGGTGGTGTGGTATTTCAATGCTGTCCCTTTCTTATTTCAGATTGCCGAGATGACTCACAACACCCCGGCTGAACTGCGCCGAGCCGAGTTGTTTAAGCGATCTCGGGAGGACCGTCTCGATGGTGAGGTTCACTTGACGAGGAGGATACTTCACAACTTAGAGATTAGGCATAGCGAGGCTTTGGTCGAGCTGCATCACCTACGGATAGTCGAGGCCGAGCTATCCGCTAAGGAAGAGGAACTGGCGCGAGTTTCGGCCGAACGAGATGTCTTAGCGAAGAAGGTGGAAGAGCTGCAAAGGGTGACGGTCGACAAGAGTATCGAAGTGACCCACTTACGCCGCGTCATATCCGACAGTGCCGAGTACCCTGGTTCGGCAAAACTTCCTCGGTTTAAGGTGATAGTGAAGGATGACACATTGAAGGATCGGATCGTTGAACTGGAGGACGAAGTTGCTCGGCTCAAGCCTCAGCCGGTGAGGGCTAACGTCCGGAGCACCTCGTGCACTCGCGAAGAGATCGAGCGAGGGATCACGTTCTATCAAGCGGCGAGCCGGACTCCTATCGTAGGCAGGTCAGCCGCCGACGCCCAAAGCGGTGTGGCGGTGTCTTCAAGCGGTGCTTCGGTTGGAGCAACTGTCAGGGTCAGCGGCGAGGAGGCATCTCGGTTCGTCGGACTGGAGACGAGTTCGGGGGTCAGGAAACGCCGACCCAAAGTGTCTCTGAACCGGAGCATACCCCTACCTCGGAAGTAGTAAACGGGTCGTGTCTTGTTGTTGTAACCCATTTGCAAGTTTTTGCTGTTGTAATCCACTTTGTAACTCTATCAAAGTTATTAATGGAATTGGAGTTGTTTTATCCGAACTATTCTCGGCTGTCTCCTTATTTGTGCTATAGTCGCGCTAACTAGAGTAGGCTCGAGACGATCCATGAGGCTGGTGTTCGCCTCGCCGAACCCCTTGGCCTCGAAACTCTCTTTTGTTGTGCTTCCGAACCTAGCCTGGTCCCTTCAGGTGCGGCTTGGTCCGGCTGCTAAGGCGCAGTCGTTTATCGACTGCAGCCACGTGGCCTGATCATAGCTTGAAGACCGGGGTGACTTCCGCCGAGCAAAGTGAAGCGATCAGGGCCGTCTGATGTTTACACGAATCTTAAGATGGGTCCATTTCCCAAGAAAACACTATCTTGTCGTTTTGCGGACACGTGGCTGAACGAGATCCGCTCATCACGCCCTAGCACCCTTTCTGAGATGATCTGACGGTGGTTTCGCCTCGGGTGGATTTTTTGCCATATACGAGGGTCGGTACCTCGTCCGCTCGGCTCGGCGGTAGCGGGGCAGGTTATGATCGGCGTCTAACTCCGGCCCGTTTGAGGGCGAGCCGGTGAGATAGAGTCGAGCCGAGTGCTGGACTCTGAACCATCGTGAGGTTAGTTTAAGGGATGCAAGAGCAGTTCCGAATGGCGAGCTACTTCTAGTCCGCTTAGGAGCGAATTTGCGAAGTAGAATCGAGCCAAGTGTTGGACTCCGATCCATTCAACGGCTGCAGGAGCAATTTCAAACGGTGATCTACTCCCGGCTCGTCCGTGGACGAGCCGAGGAAGAAGAGTCGAGCCGAGTGCTGGACTCCGAACCATCGTGAGATTAGTTTAAGGGATGTGAGAGCAGTTTCGAATGGCGAGCTACTTCTAGTCCGCTTAGGAGCGAACTTGCGAAGTAGAATCGAGCCAAGTGTTGGACTCCGATCCATTCAACGGCTGCAGGAGCAATTTCGAACGATGATCTACTCCCGGCTCGTCTGTGGGCGAGCCGAGGAAGAAGAGTCGAGCCGAGTGCTGGACTCCGAACCATCGTGAGATTAGTTTAAGGGATGCAAGAGCAGTTCCGAATGGCGAGCTACTTCTAGTCCGCTTAGGAGCGAACTTGCGAAGTAGAATCGAGCCAAGTGTTGGACTTCGATCCATTCAACGGCTGCAGGAGCAATTTCGAACGGCGATCTACTCCCGGCTCGTCTGTGGGCGAGCCGAGGAAGAAGAGTCGAGCCGAGTGCTGGACTCCGAACCATCGTGAGATTAGTTTAAGGGATGCAAGAGCAGTACCAAATGGCGAGCTACTTCTAGTCCGCTTAGGAGCGAACTTGCGAAGTAGAATCGAGCTAAGTGTTGGACTCCGATCCATTCAACGGCTGCAGGAGCAATTTCGAACGGCGATCTACTCCCGGCTCGTCTGTGGGCGAGCTGAGGAAGAAGAGTCGAGCCGAGTACTGGACTCCGAACCATCGTGAGATTAGTTTAAGGGATGCAAGAACAGTTCCGAATGGCGAGCTACTTCTAGTCCGCTTAGGAGCGAACTTGCGAAGTAGAATCGAGCCAAGTGTTGGACTCCGATCCATTCAACGGCTGCAGGAGCAATTTCGAACGGCGATCTACTCCCGGCTCGTCTGTGGGCGAGCCGAGGAAGAAGAGTCGAGCCGAGTGCTGGACTCCGAACCATTGTGAGATTGAAGAATTAAGGGCAGAGAGGTGCGACAGTATAAAAAATATGAAAAACTTTATTTATTAATATCCAATGATCGGCTGCTTCTAAAGTTGCTAGCCGTTATTACAACGAAAAAATAAAAGAAAAATTACTACTAGCAACAGGAAGGGAATGGTTCGACATCTCGAGTTACTTAGAGGAGCGTAGTCGCTTTCTCTTGGTATTTCAAAAGATGGTCGGCATTCCAAGTCCTGGGAATTTCCCTGCCTTCAAGATCTTCTAGCTTGTATGCACCGGGGCGGATCACTTTCGAGATTTTGTATGGTCCCTCCCAATTCGGGGCCAGTTTGCCTTTCTGTCCGGGGAACGAGATGGCCAATTTTCGGAGGACTAGGTCCCCTTCTTTGAGGCCGGTTGGGCGGACTCTTTTGTTGTATGCGAGCTCAATTCTCCTTCGGTAACTTTGTTGCCGTATGGCAGCTCTTTCTCGGATTTCGTCTATCAAGTCTAGGCTTGCTCTGAGCTCCCTGGCATTCTGCTCTTCGTCAAAGGCTATCAAACGAGGAGATGGTATACCAACTTCTAGGGGAATGAGGGCCTCGGACCCATAGGTGAGATTAAAAGGGCTCTCACCTGTTGGGGTCCGCTTCGTGGTGCGGTAATTCCACAGAACGTTCGGCAGTTGATCGACCCACAAGCCCTTGGAGCACTTGTCTAGTCTTTTCTTGATGCCTGAGAGGATCTGTCGGTTGGCATTTTTGGCCTGGCCATTAGACTGGGGATGTGAGACGGAGGAGAAGCGGTGTTGTATGGCGAGGTCTTCACATATGGCTCGGAAGGCGGCCCCGGCGAACTGCGTTCCGTTATCTGTAACTATGACCCGGGGAACGCCGAATCGGCAGATCACATTCTTCCAAAAGAATTGAACGACTCTATGCTCGGTGACTGTAGCCAGGGGCTCGGCCTCTATCCACTTCGAGAAATAGTCGACTGCCACGACTAGAAACTTTAGCTGTCCGGGAGCTGGCGGAAACGGTCCTAGTAAATCCATCCCCCACATTGCGAAGGGGATCGGACTTGATAGGGAGGCGAGTGGTGCTTGTGGAAGGCGTCGGATGTCGGAGTATTTCTGGCAGGAGCTACATTGCCGAACGTGTTGTTCGGCATCTCGTAGGAGAGTGGGCCAATAATACCCATAGTTCAACACTTTGCGCGCTAGGGCTCTGGAGCCAGAATGAGCTCCGCCAATGCCCTCATGGAGCTCTTGCAGGGCGTAGTCAGCTTGCCAGGGGGAGAGGCACCTTAGGTAGGGCCGACTGTCTACCTGAGTGAAGGAGCGTTTATACAGAATGCCTTCGATTAATACAAAACGCTCGGCTCGGGTTCTTATCCTTCGTGCTTCCTTCGGATCCTGGGGGAGGAGTCCGTTAGTTAGAAATTCGACGAGGGGCTTCATCCAATTGTCTTCGAGGAGGACTGGCATTGTTTCGACGGAGTCGAGCGCATCGTCCTCTATGCTCGGCTTCAGGAGGACTTCTATCAGAACAGTTTGCTCGAGGCCTTGGAGGGAAGAGGAGGCTAATTTGGAGAGGGCATCGGCCTGAGCATTCTCTTCTCGGGGGATTCTGAGGATGAGGGCCTCCTCGAACAGGGCCATGAGGCTTTTCACTTTAGCCAAGTACTTAACCATCCTGTCGTCACGGGCTTCATATTCGCCGAGGACCTGGTTGACGACCAGCTGAGAGTCGCTGAAGATCCGGAGGCGTTGTGCCCCCGCATTCCGGGCCATTCCAAGGCCGGCTATGAGTGCCTCGTATTCGGCCTCGTTGTTCGAGGCTTTGAAGTTTATACGGAGGGAATATTGGAGGACAAAGTCATCTGGGCCTGCCAGGATGACCCCTGCTCCGCTTCCTTCGTTGCAAGAGGATCCGTCGACATAGACCGACCAGACGGGTGGTCCCTTCATTGCTTGCTCGGAGTCGGGGATAGTTGTTTCCACTATGAATTCGGCCAGTGCCTGAGCCTTGATTGCGGTCCGAGGCTGATAAGTTATATCATGTTGGCTCAGCTCGATCGACCACTTCATGAGGCGGCCGGAAGTCTCAGGCTTGTGAAGGACTTGTTTTAGTGGCTGGTCGGTAAGGACGACCACCAAATGGGACTGAAAGTAGGGTCGAAGCTTTCTCGCGGCCATTACCAGGGCATAGGCTATTTTCTCAATCTTCGGGTACCGGAGCTCGGCGTCCCGAAGTACTTTGCTGACATAGTAAATGGGCTTCTGAACCCTTTCTTCTTCTCTGACTAAGACCGCACTGAGCGTATATTCGGAAGCCGCCAGGTAGAGGTAGAGTGGTTCGCCGGGTATTGGTTTGCTAAGGAGGGGTGGATTGACGAGGTAAGCTTTAAGCTGGTCGAAGGAGTCTTGTTGCTGCTGCCCCCACTCAAATCCTTTAGCCCCCCTGAGGGCTTTGAAGAATGGGAGGCACTTCTCCCCGGACTTCGACAGAAAGCGCCCAATGGCGGCTAGGCGACCAGTTAACCTTTGAACTTCCTTGACATTTCTAGGGGGGCCATGTCCAATATGGCCTTGATCTTTTCCGAATTTGCCTCAATTCCTCGTTGGCTAACCATGAAGCCGAGGAACTTCCCTGATGAGACGCCGAACGCACACTTGTTCGGGTTGAGTCTCATATTGTGCTTCCTCAAGACATCAAACGCTTCTTGGAGGTCAGCCACATGATCAACGCCTCGGATGCTTTTCACAAGCATGTCATCGACGTACACTTCCATGTTCCGGCCGATCTGGGCCTGGAAAACCTTGTTGACGAGGCGTTGGTACGTTGCCCCTGCATTCTTTAGGCCGAATGGCATGACTCTGTAGCAATAAAGGCCTTGGTCGGTCACGAAAGATGTCTTAGGGATATCCGGGGGGAACATTCTTATCTGATTGTAACCTGAGAAAGCGTCCATGAAGCTTAGGAGCTCATGTCCCGAGGTTGCGTCAATCAGAGTGTCGATGCTCAGCAGAGGGAAGGGATCTTTGGGACAGGCCTTGTTGAGGTCGGTGAAATCAATACAAATTCTCCATGTCCCATTGGACTTCTTCACCATTACTACGTTTGACAACCACTCAGGATAATTTACCTCCTGTATGAATCGGGCCTTCAACAATTTTTCTACCTTCTCTTTGATAGCGAGCTGACGCTCGGGGGCGAACTTGTGCCTTTTCTGCTGAACCGGTTTGGACCCCGGATCAACACTCAGGCGGTGGACCAGGAGTTCTTCGGAGATACCGGGCATGTCTGCAGCTGACCATGCGAAGAGGTCTTGGTTGGCTCAGATGCATTTTACGATATCTGAGTATAGGGCGGACGGGAGGGTCCTGCTAACGAAGAACTTGTGGGTCGGCTCTTGCTCCGAGAAGAGCACCTCCTTCAATTCGTCCACCAGCTCGGAAGTCGGCCGAGCGGCATCTTGGGGAATTTCTAGTGTTTCTAATGAGAGGATGGGCCCGAGGGTGGAGGTCATATAACACTTGCGGGCCTGCTCCTGATTGCCCCTTACTTCCCCTACTCCGGCCCGGGTGGGGAATTTCATTTTGAGATGATAGGCAGAAGGGACGGCTTCAAGGGCGGCTAGGCCGGGCCGACCCAAAATGATGTTGTAGGCTGCTGGGACATCTACGACCATGAAATCCATCGACTCCGTGCGGGTAGTAGGAGTTTTGCCAGCTGTGACATCGAGGGTAATCACCCCTTCAATAGTCACCGGCACTCCTGTGAACCCATGGAGCGTATAGCCGGTGGGCTTGAGTCGGTCTCGGGAGAGCTTCAGGCCCTTGAAGGCGTCGAGAAAGAGGATGTTGACGGAGCTACCGTTATCCACTAAGATCCTCTCAACTTTGAAATTGGCCATGTGAAGACTGATGACGAGTGCGTCACAATGAGGGGTGCGGACACCCTCGAGATCTTCGTCAGAGAAGGTGACGGGCACTCCGAGGCCTTTGGGAGGAGGGGTGGCTCGGACCGAGTTGACTTCTCTGATAAAAGCTTTCCGAGAGGAGTTCGAGGAGCCCCCCATTGGACCCCCAAGGATGAGGTGGAGGACTCGCTCTTCCTCAAAATCTGGTGTCTCTTCTCGTTCCGGACGTTTGTTAGCCCCCCGAGGCTGGGGAGGAAGCTCGGCTCGGTCCTTTCTCACGAATTTCGCCAGCTGCCCCCTCTGGATAAGGGCTTCGATCTCATTTCTTAGAGCACGGCAGTCGTTGGTGTCATGCCCATGGTCCCGGTGATAGCGGCACCATTTCTCTTTATCTCTTCTCTTGGCGGGGGTGTTCATCTTGGGAGCTGGAGGTAAGACCCCTTCTTTTTCGACTTCCATGAAGATGGCGGAGATGTTAGTGGTGAGGGGAGTGAACTTCTCAAATCTAGGGGGAGGTCGGCGCTGGCCGGCATTATCCTTCTGGAGCTTCTTAGCTCCTTCTTCTTCCGCTCCCTTTCTCTTAAACCCGGAGGTAGACCCCTCCCAGTTGGGTTGCTGCTCGGCCTCTTCGGCCCGGATATACTTTTCAGTGCGAAGGAGAAGGTCGGAAAAGTCATGTGGTGGCTTCTTGGCGAGGGAGGAGCGGAGGTTGGAATTGAGGACATTGGATTGAAATGCTATCGTGGCGACCGATTGGTCCAGGGATGCTATGGATCTGGCCTCAGCCGTAAACCTCTTCACGTAGTCTCTCAACTTTTCCCCCTTCTTCTGGTGGAGGTGCAATAGGGAGATGCTCATCTTCTCGGCCCTTCGGCTGCTCACAAAATGTGTGACGAAGAGTGTTTCGAACTGCTCGAAGGATAATATCGAGGAGGGGGCGAGACGAGAATACCACTCTCGGGCCGGTCCTTTGAGAGTTGCGGGGAAGGTTTTGCAGAGGAGGGCATCGGAAGCTTGATGTAGGAGCATCAGAGTCTTAAAGCTTTCGATGTGGTCAACTGGATCGGTCTCCCCGGTGTAAGTCTCAAATTGGGGAGGTTTGAATCCGAACGGGACGGGTGCATCCACTATGGTCCGGAAAAAAGGGGGTCGGCTAGGACGTAGGGTCCTTCTTTTAAACTCCTCTTCTCGGTTTATCTGACCCAGGAGCTTTTCTACTTCATTAAGACGGCGGTTCATGGTGTCATCTCTCCGACGGTAATCTGCCGAGCCACGGGACTCGTCTTCGTATGAGGGAGAGCAAGGGCTGCGACGATGGTAACTTCGGGAACGACGAGGACTTGGGGTGCGCCTGGAGTTGGTGGGAGCGGGTCGAGGAGAGGGGGACCGTCGGCGAGGGCTTCGGACCGGAGGAGGGGATGGGAGCTTCGGCTCAATAGGATTCTGACGGAGGTTGAGGGCCTGCAGGACGGTCGCTTGGAACTGCTGGAACTCGGCACGGGTGATTGGTGCCTCATTGTTCCTGGGCTGTTGCCGACCTGCGGGAGAGTGCCTTCTTCGGTAATGATCGGGGGACTCCTTCCTCCCTCTTCGGATGGGGGACCTCCTGTACTCTCGGTGATGAGGGGATCGCTCATGCTGGCGGGAGGCTTCCTCCCGAGCCCGCTTTTCATCCAGATGACGACGGAGGTCATCATCTTTCTGGCGTTTGGGGGCTGCATTGTGGCGACCAGAGGCTCGGGGATGATGGGAGGCCATAGAGTCAGTGGAGGCATTGTGGATGGAGAGGTTCTCTTGGTGAAGAGGCTGTTTCTGAGGGTTAGGACCCTTTGGATCAGGAGGGGGAAGGTTCTGTTGGAGCAGCTCTTCCGTGGTAGGGGGAAGTTGCCCTTGTTGCTGAGCGAGATCAGGAAGCACTTCTTGCTGGTCAGGGTTGGGTACTCGGTTAGACCCCCTTGACCTGACTTTGCGAGGTGGCATGGCTGGAAAAGACCTGTTTTCGGGGAAGAGGAGAGGTTTCTATTCGTTAGTTTCCCACAGACGGCGCCAATCTGTTGCCGCTAAATTTGGTGTGGGGGCAAACAGATGAATTTGTGGATTCTCAGGGAAACTGAATAGTAAACCTGTATACCTGTTCCGTCGGTCTTCGATCGTCGATCCCGCCGCAGACCTGCAAAAAGTGCGAGACACCGGGGTTGTTTCCGGCGACGCACCCTCCGACGCTCAAGTCAGTAATCTGAAAAGACTATGAAAGAGCGCAAAAACTGGTGAAAGATTGATTACCTCTTAATGGAGATGGGTGGGGGGTATTTATAGGCGTCTCAGGGAACAGATTAGGTATGTAATTCCTGTGTATACAGATAAGGAATGTAATCCCTAATCCCCAGTGAAAGGATAGATATGAATCAGGGCCGTTGATTAATATGAATCAGAAACCCTAATTCTATCCTGGTGGACCGGGTTTGTTGCGGGTTGAAACCCGCACCCAGTTGTGGTGGATCCGTTCGCGGGTCACTGGATCTGCGAAAAGGATACCCAGTACCCGCTTCAGACCTGTTTTGTAGGTAAACTTACCGTTTCACCCCTGAATCTCGGGATTCGTGCCCCATTTGGACGGCCTTGATTAAACCCCTATTTTTAGCCATATCAGACTAAATGCACTTTCACACACGACATCAATAGGGTAGTCCCCCTTAGTTTGTTTTTGTGACAAGTATGTATTTTCCAAGTAAGAAAAATTGATGTATTATATTCTAGCGTCAGTTGTATGCAACTGACGTACCCACAGTTTTAATGCATGATAAAGAGATTGACAAGATTAAAGATTGATTACTGCTTAAAGTATTGTTCAAGTTGTTGTTTAATTCATGTAACATGTTGTAACTTTTTATTCCGCTGCATTGATGTAAACTCTGTTGTAATAAAAGTTTTTAATTCCTTATAAAATTGTACGAAGAGAAGTGTGAAGATCCTGTGGAACTTCGAATTTAGTCTTATTAGGAATTCAGGGTTTTACAGAAAGTATAACTACAAAACTAAGTACTACTAAGATATCTCACCTCGCTGCTACTCAAAACCTGCAAGAGGGTCAGGGACGTCCTCCCTCAGGGAGGGACTCCTCTAACCCCCAGGAGACAACAGGGGTCAGCCATAACTGGTGTGAGTATAATCTACAAGGTTAGTTACTAATTAAATAATATGAAAGAAATTAAAAGAACTTACTAACATGATGATAATTGAAGATAACCTGAGATTAAACATGAAAACATAGTAAATGAAAACTGGATATTGCACAAAAGTAATTTATTAGTCTTCAACTATTTTACTATATCAACATCCATTCTATCTACCATATCATATCATATTTCTACTTTAATATTCCTTCTCATCTTATACTAAATTCACATATTACTCATCTCATACATCACATTCATTCACATCTCATAACGTCTCATAATACATTAACATTCATTCCCATCTCATAACCTTACATTCATTCAATCTTATAATATCACAATCATTCAATCTTAAACTTTATTCACATTTATTCACGTCTAATAACATATCACATTCATTCACATCTCATAACATCACATTCATCCATTCTTATACTATATTCACATTCATTCTCATCTCATAACATATCACAACACATTAACATTCATTCTCTTCTCTTAATACAATTTACTCTCCTTTTTATTCTTATTGCATCAAACCACATACTTTAATTTTATTCTCATTTTAGATTTTCATTATCATCTCAACACACAACTTAATTTACTTCTCATTCTTATGTTATCATATAATTTACTTTAATATTCATTCGCATCTCACATTACAACTTACTTATTTTTTCATTCTCGTCGGGTAATACACCGCACCACAAGTCAGTAACTTGGGTAATATAATATCGCACCTCAAGCCGATAGCTTGGATATTACTTTACTTAATTTTTCTCATCTTCATCATACGACTTACTTTACATTTTATTCTCATCTCACAATACATATCTGATATGGCTAAAAATAGGGTTAAATCGGAACCGTCCAGATTGGGTGCGAATCTTGAAGCTCGGGGGTAAAACGGTAATTTCACATACAAGCGGATCCAAGGCGGGTACTGGATCTCCTTCTCACAGATCCAATAACCCACGAACGGGTCCACTCCAATTGGGTACGGGTCCCGACCCGAAGCGAACCCAGACCAACAAGAGACAAATCGGGATCACTGATTTGACCAAGTCAACGAGCCTGATTTGCTCTCACCGGGAATCAGGGGTTAGTTTCCTAAACAGGCTGTGAGGATTTTTCTCCTAGCAGTTACACAGGGAATCAAGCCTCTAATCACTCCCCTGGCGACTATAAATACCCCCCCTCTGCCACTGTAACCAGGTAATCACTCTTTTTCCACCTTAAGCTCTTTCTTTAATCACCACTGGTTACTGACAAGAGCGTCGGAGGGTGCATCGCCGGGATCAACCCCGGTGTCTCGCACTTCCTTGCAGGTTGCGGCAGGAGTAAGAAGGCTTGGATTAGCTGTTCAGGTTTTCTCGAACTCACAAATCTTATCTGTTTACCCCCACACCGAAATCAGCGGAACAGATTGGCGCCGTCTGTGGGAAAAACCACACGAACAGCCTCAGCCCCTTCCTTGTCGTCCTCTCCAACCATGCCTCCAAAGAAGGTCAGATCTAGAGGGTCCAATCGCGGGACCAATCCCGCCGACCCTACAGAGGAAGCCCCTGCCAATCCTATTCCACAGCCCGAACTTCCTCCACTGGCCCCGCAGGGCCAACCTCCTCTTCCCAAACAGCAACCGACCAATGGCCTTGCCGGTCATAACGGTCGGAGACAGAAGCAGCCCCTCAACCCGGACCATGTCTCGGTCCATAATGAGTCCTCGGACTCAATGGCTTCTCATCACCCCGACCCCCGCAACACGATCCTGAACCGCCAGAAAGATGAGGACCTCCGCACCCACCTAGACGAGAGGCGGGCCCGAGAGGGAGCCTCCCGCCAGCATCGTGGTGAGCGGTCGCCTTACCGCCGAGAGGGCAGACGGTCTCCGGACCGAAGGGGCCGAGCGGCATCGCCCGAGCGCCGAAGGAGGAGGCCACATTCCCCCGCGGATCGACATCATCGCAGGAACAATGACGCGCCCATCACTCGTGCCGAGTTCCTACAATTTCAAGACACCGTACTGCAGGCTCTCAACCTTCGGCAGAACATCCAAAATGCCCAGAGGGTTCCAACGCCCCCGAGGGCTCCCAGTCCTCGTCGCCGAACCCGAAGTCCTTCCCCGGTTCCCAGCCACCAGCAGCAGCACTACAGTCCCCGCCGATCCCAGGACTACCGGCGCCGCAGTCCCCGCTCCCCTTCCTATGAAGAAGAGTCCGGGGGATCGTATGATTACTAGCAGAGGGACGATGCCCACAACCGCCGTCTCCATGAGGTGGAGAGGCGCATTGGTCGCATGGACAGAGAGGAGGAGTCCCGAGCAGGAACCGTCCGCCCCAGCAGACCCCCTTTCTCTCGGTCGATCATGGAGGCCCACATACCGAGGGGTTTCAAACCTCCGCAGTTTGAAACGTACTCAGGGGAATCCGACCCAGTTGATCACGTCGAAAGCTTCAAGACCCTGATGCTGATCCATCAAGCTTCCGACGCCGTGCTCTGCAGGACCTTCCCTGCCACCCTCAGGGGGTCGGCTCGGGAATGGTATTCCAGACTCGCTCCCTCCTCCATCTTCTCGTTCGAGCAGTTTGAAACACTGTTCATAACTCACTTCGTGAGTAGCAGGCGAGCTGAGAAGACAAGCCTCTCCCTACTGAACCTGCGGCAGGAAAGGGAAGAGAAGCTGCGGGACTATGTTAAGAGATTCACCGTAGAGGTCAGGTCTATCGCCTCCTTAGACCAGTCAGTGGCGACCGTGGCGTTCCAGTCGAACGTCCTCAATGCCAACCTCCGATCGTCCCTAGCCAAGAAGCCCCCGCATAACTTCGCCGACCTCCTCCTGAGGTACGAGAAGTATATCCGAGCAGAGGAGGCTGAATCCCTCCCGAGCTTCGGGGGGTCCTCCTCCGGGTCGAAGAGGAAGGCGACGGGGGAAGAGGGGTCCAAGAAAGCGCAGAAGGACAACGGCGGTCAGCGCCGTCCTCCCCCCAGGTTCGAGAAGTTCACTCCCCTCACCACTAACGTCTCCACCATCCTAATAGAAGTGGAGAAGGAGGGAGTCATCCCTCCAGCTCCGAGGATGAACACCCCGGCAAAGAGGAGGAACAAAGATAAATGGTGTCGTTACCATCGGGACCACAACCACGACACGAACGACTGCCGGGCATTGAGAGATGAGATAGAAGCCCTCATCCGGAGGGGACAGTTGGCCAAATTCGTAAAGGCTAACGATCGGGCGGATCGCAAGACTCCTCCGCCTCGGGGGGCTAACAAGTGCTTCGAGCGACGCGAGGAGACACCCGAGTTCGAGGAAGAACGGGTTCTGCACCTGATCCACGGAGGCCCCATGGGAGGCTCCTCTAATTCCTCTCGGAAGGCCTTCGTCCGAGAGGTCAACTCGGTTCACAGCGCCCCTCCTCCCAAAGGTCTCGGCGTCCCTGTGACTTTCTCCGATGAAGACCTCGAAGGGGTCCGAACCCCCCACTGTGACGCCCTCGTCATCGACCTCCGCATGGCCAACTTCAAGGTGCAGAGGGTCTTAGTAGACAATGGGAGTTCGGTCAATATCCTCTTCCTCTCGGCCTTCCGAGGCCTACAGCTGTCCCGGGACCGTCTCAAGCCGGCCGGTTACACATTCCACGGGTTCATGGGGGTCCCAGTAACTGTCGAGGGGGTGATAACCCTAGACGTAACCGCTGGAAGCACCCCTACTACCCGGACCGAGCCGATGGACTTCATGGTCGTCGACGTCCTGACAGCGTATAATGTCATTCTGGGCCGACCCGGCCTAGCCGCCTTGGAAGCTGTCCCCTCGGCGTACCATCTTAAAATGAAGTTCCCCACTCGGTCGAGAGTAGGGGAAGTCAGGGGAAGCCAAGAGATGGCTCGGAAGTGCTACATGACTTCCACAGGGGGACCGATGCTCTCCCTCGAGACACTAGAAATCCCCGAGCCGAAAATCCGACCCACATCCGAGCCGGCGGACGAGTTAGAAGAAGTGCTCTTCTCGGACGAGGACCCGAGCCGAAAGTTCCTCATCAGCAAGTCCTTGCCGACCGCACTGTGCTCTGACCTGATTAAATGCATCCGGGATAACCGTGACCTGTTTGCATGGTCGGCCGCGGACATGCCCGGCATTTCTGAGGAGTTGCTCGTCCACCGCCTAAGTGTCGAACCGGGGTGCAAACCGGTTCAGCAGAAGAGACGAAGGTTCGCTCCCGAGCGACAGCAGGCCATCAAGGAGGAGGTGGATAAATTGCTGAAGGCCAAGTTCATACAGGAGGTAAACTACCCCGAGTGGCTCTCCAATGTTGTAATGGTCAAGAAGTCCAACGGCTCCTGGAGAATATGCATTGACTTCACCGACCTGAATAAGGCGTGTCCGAAGGACCCATTCCCTCTTCCAAACATCGACACTCTCATTGACGCCACCTTGGGCCATGAGCTCCTCAGCTTCATGGATGCCTTCTCAGGCTATAATCAAATCCGAATGTTCCCTCCGGACATTCCGAAGACCTCCTTCATCACCGATCAAGGCCTCTACTGCTACCGGGTCATGCCGTTCGGGTTGAAGAACGCGGGTGCCACCTACCAGCGCCTCGTCAACAAGGTCTTCCAGAGCCAGATAGGCCGGAACATGGAGGTGTACGTTGACGACATGCTCGTCAAAAGCGTCCGAGGCACTGATCACGTGGCCGACCTCCAGGAGGCCTTCGGCGTGTTGAGAAGGCACAGCATGCGGCTGAACCCGAACAAGTGTGCGTTCAGGGTCTCTTCGGGAAAATTCCTCGGCTTCATGGTAAGCCAACGAGGAATCGAAGCTAATCCCGAGAAGATTAAGGCCATATTAGATATGGCCCCGCCTCAGAACATCAAGGAGGTGCAGAAGCTTACTGGTCGGCTCGCCGCTATCGGTCGGTTCCTCTCAAAGTCTGGGGAAAAATGCCTCCCCTTCTTCAAAGCACTCAGGGGGGCTAAGGGTTTTGAATGGGGCCAACCACAACAGGAATCGTTCGACCGGCTGAAGGCCTACTTGGTGAACCCCCCTCTGCTCAGCAAACCGGTCCCGGGCGAGACTCTCTTCATCTACTTGGCTGCTTCCGAGCAGACCCTAAGTGCTGTCTTGGTGAGAGAGGAGGACCGGGCCCAAAGGCCTATCTACTACGTGAGCAAGGTGCGTCGGGACGCCGAGCTCCGCTATCCGAAGATAGAGAAGATGGCCTACGCCCTAGTCACGGCAGCGAGGAAGCTTCGGCCGTACTTTCAATCCCACTCGATCGTTGTCCTCACCGACCAACCCCTAAAGCAGATCCTCCACAAGCCTGAGACCTCGGGCCGGCTAATGAAGTGGTCCATAGAGCTGAGCCAGTATGACATCTCTTACCAGCCTCGGACGGCAATTAAAGCGCAGGCCCTCGCCGACTTCATCGTAGAGTCCACTATCCCTGAGGTCGGCCACATCCTGAATGGACCCCCCATTTGGACAGTCTTCGTGGACGGATCCTCCTGTAATGAAGGAAGGGGCACCGGCATCATCCTGAATGGCCCTGACGACTTCGTCCTCCAGTACGCGATCCGTATGAACTTCAAGGCCTCGAACAATGAGGTGGAGTACGAGGCACTCATTGCTGGTCTCGGACTTGCACGAAGTGCTGGGGCACAGCGCCTCTGAATCCACAGCGATTCCCAGCTTATCGTGAACCAAGTCTTGGGCGAGTACGAGGCCCGAGACGAGCGGATGGCGAAGTACCTCGCTAAGGTTCGGGCCCTCATGAGCCGGTTCGAGGAGGCACTCATCCAGCGGGTCCCTCGTGAAGAGAACTCACAGGCCGATGCCCTCTCCAAATTGGCCTCGTCCTCCCTACAAGGTCTCGAACAGACCGTACTGATCGAAGTCCTCTCTAGGCCGAGCATAGAAAACGAGACACCCGGCTCGGTGGAGTCATTGCCGGTCATGTTGCGGGATAATTGGATGAAGCCGTTGGTGGAATTCTTGAGGGACGGGGTTCTGTCCGAGGATCCCAAGGAAGCACGCCGAGTCAGAACTCGGGCCGAGCGCTATGTCTTGATCGAGGGTATCTTATACAAACGCTCCTTCTCTCAAATAGACGGCCGACCATACCTAAGGTGCCTCTCTCCAGAACAGGCTGGCTATGCCCTACAAGAGCTCCACGAGGGCATCGGCGGGGCACACTCAGGATCCAGGTCCCTAGCTCGGAAAGCCTTGAATTATGGGTACTTCTGGCCGACCCTCCTTCAAGACGCTGGGCGACACGTTCGGCAATGTAACTCTTGCAAGAAACACTCCAGCATCCGTCGCCTCCCTCAGGCCAACCTCGCCTCCCTATCAAGTCCTATCCCCTTCGCAATGTGGGGGATGGATTTACTAGGGCCTTTCCCTCCAGCTCCGGGTCAATTCAAGTTCTTGGTCGTAGCCATCGACTACTTCTCGAAGTGGGTCGAAGCCGAGCCCCTCGCCACAATAACCGAGAACAAGGTGGTACAATTCTTCTGGAAGAACATCATCTGCAGGTTCGGCGTCCCCCGTGTCCTCGTGACGGACAACGGGACTCAGTTCACTGGCACAGCATTCCGAGCTCTGTGTGACGACCTTGCCATCCAGCAGCGCTTCTCGTCCGTCTCCCACCCTCAATCGAACGGACAGGCAGAGAACGCTAATCGGCAGATCCTCGCAGGCATCAAGAAAAGGCTGGACAAAAGTTCCAAAGGCTTATGGGTCGACCAACTCCCCAACGTCCTATGGAACTACCACACGAGCAAGCGGACCCCCACAAGCGAGTCCCCTTTCAACCTCACATATGGGTCCGAGGCCGTGATACCTCTCGAGGTTGGAATACCTTCCCCTCGGCTCACAGCCTATGACGAAGAACAGAATGCCAGGGACCTCAGAGCAGACTTAGACCTGATAGATGAGCTGAGGGAAAGAGCATCAATTTGGCAGCAGAATTACCGAAGAAGGGTCGAGTTGGCGTACAAAAAGAAGGTCCGACCCACCAACCTTAAGCAAGGGGATTTGGTCTTGAGAAAACTGGCCATATCCTTCCCCAGTCAGAGGAGCAAGCTGGCTCCGAACTGGGAAGGGCCGTACAGGATCACGAGGGTAGTTCGGCCCGGAGCATATCGTCTTGAAGATCTAGAGGGCAGAGAGATTCCGAGGACCTGGAATGCCGACCACCTCCTAAAATACCAAGAAAGCGCTCCGGCGCCACTCTAAGTATCATAGGATATCGAGCCATTCCTATCCTCTGACTTGTAACCTATTTTCATAAATTGTACTATGTAAAACGGTTCGCCGTCGATTATCAATAAAGAAAGCTCTTTCGTATTTGTGAATTTGCATGCTTCTCTCCCCTCTTATCATCTGCTTTTTAAATTGTGATTTCAACCAATGGTTCGGAGTCCACGTCCGGCTCGACTTCACCTCCTCGGCTCGTCTCCGGACGAACCAGGGGTAGACCGTCATTCGGAACTGCTCCCACAACCGTTGAACTACACCGATGGTTCGGAGTCCAACACTCGGCTCGACTTTACCTCCTCGGCTCGCCTCCGGACGAGCCAGGGGAGATCACCGTTCGGAATTGCTCCCACAACCGTTGAACTATACCGATGGTTCGGAGTCCAACACTCGGCTCGACTTTACCTCCTCGGCTCGCCTCCGGACGAGCCAGGGGTAGATCGCCGTTCGGAATTGCTCCCACAACCGTTGAACAATACCGATGGTTCGGAGTCCAACACTCGGCTCGACTTTACCTCCTCGGCTCGCCTCCGGACGAGTCAGGGGTAGATCGCCGTTCGGAATTGCTCCCACAACCGTTGAACTACACCGATGGTTCGGAGTCCAACACTCGGCTCGACTTTACCTCATCGGCTCGCCTCCGGACGAGCCAGGGGTAGATCGCCGTTCGGAATTGCTCCCACAACCGTCGAACTACAACGATGGTCCCGGAGTCCAACACTTGGCTCCCAGTCCCCCCAAGCTTGCTTCGCGGCAGACTGGGAGTGGTCCACCCCTCAGCTTCGCCAGTGGAGGGATACCAAAGTTACGTCCGGCCACATAATCCGAGCAATCTTGCCTAGCAGCCGAAGCCCGAAGCCCTACGCCTTCGGCCGGCTACCGTGCAAGTGCCTTTCCGACCCTGCAAACGGAGAAAAATCACTTTCTCCTCAACTTTCGTGCATGATCTCGATCAGACGGCCCAGATCTTGCCACCGACGCTAAACGACAAGATAGCGTTCTCTGGGGAACTGAGCCGCCTCGAGATTCATGCCAACATCCAACGGTTCAGATCTTGCCACCGACGCTAAACGACAAGATAGTATTTTCTTGGGAACTGAGCCGCCTCGAGTTTCGTGCCAACATCAGACGGCCCAGATATTGTCAGAATCGCTAAACGACAAGGTAGCACCTCGTCAATAGCTCGTTCGCCTCGAGGATCTCGCCGATGGCACCAAGTGCTCAGCTCGAGGACCTCGGCACGGCCGACACACACACAAGCGAAATAAGTACGCAGAACCACAAAGGAATTTTATCAACCATCGGGACACAATACAAAGCAGTCTTTCCATAGTTACAAAGTGTTGAAAAAAAAAAAATATACAACACCGACCCATTACACTTGGTCCTCAAACAGAAATGTCTTCACTGGACTCTTCAGTCGCCAACCCTTCCACTTCGGCTGTTAGCTCCTCCGCCTCCCTCCGAAGTTTTGCCTCCACAGTCTGCAAGTGCTGGATCTCGGAGAGCAAATCGTCCCGCTCGGCTAATATCTTCGACTGATTGTGCCGAATACACTGAACCCGAAGAGCATTGCTAAAAGCTGTCTGTGAGTCCTCGTCTTCCCCTGCGGAGGTCGCCTCGATGATCCTACTCTCCAAGCGTCAGATCTCGACATCCCGTTGGCCGAGGACGGACTGAAGGTGGGCCCGCTCGCTCTCAGCTCGACGTAACTCCAGCTCCACTACACGACGCCGCTCTCGGCACTTTGACGAGCACGACTTCGCCACCCCGGAGCTCACTTCGGCATCAGCTTCATTGTCCGAGCCGTTGGGATCGGTGTATTGATCTGACACCAGGAGCTGAAAAGAAAGGAAAATGAATGGCAAGGTTTCAATACACTCCCGAGGTGCAAGACTTGAAGAATTGTCCAATCAAACTTTCAAACTCATATATAGTAGCTTCACATACATCAAGACCGACTCTACTACAAAGTTTTACAACAAATCAGAAGGAACATAAAACGACATGATCAGGGCCTCTTCAGAAGGGGAACGCTTCGGTTTAAGGAAACGTGAGGACGACGAGGCCTGCCCTCCGAACTCGACCCTAAACCAACGAAGCGTGAACCCCCTTCGCTGCTGACCCTAATTGTGGCGCCGACCGAGGCACCGCTCGACGAGACGGCTGCGCTACTCTGAGCGTCGGCAGGGCTCCGCCTAGCTGCAGGCAAACGTGTCGCGAGTTCGTAAAAAGAAATCCCTCTCTCGCTCTCTTCGCGAGTGCACGACGTACTGCGGACGTTGGCCCTCTCCGGCAGAGGCTTGAGCGACGCGACCTCTTCCTCCAGCTCAATGATTCTGTCTCTCAGAGCGTCGTCCTTCGCCAACTTCTTCAAACGGGAAGGCCTTGACGAGCCCGAGACGTTGACGCCATTGGTTGCGAGCCGTCGGAAGTGGGTGACCTCGATCCCCCGGTCTATTGTGATCCTTCTGAGCCTGTCGACCTCGGCCAACAGCCTCTTGCGCTCGGTCGAGGCCTTCTCCAGCTCAGAAGTTAGATTCTCTTCCGCCACCGAGCGGTCTTTCGCCACTAACTCCATGTGTTGGACCTCGGCCAGAAGCTCGCCGTTCTTCCGCTCGGCGGCAGTGAGCTCTCTACGGAGCCGTTCGACCTCACCTTCGGGACAAGGAGCTTGGGGTTGCTTCCGCAATTGCCACAACTCGCGATAATACTTCCGCACAGCTGCCTTCGTCTCCTCCAGCTTCAAGAGCATGAGAAACCGATTCTGTCGGCTGTTCGAGAGCTCACCCCTCGTTTTGGCCAGCTCCTTGCAAGGTATGCGACCTCCGTAATCGGACCGAACCTTACCTGAAAGTCAGAGATAAATCCGAGATCCGACACTTGGATAAATCCGAGAATTCAACGCCAAATCAAACACAAAATCTGAGACTCAACACTTGGATAAATTTCGGCCAAACAAAATATTTTCATTCAAAACCGAGGAGAAAGTTTTACAAAAGCGGTGGCCAGTTCGCAGTTAGGCTTACAAAAAGAGACAAAACAACAAAAGACTAAAAGAGACAACCAAGTCAGGGGTCGACCTTTTTGTCGTTCGGGTCCGTCGACCCCCCGGCCTTGTCCTCGCCATCCCCCTCGCCTTCGCCTTCGCTCCCACTCTCCTCCTCGGAGTCGTCCTCCTCCTCGCCCTCGGCCTCGGCCTCTCCTGGGCCTTCGACACCTTCCGTTTCTCCCTCGGGGTCGAGCAGCCCTTCAGGAACCTCCTCCTCCCCTTCCACGGGGTCGTAAAAACGGTAGGAGGACGTGTCGAAGCCTGGGTTCTTGGCGGCTACGTGGAGCAAGGCTCGACCGTAGGCATCCTCCATGTTCTAGAGCATGTGTTGTGCGGCCTCCTCCTGCACGGCCTTCTTCACCTTCTTCACCTTCTTCTGGTGTTTGGCCATGATCTTCTCGTGTTGATTCTTGATTTTGATGATCACAACATAGTGCAACATGTGTCTATGTTATACAGCTAACATTGCAGTGCACAGACTAAAGACAATTCTAGCTGAACAAATGAACAAGCTCAAAAGGATAACAGATGAAGACTTCAAGACAAGGATCAAGACTCAATTCAAGACTCAAGACTCAAGACTTCAGGCTCAAATGTGTTATATTGTTGTGTCTTGTAAACATTGTATTTTACTTTCTATTGAGTCTTAGTCTGATGTAAAGCCTTGTCACACACACACACACACTCAAAATTTCATAATGTGTGTCTCTTAAACCCCCCCCCCCCCAAAAAAAAAGTCAAAACAGTTTGAAGAATTTTAACTTTTAAGTACCAGTCGAATTAAGCTTCTGCCAGTCGACTGATAGTACAAAACTGTTTAAAATTATTCAAACTCTGATCAGTCGACTCATATGGCAACCCAGTCGACTGTTCGAGAGCTTTTGACCGTTTTCTATTTTTCAAAATCGAATTTTTTCAAACTCAAAAGCTCAGATCCGTTGGTTGACAGTTAAGTAACTATTTTTCCCAACGTTCAGGAGATCAAACTCTTTATATAGAGTTTCAGATCTCACTGAAAAGATCTACATGATTTTCATACACTCGAGCATTCTTGTGAAAAACATTCTAAGTGATTTTCTGTGAGAAACAAAGCTTTCAAGTTCATACACTTTGGTTCTCTACATTCAGTCCAGTATAGCATTGAATTCGCTCTGGACTGAGTATAGAAGTCGACCTATTTTGTTAGCCACGTGCATCAACACATACACCAACAAGGCTATAGGTTGACTGTAAAGTATTCTTGTACTCTTGCTCTCGGTTGGAGAGTGTTTTTGACTCTTGGTTGTAGAGTCGGTGTCTTTTCACTCTTGGTTGTAGAGTGGGTCTGCTTTCTCTGGTTGAGAGAAAGGACTACGGGTTAGACAAGGTTGTTGTCGTAACGCCGTAGGGTATTCTTGTAATTTTTTCGAGAATAGTGGAAATCTCAAGTGGGTTGCTTGGGGACTGGATGTAGGTCGGGAGGACCGAACCAGGATATATCTTGTGTACTCTGTGATTGATTATCTTGTGTTTGCATTCATTCTTGTTTATTTTAATTCTGCAAAAAGATTCTGGACAGTCGACTCATTGCACCATCAGTCGACTGGTCAGTACCGTTTGTAGTTGTAATTTCATTGTGCTTTCAGTCGTCTGTTTCATCCATCAGTCGACTGCACAGAGTTGTTATTTTCAATTATTTTGAACATATCAGTCGACTGGTCCTTATCTCAGTCGACTGCACCGAGAAAAATTTCCACAGTTTTTATTAAACACTTTTCACCCCCCCCTCTAGTGTTTGTTGTCTTGCCTACAGGATCCAACACTTGGTATCAGAGCAAGGTTACAGGCTACGGCAACTACGTCAAATACAAATCAGTACCATGAAGGCCAATCTACACAATGGCCACCACTATTTGATGGAACGAATTACAATTATTGAAAGTGCCGAATGCGAATCTATCTCCAATCAATCAACTACGAGATATGGCAAATGACAGAGACGGAATACACTGCTCCTACCATTCCATATGCACAATGGAATGATGATCAAAAGAACAGACTATGAACAATGCCAAAGCAATGAATGCCTTATTTTGTGCACTTACAAAGGAAGAATTCAACCATGTATCAAATGCTACAACCGCACATCAAATTTGGCATACACTCGAGGTAACACATGAAGGAACGAATAAAGTAAAAGAGTCTAAAATTTCTGTTCTTGTCCACAGGTTTGAGATGTTCAGAATGACGGACAATGAGACTGTGTCTGAGATGATTACCAGATTCACAGACATCACAAACTCTCTAGTGGCACTTGGAAAGATTTATACTCAAGCAGAGATGGTCAGAAAAGTCTTGCGTGCACTCACTCCAAAATGGGAGAAGAAGACCACAACAATAACGGAAGCGAATGACTTGTCAACACTTACTCTCGAGAATCTTGTTGGCAATCTCATGGCATATGAGGTCCAACTTGAAGATCGAAAGAAAGATACAGAATCACATCAAGCAAAGAAGAAATCATTGGCTTTTAAAGCCATGACAGATTCAGAAGATGAAGAAGAAGATGAAGAAGAAATAGCAATGTTCACTCGGAGATTCAAGAAGTTCTTAAAGAAGGGTAAGTTTCATTCTAAAGTTAAAGATTCTAATGACCCTCCTACATGTTTCAGGTGCAATAAAATAGGTCACATGAAGAAGAATTGTCCGTTAGAAAATGCAAAGAACAAGGGAAAATCATCCAACTTCAAGAAGGACAAATATCCAAAGAACAAATTTGCCAAAAACAAGAAGGCTTATCAAGCTACATGGGATGATAGTGATTCATCTTCCGAAGAAGAAACGGATGAAAATAACAAATTGGCAAATGTTTGTTTCATGGCTGTACAAGAGCATGTAAGTAATGATTATGATTCCGAAGATCTTCTTGATGCTTTTAATGAAATATTCCAAGAATTGAAGAAAGAAAAGATTAGAGTTAAGAATCTTGAGAAAGTGAATCAAATACTTAATCAAGAAAATCTTAACCTTGATAAGGAAGTAAAATCCTTAAATTCTCGCATTGCAAGTTTAGATACTGATCTTGAAACTCTCAAAAAGAATTATGAAGAGATTTCAAAGAACGTATCTAAGTTTAACAAAGGCAAAGAGAATTTAAATGATATGCTTCATCATCAAGTTACATCTAGTCCAAAATTTGGACTTGGTTTTAAAAAATCTTCTGTAAAAGAATCTCCTGTAGTAAACACTAGTAAAAATAAGTCAGCATCTATTTCTAGTGTTACACACAAGTTGTATGATTTCTTTGCAAAGCCAAAGGTTGTTAATTTCAGTGATAAAAGCAAAACGAACGTTCGGTTAAGTCGACTGAACCATACAACCAGTCGTCTGTCCAGAGAAAGTGGATCTTATTCGATGAGATCAAAACCTCTTATAAGTCGACCTAGTGTATCTACCAGTCGACTGATGTACACCAACAGTCGACTGAAGGATATTGATAAGTCGACTGGACAGAACAAATTAGTATGGGTTCCAGTCAGTCTGAATCAGAATGATAGAATTGCTTATATTAACTCATATATATTAAATGTATGTAATTCTACTTATTATATTCCTGCTTATGGAGGAAGATCAAACTCTTCATGGGTTTGGTTTCCCCCAAACTAATGTGTTTTGGACCCAATAAAAAGGGTACCATATTTACCTTAAACTTTTTATAGGTACCCAAGAAAGAACGCTGGATATTAGACAGCGGATGTTCAAAACACATGACAGGGCATGCCAACCTACTATCCACCATTCAAAGTATAGATGGAGGAACCGTCACCTTTGGAGATAACAACAAAGGCAAAGTCATCGGTATTGGCATGGTCGGTAAAATATCTAACCCTATTATAGAAAATGTGCTATTGGTTAATGGTCTAAAGCATAATCTTTTAAGCATTAGTCAATTGTGTGATAAAGGATATAAAATAGTTTTTGAAAAAGATGCATGCTTGATTTATGACTCTACTATGCAAAATGTTATTTTTCAAGGTTTTCGTAAAAATAATATTTATGAATTGTGTTTAAATGCAATTGAATGTTCAAATGATTTTTGTTTAATAGCTTCTAACAATGAATCTTGGCTATGGCATAGAAGATTTGGACTTGTGAACATGAAGAATCTCTCAAAATTATCTAAATATAACCTAGTTAAAGGACTGCCAAAACTATCCTTTAAAAAGGATAAGTTATGTGATGCATGTCAACTAGGAAAACAAATCAAATCCACTTTTAAAACAAAAGAAGTAATTTCTACTAGTAGGCCGCTCGAATTAATTCATATGGATTTATTTGGCCCTGCTAGAGTTGCTTTTTAAAATAAAAGTAGATATGTATTTGTTTTAGTAGATGATTTTTCAAGATTCACTTGGACATTCTTTTTAAAACATAAAAATGATACTTTTGATGAATTTGCACATTTTTGTAAACGTGTTCAAAATCAAAGATCTCTAACCATAGTCACTATTAGAAGTGATCATGGTGGAGAATTTGAGAATGAAACATTTACAGAATATTGCAACAAAAATGGTATAACACATTCATTTGCATTTCCTAGAGCTTCACCACAAAATGGAGTGGTTGAAAGGAAGAATAGGACTTTGCAAGAATGCGCACGTACCATGCTTGTTGAAAGCAATTTACCAAAGCACTTTTGGGCTGAAGCTGTTGCTACAGCTTGTTATGTTTTAAATAGAATTCTTATAAGACCTAAGCTAAAGAAGACTTGTTATGAATTGTTTTATAACAAAATTCCTAAAGTCTCTTACTTTAAGACATTTGGTTGTAAGTGTTTTATTCTAAACACAAAAGATAATTTAGAAAAATTTGATCCTAGATCTAATGAGGGTATCTTTTTAGGATACTCAAATAGGAGTAATGCATATAGAATTTTCAATAAGTCTACAATGACTATTGAAGAATCAATGCATGTTACATTCGATGAATCTCTGCCTTCATCAACTTTAAATAAAGATGATGAAATTGATTCATCACCTTTAAATAATGTGATTAAAACTATAGAAAAAACTAGTCTGGCTGATAAGTCGACTGATAAGGACTGACAGTCGACTGATGTAAAGCAGTCGACTGAAGAACCTGTCAAGTCGACTGATCCTATTGTGATATCTTCAACTTTACCAAAATCATTTGTTGAAGTTAAAGATCATCCTCATAACTTAATAATTGGTGACATCTCCTATGGTATTCAGACACGTTCACATATTAATATAATTTCTCATACAGCATTTTTGTCGGATTTTGAACCGAAAAATATACAAGAAGCTTGTGAGAATGAATATTGGATGAATGCCATGCAAGATGAACTAAACCAATTTATAAGGAATGATGTATGGGATTTAGTTCCTAGACCTCCTGATCAGACTATCATTGGTACCAAATGGGTATTCAAAAATAAGTTAGATGAATCAGGACAAGTTGTAAGGAACAAGGCTAGATTAGTTGCTCAAGGATATAATCAAGAAGAAGGTATAGATTTTGATGAAACATATGCTCCTGTTGCTAGACAAGAATCTATTCGTATTTTATTATCTTTTGCTTGTTTTATGGATTTTATACTTTATCAAATGGATGTGAAAAGTGCTTTTCTTAATGGGTTTATTAAGGAAAATGTTTATGTTAAACAATCACCAGGTTTTGAACATGAACAATTTCCAGATCATGTTTATAAATTGAAAAAGGCTTTATACGGTCTTAAACAAGCACCTCATGCTTGGTATGATCGTTTAAAAACTTTTCTTTTAGAAACAGGATTTGAAATAGGTAAAGTAGACACTACTTTGTTTATCAAAAGAGTTAAGAATGATATCTTAATCATACAAATATATGTTGATGATATAATTTTTGGTTCTACTAATAATAATCTATGTCAAGAGTTTGCTAATACCATGAAAAACGAATTTGAGATGAGTCACATGGGTGAACTCAATTATTTCCTTGGACTCCAAATTAGGCAGTCCTCAAATGGCATATTTATCAATCAAGGAAAATATGCAAAGGAATTACTCAAACGTTTTAACATGGATAGTACTAGTAGTAAATCTACACCTATGGCTACTACTACTACTCTTGACAAAGATATATTAGGTAAGAGTGTTGATCAAAAACTCTATCGAGGTATGATTGGCTCACTCTTATATATTACCGCAAGTAGACCAGATATTATGTTCAGCGTATGTTTATGTGCTAGATATCAATCTAGTCCTAAAGAGTCTCATTTAAAAGCTGTGAAACGAATTTTAAGATATATTAAAGGCACATCTGAATATGGTTTATTTTATCCACGCATCGATAATTTTCAACTTTTGTCTTATAGCGATGCCGATTTTGCTGGAATCAAAACTGATCGCAAGAGTACTAGTGGTACATGTCACTTTTTGGGACATTCCCTAGTATCTTGGTGCAGTAAAAAGCAAAACTCCGTATCCCTATCAACTACAGAAGCTGAGTATATCGCTGCAAGTTTGGCTTGTGCACAAATTTTATGGATGAAACAAACCTTATTAGATTATGGTATTTCATTTGAGAGACCCTCAATTATGTGTGAAAATACCAGTGCAATTAATTTATCTAAAAATCCGATTCAATATTCACGTACGAAACATATTGATATTCGACATCATTTTCTACGTGATCATGTTTTAAAAGGAGATATATCTTTAGACTTTATCTCTACTGATAAACAAGTAGCAGATATATTTACCAAGCCCCTTAAAGAAGATACTTTCATTAATTTAAGACGAGAACTTGGAATTTGTGATTTTATTGATATTTGCTGAAAATTGTTACTGTTAAGTCGACCATACTTTTGAGTAAGTCGACTGTATTGGTTTTTTAAAACATACCAATTTTTTTGACCAGTCGCCTGGTTCCTATACCAGTCGACTGATTAGTAGACATAAAATGATTATTTTCTTCTCGACTCAGTCGACTGATCTCCCTACCAGTCGACTGTCGCGAGCTAAATCATCTTCAGCGACTATTCATCACGTCTTTTGAGATGGAAATTCATTCATCTTTTCACCCGTGATCTTTAATCCTCACCGTCGATTTCACCTCTCCTTGATCTCAGCCGTTCCCTCACAGTTAAAACCCCCTTTCACCAGCCGTTTTCACTCCTTACCGTTCTCAAGTTTTTACCCCAAATTTCAAAACCCTAGCTTTTGGAGAAGAAGGTGATCTGCTATCTCAGTGCTGCTTGTGCTTGCTCCTGCTCGACTCTCTCTCTTCTCTTAGGTAAAACCCTTTACACTCGTTTCTCATGGCACCCAAACGATCGAAACGTTCTCATGAGGGTACTTCTTCTTCACAAGAATACACTCAATATCTTTTGAGTCCCGATCTTCTTGATCGTTGGTATGTTTTTTGCACCATTACAATCTTCCCTGGAAGATTTGTAAATTTTGATGACCTAGACCATTTTAATCTCATTCCACTATTTCAAAATTGCAGTCTTTATGACTTTCTCTCATTATCAAACCAACCTAATTACTATCCCCAACTCATTTATTTGTTTTACACAAATATGAGAATTGTGCAAAAACCAAATGGGGATGTCTTAATCCGGTCGTCTGTGAAAAATATGAAAATGACACTCACACCGACTAGAATTAATGAGATGTTAGGTATTGATGATGTAGGATTACCTCTTGATGAAATTCTTTTAGATGATGCTTCTATTTTATCTAGAATTTTCCTACCCAATCATGGCCCTCCAATGACAAGCAAAAACATCAAACCAATTGCTAAGCTTGTAGGTAGAATATTAGCCTATAACATCCTTCCTAAAAAGGGTAGTTATGACCAATATTCTATTGAACTACAAAAAGCTATATATGTAATTTTTGGTAGAATTGCTGTTAATTGGGGTCAAGTTATTTTTTCTAAGCTTAATCAAGACCACTCTCATTTTCTACCTTTTGGAGGTTTTCTTACTAGAGTCTTTATAGCTTTTGGTGTTGATCTAGATTCGGAGACAAATGTTGTTACTCGTTATGAGTGTTTTGATCGTGCTAGTTTGGCACGTATGAAACTCCTTGATGCTCCTACTCGATCACCCCCTAGGTCTCCTCCACTCTCCCAAGCTCCCTTAGGTTCTACTTCTAGACCTAGAGCCTCTCAACCTTCTACATCTGATGATCCACCTATTCTTCAAGCCAATTATGATGACCCTCGTACCTTGTATGACTGTGTTTCCTACCTAATGAACCACTCAGTCTCTGTAGATACCCAACTCCATACCCTCGACTCTAAACTAGACAACCTCACTCATCTCTTCACCTCTCAATTTCATCCTCCTTCTCAAGATGATGATGAAGACTCCGATGAAGAAGATTGAAGATTTTTATTTCTTTTTATTATGTAATCTTCTTTTTAATGCATTTGTTTTTATGTATTAGACTTTATCATTGTTTTTCTCTTTAATGCAAACGCTTGTTACTTTGTGCCTTTTTGATGATTCCAAAGGGGGAGAGAAATATCTGAGTAACATTTTGTCTATCTGAGTTACATTTTGTCTATCTGTGTTATGTGTTATTTTTGTTTTGAATTATTAACATTGTAACATTGTTCTGGTTATTGAAATATCTCTGGTCAGTCGACTTCCCCAAGGGATACAGTCGACTGCTGCTAACTACTGCATCTGTTATGTTTTTCGTCTGTTCAGTCGCCTGATCTATTGTTAAGTCGACTGATACATTCCTTATAATAACATCTATTTTGTGTATGCATATTGTGTTTTTATAAGGGGGAGCATTTCATCACTATGCTTGTATATTATCTGTTTATCAGCTATTATGTTGTCATCATCAAAAAGGGGGAGAATGTTGATTCTTGAATTTGATGATCACAACATAGTGCAACATGTGTCTATGTTATACAGCTAACATTGCAGTGCACAGACCAAAGACAATTCTAGCTGAACAAATGAACAAGCTCAAAAGGATAACAGATGAAGACTTCAAGACAAGGATCAAGACTCAATTCAAGACTCAAGACTCAAGACTTCAAGCTCAAATGTGTTATATTGTTGTGTCTTGTAAACATTGTATTTTACTTTCTGTTGAGTCTTAGTCTGATGTAAAGCCTTGTCACACACACACACACACTCAAAATTTCATAATGTGTGTCTCTTAAAAACCCAAAAAAAAAAAGTCAAAACAGTTTGAAGAATTTTAACTTTTAAGTACCAGTCGACTTAAGCTTCTGCCAGTCGACTGATAGTACAAAACTGTTTAAAATTATTCAAACTCTGATCAGTCGACTCATATGGCAACCCAGTCGACTGTTCGAGAGCTTTTGACCGTTTTCTGTTTTTCAAAATCGAATTTTTTCAAACTCAAAAGCTCAGATCCGTTGGTTGACAGTTGAGTAACTGTTTTTCCCAACGTTCAGGAGATCAAACTCTTTATATAGAGTTTCAGATCTCACTAAAAAGATCTACATGATTTTCATACACTCGAGCATTCTTATGAAAAACATTCTAAGTGATTTTCTGTGAGAAACAAAGCTTTCAAGTTCATACACTTTGGTTCTCTACATTCAGTCCAGTATAGCATTGAATTCGCTCTGGACTGAGTATAGAAGTCGACCTATTTTGTTAGCCACGTGCATCAACACATACACCAACAAGGCTATAGGTTGACTGTAAAGTATTCTTGTACTCTTGCTCTCGGTTGGAGAGTGTTTTTGACTCTTGGTTGTAGAGTCGGTGTCTTTTCACTCTTGGTTGTAGAGTGGGTCTGCTTTCTCTGGTTGAGAGAAAGGACTACGGGTTAGACAAGGTTGTTGTCGTAACGCCGTAGGGTATTCTTGTAATTTTTTCAAGAATAGTGGAAATCTCAAGTGGGTTGCTTGGGGACTGGATGTAGGTCGGGAGGACCGAACCAGGATATATCTTGTGTACTCTGTGATTGATTATCTTGTGTTTGCATTCATTCTTGTTTATTTTAATTCTGCAAAAAGATTCTGGACAGTCGACTCATTGCACCATCAGTCGACTGGTCAGTACCGTTTGTAGTTGTAATTTCATTGTGCTTTCAGTCGTCTGTTTCATCCATCTGTCGACTGCACAGAGTTGTTATTTTCAATTATTTTGAACATATCAGTCGACTGGTCCTTATCTCAGTCGACTGCACCGAGAAAAATTTCCGCAGTTTTTATTAAACACTATTCACCCCCCCTCTAGTGTTTGTTGTCTTGCCTACAGGATCCAACATCTCGGCCCTCTTCCGAGCCTTCTTAGCTTCCGACCGAGCATTGGCCAGCGCCTCCTTCAGCTCGGCAACCTCCTTCTCCGAAGCCTCAAGCTTGGTAGTCGTGTCCTTCGACAGCTGAATGGCATCGGCCAGCTGCTTCTCCAGCCCTTCCACTTCGGCGCCCCTCTTCGCCGAGAGGAGCTGCTCGGCATCAAGCAGCTGCGTGGCCTTGACACGCTCCGCCCTCTCCCGTTCATTCTCCTGCTCCTTGCTCGCAAACTCCTCGAGCAGGAAATTGAAGTGGCAGAGGGTCTGAAAAAGAACAGCACATTAAAATCCGAACCCAAGGACTTAGAAAAATTCTAAGAAAGAAATTTTGATGAGGGAGAGCTCGGCCTACTTACCGACATTGTATTCCGAGCAATCTGCATCACGGCGTCCCCTGCTAGCCCGGCCTTCAGGGTCGCTCGATCCTTTGGGGTCGGCAGGTGCCTCACCGCTTCCATGCAGATGTTGCCGTCGCCCAAGAAGCCATCGACGTTCATCACCTGCCAGTCAGGGACGAAGATCTGCTTATGACGCTCGGTCAAGATCTTCTCCGCCTCGGCAGTGAGGGACGGACTTGGAGGGACAACACCTCCTTCACGCCGAACACACCGCTCGACGAACCGGGAGCGTCCCCCTTCGGGGTCGGTGTCGGCGCACCCGAAGCAGGAGGGTCGAGGACCATGACTTCCCCCTGCTCGAGGACCATGACCTTCGGCTGGTCGGCAACCTTCGCGACCGAAGGCTTCTTCGAGGCTCGGCCGTCCTGAGGCCCTGCCGAAGGCCTCTTCTTCTTCGCCTCCTGCTCTGACCTGCCCTTCGCCACCAGAGCTTTGTAGTCCAGCTTCATCGTCTCTGCACAAGCCGAATGAAAAAACTTAGAAAAATTTTCATGAACTTTAAGCAAAGAGTATAAATACCAGAAGCATACTAGGGTCGATCGGACTGAGACCCCCTCGGAACAGATCCTCCTCGGTAATATCTTTCCAACTTAGCGCTGGCAGGGTGAGGAGCTTCTTCTGGACCTCCGTCTCCTCGTCACTCAGCACCGTCTCCTTCTTGGTTCGCTTGGGCAGACCATCCTTCGCCCAAACCGTCGGTATCACCCACGGCGCGGGGGCTCGGATGATGAAATATTTCTCCTTCCAATGTTTGATCGAGTCCGGATTCTCGATCAGCTTCATGCCCGTCCGGGGCGAAAGATAGAACCTTTGTTCGTCTCGCCTTGGCTGACAAGGTCGGTAGAGGCTCCGAAAGAGGAACATACTCGGCTTGGCACCAACCTCTTGGCATCGGAGGACGAATGCCATGACGTGCCTCCATGTGTTCGGCATCAGCTGGGCAGGGCTCAAACCGTACCATGTCAAGACGTCAACAACGAACGGGTGGAGGGGAAAACGAAGTCCGGCAATAAGGGAGTCGACCGGAAAGACGCACACGTCTGACGAAGACTTCGTATTGGCTCGGAAACCCGGCCCAGGGAGGAGCAGCCCGTAGTCGGTAGGGATCCGGAAACCCTCTCGGATCAGGTGAAGGTCGGCCTCGGTAAGAGACGAGATGGTATGGTCCACCTCGGACAGCTCTCTCGGTTCATTCTCCTCCACCAACTTAGCCGTGCCTTGGGTCACTCTCTCCAAGGTGTCCTCGGCATAGTCCCGTACACCTCCCACGCTCGACAGAACAATGGGCTGCCGACCGAACGCTCCCACTGTCTTCGGCGTCTCAACGATAGTGACCACGGCTTTACCCTTATGGGACGCCGCCGCGACCTCCTTAGGCAGCTCGGCTACTTCGCCCTCTCTATCCGGACGTACGACGCGCTGATTGGTCGGCTCCGCCACCTCCTTCCCTTTACCCCCTCGGCCTACTGCTTGATCCGAGGCGGGGGTCTCATCCGAGGACGTAACCTTAACCATTTTCTAAAAGAGAAGGGAGAGAAACTGACCTCGAAGTAACAGCTACTGTCGGAAAGTTCGCCGGAAACAAGAAACGCCTTGCCGCGTCAGCTAGCACCACCACCAAGGAGCTAAAAACTTCGAAGGCAAAAAGTAAGAACTGAAGAGAGAGAGTAAAAGTAAATAATGAGACTTGGTTTAAGGGGGGGTGAAGATTTATAGTAAAAAGGAACGTCCCTTGGACTTCCAAACGAAAAAGTGCGACTCTTGGGCCGCTCTTGAAACGTCGCGAAGGCCCAACACAACTACCTTCTTCGCCAAGACAACTAGCTCGGTATATCGGGACCAGGAGCCGAACCATACGCCATCTGACCACGCCAGCAAAGAGACCGGTCGGCTACCGAGCAAGTACCAATCCAAGCTGGCAAACGGAGAAAACTCCCTTTCTCCTCAAACTTCGCGTAAAATCTCAATCAGACGGCCCAGATCTCGCCGAGAACACTAGACGACAAGATAGTGTTTTCTCGAGAAATGTGCCCGTCTCGAGAGGCGCGACGCCATCCAACGGTACAAATTGCGTCAAGTCGCTCGGACGGCCTACACTTCCTCCATACCCCACCTCTGTCTGAAGAAACCAGAAAAAAATTTTAATTCAAAGTTTTAAGGCACCGCCTTCGGCGTGCCCCCCAGGCCCCATGTCTCGGTCGGTATTCAGCCAACCCACGGGGCCCGGTTAAAAACAGATCGGCACACCCCCCATCTCTAACTCCTTCGGGCCGACAACCATCGGAAGCCGTCGGCCCAGAAGGAAGACAGAGATGGGAAGAGGCCCATCATTCCGAAGCTGCTACAGTCCCTTGGTTCCGGACTAGGGTCATCACCTCTTCTACCATGATCTTCCCCGACCCCGACACCCACGTTGGAGCCCTCAGAATCGGGTGAAGATCATGGTGGAAGAACGACCACCCGTCCTAACGAAACAGATCGTCCCCTTCAGATCCGGACTTCGGCGGTCAACCCTTCTGCCGAGATCTCCCCCGACCCTGACACCTCTACCCAGGCCGTCAGAATCGGGAGAAGATCTAGGCAGAAGAGAGACCCCCACGTCCTTCCGAAACACACAGTCCCTCGGATCCGGGCTTCGGTGGTCTGCCCTTCGGCCCAAACCTCCCCTGACCCTGACACCTCCACCCGGGCCGTCAGAGTCAGGAGAAGATTTGGGCGGAAGAACGGCCACCAATCCTTCCGAAGCAAACCCTCCCCTCGGACCGGACTTGGGTCATCACCTCTCCTACCGTGATCCTCCGATTCTAACACCCACGCCGGGGCCGTCAGAATCGGGAGAAGATCACGGTAGAAGAACGACCACCCGTCCAACCGAGGCTCATCCCACAAATCCGGACTCTGGTCATCACCCCTTCTACCAGGATCACCCCCGATCTTGACACCCGAATCGGGCCGGTCAAAATCAGGTGATGATCATGGTGGAAGGGTGACCACCCGTCCTTCCGAAGTAGCTCACCCCTCGGCTCCGGACATGGGTCATCACCTCTTCCACCATGATCTCCCCCCGACCCTAACACCCATGTGGGAGCAGTCAGAGTCAGGAGAAGACCATGGTGGAAGAACGACCACCCGTCCTTCCGAAGTAACTCGCCCCTCGGGTCCGAACTACGGTCGTCACCACTACTGCCTTATCCTCTCCCGCTCCCTACATCCCCTTTCGAGCCGTGAGGAACGGGAGAAGAACAAGGCAACAGAGCGACCACCCGTCCCTCCGAAGTAACTCATTCCTCGGGTCCGGACTATGGTCGTCGCCACTACTGCCTCGTTCCCCCCCGCTCCTAACATCCACTTTGGGGCCATCAGGAACGGGAGAAGAAAAAGGCAAAAGAGCAACCACCCCTTCGGACCTCGAAAGAGAAGTTACCCAAGGCCAATACCTCCGAGGTTTGAAACTCTACATTGTTGCGATTGAAATGACAAAGGGAGTGGGGTACTTATAAGCTCTCCTCCAAGATCTGGCCATTATGACCCTCGGAAGTGGAAACGCCACGCATTAATTGAAGGAATTATCCTTAATGACCTGGGGAAGGTGGAACGCCGCGCAAACCCCGGGGCACCATTAATGCCCTTGGGAACAAGATAGTGTTTTCTTGAGAAATGTGCCCGTCTTGAGATGCGCATCGTCATCCAATGGCTCAGATTGCGCCACGTTGCTCAACTTGCCGAGACCCCCTATCTTCGGTCGGCTGCCGCAAGTGCCTTTCCGAGCTCGCAAACGGAGAAAACTCACTTTCGCCTCAACTTTCGCGCATGATCTCGATCAGACGGCCCAGATCTTGCCGAGGACACTAGGCGACAAGATAGTGTTTTCTTGAGAAATGTGCCCGTCTTGAGATGCGCGTCGTCATCCAATGGCTCAGATTGCACCACGTCGCTCGACTTGCCGAGACCCCCTGTCTTCGGTCGGTTGCCGAGCAAGTGCCTTTCCGAGCTCGCAAATGGAGAAAACTCACTTTCTCCTCAACTTTCGTGCATGATCTCGATCAGACGGCCCAGATCTCGCCGAGGACACTAGGCGACAAGATAGTGTTTTCTTGAGAAATGTGCCCGTCTTGAGATGCGCGTCGTCATCCAACGGCTCAGATTGCGCCACGTCGCTCGGCCTGTCGAGACCCCCTGTCTTCGGTCGGCGGCCGAGCAAGTGCCTTTCCGAGCTCGCAAACGGAGAAAAAAGACACCGAGCTACTACAACCGCTGGATCTCTCAAAAATTCGCGCTCGTCTATGATCAACGGCCCAGATCGATCCACATCATAAATCGGTATTTAAAATCATTTTTTATCTATTTTAATCGATTTATTTATTTAAAAATTGCGAAAAATTGCTAAAAATTCGGGAAAATTAACTAAAAATTCTAGAAAATAATTAAAAATTCGGGGGTATATTTTTGAGCCCCTGAACGAACAATTATTGCTTGGAATGCACTGTTAAGGCCCCCGAACGATTAGTAAACACATCGCAAAATTAAATAAATAATCCAAAAAAATAGATAAAAGCCGTCAAACACTCGATATGGCTAGGGAATAGCACATGGCATCAAAAAATTACCTCACTACCCCCTTCGAGATTCAAAATCCTCCATTTGGACTCCGATACAACTCCACTAGCCACCAAAACAGTTAAACTACTCCTCAAAGGCTGATCACACTCAGTCTTTAGGAGTGGGGGGGCTCGTGATATGGCTAAAAATGGGGTTAAATCGGAACCATCCAGATTGGACGCGAATCTTGAAGCTCGGGGGTAAAACGGTAATTTCACATACAAACGGATCCAAAGCGGGTACTGGATCTCCATCTCACAGATCCAATAACCCACGAACGGGTCCACTCCAATTGGGTATGGGTCCCGACCCGAAGCGAACCCAGACCAACAGGAGACAAATCGGGATCACTGATTTGACCAAGTCAACGAGCCTGATTTGCTCTCACAGGGAATCAGGGGTTAGTTTCCTAAACAGGATGTGAGGATTTTTCTCCTAGCAGTTACACAGGGAATCAAGCCTCTAATCACTCCCCTGGCGACTATAAATACCCCCCCTCTGCCACTGTAACCAGGTAATCACTCTTTTCCACCTTAAGCTCTTTCTTTAATCACCACTGGTTACTGACAAGAGCGTCGGAGGGTGTGTCGCCGGGATCAACCCCGGTGTCTCGCACTTCCTTGCAGGTTGCGGCAGGAGTAAGAAGGCTTGGATCAGCTGTTTAGGTTTTCTCGAACTCACAAATCTTATCTGTTTAACCCCACACCGAAATCAGCGGTAACAATATCATATCAACACCCCACCCATCCACCTTGGAATTGTGCCTAGGCAGGTAGTTCCCACCATTTCCACTGAAAAATAGTAAGCAAGTAGTTCCATGACACAATCCCAAGGCATGCCAAACTCATATTATATCATGTTTTTACTTTAATATCATTTCTCATCACATAATATCCCTTAAATTTTTCATCACATATTGCACCTTATTTTACTTTTCATTCTCTTAGTACATCTTACTTTACCTTTTTATTCTTATAGCACAATTTCTTTACTTTTCATATTCATTCACATACTCATAACACATTTTCTTTACTTATCATATTCATTCCCACAACAGAATTTCTTTACTTTTTATTCTCATTTCATAACACATTTACTTTACTTTTCATGCTCATCCACATAGCCCATTTTCTTTACTCTATCATTCTCATTTCATATCATACCCTTTCTTTACCTTCTCATTCTCATTTCATATCATACACTTTCTTTCCTTTCTCATTCTCATTTCATATTATTCACTTTCTTTACTTTTTTTTCATTCTCATTTCATATTATTCATTTTCTTTACTTTTTCATTCTCATTTCAAATTATACACTTTCTTTACATTTTCATTTTCATTTCATATTTATCCATTTTATTAATTTATCGACCAGTGCCCTACATCACCCCAAATACTGAAGCTGGACCATTGCCCACCAAGGGTCTTACGCGTCCGAGGCTACGTCTTCCTCCCAGCCTATGCCAGTGAGGGAATACACCGCACCCCAAACATAGTTTGGGTAATAAACACCGTGCCCTAAGCCGGTTCTTGGGTATCAGGAGGTCTAGCCCAAACCCCCAGGATTTCTGTAGGCACTGGTAAGCAAAACTTAACTTTTATAATCATTTTCATCCCATTATACGTCTTACTTAGATACATCTTACTTTACTTTTTATACTGATTGACATAATACAACTTACTTTAATATTCATTCTCATTACATATTACAACTAACTTTAATGTTCACCCCAAGCCGATAACTTGGGTAATATACAATCTACTTTACTTTTTATTTCTTTTCTTTTCCTAATACTTAACTCATCTCACCGATATAATTTTATAAGTATAGCCATATAATTTCAACCACATAAACGTATATCACTCCACTAATTTTATATAAATATACACACCATTTATATCACGCAATTGAATGCACAACTCCATCCATATACAAAAAATTTGATAACTCCAACCATATGGTTATATAACTATATTTATATCTCATATTTATAAGCATACCTTGAACCATATAGGTATTGTCAACATATATTTATATATACATATATATTTTCCGTAATATATTCATATATCTCTTTATCAAGTAAAATGGGCTTGAAAGTGGCCTATATCTCGTTAATGAGCCTGAAGAAGGTTTGGACCTGTTAAAGCGGCATGTTATTGTTAATCTGCATGTAGAAGCTTTAAGATCTTTGCTAGAATCTACGTCCCTGATTTAGCTGTAACGCCCCGAATTCCAAACACAGGCAATTCGTAGCATAAACATGATATTTTACTTCAAATTCGTACAAATTTACAAGGAATTCAAAACTTTTTATTTACAACATGTTCTTTACAACAGTACATCGGGATTAAATTAATACAATACAATCTACAATAATGAAAATTCTTCAATCTTGTAACAACTCATCATAGTGACTTCAAGCCCATGTCAAGTCCAATCCTGCAACTGGAAAACTGTGGGCACGTCAGTTGCATACAACTGACGCAATATTATAATACAACAATTATTTAATTTAGCAAACACAAGCTTGAATGCAAACAGAAAAAGTGACTATCCTAGACGTGTCAATGTATGATATGACTTAATGCCTAATGCAGACATTTACATTACAATGACACTAATGCATACTTGTTCAGATTCTATGCATCACATACTATATAGGTTCGAGGGCAAGCCCTTAACGTACTCCTCATTATAGGGTTCAGCCCCTTGCCATGCAACCTACTACTATGATTACTATAAGATTTAGACACTCTGCCAGTATTGGTTCTCGCTCCGGAATACTGGAGATCAATCCCACTCTGTGGATCATTCTGTGGCATATTTCATCCATAGTCCCGAAATACTAGAGATTGTCTCACTCCGTGAATCATCCTGGAACCCTCATCGCACAAATGTCTCATGAGCGTTGCTCTCGTCCCGAAATACTGGAGATCAATCATACTCCATGGATCATTCTGTGGCCTATTTCATCTATCATCCCGGAATACTGGGGATTGTCTCACTCCGCAGATCATCCTGGAGTCCATAAATCACGTTTGCTCTTGTTTCATCATATCTCCAACTGGTGTATGTCCTTAAGTTTAAATTATAGTTATTAAGACCTAAAGCTAGCTTACCCACCGGGCTTAAACCAAAATACAGAGAATGTTAGCCCACACTGGCTACTCTTCAAAGAGAAAGTTAACCCACACTGGTCACTTCTCAAATTTCATATATCATAACCTGTCGGTATTCTAGGTCTCGCTCAATCTCTAGAATCCGCACATTTCAAAATATGCACAATTTTTCCAGGTTATCCATAACCTCTTTGATAATCTATTATAAATTTCATTCTTATTCATTCCATCCAATTAGTCATTCTCAAATAACTAGGTAAAATCATCCAAACTATTACAATAGGACTTCAAAAGCCTCAACTCAATTAACATCATCTCTGTTCTAATAATTCAATTCGAATTACCAAAGTCTGTACTAAAACTGTTCATTGTAGCCTGGAATTCAATCCAAAACATTTGTATCAATTTCCATCAAATCCTAATTCTCCAATTTACTAATATCCTTTAAAAATCATCTCTATTTAAATCCTTCCAATCCAATCACCAAATATGTGTTTAATCCTTTATCTAAGTGGGGGCAATTAACCCAAAAATGTTTGTACAAATTATTATCAAAATATTTTCCCGGAAATCAATTTGTATTTCCAATATACTCAAAACAGTAAATACAACCAAATTCGAGCTCACCAACACTCAAACCTACAATCTTAAAGATCCTAGGCCACATGCACTAACCAATACTCCAAACCTATTTCTCTATCAACTTCTTTTCAATGTAACAATATATATATATATATATATATATATATATATATATATATATATATATATATATATATATATATATATAATCCATTATTTGTACGCTCAACTTGAGACATCAACCCAATGGTATAGTAAAAATCATATAAATTCTAATACTACTCCAAAAAGATATTTATTAGTTTCATAGGAATCATAAATGAGTCTACTACAACTTTGTAGTTAAGATCATCTAAAATCATCCTTAATTGCTTTGTCTAAATTCATTTGCAACTCACTACTTGTAAAAATCGTAAAAAATTCTATAATTTATGAAACTTTGTGTTCTTTAGACCAAATTAAGAGTATAAAAGTCTACTATAACTTTTTATTTATAAGTTTCCCCAAAATATTGTGTCTATAACCCTGAATCCTTCGAAATCTACAGTAAGGTCAAAATGTTATACAGACTGCCATTGTTCAATCTTGTAAAATTCACTATAAATTCTAATTCTTCATGAAAAATTGATTTCTTAGACTCTAAAGAAAGGTTAACGAGTCAACTTCAACTTCTTTGTTTTGACCTTTCTCAAAATACTGCATCTAGGATGTCGAAATGATCAAAATCCAAAATGTATACAAATTTTCAGAAACTAGCCAACTATCAACCAGACCTAAGTTTGGATTTTATTAAAATATTAAAATACATACAAATATTATGAAATTTTAAGGTGATGTTCTTGACATTTACATGGTGCTCACATAAAAATTTTAGCTCTAGATTTCATCTAGTTTAATAGATATGATTTTCTGAAGTGCAACTAAAACTTAAAATAAAAACTTATGAAAATGCCCCCAGACCAATTATATCATAATTTTACACCTTTAATCAACAACACATAATCTAAACATGAATATTCAATCTATATAAGTAATTATGCATCTAACAATTCACACATATATATTCTACAATCCAGCATTCTACTAATAAAATTATATTAGAAAGTTGGAGAAACACCCACCTCAAATGAAGAATTCCTAGAAAATATGAACTCCTAAAAAAGCCCTCAAACCTTCTCGAAATCTGCGCCCAAGAGAAGAACCAACATGAGAATTTCGGCAGCAAGCAACATGAACACACATTTTTTGCTTGTTTTTACCATTTAAGAGTAGGATGGGGGTAATTATAATGGAATTAATTAAGGGGATTAATTAATGGGGGTTAATATTAACCACTCACTAATCCAATTAACTACCCACTAACATATCTCACTCTCCCATCTCCAAAAAGCAGCTGGCCACTTCTCACGGTGTGCACAAAGCACGTGCACGTGCATCAAATGTGTGTGCACACTATTTATTAATAGTTTTTTATTTAAATTAAATGCATGTGTTATATATATAATATGTATTCAGTAAAACTAGTTTAATTTAATTATAAATAGAGTTTTCATGCACCAATAAAAATAAAAACACACACACACACTTCATAAATTTTATTTTGAAAGAGAATACAACCAACACGTGCACTACAAACACGTGCATCGCACGTAAAATAAATAATCAAATACGAAAATAGATTTGATCAATGGGGAAATGTTTATAAATAATCGAAATACAACATACAAAAATACATTTCATTAATTTTATACATACAACAATATAATCAACACGCGCATAGAAAACACGTGCATCACACGTATAAAATTTATATTTGAGTCAAAATATGAGAAAATGAATTTCAATTTATGAAACGAATTCGAACGAGTTATAAAATAAATAATTGAACACGTAAATATTTTATAATATTACATGTAACGGTAGAATATACGTAATCGACACGTGTATTGAAAACACGTGCAACACATGTAAAAATACAAAAGATTAGGTTTTATATTTGAGTTGGCTCAAAATAGGGTAAAAACGAATTTTGAGAAGACGAAAATGTATAAATAATCGAAATACAAAATACGTATGATATTTAAATTAAAATACGTTACAGATATTATCCGTAACGGTACAAAATACACGTGCGTAACGCACGAGAGACAAAATTGTCATCACTCAATTTTGCGGGGTGTTACATTTTGCTGCGATTTTTACCATTATCATAAGCCTCCAACTCCCGGAAGACATTTTTCTCGACTTTCCGGAAGTAGTTCGTCTTATTTCAAAGTTCTGGGTTACTATCTTGGCTTTTAGGGACGATTAGAGATACCTGAAACTTGTTGAAAGCTTCTGGAAGAGGCTAATATTTTCCTAAACTTTCCAATATTTTCTGGATTTTTTCATAACTTTTTCAGATTTTTAATAATTTATCCCCAGATAATAATTGCTTATTCAAAATTTTTAATTAATAATTTCAATTTTAATAATATTTTGGAAATTTTAATTAATTTTCTGAATTTTAATAATTATTTTTGGATTTTTTAATAAAAATATTGAACTTCAAATGATTTTTGGGATATTTTATTAATTAATATGACTTGACACAAATTTTAGAGAGATCATGTGCGTCGACCACGACTTGGCTCGCTCGCTGATGAGATCAGGTGGCTGTGATGAAGAGGTTGTGAAGAGGGGGGTGACGTGGCTTCATCTAAAGAGCCCATTAGAGCGGGGCTTGCCCGCTCAGTGAGATTGAACGGCAGAGAAGCGAGCTGGAGAGGAGGACGACGTGGCTTCATTTGTCCCATCCATCACGAGATGGCGAGCATTTCTGAGTGATCCAACTGTTATCGACGGCAGTGGGCACCTCCTTGTTCGCCCGACCGTTTGGACGACCATCTTCCTCGCCTAGCTCTCAATTTTTTGGGCGACCAAAACAACTCGGGGACCACATTGGCTTCTTCGACTAGGCTCATGGTGAGCAACTTTCGTTGAGCAATCCTTCGGCTACCAATGGGTTTCGGCAACCTCCTCTTCATCTTCTGCAGCGACCTTGGAGCCTGTGGCAACCAAGGCAATTCGGCGATTAAGGTTTTCAGTGAGCAGGTTCGTGGTGACCAGGATCTCCTGTCGAGCTCTCTTGGCAACCAGGAACTCGGCGAAGTGAGTTTTTGGTGACCATTCTTGGCAACCAGAGCTTCAGGCAGGCTGTTTGGGTTTCGACGGTCACCTAGTTCGTTGACCTAGGAATATTGCGACAACTTTTTCTAGAGAGTTGGGTCTTCGGTGAGGAACCCTCTTCATCGACCATTTCCTTTGTCGAGCAAGGATTCTTAAGCAAGCAATCTTCTTTGGTGACCATGGAGTTCGGCGATTAGGAGTGGGCGAGCAAAGATTTGGAGACCATAGAGCGTTGGTGACCCGGAGTGGGAAAGCAGTGTGTTGGGGATCAGAGAGCGTTAGTGACCATGTGCTTTGGCAACCAAGGGCTCCAAAGCTCTGGTTGGGTTCGGGTTTCAATCCGAACTTATGTTCTTCTCTGAAGCTCGGTTGATGTCTTCGTAGTTGGGGTTAGCCAAGTGGTTCTTAGAGTTGAATCGCTGCCTTCCTAGTTGGAGTATGATCAAGCGGTGCTCGGAGTTGAGTTGTGTGGTATTGGCGAAGCTTTGGAGCATTGGTTTTTGTCGACCAAGGAGCTCGATATCGGGGTCTCGTCTTCACTGACTTCGGGTTGTAGTTCGAGTTTGAATTTTTTTTTTTTTGGGAGCTTGAAGTCAAAGTTAAGCTGGTCCTGAAGTTGGGTTTTGTTGTATTGGCTTGTGGCACAATTGTCTTGATCCTTTTGGCACAATCGGCAATAATAAGTTTTGATGGAGAAATAACTGTGTCACTTTATTGTTATTAAATGAATATAATAAAGTCCTCAGAATACTAGGTTCAATATCATGGGATATTAAGTGCATGACTTGATTGTGAGATCCTATTGGTTGAAATCAGAACAATATTCTTACATATCCACAGTCAAGTATTATTGTGAATTAGGACAACAATAATACATAGAGACTAGTATGTGCAAAGACTGATGACAGGTCATTGATATGAGATATCAAGTCTTCACATAGATTCATATTAGAGTAATAATGTACTGAACTGACCCACAATGAGAACGTTGCATGGATCGTTATGTGAGTATCATAAGTGGTTCTCACAGTGACCATAGTGTATGTAGTCCTTTGACTTGAAGTCACTACGGTTCCCTACATGAGAAGTTATATGTTCTAAAGTCGTCAAACGTTGCCTGTAATAAGGTGATAATGAAGTCGACTATTGGATATACTACAAATCATGCAGAGGGATGTGAGTGACTTAGATAGGATTTGTCCCTCTTACTTAACAGGAGCGATATCTATGGGCCCCTTGATTGAGTGAGACTGCAAAATGCATGGCCATGCTCAAATGAGTCAATATGAGATATTGAGCTCATTTGTTTTAGTAAGTCTACTCGGACATCAAGAAACCAAAGATTGAACTATACAAGGGTGACACGCTTTATGCCTTGTGGTCAATTAAGATATCTGGACAAATGGACTAGACTGCATAGTAACATTGGTCACGGATAGGTTATATCTAATCACTGACATTCCCGTTACTTGAGTAGCAGTGATGTATTGCTAGAATCCGCTCACTGTTTGTAATACTAGAATATGATTTTAGTATTACTGTCTACGTAACGCGAACCTACAGGATCACACACTTAGAATGGATTGAAATTGTGATTTAAATTCATAAGATGAATTTAATTGGGGATCCAAGTAAGACTTGGACTCCTGGCACTGGTTGGACATTTAATTAGATTAAATGGGCTGATTAAAGTTCAAAGGCCCACACATGAATTTGAACCAAGTCAGATTATGAGTCCAACAGCCTCATTACTCTCTTAGGGTTGATTTTCTGCAGCTATATATATGTCACGCCCCGCTTCTCAAAAAGAGAATACGGGATATGGATACATGACTAAGCCCAGCGAATGATTTTTATCATCCATAAGCTGTTCAGAATCTTTACAACATCTCACAGAAATAATCAGAGTCGGAAGCAAGAAAAATTCAACCAAGCATGCATATATAAATCAATACCAACAGAATTTACTTGAAACCAAAATATAATAATCTCAAATAAATTAGATCTGAATAAGTCAATATCCTAGGTCGCATTTCCCAAATACAAATAAATCCAAGTAATAGATACAATTGTTCAAATAAGCAACAGAAAATAATAATAATAGCAAAACTCCAGCATCTGGAGTTTCATATCACCAACTCCATCAGGCAACTGGTCATCCTGGTCTGCAATTAATAAATTGCAGGGAAAAGGAAAAGAAACAAGATTCCCGTCAATGCAAGTTACGGGCCGCTTGTAGTGCAGGAACAAGTACGTGGAAAAGATGATAAATCTAAATAACAGCGGAAACAAACATAGCATGGAATAGGCATATTAACAGAAATATAATATCTAACATGAATTAGGAAAACAAATCAGATAGCATGGTATACTAGCAGATACAGATAACATGTGCCAAGTGTCAAGTGGTATGCAGACAGATATACAGATGATAGTATCAGATGATAGTCAGACAGATAACGGATAATCAGATAACAGATATCAGATAACAGATACAGATAAACAGATAACAGATGTTATGTTCTTATAAGTCTTGTGTTTATTACTATCTAGGTAGCACTTCATGCGTCCCAACTATTTACCACATGGTTGCTACTTTCAAACAAATTCTGTTTAAATTTCGTACGGGGTCATATAGGGCCATGTACTCAGGTATGAGACAGACAGATATCAGATATAGATCCAGACAAACAGATAGAACCTAAGGGTTCTCTTCTGAGTACACCTTCCTATAGGGAAGTAATGTAGTTAGGGTTCAGATAACAGAATCGTACCACATAACAGATAATCAGATAGAAAACATGGGCCCCATTCCAAGTACACATTTCTATATTTTCCACTACTAGATCTTTTCCATAAACCCCGGCTTGGTTATTTTGTTATTATTATCAGACAGACATGTGTGTGCAGTAAACAAAGTGAGAATAGCATGGTATAAACAATTAATAGGTTCAGGGTGACAGACAATCATATACAGACTAAATATAACTTATACAGACTAAATATAACATATAAAAGAAGAGTACAACGAGAATTCTAGTTCAGAATATTGGATCAAAATCAAGTCTAGTTGTATTGTGAAAAATATTGGATCAAAATAATACTTTTAACATCATGATAAAAATAGATTACTCTTCAGAATTCATAGAAAACAAGATCTGAAAATCTCCCTACACCTCTGTAGTAAAATAGACAGAACTCACAACTCGTAAAACGAAACTGAGATCTGTCAGAAAATATTGAAAGTAGATAGAACTCTCTACAAATCTTATTCACAAATAAAATTTATATACTGACCTTAATAGGGTCTAAAATACTGATCAAAAGCAAGGTAACAAAAAATACAGAATTATTCTTCGAACATAAAATCGCCTAGTTCATGTAAAACTCATCCAGATCAACTCAAACATGAAATATAGTGTACTAGATATCCAAACAACATAGTATAGAGTATTTTTGCAAGTCCACGACAAGTTATAGCACGAATAACACATCAAGCACACGATATAACAAAATAGCATGCATATATACATCCAAAAGTGGTCATCCTTAGCTGTTTCATGTCATGTATGTCGTGAGGAAACTATGGTCGAATCAACACAACAGAGACAATATATAACAGAAGATTCACACACGAATTGTCTCTAGGACCCAACACACTACAGGCGGTATTTAGTACTTGTATTACACAAAAAAAGAATACAAGTTACTTGCTTGAGAGACGACAAAACCGACGAAGCAAAAATAAGAATAACGGGAATAGATTCCCGGAACATGAACACAACAAACAAACAAGAACCACGAACCACGAATGAGAACCACTCCAACCAATGAAACACGTGCACACTCGAGCATGCGCACCACACTAAAACCCAACGGAACTCACGCACACCAAGAGAAACAGCGGGGAACGACGGCATGGCGATGGCACAAGATACGGGGGACGGCAGTGCACTGCGGTGCTGTTGCTGCCGATCGCGATGCCAGAAAGGAGCAGCACGGGGGCATTGCAGGCTGGCTGGCCGTCGACGCTAAATGTAGTTGCTGCGACTGCTGGCACTGGAGCAGGGCAACACCGGCTGGGGGGGGGGATTAGTGGTGTGCGACGCTCGGGACAGGCGGGAAGGGGATGAGAGGGCGGTCTATAGTATCCCATATTTTTAAATGCTATTTTTGAGATTAGAAAATGAATTGAAATGATTTTTGGTGATTTAATAAATGTTCATTTAGAAACCTATCCTTTACACGTGCAAAACACGTGCGAATGTTGTCTTGGAAAACTTAAAACCACAAACTATTTTGGAAAAACTCATTATTTATTATTTGAGATTATTCGTGATTTTTCTAGATTTTTCTGATAATTGTTGGACTTATTTGCAAATATTTCAAAAAGAAAGACTTTTGTGCAAAATTACCATATGGGGGTGAAAACTCCAAATTTTCGGATTTTTAGGCTTGGTACAATTCCTAGTCAATTCAGGTATAAAGAGTTTACCTTTTGTTTCAACATATTCGAATTATTTTACAAGTTTTGGATAAAAGAGGATCTTTTCGCAAAATTACTATTTTAAGGGGGTGAAAGTGCAAAACAGTTTTCCTAGGATTTCCTACAGTGCCAGCTGATGCTGGAGGGGATCTTTTTTATTTTTGAATTGATTAAATTGGTTTTAACTAGTATTCTAATGAAGGGATCTATTTATGTAAAGGTATGTTGTAAAAGGACTATTTCGCAAAATATTTTCTAAAACCCTAGAAACTTAAAATCTCGGACTATATAGGGTTTTGTGCAGCCTTCTTTTGCTGTACAACACAGGAGATCTCTCATTTCTTATTATTTTGGAGTTCTAAGGAGAAGATCTAATACCCCGCAAAATAGCATATGGCTATTTTGCATCGTAATCCGTGCGCAATTGAGAAATGCACGCGATTGTGTGTTTTTCTAATAACAATGGATTGTTATTGAGAAATATCAGATATATTGTCTACCTTATTTTATGCTTTTGGAGGGTTATTATGAGACGATTTTATGTATTTTTGATTGTTAGTATTTTAAAAAGTGAGAGTTGGGGTTTATTTGAAATGTATTGGGACTTGGGGGCTTATATGTAATTTTTCCTTATTATCTATTGGGTAATGCTACACCTACTACTAATTTTACAACCTTTTCATCCACAACCTTAGGTGGCACATTAGTAGTGGAGATTTTTGTAGAGTAGGTGTAAAGTAGGTGATAAAGATGTCCAATAGTAATGTGCCACCTAAGGTTGTAGATAAAAAGATTGTAAAATTGGTAGTAGGTGCAGCATTACCCTTATCTATTTATCTATTTATTTATTTTTATTTTTTTATAAAACCCCACCCCATCCCACCTTCTCCTTCCTTCTCCATCTTTCTTCTCCCGTTTCCTTCCCAGCCGAAAGAACCCATCGAAACCTTCGGCCGATGCTTTCCCCACCCATAATCCACCTTATTTCTTCATCAAATCCAAATTAAATTAAGGGGTAGACTAATAGAAGGGTTCTCTACATCGTGGCGGTGTCCGTTTTTCGAAAGGATTTCAGGAAGGTAAACCCTAGATTTTATTATTGTATAAAATTTAGTGTGGTAAATTTCTTTTGAATAGGAGGAGTAAGGTAGGAAGATTAGAAGATGTTGGGAAGAGTAGAGGTGAGGAGTTAGCAAGTTGATAGAGGATTTGTAAATTGTTAATAAATTAGGGTTTTGGGTTTGTAAAAGAGAACTATATGTGTATGAATTAGTTCTCGTATGGTAGTAGAAATTGTAGTGGGATTATTAGAATAAATTGGGAGTGCTTTTAGTAATTGTTCGAAAATAAGAATCTTGTCGGAATTCGAATGTTACGTGCAAAGCACGTGTGTATCCTAGGCATTCAATAGAATACCTGTGTGATATTGGAGTTAGTATTATTATTTTCCCGTAACTGGTTTGGATGCCTGAGCCTTGATTGCTTTGAATTTTGATGATAGGATATACTAGCAGCTTTGGGTGCGTGGTGGCGCTTCGAGCCTTCGCGGAACAATTTGTGAGTATGAATTTATTTACATATTTTGTGTTTTAAGAAAATTTTTATAATAACTTGAATGGTTGGTATGAATTTCGGATAAGGCGTGGTTGGATCAAGGGTATCGGAATGACGTATATGTGTATATGGGGATGAGTTATATTATATGATGATATCAAATATGGTGAGTATGATTGTGCTAAATTTACTTTTACTGTTATGATAAAATCTTAGGCTGTTTTGGAGCAATCCTGGTTTAATTCAGCCAAATGAAGTCTTAATTTAAAATACGGGAAGTTCTTATTATTAAAAGTTGTTATATGGTAAATTGGTGTGTATATGGTGAATTCTTAGCTTGTGGGAGAGTTTGGTGGATTTTGATTATCGTTGTATGATAAGTGGAATGCTAAGAAAGATAGTTGTATGGTAAAGAACAACTCATTTTTTATATGAGCTTGTTGAGAAGCATGTTTATGAGGGTAAGTTGGGAAATTCTTGCTCTGAAATGGTTAAGAATTTGGGAAATTAACCAACTAGAGAGTCGTAGTAAGGAGTCATAGCTTTTTTACCCCATATGGAGTTTTGTAATTCCAGTTTATAGGTTGAGAGTTATGATTTTCCAAAGATGGAACGGACCCAATCTTAGTTAAAGTATTATTGGCTAAGAAAACCAGTTTCTCTCTGTTTGTACACCTGATGGAACTTGTGTTTTCGAGAACTCAAATGATAGGGTCCGAAAGAGGTGTTCAACTAAGAAGTTGAAATAGACCCTCCCACCTTCCCATAGGATCCGGAATTGAGAATTTCCGATGAGTGAGCAAACTCTTATGATATTGGAAAAGGTGCAGCGAGTGCAAGAAGAATGTACTATTGAGAGTACATCAGTTTTATAGTATCAAGTAATTTTGTATTGTGTGTTGGAAGTTATGGACGCTGCAAGTTAACAACATGTTGATTAGACTAAACTTCAAGTTTAAGTCGACTGCAGAACGGTGGGATCGTTGACTGCCCTACGGTGGGACCGTATATCCTTATCGTCACGGCTGTTGACTGCAGAACAGTGGGACCGTATATTCTTATCGTCACAGCTGTTGACTGCAGAACGGTGGGATCATTGACTGCCATACGGTGGGACCGTATATCCTTATCATCACGGCTATTGAATGGGGTCCGGGCGCCGGGCACTAGTGGTAAACCAAGACACCACTAGGTCACTGCAGAATGGTGGGACCGTTGATCTGCAACCTCATTGCCACGATCTATCGAGAACAGGAAGTAGACCAAATTAGAATGCATTGCATAGCGAGGGTTCGAATCCCTAAACTTGGAGACAACGGCTTGATTTGGAAAGTATGTAGTATGGGATGCATACATTTCCAAAGTCTCGCTTGCATTAGACTAAGTACATTGGCTTGACTTGGGCCACATGTAGTATGGGATGCATGCGTGTCCAGAGTCTTACTGACATTAGATTAAGTGCATCTGTTCTGTATTCTGTGTTTGTATTAGACTTTAAGTCACGGCATACACGAACACTAGGAAATCAGGATACACGTTTATTTTCCATCCATGATGAATTGTGAGTGTGATAGTTGATGTGTATAATGAGTGCGAAATAATGCATTGCAAAACATGATGATATATGTCGTAAGAATGAATGAATGCGATGTTATGTGATATGAGATTGGGAAAGAATATAAGTCGTGAGTCTGTAATTGCAAATGAATGGTAATTGAGGTGCAGTTATGTGGAAGTACAGTTATTTGTGAATGTAAGGCTTTATGGGAAAATAAAGCTTTAGGAATATTTGTGTAAGGCGTAAAGTGATGGGCCTTAAGCGACTAATTTGAGAATGATTTCCAAATTAAAGATAAGTATGTTGTGAGCTGGTATGGATATGCATACAGGAAATGACTCGGAGAGTATTTGATGTGAATTTCCATTTATGATGTTTACATGGTCAGATTTCAAGTAAAGTTTGATTATCTTGGTATTCGTAAGTTTGTTCTGTTTTTACTTGTAAAGTTTAATTTATTTGCTTTATTAATAGATTATACTCACACCAAAAATGGCTAACCCCTTAGTGTTTGGGGGGGGTTAGGGAGTCCCTAGACTACCCTTGATTCCCTACTGTTACAGGTCCTCAGCAGTGCAGAGGTGAGGTGTTGATTCATGGTTCTGTAGATGGAGCTTCATATTACGATTTGTTGCTTAAGGTTTATTTATGTGAATAGTGAAATTTATGCTTTAAATTGTATTTTTGATGTATAAGTACGTGGACGATGATGATGAGTAATAGTGTGGAGTGGCATGATATGTTTTGACCCGTACCCATCTCGTTGTGGAGTACTGGGCCCTGTGGTATGGTTTACAAATTATTTTCTAAAAACATTACTGTGTTTTCAAAGGAATTTATGGTTTTTATTTGATATTTGATATTCTAGTATGAGTTTGCCCCCCAGAGCATATATATATTGCCTGTGTGATTCTGCTCATTTTGGCCTGGGGACCCCGTGATATTATTGCCTGTGATGTGAGCTGCGGAATTTAGAGCAGAATTTCGTAAGCCTTTTGTGTTTCGGGGCAGAAATTTCATGGGAAACTCTGCCGAAATTTTCTTAGAAATATAATTATCTTAGTTTATGTTTAAAGTGATATAGAAATTGAAAGAATTGAGTTTGGAGTCAAAATGGGGGCATTACAGTTGATATGATAAAATGATTCTGAGGGCAATAAAAGTGTTTTAAATTCCGTGTTACTTACTGTGTTGAGATGCATTTGAAGGCAAAGATTCTGGTTGTGTCACGGATATCCGATGATGGGGATCCGGGGCGTTACAGAAGACTTTGGATTTCTTGCGAAGGAGGGGGCTTTCTTAACTTCTATTTCCTTTTCATTCGATCTCTTCAACAAGGTGAGTGACCTGTTTGGTTTCATTTTGTCTTGTGTATGTTGTATGTGAGTAATATAAATTGTTTGTTTGTTCTTTGAATGTTATATATGGTGTTTCATCTCCTAAAAAGCATGCTAGGATTTGGGTATGAATATGTATGTTGGATTGATGATAAAAATTGGATCTTGTGAAACCCTAGTTGTTTATGAATAAAATTGTATGTGGGTAATTCGAGATTGATGAGTGACCCATTGGAGATCATGGGTTGGCTATTTCTTTTGGATTAGCATTGGATTGACTGAATATAGTGGATTTCATGCATAAAATTTAATAAAGATGAGACTTTTATCACTTTTGAGTATTGGTTGAATGAAACTTGATATGGTAATGTTATAAATTGATTATGTTTGTGAGTTATAATGGTGGATCAGTTTTGAGAAATTGGAGGAAGAGTTTATGAATCAAGAGATCATGTTTTGAGAAATCGAAATTTGGGATCGAATTGGGTTTGAGGAAATATATCCAAATTGGGGTTTTCTTTTGAGATTTTGGGTATTGATATGGTTTGGATCTGAATACGAAGCTATTTCAATGAATAAGTAATTTTTAAGAAACTCTATTTTTGACTATATGCACAATTCATGTTGTAATCGAAAGAAATCAACAAATCACTATTTTTTTATAAATTCAAGTAGTTTTGATTTAGTTTTTATGGGCTATTATATATCCTACAAGTTGTATTTGATCAAATAAGAAATAAGCTCTTTATAGAAATCGTTTTCATAAAGTAAAACTACGTATCGGTTGAAATGTGCACAACCAAAATCTGCAGTTTGCAGGTCGACAATCGACCGGTGTGATTTTACAGTCAACCGTCGCGACCTGGCTGCTGTGTTCTCTAGTTTTCTTGAAATTTCGTTCTGAACAGTCGACCGATGACTTTTTACAGTCGACTGATATTACTTAGAATTATTTTCTCAAAGTTATTGGATTTTCGCTCTGGACAGTCGACCGATGGCTTTTTATAGTCGACTTATAATACTTAGAATTGTTTTCTCAAAGCTATTGGATTTTCTCTCTAGACAGTCGACCGACGCTTGTCTATAGTCGACTGATACTGATGTATCTTTACATATTTGAATGTTCTTTTAAATAACTTATTCTCTAAATGCTTTAATCTATAACTTACTATTCTATACCCTATCTTCTACTGAACAAATGTTTCAAGTTGTTTAACTGAGCAATTTATGTTGGAAGATTGGTTTGGATATTTGGGTGTCTCTAGAGGGTGTGTGTGACCCTAGTATACCGGCAGTTGAGATATTTATGTTTGAGCCTATTGAGGCATTCTAGTTGAACAGTTGTTGAGTTAAGTCCGGTAGGGTACATCAACTCTAGGAGATCCGTAAAGTAATTAAATAACCTAAATGATATGGATAGGCACTAGTGGTGATATGGTTGAATGAGCACATGGGTTATGGACCTCAGTATGGCTCGCGGTGTGAGATAATCCCCGGAATTATCCAGGTGTGAGTGAAATAGTCTCCGGAATTACCTGTGGTGTGGGATTGATCTCCGGAATTATCGGGGTCGAGGCGATGCACAAGTGGTATTCGTGTGATGAGGTGCCATAGCTTGCGGTGTGGGGTATTCTTGAAGATTCCCGGTGTGAGTGAAATAGTTTCCGAAATTATCTGTGGATAGAGATTGACCTCCGGAATTATCGAGGCATGAGCTAATATACACAGTTTATCTTTATCTCGTAGTAGTCATCGTAGTAGGATTAGTTGCATAGCGGGGGATTAAACCCTATAATGTGGAGACGTTAAGGGCTTGCACCGGACCTATGTAGAGTGAGATGCATAGAATCCGACAAGTACGCATTAGAGAGTCAGCATATAGCATTGATGTTTTCGTGACTTGGTATTATGATGTGTTTTCGGTTTTCTACACTTGACACTTAGTCTAGCCTCACTTGATGTGCTTTCGTGTTGCGTGATTTTTCCTAAATTCACTTACTCCTGTTTACTTCTTGTTGTTGATGAATCTATGCTTTACTTATGTTGCTTGTTTTACATCACTCACACCTTTATGGCTGACCCCTTTAGTTTTGAGGTTTATAGTTATCTCTAGCCTCATATTTTACAGGTGATTACCTATAGCTTGGGATTTGGATGCTTAAGTTAAAGTGATGTAATGGGTTGCGTGAATTTTGTAAAAGAAAGTGTTGTAAAGAAAGAAAGTTTGTAATTCGAGGTGTATGTATTCCGCTGTGCTATGTAAATATTATTGTAATAAAAATTTTGAGAAAAATTTTACTGGTATTTTGGGGCTGTGTTTAATATTATATTTGAAGTTGATGCTGGAAATTGTGCCACGTATTTCTAAGATATCATATTGGAAATTCAGGGTGCTACACGGTCGGCTAACGATCGGGATGGGGTTGGCTTGAGGACAGGGGGAAGCACAGGAGGTCAGGAGAGATTGGGACGGGTTGGAGAGGAAAACGGCTAGGGTTTAGGTGTAGAGAAGATGAATAGGAGCATGGGTATATATATAGGGGGTATGCAGAATAGGGTTTCGGTAATAGGCATGGGTTTAGTGGGTTTCAGGTCTGGGTTGAGTAACGGGATGGTTTGGTTAAATAAGAACAGGTAATGGGTTTAGCTAATAGGGTATTGGTTTGAATGTGATTAAAATATAGGGAATCGCCAAGAAAGAAAAAAAATAATAGAGTGATCCAAAAGAGAGATGGGCACAACAAAAAAAATAAATAAAATAGGCACAAGAAATGAATAAATAGGATCAAATAAAATAATAGCTTGATCGAATGGAGACGAAACAATAGATGAGCAAAAGAATCAAGAACTCAAATAAAAGACGACAAACCCACAAAAATAAATATATTGAAAATAGAGATCCAATACACGGTCCAAGAAGAGATACAAAGAAAGAAATACACAAAAAGAAAATACATCCAAAAATACATAAAATGGAAAACAGGGGTTACAATATATGATACGTATCTGTGCAAAAGTGTTACATGAGAATACCCTAACCTTCACAGAAATTGTGAGAGAGAGAGATCGTGAGGAACATCCCCTTCCCGCAGCTAGCACCGCGACGTGAGGAAAGCTTGATTTGATCCGTTCGTGTGGATATCATAGAGGCACAACAATATTACAGTGTTGTGATCAACATTAATTGGAGACAGCAGATCCATCTTCAAGGTATAACTCCTAAACACGATTTATGGTTTTCGCATGGATCCAGGGCTAGGTTTCGATATTTCTTTGTAATTTTTCTGCTGTGTATTTGATCTGAAACTACCATCAAAACCTAACACAAAGTCGTGGGAAATGTCCAGCACATGAGCCCCTCGGTGGCATTGTAGACCATCATGAGAGTTTTAAAACTTTCAATATGGTCAGCCGAGTCAGATTCACTATCGTAAGATTCAAACTGAGGGCTTTGAAGTTCTTTAGAATTGGCTGGCAATGATGGATTTGCTGAAAAGAGGTTGGCTGGGGCGATAAGCCCTGTTGGAGCGGTTCTCTTCGTGCTTTATCTGTTCCAGGTGATCCTCTACTTCTCGGATGTGGCGAAGGACTTGGTCGTCCGAGTCGCTGGATTCTTCCTCTCTAGAAGGAGTAGTGGCTCCTCCATAGGGGTCGACCCTGATCATGAGCACCTCGGATGGCTTGGAGGATATCATGTTTGAAGTTTTCAGATTCGGCCCTAGTAACTGGGGCCTCTTGCTCTTTGTTTCTCTCAAGATGCTTTCGACTCTCACGAGTCAGGCTTCTTTCTGCACGGCGCCCCCTACGAGAGGAGGAGTGTCTTGATCTCTGCCTTCGGGGAGAGTTGCTTCTCCGGTTCTCTTGACGTTCAGAGCATGAGGTCTCGCTCTGTGCATGCCTCTCATCCAAACAAATCCGTAGATCGGTCCCCTGTTGTCTGACATTGATAACTTGACGGATATCTCTTGATCTCTGGGGACCTCGTAAAGGCATCGAATCGCTGAAAGCATTATGGACTGAGACATGGTCATGTAGAGGATGTTGTTCATAGCGCAATTCATGACTGCTTTGTCGGGAGCCCCCGGTGCCTCTCCATTGATGGGAGTTTGATTAGGTTGTTGGGGCTAATCTGACTGATGAGGAGAAATAAGGTCCTCCATAGGAGGAGCTGGTTGACAAAGATGGTTGGCTAAACGGCTTGATGTCACTGCTCTCCCTCTTAACTTCGGTGACGATAAGTCTGATCTTTGATGTAGATCTGTGTAGTTTTCTATAGACGGCATCAATCTGCTGTTGCATATTTTGGTGTGAGAGCAAACAGATAGTGAGTATATTTTGAAAAAAACTAATAAAGATCTAACATTTGATCGTTGTCATAAAAAGTGGTTAGAGCTCATGAGATGGGATTTGGATCGTTGAAAGAGCACCTTGATCTGAATCTGACGGTTGCTGACACGACTGATGGACCTGCAAAAAGCCTGAAACACCGGGGATAACCCTGGCTACAGACCCTCCGACGCTCAAGTCAGAACCAGAGAGGGAAGTGAGTTTGAGAATGAAATTGTTGATTACTAATTACCTTCTGACTGAGGAAGGAGGGTATTTATAGGCCTGAAAAACAGTTAGGAGATTGATATAAATTTGTTATCTCCTGTTTGAATCTCCCACTTTAAAAATATAGAATCGGTTATTCTCCCATTTGGGAATAAGAGATTTGACTTAGAGCCCTCATGGGCTAAAAATGTGGTGTATCTCCTAGTAGGCTCAGTCGCTTTTAATAGACTTGAAACAACGCATATCTTGTTAATAAGTCTGAAGAATGTCCAGACCTGTTAAAGAGGTCCGTTACTGTTAACCTGTCTATAGAAGATTTAAGATTTGTGCTGAAATCATACAACCCTGATTTCCTACAATTTTTACCATTATCACTGACCATGACATCAACTTCCCATATTCACTCTTCAATACTGAAATATATATACAACTTATAGCTTTGGATTTGAATGATTTCCTCATTGAAACAGATTATGCTCAGCCTGACAGTAACATGTTCACGAAATTAGAGATATATTAGCCCAAAGATACAGAACTCAACCTTACATGTGTAATGCACTGGCATGAAGCTATCATTTTCGGATTTGGATAATTCCAGATTCAAAAAAATAAAAATAAAAGTATAAAACATAGGTTCTGTATTTCTCAGTTTTTCCTTCTGGGTGTAACAACCAGTTAGTACTCCTGACATGTAAACCACGACCAAGGATGATCTCAGAACAACAGACTCTGTAGGTGAATCAGGTAAGAGATGGTAAGAAAACCATCAACAGTACTGGCTATTACAACTAAGACACATTCAAGTTGGATTACACAAGTGTTGAGACTCTTTATAATATAGCACAATAAGGGAAAAACTATAGACACATCAATGTAGGCTTGAGTGGTAACTTTTTCAAACGGGTCAGGAACAGATGGTAGAAATCAACTTCCCACCCTTGACTGGATTTAAGGAGGAGAAATATCGTGTTTACAGTTGCGCAGAAGTAGGAAAGAACACTTTGTATCTGCTCTTCACCTACCTTCTTGCTGCATTAGCTCTTAGTGCTTTTCTAGTCGACTATAAGTAGGCTGAAGCAGTTTGGGGCCTACATAACAAATTGAAGAAGCGTGAGCAAACAGTTTTCAATGTACAAGAAAAAACTTGAAAATAGAACCATGCCTAAATCCAATTAACTGTAAGGTGAGCATAAATGTTTGCGTCCAATTAACTTTATTCAGTACCATTTTTCGTGAAGCCAAAGTGGTTTGGCAAAATTTTGAATTTAGTTTTACAACCAGCTCCAAGTGCAAAACTAAAGTCAGAAGAATTATGCTATGAGCATACACGAAAGAGGCTCAATTCAGTTATAAGCAGCTATACAACATGGTAACGTACCAATAGTACACAGTGTCATTACCAAGTGTACACAAAAAATAGATTGGAAAAGGGATGCCAAAAGTAGCACTGTTCTCGTTTTTATTGGGAAAAAAAAGATTGATTTATCTATATTACTGCATTTATAATTTCCCAATCAAATTCATCTTTCAAAGTTTCCCTTCATGTAAATAAAATAAGTAATTTTATTTATATAAAGCATAAAACATAAAACAGGTGTTGGGGTAAATTTAGATCATGCAAATTTGTTTATGTGGTTTCCTATATTTAACCCTGAGAAACATCTCTCTTAAATTTTCTCCCACACCTCAATTGGAATCTGAACTTTTTTCTTCTTAAATTTACTTTTTTTTCTTTCAAGCTTCCTAGTTCTTAAATATTATAATGAAAATGGAATGAAATGTGCATCGATCACTGTTAAATCATGAAACAGAAACTTTATATGTAGATGAGAAGAAACTTCTTAAATTTTTTTTCTTTTTTCTTTCAAGCTTACTAGTTCTTAAATATTATACTCCATATGGTTATACTGAAGGAACATAATTTATGAAAATGGAATGACATGCGCATCGATCACTGTTAAATCATGAAATAGAAACTTTATATATATATATATATATATATATATAATAAAACACAAAGAAAGCTATCAAGTGGCTCTCCTTCAATCCCCCAAAAAATCAAAGGCCCAGATCTAAACTTACAAAACATATTTTCCCCCCAAAACTCAAATTCAAATCTCCTACCAACAACTCCTATATTTATTTATTTTTTTTTTCTCTTTCTCCCTCCCTCCCTCTTCTATTAAAAAAATTAAGAAAATAAAATTTTTTAAAATTTTAAAAAATTTAAAAAAATAAAAAATTTTAAAAATTTTAAAAATTTTAAAAATTTTAAAAATTTTAAAATTTAAAAATTCAAAATTTTATAATTTTTAAATTTTAAAAAAAGTTTAAAAATAAAAAAATAAAACAAATAAAAAATTTAAAAATTTAAAAATTTAAAAATTTAAAAATTTAAAAATTTAAAAATTTAAAAAATTTAAAAATAATTCAAAAAAATTAAAAAAAAAACATATATGTTTTTTGCTCTATGTTTGCTACTTCAATTAATTTGCTGGACCTCCAAAACTATTTTTTATGATCAAACAAGGTGCACAGTTCCGAAGACGTGCCGTAGGCACGTGTCAACGGGCAAACCTAGTATATATATATATATATATATATATATATATATATATATATATATATATATCTGTGTGTGTGTGTGTGTGTGTGTGAAAGTTACCCTTGGATTCTTCACATGAAGCAAAGCAAAAAGGATGGCGGTGAAAATGCTGAAGCAACCAGCAGCGATGTAGGCAAGACCAAGGAAATTGTTTTTGGCCTCCCAACCAAGTTGACGTTGTAAGGACAAGCTTTTTCTTTCATCCAAAGCTGTAAGTGTTATAGTTATTAGCAAGATAAACTGTTATTAGTTCATTCGCCTCTAAGTCCTCTTCAATGACACCATAAAGCTTTCAAAACTTGGGAAGTGCAGCAATACGCATCCACACAATAAGATCCTCCTGGTCACTCAGCTATTTGGTGTAACAAAACAGGAAGGAAAAAATAAGTATAAGTAATATATAAAGCCTGCACAATTACCTAATTATAGTGGCACTTTTACTTATTTTATTTTATATCCTTTTGTGTTCACACCATCTCAATTAGACCTGGCACTTGCTGACCCTGTTCCCGCAGGTGTAGACCAAAAAAAGGGTACACATGGAAAATGAATAACCATAGAAAATGATTCATACCCTGCCAAACCCATGAATTTGCACGGATGACAATTGATACCCATGTTTTTTCAATATTTTAAATTCAAATATATTCATATATTTGTCCACATGTTTTTTGTGAGAATATATATAAGTATTTCTTATGTATAGATAGTGTGTGTGCATGTACTGGCATAATATATTTATGTATGAATTAGAGGTGTCAATGGATTAGACCTCCAAGATCCACTTGCATATCCACTACCACGTTTGTCGGATTCTCTTGGGATTCAGACACACTAAGCAAGTATAGAAAGGGAGTTTCTATAATCTGCAAGATTCACAGGGGAACACTAATTTCTTAAGGAACAAACCCACAGTTACAGGTCAACTCGTGAAGGGCTATCGGTATTGGCTAACAGGTTCCATTGCCTTGATCTATATCATAAACGATATATGAACAATATTTTATATACTTTTGAAGAGTTTTGCCTGCATATTTTGACCACGAAATCAGTGTTTGAAAAAAGTCTGTTTACTATAATATTTTGGTTGCATGATGCATTACAAGATTAAAATATAGTGAGTTTGAGCCACAGAAAAAGTACACCAATAAGAACTAGGTACTGCTGCTGTATGGACATTTGGACCTGTAACACCTGTTTGCCAGCTCTAAATTTTCAACTGGTTCTCTAACATCCTGTCACCATGATCCTACACCTTTTTTATGCACTTCCTTATTCTATTCTACTTACATTAATACAAGTTTTCTACATATTCTCATTCAGATACTACTACCAATGTTTCGAACTATATAAAGCATGCACCAGAATTGCACATTTATAGAAATTTAAATTGTCCAGAAAAAATAAATCCCTCACAGCATGCATCCAATTTACCAACCCACCTCCAATCTATAACTAACTTTTAACAAGTGCTGGGGAAATAAGAGGGACGAAGATTTCAAAATGCAAGCACTAAATAGTTAGTGTAGTGAATTCTGATGTCTAAAGAGAGAAATGTGGCTAAAGGAAACACAATAGAACACATGTCCTAGCGAGTTACAGTTCAAAATGATCCATTCATTAATAAACTTACCTAAAGCATTTATCTCAGTATTAACAGCATCCACAGTCGTTAGGCAAATATTCATATAATGCATTTTTCCCCCAAAATCATCGGCAGTCGTTAGGCATATATGCATTTTACGCCTTCTTTGCTACAGTAAATAGGCAAATATGCATATGGACATAGCATATGATGTTTCGTGTGTAATTTTTTAATATTTTTTAAAATCATCGGACGTGTAATTTTTTTATTTTTAGGATCGGACGAAACATCAAACATGATGTTTCGTCCGATGAAATCCCGAATTAAAAAAAAAAATAGTTTTGTTAATTAGTTAGTTAATTAGTTTAATTAGTATTTTAGTTAGTCTTTTTAGTTAAATAATTAGTTAATTAATTAAGATTAGTTAACTAATAACTTAATTAAGTTGGGTTTAAGTGGGATGATGTTTCGTTTCATGTGGGTCCCACCATTTAAAAAATATTAAAAAAATTTAAAAAAAACTTTAAAAAAATCCAAAAAAATCTGTTAAAAAAAATCTACGGACGAAACATCCGTTTATATTTTGCCTTTTTCCCACAGCAGCGAAACAATAAAATGCTATTCTAAAATATGCATATATGCATATTTTACATATAACGACTGTGGATGCTCTAACTACAGCAATGAAGTGTTCTGATTTATGTAAAAAGATCAGCTGCTAATATTGGAATACTTACGGGAATGCTCGGATCAAGACTCCCTCCACCAATCAAACTTGCATTCTAGAAATTGAAATGGATATACGTTTTTCCCATACTTATGATCTCTCTCACTTTTCCAAGAAATGTTCTTCCTGTTTACGTTTATTTCAACAGTCCCTCGAACAAAAGCATAGGTATCATTGAACAAACTCCAGGCAATCAACCCACAAGGGACAATTGGAGGACCACTGCTATGCTCTTCAGGTTGGCAGGAACTGATGTCCTTCTGATCCAATCCTTTGACAAGCTGTTTATCGCTTTTACTCTTTATATACCTGGACAACAGATATTCACAAACTAAATATGTACCAACACAAAAGTTCCAACTTATAAGATTAGGATATTAGATTGAAAAGCAATTGCCTTACCGACGATGGTTCTGGTAGTAATTGTCAAGTTCATAATATATAAAAATTGGTGCATTCATATGGCTATGAACCTGCTCAAAATTAAGTCCACAGTATCAGAGTAAGTTGACAAATAACTATAAACTAAAGATATGTATATGTTCATTACGAACTCTAAGCAAAAGATGCTATTAATAGCAGTATGCTCTGTGGAAACTTAAGTTCAAGCCAAAAAAGACCTCAAAGTACAAGAGTTGAAGATGCATAGCTGTGAGCTTCTAATGAATACAAAGTTATTTCTATTTGTTTATGACGCAAAAATTGATCACTTGAGTACACGGAAAACCCAAATATAAGTAGAAAAGGTCCTACTTGCTGCTAGTTCTTAAGCACAATGTACGAATACATACACAGAACAAGATACATGTGAAAGACAGCTAGTGAGATCTGGTAAGTTAGGTCAGGAAGCATGGCCCATGCACTAGTAATTACAAGACAGCTAGTGACAATTTGTTAATGTTAAGTCATTCAGCATCAAAATGCAACGCACATCGTGAATACTGAATGCACTTTCACTAAACACCAAAGCCCTCGCTTGAAAATTCAATCTACAGGAGTATCAGAACACTCAAGGGTAACAAATTTATGGATCATGTATTTAATGCCTAGTATCTTCGTGGATCATGCATATCAAGATAATTTAACATGTATATTTAATGACAAACAAATTAATATGTATACTTTAGGTCCAAGTGTACTGGTTGCCTCCTGCATAAATTTTGTATGGTAGACGTTGCGGTTTTCAATTATGATAGTCTTGTTCATTCAATACCTGGATTAAGTTACATGATTAGAAAGATCACGGGTGGAGACGAGAGCAAAAGCAGCCTCAACAGAAGTATTTAAATTGCATATTGTCTGTTCATGTTGTTTTACCAATATATGATTCCTGCCCCTCTTAATGCACATTGCCACTTTAATAGTGTAGTATAAAACTAAGTTAGTATGTTGAACCCAATGGATCCAACAATAGTTCACAATCCAAGTATCGGGAAGTAGTTCACATATTTCCTTGCTTCTTTGCTTCTACTACTTGTTGTATGTAACTTGCTTTAAACCCCCCCCCCCCCCCAATCGCTAGTTGATAAGTTTGCAGATACAAGAGAAGATTTGACTAAAAGACTTGATGAGCAAATCTTGTAGAGAATGGAACTGAATCATTAGACTACTATAATTATTTCGTTCATGTTACTTCCTTTTTTCGTACTTTGTATCCCAGGCTTATATGACCTGAAGTTTATTTCTTTCCTTCAAGATGTTGGATATTATTTTATGAATTTATCTCATGGATCTTTTGAAGTTTAATCATTATTTATGTGGTTATTTATTCTTGCATGGTTGTGATATTTTGCATATTGTTGAGTTAATCTGTTACAGCTTATGGATGATATACACATCATTACCATGTTTAATTAATTGAAACAGTATATTAAATTAAGAATTAAAATATGGGATTAATCGTGTTAATACTGAACACTGTTAGGAACCAAATTATGCTTTTTATGAGATTTTTAAATGAACTTACAATCTACTTTTACATATAAGAATTTGCCCCTAACATGCTGCCTGAACATGAAACCGGCAAAGAATAAGATTATACACATAGCTACTTGATGCGGTTTGTTTTGGGGGGTGGCTGCAACAGGTGTGAGTTCTCTCAATTTGTAAAGTGAAAGTCGCGGTACTGGCTATACACCCGACCCACGGCTGAGGGAGCGGCTCCAGAGTAGCAGGAGCGAGGTGGAAAACGGATGGTCGGCTCGGATCCAGCAAGCTCGGCTCGGATCTGGAGGCTCGGCTCGGTCTCATGTACCTGCACTATGCCTAGAAACACCGGGAGAGATCCCGGTGGCAGGCCCTCTGACGATCTAGTCAGTTACTAGAAAACAACAGTTGCTAGGGTTTTAGAGGGGAAAGATTGATTACCTTTGAATGAAGGGGAGGGCCTGGTATTTATAGGCAGTGCAAACGAGTCTGGGACCTGAGCGGGCCGGGTTGCACCTGTTTGCCTGTGGGCCTGAGGCGGTAACGGCCCGTTTGACTTCTGTTGACTCGATGATCAGGAGAGAGCGGGTTTTAAGGGGATCTGGTGACCCAGCAGGGGCCACGTCATCTGACCCATATCAGGAGCCCCCCACTCCTGGAGGGCTGGGTAACCAGGCCTTGTAGGAGTGGTTTTGCCTCTGTAGGAAGAGCAGAGTGGTGTGTACGGCGAAAAATGGGATCTGTATCTTCCTGGAGAGGTCAGCGGGGTAGGATGAAGGGGATCCCCCTTTTGGAGTCATGAGGGGCGTCGAGTGCTGAGGAGTAGGGGCTCGCTTAGCCAAACATCGAGGATCGGGAGACGAGCCCCCTCACTTGTTGGAGAAGCTAGGGGACGTCGAGTGCCAAAGAGTAGGAGCTCGCTTAGCCGAGCGTCTAGGGTCGGGAGATGAGCCCCTTCACTTGTTGGAAAAGCAGGGGGACGTCGAGGTCCGAAGAGCAGGAGCTCGCTTAGCCGAGCGTCGAGGGTCAGTAGATGAGCCCTGCACTTGTTGGAAAAGCACGGGGACGTCGAGATCTGAAGAGTAGGAGCTCGCTTAGCCGAGTATCGAGGGTCGGGAGATGAGCCTCATGCTTTTTGGGAAAGTTTTTGTGGCTCACGGTGACATCCGAGCTCCGAGCCTTAAGCTTGTTGGAGAAACTTTCGTGGCTCGTGGTGTTATCTGAGCGCCGAGCCTCAAGCTTATTGGAGAAACCTTTTTGTGGCTCGTGATGTCATCCGAGCGTCGAGCCCCAAAACTTGTTGGAAAAGCTTTGGTGGCTTGGTGGCAACCTCCGAGCGCCGAGCCTCAAACTTGTAAGAGAAGCTTTTGTGGCTCGCGGTGTCATCCGAGTGCCGAGTCTCAAACTTGCAAGAGAAGCTTTTGTGGGTCGCGGTTCCATCCGAGCGCCGAACTTCAAGCTTATAAGAGAAGCTTTTGTGGCTCGTGATGCCATCCAAGCGCCGAGCCTCAAGCTTGTAAGAGAAGCTTTTGTGGCTGGCAGTGTCATCCGAGCGCCAAGTCTCAAGCTTGCAAGAGAAGCTTTTGTGGCTTGTGGTGCCATCCGAGCGTCGAGCCTCAAGCTTGCAAGAGAAACTTTTTGTGGCTCGCGGTGTAATCCGAGCGTCGAGCCCCCGAAACTTGTTGGAAAAGCTTTGGTGGCTTGGTGGTGGCCTCCAAGTGCCGAGCCTCAAGCTTGTAAGAGAAGCTTTTGTGGCTCGCGGTGCCATCCGAGCGCCGAGCCTCAAGCTTATAGGAGAAGCTTTTGTGGCTCGCGGTGTCATCCGAGTGTCGAGCCCCCAAAACTTGTTGGAAATGCTTTGGTGGCTTGGTGGTGACCTCCGAGTGCCAAGTCTCAAGCTTATAAAAGAAGCTTTTGTGACTCACGATGCCATCCGAGCGCCGAGCCTCAAGCTTATAGGAGAAGCTTTTGTGGCTCGCGGTGCCATCCGAGCGCCGAGCCTCAAGCTTGTAAGAGAAGCTTTTGTGGCTCGCGGTGTCATTCGAGCGTCGAGCCCCCAAAACTTGTTGGAAAAGCTTTGGTGGTTTGGTGGTGACCTCCGAGTGCCGAGCCTCAAGCTTGCAAAAGAAGCTTTTGTGGCTCACGGTGTCATCCGAGCGCCGAGCCTCAAGCTATAGGAGAAGCTTTTGTGTCTCGCGGTGTCATCCGAGCGCCGAGCCTCAAGCTTGTAAGAGAAGCTTTTGTGGCTCGCGGTGTCATCTGAGCATCGAGCCCCCAAAACATGTTGGAGAAGCTTTGGTGGCTTGGTGGTGACCTCCGAGTGCCGAGCCTCAAGCTTGTAAGAGAAGCTTTTATGGCTCGCGGTGCCATCCGAGCGTCGAGCCTCAAACTTGTAAGAGAAGCTTTGGTGGCTTGGTGTAGTGCTCGAGTAGTTGGTCAAGCATTCCAAGCTGTTGTACCGGTCGATAGGACTGAAGGTAAAGAGGTAATTTCGCGCCCTAGGCTGACGTCATAGGCGTGAGAATCAAAGCGCTCTAGATCCTGGTGGCCGTTGGATCTTGATGATCAAGATCCAACGGTTAGATCTTTTCGCGAAAATCGAGGGGTCTCTGCCTCTATTATAAATCTCCCCCCTCCCCCCTCATTTCCCCACTTTGCGTTCACTTTCTCAGATAACAGGAATCTCTTTAATAGTCGTTGACGACCCTTTTTTGGTGATCTTCCTGTCTGTACACTAGGTTAGTATTTTTGATTCGTAATGTCGCGCTCTCACTCCGGCTCTGAGGCAAGCACTTCAGGTCGCTCTGAGGAGGAAGTCCAATCGGCATCGACATCTTGGTCTCTCGATGACCTTGAAGTGAAGGAGGAGGTTCAATCGGACTTAGGATCGGATGGCGAGGGTGCCGTTGTTTATGACGTGCCCCCTTTACGATCCCATAGGCCGGACAAGGAGCCTGTGGAGGAGGGTGAGCACGAGGGAGGAGACCCGGGGGAAAGGAGTTTGTTGAGGAGGGGGAGCACATTGAGGACGACCAGGAGGGGGCCGTACGGGGAGCCGAAGGAGGTGACGTTCGGGGAGAAGAGGTAGGAGGAACTGCGGGAGAGGCAGCCGGGGAAGAGGAAGATCTTCCGCCTCTGCCCCCGTTAGCGACCCCATCTCCGGAGAAGAAGCTTCGCCTCATAGAAGAAAAAGGAAGTGGATTCGTCCCGATAGCCCGGGCTCGCCAGACAAATACGGACCCGAGCCGGGGTTCGAGTTTCCCACTGTGTCCCATAGAAACCCGGGGTCGATTAGGATGTACCCTAACGACGTGGAGGGACTTCTTGCGGTCACTTCATTGCTGCGGGACTCGGGTCGGTCTATGATCAAGATGGACAGCGTCCAGTGTGTTGAGGGCGGACTATCTGCATGTCCTAAGAGCGGCCTACTTCATTCCCAAGGAGTTCGAACTTCTGATGTCGAACCCCGGAATTCGCCCGACCACAGCTCTGGAGTCGAGCTTCTGCATGTTCCCCGAGGATGCCTTCATCTCGGGATTGAGGCTGCCATTGCACCCGTTCATCGTGAGGGTCTTGAAGTGGGAGGAGTTGAGTCTGATGCAGTATGGCCCCAACTCGTGGAAATGCCTGGTTTGCTTTATTCTGAAGTGCCAGGAGAAGGGGGTCAAGCCGAGGCTCACGTATTTCCATGTCATCCTAGGGATGAGCTCGCTCAGAGATGCGGAGGGGATCTTTTACCTCTTGCCGCGCCCTCACAAGAAGGTGATGCACGGTCATCCAGACTCCATCAAAGAATAGAAGGAAAAGTATTTCGTTGTCCAGAGTGAGAAGCCTTGGAAGATTCCAACTGTTTGGAATTTTAGTAAGCCGAACCACAAGCCCCCGAAGCGTAGTGAATTGACTGAGAAAGAGTCGGCGACTGTGGAGAAGATTGTGGGAGGGCACAGCATAGGGTGGCCGCGCGTCACAGAGTTGCACCTAGCCCGAGCCGGACTGAGCCCAACCGACCCTAGTATGTTTTTGTTTTGAATTTGTTTATCTTTCTGCCTTCGTGTTAACATTTTTTTATGCTATCTTTTTGTAAAGATGTCTGCCAAGCAGCTCGACAACCGACAGGCCCTGCTGGCCCTAGTCGCCAAGAGGAGGGCCAATTAGGAGAAGAAGACCGCCTCGGCCGCGGGTTCCAGTAAAGGGCCGGCGCCAGTGCCTGTGGAGCCGTCCCCAAAGAGGACAAAGAAGCACTACCACACGTCGAGGTCGACGAAGGAACCGAGGGCGAGCTCCGGTAGTAAGAAGGGGGCCAAGGTTCTGGAGCAGAGGCCCCGCCACTTTGCCCCGATGCTGCGGAGATGGTGGGCAGGCAGGGCATGAGGCCGCACGCCCCAGATTGAGGGGTCAAGGCAGGGGATACCCTGCTCGAAGGCCCGATGGCGTTGGAGGTGGTGGAGCATCTCGCCACAGAGCGAGATCGGATGGCTCTGGCAACAGAGATATCCGCGACGGCCTACATGAGGTGGGCTCAGGCGCAGCTCTCGATAAGTATTTGGTATTTGCTATGTGCGTAGAACTTGGGGATTTCTCTAACTTGTTTTTCCTCGGTCAGGCATTGCTTCATGGGCAGCACTTCCACAAGTGCTTGGAGAAGGAGATCCTTGTCGGGAAGAAGAACGCCGACAAGTATTTCCGTGAGCTTACTCGTCTGCAGGACGAGCTGAAAGAGGCCCAGAATGCCCAGGCGGTCGGCTAAGCTCAGATGGCCTCGCTGCAAGACCATCATGCGAACGAGCTGGCGCACTTCCAGGCTAAGGCCCAGGCGAAGGCGGAGAAGATGCAGATCGCCATGGCGGAGATGCAGATCACCATGGCGGACACTCTGATCTTGGCCCAGGACGAGGCCTATGCCAACGTCAAGGACCACTTCTTGCAGATCTACCCGGACGCTCGGGTTGACCACCTCCACTACAACTGGCGGCTTCCCGTGCATCCGCCGATGCCTGGCGGCGGAAAGGAGGAAGAGAGGGGGGACCCGCATCAAGAGGAGGCCGGGGGCGACCCTGTTAACGAAGAGGTGTCGTCCCCCCCAATCAGTAGTTTAGGATTTTTACTCTTTTGACTTTGTATTTGCCTTACGCGGACTGGCCACCGCCTTTTGTAACAAGTTTAGAAAAAATTTTTGACCGATACTCTATGACTTGTAGTTTTTTGCCAGTCTCTTTTGTGACCCATTGTTTTTCCCATCTTCCTGATAGACGCATGAGGTCCTCGGCATCGACCTTTGTTCTGCCGAGGTCTCTTGGCTCCGAAATGAGCTGGGGTCCAAGGAGAGTGTGCTGGCTCGCCATTGTAAACAGGCTCGGGATCGAGAGGCCGCGGTGAATTATTTCATGAACAAGTCTAAGGAGCTCAGCATAGAGGCTGCTCGCCTGAAGAAGGCCATAGCCGACCGGGACTGGTGGAGAGTTGAGATGAACTGGTCCACCTCGGATGCCTCCACCGGTCGGCTGGCTTCGGAGTCTTTTCTTCGCGAGGCTGTTGTAGAGAAGGAGTTGGAGATTCGGAGGTTGAAGCTCATGCTAGGCACCAGTCCGCTCGAGGCAGCAAGCCATTTCGTATTGGGTCCTTCCCCGACTTTTTATCTGGAAACGGTGAGGCCCGCCGACGTGTAGAGCTCTGTTGCCGGGACGTCCTTACTAGTCGGACGTGCGGAGGGTCCCGTGGGAAGCATTGAGTTCGAGTTTTAAGCCGAGTGATTTGTAACATCTTCATTGTATTGTGTGGCCGTTTCTGGCGCTCCATGAGTAATAAAACTTCGATTTCTTTACTTCGGTAATTTGTTAAGCGAGGCCGGTAGGGGCGTAGCTCGAGACCATTGCCGAGCATGGCTTTGCTTGAGGTCGCCGCCAAGGCAGAAAGAGCCGTCGGATTGTGGCTTCGCTCGGAAGCCGAACCGTTACTCCTCGCAGGTAGCATTTAATAAGGGACGTTTCGCCTTTCGATAAAAATTAATTGAGACGTTTCATCTTCCGCCGTTTGGACTCCTCGATGTCATAAATGCGCCTCTCCGGGGGGCTATATAACCCCCACCCCTTATCAGTTGTTCTCCACGAATTGCCGGTGACTTACCTGCCACCCGCTGACAATTCGAGGTTTCGGCTCCGAGGGCTGTTAACCCCGAGTTGTCAGAGGGTGAGAGGTGAGTCGATCCCAGGAATACGAGCCCGTGACGAAGGCCCAGCGAATGATATTAACATCATTCATAAGCTGTACCAGTCTCAACTCAACAGTATGTAAAGGAGAATAATCACAACCACACAGATAATCATAATCACATAAATGACAACTGGAATTAAACATTCAATAATCCAACATAGTAACCAACACTGAGAAAACAAATAGCAGTTACGGGTCAAAAGCCCGGGATACAAATTTAATCAAATAAATTGCAATAAGATAAGGAAAACATGGAAATAAAAAGTTTATTCTAATGCAGCTCCTGCTCCAACCTAGAAATACTGCTCGCCAATGCCTTCTGGCAAATCTCCTGGCTCAGCTGTAGCTGGATTAGCTAGAATGAAAAAAAATGTCCTTAGAGCAAGTATGGACAGCAAGTAGTGAAAGCAGAGAGTAAGGAACAAGGTACATGAAGGAATATGAATCAAGATCAAATTTACAAAAGCAACAACGGTATTAATATACAATGGTCATAATCAAAGTATTCTTTAACTCAAAAAAATTCTTTAACTCTGTAGCTCGGCGAAACGGAGTTCAGTAGCTCGGAGAGAGAGCTCCATAGCTCGGCGAACCTTTCGAAGGCCATAGCTCGGCAAAATAGAGTCCCATAGCTCGGCGAGAAGGCTCCGTAGCTCAGCGAAGCTTTCGAAGGCCATAGCTCGGCGAAATGGAGTCCCATAGCTCGGCGAGAGAGCACAGTAGCTCGGCGAACCCTTCGAAGGCCATAGCTCGGTGAAAGAGCTCCATAGCTCGGCGAACCCTTCGAAGTTCATAGCTCGGCGAGAGCTCCAAGGCCATAGCTGGACGAGACGAGCGAGCACTGAGCTCGGCGAAACGAGCTATTGTAGCTCGGCAAGAGCTCCATGGCCATAGCTTGGCGATGCTTCGATATCCCGTAGCTCGGCAAGACCTCGAGTTCGTAGCTCGGCGAATTCGTCGAAACCTATAGCTCGTCGAGGACGAGATGCCTACAGCTCGACGAGACTCCATAGCTCGGCCACAGCGACCTATCGCCATAGCTCGAATAATTGACAGCGGACGCATAGCTCCGCGAATTGGTTCGCCAAGCTGAGGGGTAGAAGAAGATGACGGAGAGTCGTTCGATCTCCACAAAATTCGCTCTGGCCCATGATCAATGCCCTGCAATTTTTTGATCTTGATCAAAATTGCTTAGCCGTCAGATCTCCTAGCACGCGAGCTTATCTCTGATCCGCGCTTCAGATCGCTCCAAACAGTGAGCCAAGGTCTGATAAATCCGAAAAATTATTTTAAAATCATTTTTAATTTGAAAATTTGATTTAAAAATTCAAAAATAATTATTTTAATTTGGAAAAATAATTTAAAAATCCAAAAAATAATTAAAATTGAAATTATTAATTATAAAATTCGAAATAGTGATTTTGAGATTGTAGGAAAATTCCATAAAATTTGGAAAAATCCGAAGAACTATGGAAAAATTTCCAGAAAATTCTAGAAAAAATCTAGAAAATTCGGAAAAATCCGAAAAAATATGGAAAAAATCAAGAATATATTCACTGCCTTCAGAAGCCACAGATCAGTTCCAGGTATCTCCGAACACTCCGACCGCTAAGATTATTCACCAGATTCTAAAAATAAGACGTACTACTTTCCGAAAGCCATGAAAATCGCCTTTTGGGAGTAGGGGGCTTATGATGATGGTAAAAATCGCAACAGATCAGAACCGTACGATCCCTACACGGATCTCAAAGCATTTACAGGCAGATTAGCCATTACAGGCCTATTTTACAGGTCTGGGCCCACTCCGAGACATGGGCTTCTCTCAAGCCCATAAAAAGTAATAGACTAGGCCCACTAAGAGATACTCGGCCCATTATGGCTAGGAGTCAAATCTCTTATCCCCTCACAGGGATATCTTATCTCTTCAGGGGGAGAGACATGAAAGATCCGACGGTCACGATTCGACTTCTAGAATGTCTCTCAAACCTATAAATACTCCTCCCTCTCTTCAGTCTCCGGGTAATCAACAATTTACCAGTTTTCACTCTTATACTTTCTCTCTTTCTGTCTCTGACTTGAGCGTCGGAGGGTCTGTCGCCGGGGGCCACCCCCCTGTGTTTCAGGCATTTTGCAGGTCCATCGGCCGCATCATCCACCGTCGAATTCATGTCGCAGGAGGTCAATCAACGATCCAGATTCAATCTCGGGAGCTCTAACCTCTTTTAATGGCCAAGGCACAAGTTTGACTTTTAGTAGTTTCCATCGACCTAACAATAAAACAATTAACATTCAGCAAGAAATAATTTAACAAATTTCCCATAATTTAAGATTATCTAAATCCAACATCAGAACAGAATGAACCACAACATCTAAAACAAGGTATCTATCTGGTGCCCATTTCCATCATCATACCACAACAAACAGTAGAGTTCTCTTTTGTATCAAGCTTCAAGATCAACCCATAAACCTAGGCAGAATGTTACATGGAAAAAACAAGGTAAACCTAAATATATACAAAGCATTCCTATATATCCTCCCCATAATGATTGTTACATCTTCATTGTCAACCAATATACTATTTCTGAATCAAACTGAAAATATTTTGCTAAAGGTTGGTTCGTCATATTTAGAAAATAAGTGAGAGGGGTTTGTGTAGTTTTAGATTTGGGTTAAGGATTAGAAGTGAACATGTGTCAGGTTTAAAGTGTTCAAAATCCTATTTAATAGTAAAAGGGATATTTAGATGATGTGGCAGCAAAAAGAATATAACCAAAAATATTTTGGGGTGAGAGATAGAGAAAGATATATTTCTGAAAAAATACAGATATCCTTGGCAAAAATTCTAAGTCACTTGAGACTACCATTGCAGTGGAACCATGCTTCAGTAAACCATATTTTCAACGCATCAAATTATTATATTCAATATAAAGTTCATTAGCAAAATTAATCAGAGAAAGATGACAAGATAGCACTCAGGCCAATAGAATACAGACATGCAAGATAGATTATCTAGGAACAAAAGCCACACATGGTAACTACTTTCTTAATGTGTTCAACTATATATTAGCTTCAACTACACTCAACACAAGTTGGCAATTTGTCAAGTCTCATGTGTGCTTACTGCTTCATACAAGAGTAAAATTACAATATTCACATACTTCATCAGATAAGTCACATTCTATTATTTCACAACATGTGCAACAAAATTATTGCTCAATGAGACCAATTAGAGAACTGTCATGAACATCAACTTTGCGTGTGTTCCACTTAAATGGCCACCCTTTAAGTTAAGTCTGATTTAATATAAATGTGGGAAGAATTTGGACGCTAATTGTGCCGAGTGTCTGGATCCGCATGATGCGCATGATGCGGTCGACCCTCGGGTCTGGATCCGCATGATGCAGTCGACCGGCTTGGGGTGCGATCGACCGACACCGATGCTAATTGTTCTTTTGGACTTACGGAAGAAAGGCCCAATTTGCTAGATTTGTGTATATCTTTTAGGGTTTGCTTGGGGGCTATATATATGGCCGTAAACTCTAGGGTTTAGTTATCCTATACCGTGATCATTATTCCACTTCAAAAAAGATTGTGACGAGTGTTTCAAATGTGAGAGAGAAAGAGATTGAGAGTTGTAATCTTTCTTGTAATCTTTGTACTTCTTTGGGAATAAGAAGTATTGGTTATCTCTACATATTGGTTGTGTTCTTATGAGATCCATATATTGTGATGGCTTGTTCTTAGTTCATCTATTTCTTAGGAGTTTTCTATTGTTTGTGGTGCACTTCCGCTATTAGCACTACGAGATGGGAGTAGATTTCTCCGACATTAGCGATTCGTAAAGAGCTCTCCCCAAAAATTTAAAACTAAGGTCGCTATTGGGAATAGCGACCTTATACTAAACCTCAATAGGAAACACAATCTCCTTGTTCTTTGTAAAATTTGCAAAATAGTCTACACCTAATGCCTCTATTCGGAATAGCGACCTTAGTACAATAAAGACCTCTATTCCGAATAGCGACCTTAGTTTTAAAATAAATTGATTGTCATTTTTCAGAGAGCAAAAGCTCTCTAGATTTTGCTAAGTGTTAGAATACATCTCATTAAAGGTCGATAATCCTATTAGCGACCTCATATATACTAAGGTCGCTAGTGGAAATAGCGACGACAAACAAAAAATTCAAAAATATGGAAACATAGGTCGCTATTCCAATTAGCGACCTCGAAATGAAGAGGTCGCTATTGGGAATAGCGGTCGCTACTGACGTGGCACAAAGTAGTCCAAAAGCACTAATAGTTGGAAAACTGGCCCAAAAACGCAAATATTTTCAAAAAGTGGCCTATGTAGGCAAAAAAACTCGTTTATTTTGGAGGGTTGCCTACTTACCTTCTCCCAGAGTTTAATTTAATAATTAATAAGAAGACCTACAAAATGTGAAAATATTTTAACTGATTGCATCATCTTGACAATTCTACATATACTTAGTAAAAATTAAGATCAAGTCTATTAAAGAACTTACCAAATTTTAAGAGCTACACTAGAAAATTGTTACAGTAATCAAAATAAAATCAAAAAATGAAAAATAAGAAATATGGATTGCAACAGTTTCTTGAAATGGAAACAGAAAGATACCTCCGGGTCGCCGAGGAGCGAACACATGGATTTTGGATCCGCTGCTCGATCCCGAGGACAACGACGAACCCAGTCTCTCCATTTCCATTAATCAAACCAAATTCGGAAATTCTCAGATCGATTTGATTCGCTTCTCTTTTCCAGATAAAGTTGGTCCGTTTAGTTAACCAAACCCTAGCAAGATCAATCTCTCTTCTTTTGAATTTTTTACCAAACTATCCCACTTTTTGTAAGTATGTACGAAACTATCCCTATTTGAAAATTTAATACCAAAACATCCCTGTCGCTAACTGAGTTAGCGCAACTAGTAATTTTCTTCGCGCTAACTCAGTTAGCGTGCTGCACGGGATACAACTTCCCCCTCTTATTTGGGTGTGGCAAAAAACTCACTCAATATAGACACGCTAACCCCGTTAGCGCGCCTCTTTATACCAAGGCTGTTAACTGGGTTAGCGTGTGTCGATTATTAGTCTGTTTGTGAAGATAGGCATACACGTTTACTCAGCTAACGGTCTTGGTAAAACAAGGCATGTTAACTGAGTTAACGTGTGTGAGTATCTCCAATTTCCAAAAAGTTTTAACTTTTTGAAAACTTAAAATCTTCACAGTCGTTAACTCAGTTAACGGCCTTGGTAAGAAGAAGCAGTTAACGTGTGTGAGTATCTCCAATTTCCAGAAATTTTCAACTTTCTGAAAACTTGAAATCTTCACAGTCGTTAACTCAGTTAATGGCCTTGGTAATAATAGGCACGTTAACTAAGTTAATGTGTCTATACTTAGTGATTTTTTACCCACACCCCTCTTTGAGGTAGTGCCCCATACTGTTCCATCTACGAACTCTAACCCCGTTAGCGCGAGTAGTTTAAACACGCACGCTAACAGAGTTTGTGTGTCTATATTGGGTGAGTTTTTTGCCACACTCAAACAAGAGGGGAAAAGTTGTATCCCATGCAGCACGCTAAATGAGTTAGTGCGAAGAAAATTACTGGGCACGCTAACTCAGTTAGCGACAAGGATGTTTGGTATTAAATTTTCAAACAGGGATAGTTTCGTACATACTTACAAAAAGTGGGATAGTTTGGTAAAAAATTCTCTTCTTTTTGACTCGTTTTAAAAACTCGTTCAAAACTAATGATAATATTATACTAGTAACTAGTATACCCCTGTACAAATTGCACAGACTTTACCAAAAATATATATATTAAAATATCAAAAATATTCAATAAAAAGTTAGGCAAAACCTTCCCATATATACAAATTTTTTCTTGTATAATTATAATATAGTATGTACCAACATTCAACAATTATGTAGTAAAGATATTACAAAAAACACAATCTTCAAACTCAAATATTTGATGACAATAAGGCACCTCCAAACTCAATCACAATAATCATTTTTACTTAAATCACAATTATATATCAAACTAATAGCTTAAATAAATTGTACTTGATAGTAAAAGACTCACATCTAAAAAGTTAAAATGCAAAATTAATTTTCTAATCAACTATTGTTTATAGCTAGGTAAATACATATCCACAAAAAAATAAATAAATAAATAAATAAATAAATAAATAAATTGTGTACTAATTTCAACCTGGTGGTATCAAGCAAGAGGGAAAGTTAAGGAAACTACCTTGATTTGAACCTCCATGGGAAAATTGGAGCAAAATGCACTCAGCTTCCTTCTATTAAAGTATGTTTCTTATAATAAATAAATAAAATCCAAAGTTTGCAGATTATAGAACTTAAGTTAATCATAACTGATCTTCAATATAGGGTTTCGAACACGTGTATCTATAACAAATATGTAAATATCATATATATATCTATCACAAATAAAGATAAGTTATATGAAAGAAAGGACTTTGCCTACTTAGTCATTGAAAAGAAATTTTTTCATAGATTAAAAGATTAAAAAGGATGATGTAGAATAAAGAGAATAATAGCATATCAACAAAACTACCAATCAATATGAGTTTGGATTAAATTATACCTGAAATTGCAGGAATTATGTGACTGAAACATCTATTAAAGTTGACATTAGCTCACTGTAAACAATATTGAGGACACCTTACACACGTCATTAGACTCAAGAGTAAATACAAATCAATCAAGCTCATATAGGCAATAAGTTAATCACTCAATAAAGACATAGTGCTAAATCAATGGAATACAAAATAAATAAATGTTTGTGCAGTCACTTGTGCATGAACAATGCAAATTTTAAAATATACAAAAAAATTGTGAGATTTGTTGGTAAAATAATATTCAAATATTAACTGAAAATATTTTAAACAACATATCATCATGTTGTCAGACCTATACTAAAAGTTAAGTGGCCATCCATCTAAAAATAGAACGTATGCTCCAGTAAAAGAGTAGAAGAATGTGATATGTTAAGATATTCATCACCAGATATTTTAGTTGATTAGATGGTTTCTGCACCAAACTTCACACATTGATTATTTACCATACTGTACCATTGCAAAATCAACATACGACTAAGGGAAACAATAATTGTAACCCATGTTTTTGTAAATACATATTTTCTAAATATTTTCTGTACTTTGATTATTTATAAATTCATTTTTGTTTTAAATTCGTTTTGGATACTCTATTAAAATCTTTTCGAATCGGAAATTATTTTACTTGAATAATGGTATATTTTAACTTTATTTTCTATTTCTAATTGATCGACTATTTATATTATATATTATTATTATATCTATTTTACTATTATTGTTATTGTCATTATTATTATTGTTATTATTATTGTTATTATTATTATTATTACTTTCGATTGCTTATTAAAAACCCATTTCTATTTGTTAATTGCATTTGTAGTCATTTCAAAATAAATTCTATATTGTAATGCAAATTACATTTTATTATAAATCATATTTTTATTGGTTATTTTATTTTTCTATTGGATCTCTAACCTTAAACCCTATACCCATCTTCTTACCGGATCCTAACCTGAAACCCGCTACCCAATAACCCCATATATAATCCCTCTACCCTAACCCAAATTATCACTAATCACCCTAAACCTAATTACTCCAACCCAGCTGTCACCCTTAACCCCCCACCCCCCTGTCTCCTCTTCTTCCTGTGTTTGCCTCAACCCTTCACCCCATCACTTTTCCGTCACCCTCATGCCTCTTCATCTTCTTCCCCCACACCCTCTCCTCTGAAAACCCATCCCGCCTGTGCCCTTGCCCTCCGACGCCACCACCCTGTCGTTGCTCCCTTGTGCACTACCCTCGACGCTGCAACCCCCACCATTGCAGCAACCCATCCTCCTCGCCTCGACCATGTACCTCTCTCTGTCCACCAACCACGACTCCCTTGCAGTCGCCATCGCCATCCCGCCGCTCCTCTGTTTTCCTTCCAAAAACAGAGCACCCCACTTGCCTCGACCACAACACCGCTCCACCATCTCGCCTACACCTCCTATACACCATCTCCCCTGCATCTACAACCTTCTGCCACCACCTTGCCGGTTGCTGCCATCGCTGTGATCACGAGGAAGAAGAGGAGATGGGGTTTTTTTTATTTCTATTCCTCTCCCAAATCCCCCCAAAAGGAAGAGTTTTTTGATTTTTTGGATTTTGTTTTTTTCAATTTTATTTTGTTAAAATGTATGATATGCACATATTAAGATTGGTGTGTGTTACTACATTTACTCTCCTTTCTCCATTTTAAAATAAATAAAAAAGAGAGGGGGTAAGCCTATTAGCTTAAGATATAGTATAATCTGCGCATGCGATACACATCTTAATTATTTATATATAGTAAATAATAAGATGTAATTTGATCTCTACCCTGTGACCTCCTTTTACACATCGCATACTATTTACAAATTATCCCCAGTGGCACAAACTTTTCTTTTATATGAGTGTCACTTTTATAAATAATTATATCGTAAATAAATTTGAACTATTATGGTAACTAACAACAGCTGAGTAAATCTCTAATCTCTAATCTCTAATATTATAATGGGAGATTTTGGGTTATCATTTGTAGACAATGTGTAATTTGTAGATATTCATTCAGCTATCTAATCTCAACTATTCATTTTTAAGTGGGAGTTATATTAATCATTTATTTACTCAACTGTTGTTAGTTACCATAATATCCTCAAAGTTCAAATTTATTTACGACATAATTATTTACAAAAACTGGCATTCATATAAAATAAATGTTTGTGCCACTAGGGGTAATCCGTAAAGAGGATGTGATGAGTAAAAGGAGGTCTCAGGTTCGAAGCCAAATTAAGTCTTATTATTTAGTTGTTTAAAAAAATTAATTAGAACGTGCGTCGCACGTGCAATTAGTAGTGAATGGTTAATATAACTCCCACTTATATCTCTAATTTCATACTAGTAATTTACACGTGCGATGTACATCTTAAAAATATAGTTTTTTTAAAGTAAAATTTCATACGTAGTCTGGGTTTGAACCTAAGACCTTATTTACAATAGTTATGCTCGTGCATTGCACGCGTTGATAGATTTACAAATGACACTAAGGCCTTCTCTCATTATAATATTAGATTAGAGTATAATAGGAGAGTTGGGGTTGACATTTATAGACAACCTGTAAATTGTATGCATTCAACCATCTAATCTCAACCATTCATTTTTAAGTGGGCGTTATATTAACCATTTATTTTTAAGTGGGTGTTATATTAACCATTCATTTACTTAACTGTTGTTAGTTACCATAATACCCTCAAAGTTCTACAACATAATTATTTATAGAAGTGTCACTCATATAAAATAAAAGTTTGTGCCGCTAGGGGTAATTTGTAAATAATATGTGATGAGTAAAAAAAGGTATCAAGTTCGAGGCAAGATTACGTCTTAGTATTTACTTTATAAAAATAATATATTATGACGTGCATGGCACGTGCAAATTACTAGTAGAAATTATAATGGGAGAGTTGGGGTTGTCATTTGTAGACAACCTGTAATTTGTAGATAACCATTCAACCAACCATCTAATCTCAACCATTTATTTTTAAGTAAGAGTTATATTAACCATTCATTTACTTAACTGTTGTTAGATACATAATGCCATCAAAGTTCAAATTTATTAACGACATAATTTTTAATAAAAATGTCACTCAAGTAAAATAAAAGTTGATGCTACCAGGGATAATTTGAAAAGAGTATGTGATAAGTAAAGTAACGACCCTGCTGGCCCCCTGCTCCCTGTCACAGCGTCGAGACAGCCGCCCTCCTTCCATTGCCTCTTCCATCGTCGTCAGCCTGCAGCGCCACCGACCTCCTTATGCTGCTCTGTCCCGGCATTGACCAGCAATAGTGAGCAACCATGGAGTTACTTTTTGTAGGGTTGTGATCACTTTGATTGTGAGTCGTCGATCGTCGTGATCATCATGATCATGTCCCCTTGGTTTTGATTTTGGCCATCTGATTGATTGATCATCATGATCATGATCTCTGTCATCGCCATTGATTGTGGGCTGCCCGATCTCCTCCCGATCTGATCTGATCATCTTCATCATTGGATTAGATCTCAGCCGTTGACCTCTTGATCTTTTGGATTTAGCCATTGGATCTCTTGATCTTCATCCTTTTGATCATCCTCTTGATCATCGAGTTCGGTGCTTGGTGTTCGTGATTGCGATTGTGATCGTGTGTTCGTGATTGGTTCATGATTCGTTCGTTGTGCTCGTGCTGGGATTCCGTTCCCGTTATTCTCGCTTTTGATTCGTTTTCATCGTCATCTCCAGGCAAGTAACTTGTATTTTTTTCTTTGTATAATACAAGTACTAAATACCGCCTGTAGAGTGGTTGGGTTTTAGAGACAATTCGTGTGTGAATTCTCTGTTATATATTGTCTCTATTGTGTCGATTCGACCATAGTTGTCTCACGACATACATGACATGAAATAACCTACGGTTGACCACTTCTTGTTGTATATGTGTGTGTTGTTCATATGATATCATGTTCTCATTCGTGTTATTCGTGGTAGACTAGTTGTGGACTTGTGATTTACCTTATACCATGTTGCTTGTGATTTACCTTATATTTCGTGTTTGGCTGTGTTTTGGAAAAATTTTATATGAACTAATTGATTTTGTGCATGAAGGATATTTTCAGTTTTGCCGGTTTTCCGTTTGATCAGTATTTTAGACCCTATTAAGGTCAGTATTTGAAAATATTTGAACATGATTTATAGAGGATTCTGTCTACTTTCCAACCCTTTTGACGAATCTCAGTTTCGATTTAAGAGTTGTGAGTTATGTCTATTTTACTACAGTGGTGTCAAGAGATTTTCATATTTTGATTTCTATGAATTCTGAAGAGTAGTTTATTTTTATCATGATGTTAAAAATATTATTTTGATCCAATATATTGTACAGTACAACTAGACCTGGTTGGGATTAACCCTGAATTTTTGTGGATTTATTTGATGAGTTTTACAAACCGTTCTATGTTTCCAAACAATTACTATACATTCAGAGTAAAATTATTTTTATAGTTGTGGTAAAAATGTTTGTTATGATTAATTTATTATGTTGAAAATGTCTTATTCACTTGTTAAAGTGGATATGGGGAGGGAAGTGAAAATATAGAGGTGTTATCTCTTCTGTGCCGGCTCTATTTCTTTATATCTTGACTTGAGTAATTCAGTCTCTTTATTGTTTTTTTTTTAGGGAAAAGGGGGAATAAGGCCACCCTGTTTCATTAATAAGTTAACAAAACAACCCCAGCATACTGGGATAAGTTACAACCTATAGACTGGGAAAAAAAAACATGAAGCGACATGACCAGTACATATAATCAGCTCTCACTCTAAACTACGAGGACCAACTAATTATATGTCCGTCAAGCAAGCTTCGAGCACCCACCTCCACGGCACGTGCACACCCACCTGAAGCGAATTAAGCAGGATTTGAAAATTTGCCGCTCCCATTCTTCTACCTCACCAAAGCAACTTCACACATGGGCCAATCGGAGTCGCACCCAAAAGGAGAGCCGTGGAGAGGGTACACTCGGTCACCCTAACCACGAACACCGACAAGGAGAGAGCCGTGGAGAGGATACTTTCACCTCTCACGTGCATCTACTCTCTCTAGCGATATCTCACAAACACTAACAGACACCAGCACAAAGTAGTGAGAAGCAACATCTTTACTCTCTCACTCTTTCACACTCTCTCTCACGCAAAACCCGAAACAATCACAACTAACAGAAGCATCACCTTTCCCTCTCGCCCCTACGGGCGGTGGACGTTGTAGATTGCAGGTTTATTGATGAGGGCGTAGTGGTGGCGCTGTTGCGAAACCTGTGGCCGTTGATTAACGGGTGTCGAATTCAGGGTACGACTATCCCACTATCGATCAAAAACCGATACATTTCCACCTCAACAATTTCTATAGGACACCTCATGGGGGAACCCCGTATGCGGGCCCAAGCCCCACTTAGTGCTGTAAAGGTGCCCACCTATGGGAGGACCCCGTCTTCGGGCCCTAGCCCCGTAACCGTACAACACCGATTACCTCCTCCACTCCCCCCACACAAACTCAACCCGCTGCCGTCTCTAACTCCGGTACTACCATCACACTTACTCTCTCTTCTTCGCATACACAAGTTAGCGCACATCACAGAGGGACCCCATCTTTGGGCCCAAGCTCCACAATCGTGCAAGACAACTTAACGCTCCGACAAATCTGAGAGAGGGCGCGAGGGCGGTGGGGTTAAATATCAATGTGGATCACTGGCACTACGGCGGCATTGCTTTGACTGAGGTTGAATTGCCTCTCCCACAAAGGCATAATGTGCATCATCAAAGTCATTGGCGTTGGGGGGACCTATCGTCGGGCCCAACCCCCGCAGCACTGCTACATCGCTACCGCCCGCTCACCCGGGCAGCCTGCCTCCTTTTAAAGAGAGCAACCGAGAATAGCCATCGTCTTTGATCTTCTCCACACTCTCACACAGATCCAAAACTAAGACCCAATCTTTCCTTCTCCTCCCTCTCTCCCACAGTTCACCACCAAAGAGCAAGCAGTGAAGAGCTACCTTCACCTCCCTCTCATCTCTCATACATACAACCCAAACTGAAGAGTATACATTCTCCCCTTTCTCACTCACCACCAAATTCCAAACCAGTCAACAATCATAGATAGAGCAGTGAAAGTGATACCTTCCCTCTCTTTCACTGGGCTTGGTTCCACGGCCTTCCAAGCATTGAGGCCAACTGGTTCCACGGTACTGGACCGCTCTCTCTGCAGATTTTCTGGTCGCAAACATACCGATCCACTGCAAATGCAAACTCATCAAGCCCATACCCAACCGACATAACAAATCCACTAGATTGAGATTCATCATATTCAATCCCCAATCCACCACCAAAGTGGATGACACGCATCGAAGCACCAATACAAACTCACAATAGATCTGTGCAGCCTCGCAATAAATCTATGCAGCCTCGCAAGCACCCGAAACTCGAAATGATCGATCCCCGCCAAGATCTGAAGCATAGCCCGATCGATCGGTGGCGCTGCGAATCGCCGAAGCTGGAGCAACCACCGAAGTCGCGACCCAAAGTCGAATCGATCCTTTCCCGTGAGCTCGTCGATTTTCTTCTCGCTTAGGCAACCGGTGTTGCTGTGGTGGTGTTTCGCCGGAGCTGGAGCAGCCACCACACTCTCGGTGTATACCGACGTGGTTGAGGGGGGCCGTTACAGTTGGCGGTGGCGTAGCTGGAGCGAGGGGCTGGGGCAGTGGAACGGTGGTTGAGGGGGGAGCTGGCGCGACCGTCTCCAACGGTGCTGGAGCGAGGGGGGAGGGGAGACGGCGGGAGGAGGATGGAGGTGAGGCGGCGGGACAGTCAGTCTCTTTATTGTTACCATCTATGTTATTTTAGTTTGTTGTTGCATACTTTTATTTGATGCTTACCGGCTAATTGACTCGAGGCTCGACCTAGATTTAAGCACCTTATATTACATTTATTTTATCTAGGAATATTCCTCAGATGGTTATATTTGAGTGCAAAGTCATGTTCACTATATACAAATTTCTTGCTAATTCAAGCTCTTTCAAGTTCCTGTAAAACACTAAACTCTACCTACACATCATGACTAGAAGCCTTACTGTTACTATCACAGACCAAGGAACAGTTGAAACCAGAGCCGCAATCTTCCCCAGTAAGGGCTGATGGTCATGTTTCAATAAATTAAAGGAGCTTCTCCAGTTAGTGTTTGGGAATATCTAAGTAGCAACTAGATTTATGGTTTATCATAGTGAATAAGATGAGGGAAGAAAATAGATAAGAGGAATTGCCTTTCCGCAGTAGATCTTTTTTTTCCTTTTTGTTTGTGTAATTTTTCCTTCCACCAAAGCTGGCACTACTTTTGCTTAAACTTATTTTTGGCTTTACCTTCTTTTTTAATATCTTTATATTTAGATAGATTAGATAGAAATTAGAGGAATATTAGAGATTAGAGATGCATTCTAACTGTTAGATATTATAGTCCCATATTGGTGATAGAGTTGTTTTGATATTCAGTATTGTCTTCATTTCTCTCTGATTTATCTTAACATGATACCAGAGCCAGTTATCCAAAATTTTTCTTCTTAAATTTTCTCTACAAAAATTCTCAAATCCCAACAGCCAGATTGTACAAAATTTTCTTTCTTCCCAAAATCCTAGAATTCCACAAAAAAAAAAATCCAGATCCAGATCCATCCTGTCGATCTGCCATTGTCATCAAGAAGAAGCATCCATCGGCACAACCCATTGTCATCTCCTACAACCCATCATCAACTGTCGATCTACACAACCCATCGATAACCCATCGGCCAGATTCGTCTTCATCCAGATTCGTCCAGATTCAATCCAGATTCGAAGTGCCCTATTTCTTCACTGTCTTCGTCCAGATTCGAAGTAACCCATCGGTAACCCGTCGGTGCCCTATTTCTTCACTGTCTTCGTCCAGATTCGAAGTCAGATTCAATCCATCGGCAACCCATCAGCACCCGAGCCGCGGTCCTCCCGGCTCTCACTACCGTCGTCCTCCCTCGTCTTCGCCGATCTCGAGCCACCGCCATCCCGATCCTTTCTCTTCTTCTTCTTATATTCATGAGCTTATTTCTCTTCTTCTCTTTCTAGTTACCCAGTGCCCTATTTCTTCTTCTATTTTCTCTCTCTCTTTTAAAAAAATTATTATTATTATTATTATTATTATTATTATTATTGTTATTATTATATATATACAGGTCCTACAACTTGATGGCATCTCAATCTCTTCCCCTATGCAACCATCACTCGTTCCTCCTCCAGATTCAACAAACAGCAGCGCCATTCTCAGTCTTCCTCCGGCCTTCTACCTTCTCCTTACATCACTCATCACCATACTCCACATCTACTTCCGCCACCGGTAGCACCGCCCTACCCCTATCCCGATCCAGGCACCAGCAACATCTCCCTCCACATTGTGCTCTCAGTCATAGCAGCGATGATCTTGTTTCTTCTCGTAGTGCTTCTTCCCTTACATCCTCGGCCATGCCCGTCACCTCGGCCTTGCCGTCTCCTGCTGCTTGGGCTAATACTCAGCAACGCCTCACTCAGCTGGACCTACAGCTCATGGATCAGTCTATCAATGCTGGTTCCTCTGCTCCTGCACTTTCTGCCACTCCCGGTATGAATTTGTTCTGGATTTTAGTTTCTGGTGCATCACATCATCTCACTAGTAATCAGACACTATTCACCACATGCACAACACTTTCCTCTTACTCTCCATCTCTACACACAGCTGATGGCTCACCACTTCTTATCACACACTCAGTGACAATTACCTCTCCCACTCTCACATTACCATATGTTCTCTATGCTCCTCATTTATCAATAAACCTTATTTCTATTAGTGCGTTATGCGATAGTGGTCTTGTCGTTACTTTTGACTCTTTAGGTTGTTCTATTACTGATTCCTCCACCGGTGAAGAGTTTGGGCGCGCTAGTCGTCAAGCTCGTCTATATTATCTAGATTTTCTTTGTGCACATCCCTCTCCTTCTAGTTTTGCCGGTATTGTTTCCTCTGATGTTGATCGGTGGCACAGACGTTTAGGTCATATTAGCGCATCACGACTTCAAACTATAGCTCGTAGTGGTGCCCTCGGTTCTCTCACTTTTAAATATTTATCTGATTGTCAGGGTTGTCATTTGGCCAAACACATTGCCCTACCCTTTAGTCACAAAAGACTTCTGAAACCACTCACCCTTTTCAACTTGTTCATTCCGACATTTAGGGACCCTCTCCTGTACCATCGTGGAAAGGATATCTCTATTATGTTACCTTCATCGATGACTTCACTAGACATACATGGGTTTTTCTTATGCGTCAGCGATCTGAGATACCTGATATTTACCGGGTCTTTACAACCATGATTCACACTCAGTTCGGCGTACGCATTAATAATTTTCGATCGGACGGTGCACGTGAGTACACTTCTATCACTATGAGAACAATCCTTCAGTCTCACGGCACCCTGTTTCAGCAATCATGCCCTCACACACATGAGCAAAATGGTGTAGCTAAACGCAAGCATCGTCACATCCTTGAGACGGCTCGCACTCTTTTACTCTCCTCTTCTGCTCCTCGTTCCTTCTGGGCTGAAGCTATCATGACCTCTGTTAGTCTCATCAACATTACTCCCTCGTCTGCCCTAGCTGGTACGACGCCTTATGAGGCTCTTTATCATTCACCTCTCAACTACAGTATGCTCCGTACCTTTGGATGCACCTGTTACGTCCTTCTCCCTCCTACTGAGCGCACGAAGCTCTCCGCTCGTGCTGCTAAGTGCGTTCACTTAGGTCTTAGTCCTGAACACAAAGGTTATCGTTGTTTCGATCCATCCGCAGGTCGTGTCCGCATTTCTCGACATGTCTCCTTTGTGGAAGACTCACCTTACTACCTGACCCCCCTCCCCCCCCCCCCGAGGATACTAGATTTCTCGATTTCCAAGTTGTTGCTAGCCCCCCGACTCTATCTTCCCGCATTCCTTTTGATCCCACTCCTCTGGCTCCATTCACATCTCCTGCAATCCTTACACCTGTTGTTCCCCCTACCGAACTACCACCTGCATCCCCACAACAGCCAGCATCCATCCCACCTACTTCCCCACTGACACATGCACCTACTCCACCGTCCTCACCCCCACACCCTGTCAGTCCACCACCTCTTCGTCAGTCTACCATTCCACTTCTGGTATTCCTCCGGCACGTTATACACCTGATGCCACTGGTCCTTCTGACCAGTTTGGTTTTGTCATCCTAGCTTCCTACTTACCACAGTTTCATGCATATCTCACTGCTATACACTCTACACGTAAGCCCAGAACCTATCAAGACGCAATTCAAAATCCTGAATGGAGGAAAGCCATTGCAGAGGAATTCAGTGCATTTGATCAGACTGGCACTTGGGATGTTGTTCCTCTACCAGAGGGCGTTGTGGATCTTCAAGGTCAAATATCAACCTGATGGTTCTATTGAGTGGCACAAGGCCCGTCTAGTAGCCCGAGGGTTTACTCAGGAGCATGGCATTGACTATGATGAGACCTTTGCTCCCGTTGCACAGATGACTACTGTTCGCACCCTTCTTGCTATTGCCGCCATCCGCCACTGGCCATTATACCAAATGGACGTGAAGAATGCTTTTCTTCATGGTACCTTATCTGAGATTGTTTATATGGATCCTCCTCTTGGTCTCCCTACTCCTCCTCGTCATGTTTGCCGGCTACGTCGGGCTATATATGGTTTGAAGCAGGCCCCTCGAGCCTGGTTTGAGTGTTTTCGCCTTGTCATCACCAAGGCTGGTTTTAGCCAGAGTTCTCAGGACCATTCTATGTTTGTGCGGTCATCACCGCAGGGGAGGGTAATTCTACTACTCAGCCAGTTTGTTTCTGCTCCTACATCAGTTCATTACGGTGCTCTTCTTCGGATCCTCAGATATCTTCGAGGCACCATCATTCGCTCATTATTCATGCCGTCTACATCCAAATTAGAGCTCAGTGCATATTCTGATTCAGATTGGGCAGGGGATCCAACTATCAGAAGGTCTACCACAGGTTTATGTCTATTTCTTGGTGATTCGCTGATCTCATGGTGGAGCAAGAAACAGGCAGTTGTTGCATATTCTTCCACCGAGGCTGAGTACAGAGCAATGGCAGCTACTACTAGAGAGATTGTTCATGTTCGTTGGTTGTTATCAGATATGGGTGTTACCCTTACAGGAGCTACTCCACTTTATTGTGATAACCGGAGTGCATTGCATATTGCAAGCAACTCGGTCTTTCATGAGCGAACGAAGCATATTGAAATTGATTGTCATTATGTTCGTGAGCGTTTTGAGGCAGGGACCATCTCTCTTCATTCCGTTACCTCTTCCCAGCAGACTGCATACTTCACCAAATCCCATACAGTTCAGAGATTCCGACACTTAGTAGGCAAACTCACATTGTTTGACCCATCGTGAGTTTGAGAGGGGGTGTTAGATATTAGAGTCCCATATTGGTGATAGAGTTGTTTCGATATTCGTTCCCTCCTATATATAGGTGGTATTGTACTTGGTTAAACTCAATTCAATATTCAGTATTGTCTTCATTTCTCTCTGATTTATCTTAACACTAACTAACTTTTCTCTCTTATACCAATTGGACCATATCCGGCCCAAACCCGGCTCATTCGTCCTATATATAAATCCCTCAAAAAATAATGTAAAAATCGAGAAAAATCACCAAAAATCTTGAAGAACCTGAGAACAATCATGGGCATGTTACCAGCTCAGAGAAACACCGTTACTCCTCGAACAAGATTCGAACACCCTTTTTAGAACTCCGATAAAGTCCTGAACGCTATTGAAACAGCAAAACTACTCCCCAAAGACAAACAGTCTTTAGGAGTGGGGGTTTGTGATATGGCTAAAAATGAGATTAAATCGGAACCATTCAAATTGGGCACGAATCTTAAAATTCACAGGGGCAAAAATGGTAATCTCATCCACAGACGGGTCCGAAATGGGAACTGAGTCTCTTCTCTAGGGCCCAATAACCCATGAACGGATATATTCAACTGGGTACGGGTCCCAACCCGTTAAGAGCCAGTTCCGAAGGATATGGAGAGATCTTGATTCGTCCTCATCCTTAGGAGGTGGTTCTAACCGCATCTATCCAGCCAGACCGGGGAGTAGAGATTCTTTCTTATCTCGAAGCAGATCCTCACGGTAACTATAAAAACCCCTACTTCCTACCGTTACAAGGTGATCACTCTTTGCCAACCTTAAGCTCTTTCATATTTTTTTCTAAATACTGACAAGAGCATCAGAGGGTTCGTCGCCGGGATCAACCCCGGTGTTTCGAACTTGTTGCAGGTCAGCGGGAGCAGCAAGAAGCCCGCCAAACAATAGTGGAAAGGGTCAGGTTTGACTCATTCGATTCCTCTCGAACTCACAAATTCATCTGATTGTCCCCACACCGAAATCAGCGGCAACAATGGGCTTGGATGTTTGGCAATTTGGCCAAGAATAAGAAATAAGAAGCGACTGTGTGTGTGTGCATGTGTGCGTGTAGTGGGGCCCAGGTGGAGGGTGTGTGTTGCATGTGAAAGCACAGTGATGAGTGTGTGTTGTGTGTTTGGAGTTGGGTGTGTGCGTAGCGGTTGCTTTGTCCCACATCGGTGGGGAGAGAAGAGAGACAATGTATATATAATATTGTCAATGAACACTAGGTACCTGATAAGGTATAGCACCTTTAGTGAGGCAAGCCTGTCGTGGGCAGTTGTTAGGATCTATTTTTCATGTGTGCGCATGTGTAGTCACGTACGCAGCTGAGCCGGGCTCGGATTGCTACAAAATGGTATCAGAGCCGACTTTCAACACCGATTGTGGGTAAGAGTGGGTTAGAGGTACACATGAGATGGAGTTAGGACAGTACGCTGGTAAAGAGACCAGTGGCAGCATGCTAGCAGAATTAGGGTAATTCACTCCACATCGGCTAGAAAGACGATCCTGGATCAGGTTGCATGTCTCGGGCTCATCGAGAACGTTGAGTTCTTAAGAGGTGTGTGCGCAACACCCCTTACCTAAGTGTGTATATATATAGTATTATATTGAATATATATATATATATATATATAAAATAGAATATAGTAGTGGTTGAGCCTATGGGGAGTCTATGGGTTTAGTTGCATATAGATTAATGGGCCATGTTGGAAATGAGAAGAAGTGCCTGCTTAAACAGCACATGAGATCACAGTGGGGCCCGGAGGAACAAGGGCGGATTTGGGCCCAAGTAGCACAAGCAACTGCTTTGGGCCCCCAATTTTATAGGGTCCCATATTTTTTAATATTTATAATGTTTAATAAAATGTAATTGTTTTCAAATACGATTACAATGTATTATCTAAAATTTCAATAGTTGGCCTATTAGCTCATTTGGTTAGAGTGTCGTGTCAATAATGCGAAGGTCACAGGTACAAAATTTGCATGGGATAATTAATTTTTCAATCATTTTTAAATTTTTTAAACTAATTATTTTTCACATAGCCATACATGTCATTTTACCATTTTATGAATTTAATATAATGTTTCACTTAGCCTCATGCAAGTCACTCTATGATATTTTTAAAATGTTCTATGGTTCATATTTACATATTTATGATAAATTTCTAACCAATTCTTCAAGTGCATATGGTTATTCTATATTTAGAGCTTCCAACTAGTATTCTCATATACATATATTCATCATCACTTCATTCTGACCGTGTGATCTAATATATCATATTTACCTCTTTGTGATAAGTAATCTTCAAGTGCATATACATGTTTGCTTATTTTTCCTTTGTTCTAAATTTTGTATCTGTTGATGAAAGGATTACCAGGGTTGCCTTCAAAAGGAAAAAATATAAGGGGCATTTGATAAAAAACAAAATGTATCCATGAAAGTATTCAAAATAGCATTATACATATACTTCAACCATGCCAACTCAATATTTTCTCTTAATGTACACAAACTAAACGTGTGTTTGCTTGTATTTTTGAACATAATTTTTTTTTCTATTCCTCTTTAATTCTCTCATTCATCATTTTCATCTTCTCAGATAACATACAATTCAGAATAAAATCACTGTCGCTTCTTTCTTAGAGTTTGTCCGAGTTTCTTTTTGCCACGAGGCATTTCATATAAAATGCATACGTTTCAATTAATTTTTTTTGGAAGCATATATATAAATTTGTTTTCATTTAAATCATTTGTCCTGCTTGCAAGGCTCCAAGTTTGTTTGCATTTAAATAATAGTTATTTTTATTTTGTCAACTTGCAAAAGATCTCATTTGAGAATTACTTAGGGCCCCCTAAAATTCATATACACCCCTGCGGGGAAGGAGGTGATGTGCTTGGTTGTGTGTGTGTTGCACATGTGTGGGCTTTGCACGTGCACGTGCATTGGAGTTGGGTGTGTGTATGGTATGCTTATCCCACATCAGAAATATAAGTTGAAAATAGAGTGGTTATATAGATATGCCTATGATCAAAGGTCACCTAATAAGCTATAGCACCTTTTGTGAGGTAAGCATGTAGTGGGTCGTTCTTAGGATCTGTTTTGTTTGCATGCGCACACGTTTAGACGTGTGCGCACACATTTAGACGCATGTGCAGCTGAGCGGGGCTTCGGGCACTACACCTAGCCTCTAGAACCACACACTCTTTGGCTAAAGTACTAAGTTTCAAACTAAGACTTCTCAACGACAACCTCAATATATTAGGAAGCACCTAAAACTAGAGAGTATTGTTAATTCTAGAATTTTTAGTGTGATTCATTAATAACTAGATTCACCTTATACCAATGGTTCTATTCTATTTATTAATACCTCCATAGCTAGCAAGTCTAGCACAATTTCTAGTCTCACAACTTGTTGATTAACCCTTCATTCTTGATTCTGGTTTTCTAATTGTCTACAAGTTCAATTATCATATTCAAGCTACTAGGCATTCAACTAATTCGTAGAAGTTTACTCTATTAAGCATTATGCAACTCTTTACCTCACATCTCGTTAATTCATTTATAACTCTCGATCTACCGTTCAAATTGGAGTCCTAAACTTAGAAGTTCATTCACTTGCTCTATGAGCAAGGCAAATAATCTTACTCTGATATTAGAGTTCATGTGATTACTAATCAACTAAACACAATACTAGGCTCGCGTACTAACACCAACACTACGCGACCTAACTCAAGATCGAATCACGACCTAACCCAACCCAATCAGGGTCCAACTGTAACATCCTGAATTTTATTTATAAAGAGTTTGTGATTTTACGTGTTTTGCACATATAAATTCATATGCATTTTTTCAGAAAATTATCTCTTTATAGCATGAACAAGTAATTATTCTCTTTATTTATAAAAAGCCTATTTTTAAAAGCCTAATTAAATCCTAGGCCTAATTATCTCTTTCTAGCCCACTATAATTAATTAATTAATTAATTTACTAGAGCCCATGGTCATTTGACCCATTAGTGAGCCCATTTAATTTAATTCCTCTTTTAAATAAACTAACTTGTAATGTAGACTAATTTAGTAGACAACTAATAATATTACATGAACAACTTGCAAATGGGGGGTACTAGTATTGGACATGCATTGCACTAGCACATGCAATGGAGCACTACAAGTGTAGGCCGGATTTCACCAAAGAGAGAGGGAGAGATGGGTGAAGTGGGGAGGTGGTTGCTCCATCATGGGTAGTTGCTACAACTCCCTAATTCATCTTGGCCTTTGATCCTTAACTATTTGGACTAATCCTAGCCTTCCATTTGCACTCAAAATTAGTATAAATACCCCCCCTCACTCATTCATATTTGCACTTGAAAAAGAATTGAAAAAAATTGAAAAAAAGAAAGAAAGACAAAATTGTGAGTAAAAGATTAGGAGTGTTGTGAGTTAAAAGATTGAGTGCTAGTTCGTGTGTGTTCATCTTCCAAGTTGGTCGGCCTACCATTGGAGCAAGAAGAAGAAGTCCAACACCTTTGAAGCTAGGAGGAGAAGCAAATTTGGTGGGTCAAGCTAGGAGGAGAAGGCTTCCCTTGTTCATTCTAGGAGATCTTTAGGAGTTCTTGTTTATTTTCTCTCCATTAGAGGTGGGTGATTTTCTCGAACTTCTAACTAAAGATCATGCTAGGGAATTGATTGGTAAAATTGTTAAGAAATCTCTAATTAATAACCATATGTTGTGAAAATGAGACAAATTGAAAATGGGTTGAATGCTTGTTAAAAAGAATACTAATTCATGCAAGTTATGATTGTTATCTTAGAAAATACCATGCTACCATAATTTACATGTTGATATGTGCTAAATTAAGAAATTGTGCTTATATGTTTAGTTAATTGAAATGATAACCATGAAAAATGTGATTTTGCTAGTTTACTTGTTAATGGCATGAAAAAGGAAAAAATTATTGCTGAAATGATTGTATAATAGTAATAAAAATAATAAAAGAGATGTAGAAAAATTTTTGAGTGCAAAATGGTAGAGAAACTATGCTTGTTTTCTAAAATTTGAAATTGTAGAGCAAAATGTAAGTAAAGAGTAAAATTATGATATTTGGGTCAAAAATCAAGTTTTATTTTACTGAAATACTATAATTATATAGAAACTAAAATTTGGAGTTTTTGAATTAAATTGGGGAAGAAAAGAATTTTAAAATAGTTGTTTTTATAAAAATTCGAAGAGGACAGAGGCTCGAACTATAACCTAGAATCCCAAACCATATCAAGTTAGTCACTTGGACTTTTTGGTCATCGAGTGCATTTGGGTTTGCTTACTGTAGTCGTGGGTTGGTCGTGGGTCTCGGGTTCGAAACTAGGCATTAGCCCTTTTTGTTTTCATTTTTAAAAAATATCCGAAACTCGAGAGTTAATTCATATGGATTTAAACCCCTCTTCATATAACGTTGGCGCTCTGGCCTTTCCGGTTAGCAGTGGTGCCATAGTGCGCTGCACTGTAGCTGGTGGTGGGTTGCGGGTTCGATTCCTGAGTTTGGCACTTAAAACATTTTTGGGGTTTTCTGAGTTTTAATTCGATTTTTGGACTTTTAAAAATCCAAAAAATATATTATAATTATTTTAAAAATGTATGGACTTCATGGAAAATATTTATACACTATTTTGACTTAAATTAAAGAGATTGAGAAGTAAAAATTGAGTAGAATGCTATAAAATTGACATTTGCATAAGTAAGAAAGTGTGATTTATTCCATGAGAAAAATTCTACCTAGTTTATAAAAAAGGATCTTGTATGAGAAAAATTAAAGAGTGTTTATTTAGGAAATGTTACTCAATAATTTGTCCAAGTCATGCATTTGAAAGTTAAATGAAAAAAAATGATTGTGTTATTGAAGGAAAGAAATAATAGTACGAGAATTAAATGGATGTATTGAGATTAATCTCGAATGTGGAAGATATAAATCGAAGTTGAACTTTATGTATGAAATTGATTCATATAAAGAAATGGAAATTATGTTGAGTTATGAAAAAGACTTATTGAGTATGAAAACTCAATTTTGTGATTATGAAGTGAAATTGAGAACTAGAGTGTAGCTAAGCCTCACACCGGTATTGAAAGAATTTTTGAAACGAAAATACCAAGATTTGGGTCGTGTTATATAAATGGTTAAGACCGATATAGTGGGAGTGCTAACTCTAGAGGATTGATTTTATTCATGATTCAAATAATTAAGGACTAGACACATAATGGAGTTGTGACGAAAGTAAGAGAAAAATACGGGTATGATGGTCATCGGATTGGCAGTGTGAGAGTGATTCACAGACTGTCTGCTTGATGCGTCATGTCATGGCGTGAGCACTACTTCAGAATTATCGTCCCGATTGCGACGCTTGTGGGGTGTTTGGTGACTACGGGTCGTGCCATCGTTCCATGACAAAAGCTGAATTGTCCATAGATTGTCTGCATGATGCGTCATGTCAGTGCGTGGGATTCCCCTCCAGACTGTCTGGACATGGGCTCATAACTCATAGGACATCTAGTATACTTATCGTAGTTACCATAGTAGTTTAAGTCATGGCGAGAGACTGAACCCTACAAGATGAAGAACGATTAAAGGCCTGCCCTCGGACCTATGTAGTATGGGATGCATAGAATCCGAGCAAGTACGCATTAGTGTCATGTAATATAAACAACTGCATTAAGGACTAAGTGCACAGCACAACACGACATCTATAGGACAGTCCTCGTAGTTTTTTTTGTGACAAGTGTGTGCTTTCTAAGTAAGAGAAAATTGATATATTATATCATTGCGTCAGTTGAATGAACTAACAAGCCCACAGTTTTCATGCAGCACAAAGTGAATGAAAAAGACTAAAGAGGAATTGATGCTTAAAGAATTGTTCAAGTGTTGTTTTATTTTATTAATGTAATTGATGTAAATTTGCTTCCGCTGTTTAAATGTAACTTGATGGAATAAAGTTTTAAATTCCTTGTAAAATTGTACGAAGAGAAGTGTAAAGATCATGTGGAACTTAGATTTCAGTCAGTTTTGGAATTCGGGGGGTTACATCAACTTGGTCCCAAAAATACCCGAAGCTCGCCCAAAACAGAGCCCAAACCCGACCCAAGCTGACTGCAAACCAAGCCCCACTAGTTGCCTTTGTCTGCCCCCCCATGCTTGCTGTTTTGGGCTCGTTTGAGGGCCTAAGTTAAGCACTTCTGGGCCTGAATAAATCCCCATCTAAAATTTGTCTTCTCATCAAAATAAGGCTAAGAAACAACAAGCAAACAGCCCCAAACAACAAGAAAATACAGCCAGCAAAAAAAGCTAAAACAAGTGTATAATCTTTTTTTTTTTTTTTGATAAAAAAAACAAGTGTATAATCGACAACATGAGCTCCTAAACGTACTCAAAACAACAGCAAAGCAATCCTATACTTAGGACCACTCAACCAAGCATCATATCAGCTAGATAGACCTTAAAAAGAGTATAAAAAAGGCGTCTAAGTCAACAACATAAACAGCCCAAAAAAAAAACAGCAACATCAACAGTAAAACAGTGTCATTTCGGGCTTTTTTGAACACGTTTCAAGGGCTAACCAAGCCCGATCGCGCAGCAAATCAATCACACATTTAAACAACAATCTAAGCTTGAAATTGGACATTTAAAACCCCTAAAACAACAGCACTCACAACACTGTACAGTGAATGAGTTAGCCTCCAAGACAGTGAGCTATAACTTCAAAAACGGTGAATCATACTCGTACAATTGATGCATTCTTGTGCTTAAATTACACTTCAATCTCCATGATAGTGGTTACTACTAAATACACAATTCTAACTGCATTCTATGGTATGCAAATGCGGATTAAAAGTGAGTTATTGGCTTGATACAAACCACAAAGAAAATTGTAACTTCTTGCATGAAAACAATAGCTTTTCATCATCTTGATTGGGATTGTGAGCTAGATTTCTACTCATATTTCATGTTATTATTTAAATACCAAATTCAAGCCAACTTATCCAATTGTAGCATGAGATTTGATGTTTAAAAAGAGTACTCTTGCTTGATACAACTATTAGGGAAATGTTCTACAAGATCAAAATTACGACCTTCTTTTAAAAAATATCAATTCACTTAGCTTCTTATAATTATGCAATATCCAAATCTTTTTAACATACCATTCAAAAGCATAAACAAACAATCAACCATACTTCATGTCCTACTTCTTGAAAAAAGAAATCATAAGGGTTTAAAGAAAACCCACCTTGAAGATAGGAGTTACTAGTTTTTCTTGTTGCTCCTTCTTGGTCCCTTGAACCCAACCTCAACCTTCGCCTTGCCTTCTCCCCAAAAATGAACCTAATGCCTTTGGTGAAGGAAAATAGCTTTCAAAAATGGGCTAATGGTTGACATTTCATGCCTTTATAGGCAGCCAAGATGGGGAGGTGAAGGGGCTTTGGTTGTTTTCCAAGGCAATGATTGCCTTGGAAACTTGCCAACTCTTTCCCCATGGTCTACAGACCTTCAAAATCTTTTGGAATGCCTTGGGCTAATCAAAACTTAGCTAGGGGTAGGGTGTGTCCGGCCAACTCTCCATCCTCTCTCTCTCTCTCTCCCCCCTTATATATCTATCTATCTATACTATTATTAAGCAAAGCCCTATTTTGGCGGTTTTTTACTATCATGCCCTCATAAACATAAAAGGCTAAAAAAAAATATAGGGTTAATATCGGATGTCAGAAATGTAATTTAAATGTATTGGAAAATTAATTAACATGCATAGATTTGCATGGCTGTCTGCATAGTTTTGAGAAAATAATTAATAGTATAGATTTGCACGTACTTACATGCACAATTTATTCATCTATCTATACTATTATTAAGCAAAGCCCTATTTTGGCGGCTTTTTACTATCATTCCCTCATAAACATAAAAGGCTAAAAAAAATATAGGGTTAATATCGGAGGTCAGAAATGTAATTTGAATGTATTGGAAAAATAATTAACATGCATAGATTTGCATGGCTGTCTGCATAGTTTTGAGAAAATAATTAATAGTATAGATTTGCATGTACTTGCATGCACAATTTATTCATCTATCTATACTATTATTAAGCAAAGCCCTATTTTGGCGGCTTTTTACTATCATTCCCTCATAAACATAAAAGGCTAAAAAAAAATATATACTATTATTAAGCAAAGCCCTATCTTGGCGGCTTTTTACTATCATGCCCTCATAAACATAAAAGGCTAAAAAAAAATATAGGGTTAATATCGGAGGTCAGAAATGTAATTTGAATGTATTGGAAAAATAATTAACATGCATAGATTTGCATGGCTGTCTGCATAGTTTTGAGAAAATAATTAATAGTATAGATTTGCATGTACTTGCATGCACAATTTATTCATCTATCTATCTATACTATTATTAAGCAAAGCCATATTTTGGCGGCTTTTCACTATCATGCCCTCATAAACATAAAAGGCTAAAAAAAAATATAGGGTTAATATCGGAGGTCAGAAATGTAATTTGAATGTATTGGAAAAATAATTAACATGCATAGATTTGCATGGCTGTCTGCATAGTTTTGAGAAAATAATTAATAGTATAGATTTGCATGTACTTGCATGCACAATTTATTCATCTATCTATACTATTATTAAACAAAGCCCTATTTTGGCGGCTTTTTACTATCATGCCCTCATAAACATAAAAGGCTAAAAAAAATCTATACTATTATTAAGCAAAGCCCTATTTTGGCGGCTTTTTACTATCATGCCCTCATAAATATAAAAGGCTAAAAAAAAATAGGGTTAATATCGGAGGTCAGAAATGTAATTTGAATGTATTGAAAAAATAATTAACATGCATAGATTTGCATGGCTGTCTGCATAGTTTTGAGAAAATAATTAATAGTATAGATTTGCATGTACTTGCATGCACAATTTATTCATCTATCTATACTATTATTAAGCAAAGCCCTATTTTGGCGGCTTTTTACTATCATGCCCTCATAAACATAAAAGGCTAAAAAAAAATATAGGGTTAATATCGGAGGTCAGAAATGTAATTTGAATGTATTGGAAAAATAATTAACATGCATAGATTTGCATGGCTGCCTGCATAGTTTTGAAAAAATAATTAATAATATAGATTTGCATGTACTTGCATGCACAATTTATTCATCTATACTATTATTAAGCAAAGCCCCATTTTGGCGGCTTTTTACTATCATGCCCTCATAAACATAAAAGGCTAAAAAAAATATAGGGTTAATATCGGAGGTTAGAAATGTAATTTGAATGTATTGGAAAAATAATTAACATGCATAGATTTGCATGGCTGTCTACATAGTTTTGAGAAAATAATTAATAGTATAGATTTGCATGTAATTGCATGCACAATTTATTCATAAATGTAATTTGCATGTATTAGAAAAATAATTAACATGCATAGATTTGCATGCCTGTCCGCATAGATTTGGGAAAATAATTAATAAAATAAATTTGCATGTACTTGCATACACAATTTATTCATAAATGTAATTTGCATGAATTGGAAAAATAATTACATGCATAGATTTGCATGCCTGTCTACAAGTATAGATTTGCATGTACTTGCATGCACAATTTATTCATAAGAAAGTTTCATCAAAGCCAGTATGTCTAACACATGTATGCAAATATCAAAATGAATAAATTGTGCATGCCTGTCTGCATGCATGCATGCAACCTCTTCGGTGACCTGCCCCTTTCTCAAAATCCTACACACCTTTATAGACGTGCATCGCACGTGCATTATACTAGTATATATATATATATATATATATATATATATATATATATATATATATATATATATATAGAGAGAGAGAGAGAGAGTGCCCTTCGGTTGCACACTACTTTTGGTGAGCACTCCGTGAGCACTCACGAACTAGAGACCCTATGAAAAATCTGAACCGCTCATATTGTTCTATATGCCTTAAATAGCCTAACAATAAAAAATCAAGTAATTTGAAGTTCATTTGCCCATCCATCATGCTGTTAGAATTTTCAGCCATACAATTTTGTGATGATGTAAATCATGGGCAAATAAACTTCAAATTACTTGATTTTTTATTGTTAGGCTATCTAAGGCATATAGAACAATACGAGCGGTTCGGATTTTTCATAGGGTCTCTAGTTCGTGAGTGCTCACGGAGTGCTCACCAAAGTAGTGTGTAACCGAAGATCTCTCTATATATATATATCTTGGTTAGCTTGGTCCAATAGAGTCAAACCCTAACTTCGGTTTAACCATACACATCTTTGTTAGTTTCAAAGCACAAAAAATAATTAGTTTCTATTCTTATTCAATTGCAATTGAGAAATACATTAACACGGATGACTCTCACACGTGAACAATTTAATAAATAAAATAGTTATTTGCTATTTTGAGGGTATTAAATGGAAAACATTATATAGATGAGAGCATGCACATGTGAAGTTTAAGGGGTGGGTATGCGACCTCTCCTGAGAATGGCCTACAAAGCATAGAGCACTCCAGGTATGAGTTTAAACTATAGAGGAGGTAGATATGGTTGAGATTTGGTGACCTTACCGAAACCCTTATATGGTGGTAGGATTTGGGCAATTTGTTTTTGGAAATGATGAGTGGTCGCTGGGGACCGATGCCTTTTATGTGGTAAGTTTGATAGTGGTTCCCCGAATATATTGGGTGGAATGAGGTCAATGTCAAAGGAAATCAATCCCAGCATATGAGTAGTAGGTTTTGGGTTATTTGGCTTTGGACGTTGGGCGTGGCCGATAACGGCGACCGAGCCTTATATGGTGGGGAGATACTGAGACCGGTTATGCATGACTATGAGAGGGTCACCTGTTATGAATATGCTTGGGGATGTCAGTAGACCATTATGATTAATCCATATGTTATATGATTGTAAGGAAATCACCCATACTATATGGTAAGGGAATCACCCATCATTACTGCATTATAACGACCACTTATCAGAGCCGATGGTATTAAGACTGGTTAATTGTTTAGGGTGTCACCCCACAATTTTTGACATTACGACAGCTGAAGCCAATTGCATCGAGGCCGGTTGATTGTTAGGGGTATCACCCACAATTTTGGCATTACGACAATCAGTGGCCGGAGCCAAATGGCTGCTGGAACCACGTTGACAGTTGAATGGGGTCAGCCACTAGTTGATACATTATAAAGGAATCGGCCCACTATAATCTGACTGCCGACTAAGAAATGTAATGGCCTAGGGATCATCCAGGTGATAGTTTGATGCCACTCCGCCGCCGACGCGTTCTCAGGTGAACATGAGGTTATGTGGCCAAAGGTCCCACCCGCAAAAATACCATAGGTGGATCGCTATGGTCCTGTTCGAGAGAGAGTGCTCACATATGTAGGGGGCCTTAGGATTTAGAGTTTATACCTTGATAGGAAATTGTCGATCTTTGGGAAGAGCTTGAGTTCACTTGAGAATTTGCCAGAGTTTTGACTAAGTTTCTGTATATATTTTCCTCTACGTTTTTGGTGCATGTGGGAGGCTATTTATAATGAGAGAGGGCTTGAAGACCACATTATGGTCTGGGACACGTGGTGCTACCATGTAAGCCATGTCGCCCTGATAGGAGGACCATTTGGAAGTTGTTTTCTTACTGGTCGCTACGAGAGAATGGGTGGTCAACTAGTTAGTTGATTGCTTGAAGAGACTGTGAGTAGAGTGCTCGATTGTTGTGTTTTGACAACCACTAAGAGTTGGTTACATTAGTAAGAATAGAGGACTGTACCTCTTAATCTGAACCAAAATCGGTTGGGGAGCGGGATATTCTGCTTTTTCTGCCAAGTGTGTAGAATATTCTCCTAAGATGTCCGTAGTAACCACAGGGTAGGAGGTCTCCGAGTGCTACACGCATTGAGTCGGGTGGAGACTGGTCGTAGAAGACCGTTATAGAGGTTGCTGATTGGGGGTGTTGCGGCAAGATTTTTAGGGATCTATTTTTATCATTCAACAATGTCCTTGGTGTTAAGGTAATTAAAGGTATGGACTATCTTAGAAAGGGTACATTAAGCATGCTGAAGTGAGTCTTGTTGGATAACTCTCTTCGAGGAATCTCACTACTGGGCTAGGGAAGTAAGTTGCATAAAGGACAATGTTCTAAATGCAATTGGGAGTTGAATCCTATAACTGACAAGCCATATGCTTCAGAGTTAAGGAACAATTTGTATGCTCAAGTGTGTACTAGTCTGGATTGGCTTTTGCAATAAGTGTATTGGGCAGACCTCAGTCCAATGAAGGAAATGATCATTGGATAGTTGTTAAGAAGATTATAAGGTATTTACAGAAAATTAAAGGTTACCGGATCTATATAGTTTCAATTGAAGTATACTTAGTTTCTTACAAAAGAGCATAAAGCTTTATTTTGATTCACATTACAATTTATTTACCACAATTATTTATACATATGTTTTGCTTACAAAAATGATTCAGTTTTTTCTTACATGTATACAATGTAGCTATCTGTTGTGAGGCACAAAGGAAAGGCTCGAGTTGATAACCATATACATTCAAGCATCATGTGCTTAGAAACATTGATTTAATGTGCCTATATATCAGTGGATGTATAAGTTAGGGAACATATAGACTTGAAACATAGGCGAACATCTTGGTTATGAGACATGAGGGATTGATAAAAGTTACTCGAGCAATATTGTTACGAGAGGTTCATGTGTTCGAATTATCCACAAAGGGAACTAACAACTCTCAACTTATCCTCAACTTAGCAAAAACATCTCATGTGGTTGGAGTACTCCCGTAGTTTGATTGAGCATGGACTCCCTCTATTACTTAGAGAGCGAGGGGGATGTTCCAACTCTTTTGGTATGGGGATCACAACAGGCACAAGTTTGCCTGACATGTTGTTCAACTTATTTCTTGCACGGTAAAGGTTTGATTCGTTTGAGATACTAATTGTAGTCTAGGTGGGAGAATGCAAGAATATTACCATAAGGTATGAACTATCAAACTCAATTAAGTCATGAGAAAATAATAGCAACAAGCCAAGACTCGAATAAGGATGTGGGGTCGAGTCAGATGGACATGTTAGCCATACTCTTAATGGGTATTGGATAGGTTTGGTGGAATCGGGTTATTGGGTAAGTTAGGCCCATATCCAGAGTTTCTTTATGCTAGAACCCCTATATAAAGAGCATGTGGATGTTCTTTCTAACTACAACCATATCTAGAGATACAGTGACTCAGTACCATAGAAGAGATTCTCATTCGTCTGGAACACAGTTGGACCAGAGGATACATCTGCCTTTCAGTTATCAGTGAATCGTCATGACGTCTGCTATGTGAACTATTATTTTGTATGTCAATCTCAATTTTAGGATTATAAAGTGAAGAAGAAGATAAAGGAGAAAGGAAATAATAAAGAATATCAGTGGGGATCATCTTACTACCGAGGAAGGACAAGGAGAAGTAAGGTGGTGGGTTAGGAAGAGAGGTTGATTGTGAGATAAAATTCTGTTGAAGAAAGGAAATGGAGAAACAAAGAAGTAGGGAAGGACCAGACACACATGAACGTCTCAGAGTGTCCTCGTAGATCAGTTCAATGGGGTAATTCCCTTTGATTTAATGGTCAAAAAAATAATCATAAAACATGAGGATTGTGTGTGCAATGCTCGTGGTAAGCACACGTGTACAATGAAATTTGATCCCCCGCTAGGTAGCTATGAGGCTATGCTGAAAACAAATACCGCTTTATATAGATATATGACTAATTTACGACTTTCTACCCTCACATTTACCCTACTTTACAATTATATACCCCGAACTTTTTTCTTTACAACAACATACTTGTACTTTACAACCTTATACCTTCCGTTAACAACTATTAGTATTATAAACAGAATACTCTAACACGCACAACATGTAAATTTCTTTGAACATTTTTAGCCTTTGAAATTAAAAGAATATCATGTTATTTTTTCTTCTTCCTCTCCATTTCTCCAACTCCAAAATTTAGAAGCCAAACATTAACTTAGACCCCACACTAAATCCAAATATTCACTTTACCAATTCATATTTCAAAACTATAACCTAATATTCATTCTATCTCAAAAGCAAAATTTTGAAGTCATTTAAAATATTAAACATTAATCTTCTCTTTTTTACATATTGAACTTTTAAACCAAGAAGCTAACATCCAATCAATTACAAAATGATTTCTTAAACTCATTTAAAGATTCAATCATCCATCTTCCCTTCTTTATACATTAATTTATAAGAAAGAAAACTCTAACATTTAATCTATCTCAAACTCAAAACCCTAAAACCAAAAACCCATTTTGATAATGGAAACTCAAATCTTTCATTCTTTTTCTATTTATTTCTCAACATAGGAACCCTTACATCAAATATTTGATTAGATTTAATCCATGTAAGAACCCTCAAACTTCCCTTTTTTTTTCATGCATAAATGGTTCTTTGCAAGTTAGAACAATCAAATATTTGATTAAGTTTAATCCAAGTTAGAGTAGAGAAATAGGAATATGAAAATCAAGGGTAAAGAGTAATTTTACTATTTTTGTTATGTTTATTGGGGGAAAGGTAATAAAAAAAAATAATGGTATATAGTTGTTAAAATAAACTTCATAGTACAAAGTTTAACTGTTGTAAAGTATGTAGACGTGAGGCGGTGAGTGTATATAGTTGTAAATTAGCCTAGATTTATAGTATAGTTTATCTTATTTGTGGTAAAAGCAAACATAGTTTTGAAATGAACATTGTATTTGTGAAAATCAAAATCCTTTGTTCAAAGGATTTCTATTTTCCTCTAGAACCATGAAATTTGTAGATCCTCCATGGAATTGTGATAAAAAATACAATAAACAAAAAAATTTAAAAAATTAATAAGAAATTTGCAAGTACACAATGTATCGTATAGAAACGATAATCCAATATTATTTGTAGAAATCATTATTTCCGGTCACACATTTTTCGAAAAGTATTCAATCTGTGTAGCATACGCCGTCCAGTCGGTCCTCACATAGACGGAGAGGTAATACTGACCTGTTTCCCTTTTAAAGTGCCAAACGATCTTCCCCCTCCACTGTTATCCCTTTCTATCTGCTTGTGTGTGTGACAATCACTCTTCTTATTCCCATTTCCCAATCCTCATGAAATCACTCCAAGACCTCGGTTTCATCCCCAAATCCTCCCTCTTCCTCCAAATCGCACCAACCCTTCTCCCACCTTCCCTCTTCCTTTCAAAAGCCCACCAAACTCCATTTTCAACCCGTTCTTTTCCCAAAATTACATCTACCTATCTCCCAAATTCTCCCAAAACCCATCGTCCAACCCAAAAGAACTCATCCTTGTTCAAATTTGCAGCTACCCACTTCAAAACAATCTCTCTATTGACATCCCTTTCCCTTCCTTCACCTTCTTTTGCAGCTGAAATTAACCAAGCTTTTGATAAAATCAACATTGAGTCAATTCTCATCTCTATTGATGATTTTTTTAACAGATACCCTTTTTTTGTAGCTGGGTGCACGGTCATTTGGCTAATTGTCATACCACTGACTGAGGAGTACTTGAAGAAATACAAATTCATTTCGGCTATTCACGCGTATAGAAAGCTAGAAGAATTGCCTAATTCGCAGTTGTTAGATATTAGGAAGGAGCAGAGTATTAACTATCTGAATTCTCCGACTTTGAAGGTTTTGGGTAAGAGTGCAGTTCAGGTGGAGTTTGTGGAGGGAGAGGATGACGGGTTTGTGAAGGAGGTTTTGAAGAGATTTAGTGATCCTGGGGATACTGTTCTTTGTATTCTTGACAAGTAAGCTTTCACCAACTTTGAAATATTAGTGGCTGTAGTTTGATATTTTATAATTGCTCAACTTTGATATATAATATTCTTACTTGTGTTTACAATGTGGCATTTGGAATAATGAAGAAACATGTACAGTTTTCAGAAAATTATTTTACAATATGTCAATGCTAAATTAACTTTATATTACTTGATGTCCTTGTACCTGTGATGTAAAACTAACCCTAAATAGAGAATTTCTAAGAATCTTAGAGGATTAATTTTACCAACATGTAAGTGCGGATCTAAGTTGGAAATTTTAACAGTTAACAGGTTTGATGGGTTTTCAAAAATTGAATCAAGTATAACAGTCCCAATTAATAATTCAACCTTACGATCAATAATTAAATCCCTAAGTGTTTAGCAAGTAATAGGTTCAATATTGATTCGTACTCAAGCATGTGGAACACTCAATCTCAGTTAATTTTGTGGACGACAGGCAAATTAGATAATATAATAGATAATAAGGCAGTAGAACACAAATATTTAATAATGGAAAGAGTATACCGAATGCGAAGAAACCAGCGTAGATCTCAGAGTTGGACAACAACTAAGATCGCAGCAATCACAGTGAGCAAAGGCAGCAACAAGGGCAAGGGGTGATCGGGATTTGGCCGGCGGCGGCACGGCGTTAGGCGGAGAACGGCACGATGGCGAACAGGGGGCGGCGACGCAAGGTAGTGGCGGTCGTCGATCGAACGGGAGGAGCAAGAGGGATTGGTGGGGGTTTGGAGCTCTGTGTTAATGGCGGTAGGGAAGAAGGAGGGTCGGGGGTGTGTGCCTGGTGGTGTCGGCACTAGTGGTGCACGCCAGGGGAATGCGACGGGGCGGTCGGGGAGTGTTGAGATGTCGATGAGGGGAAGGGCCCTGAGACGAGGGCTTGGATTTCTTGGGTCTGGATTGGGATAGAAGATGAAGAAGATGAAGGTGAAGGGTGAATGGCGGCTGGTGTAGAGGATTAGGGTTTTAAGTAGGGGATTTGGGAAATTAGGGTTAGAGATTTGTAATTGGGAGATTTTTAATTTGGGGGCAGATTTTAGAGTTAATCACTAACCCTAAAATTGTCTTAGGATTTATCACAAAGCCTAATAATCTAGATCTCAGTTGTATCACACAAAGGAGAGGGGAAGAGCAAAAAACTCAATACAATAAATTTAAATCAAGAATGACATACTTTTTCATTAATCTCAAGGCCTATAAATAGGCTCAAAATATATCTTGATACAAATCTCAAAATATTCTCAGAATCTAAAAAAATACAAAAAAGATTACATATGGCTATAATTGCCAGAAACAAATATGGTACTGAAATAAAATTCTAAACTAAATAAGCAGCTGCTGAAGACGACACCTGCGCTGATAGAAATGCCTGAATCGTCTTGGACCGATGTCCTCATCATTCTCCCCGGGTGGGAGAAGGCTCGACCCAGTCGAGTCAAAACCAATCCTCCTGTCATAGTGCTCTAAAAGATCTGGATCCAAGCGCTGGAGCTTTCCATGATCTATCCAAGTGTTCTCCGACTCCGGCTTGTTTTTCCAACTTACCAAATATCTATGAGTACCACCATCTCTAGTAGAGATTATTTGATCATCTAAAATATTATCCAACTCTTCTGTCGATAGGTTAATAGTATCTGGTAGTAGAGGTAATGGGAAAATCTCACCATTAGGCTGCAGGGTAGGTTCATCTATAAGAGGATTTCTAGGGTTAAATTCTGGGCCTTCATAGGGTACTAGATCCTCAACATTGAAAGTTTTACTGATGCCAAAGCCTACGGGGAGGTCAACAACATAGGCATTATCATTGATTTTATGAAGAATTTTAAATAGGCCTGCAATACGTGCATTTAATTTCTTAACGGATCCCACTGGGAACCGTTCCGGACGAATCCGAACCATCACTTCGTCATCCACATTAAAAGTTTTAAATTTCCTTCTAATATTAGCTCTTAACTTGTAATTAAAATTATTTTCATTAATTTTCTTGGAAATTTTTCTATGTAAGTTATGAATGCGGGATGCAAATGCAGATGCAGACTCGGAGACTCGGTGATGTTCTAACATGGGGGCAAGATCTATGGGCTGCCTAGGACGATAACCGTGTACAACTTCGTGTGGACTCATGCCAGTGGTTCTATTCCTAGATGTGTTATAAGCAAATTCAGCAACCGTTAATTTTAAATTCCATGTTTCCAAGTTCTCTCCCACAAGAGTACGTAAAAGATTGCCAAGACTCCGACTGACAACCTCAGTTTGTCCATCTGTCTGTGGGTGAAATGCTGACGAAAACTTCAATTTTGTACTCAACTTGTGCCATAGGGTCTTCCAAAAATAACTCGTGAATTTCACATCCCTATCAGACACAATGGTTTTTGGCAACCCATGTAGCTTCACAATATTATCGAAGAAGATCTGAGCCACACGGGATGCATCGAAAGTTTTTGAGCATGGGAGAAAGTGGGCTATTTTGGAAAAACGGTTCACGACGACAAAAATGGAGTCGTGTTTCTTTTGTATTTTCGGTAAGCATAACACGGAATCTATACTCACGTATTCCCAAGGGCGGCTGGGAACAGGTAATGGAGTATACAGGCCTGTGTTCTGTTTTTGTTGCTTGGCAAGTTGACAGGTGTGACATCTGTTAACAAGTCTCACAACGTCTCTCTTTAGCTTCGGCCAGTAAAACCTATGTTCCACAGCATCAATGGTCTTGCTATGTTCAAAATGTCCAGCAAGGCCACTAGCGTACAATTTCCAAATAAGATACTCTCGTAAAGATGTACTAGGAATGCACAGTTTGGAGCGATAGAAGAGATAATCATCTTTCAAGAAATAATCATCTCACTCGAGTTATGCCATCCTTCAAAGAAGTGTGGATCTTGTGAAAATCTGGGCAGGAAGCATACTGATCTCTCAATCTCTCAAAACCAATAATTTCAGTGCGCAGTGTAGATAAGATCATGTGACAACAACTTAGCACATCCGCGGCCTTATTATCAATCCCTTTTGTGTGCCTAATGGTATATGAATATTTCTGTAAGAACTCTACCCATCTAGCATGTCTCGGATTCAACTTTTGTTGAGAATTAAGGAATCTTAAGGCCTCATGGTCTGAGAAGATAACGAATTCTTGCGGCAAGAGATAATATCGCCAATAGCGAAGTGACTGAATAACCGCATAGAACTCCTTGTCATAGGTGGAGTATTTTTATTTTGCTTCGTTCAGCTTTTCACTGAAATAAGCAACAGGATGACTCTCTTGACTGAGGACTCCACCTATGCTAATACCAGAAGCATCACACGTTTTCGAAGACTTTAGTGAAATCAGGCAACCTCATGACAGGTGTCTGAGTCATTCTCTTCTTGATCTCTTCGAAGGCTTTCGTGGCTTCTTTCGACCAGACAAACTCACCTTTCTTCAAACAGTCGGTTATCGGAGCTATGATCGTGCTAAATCCTTGCACAAATCGACGATAAAAGGTGGCAAGGCTATGGAAACTCCGCACATCACGAATATTGCGGGGCTCAGGCCACTCTGTAATAGCTCGTATCTTTTCTAGGTCAGCAGATACTCCTCTGGCAGACACAATAAATTCCCGAAAGATAGTCTGATCGGAGAGGAAGGTACATTTGGTAGGATTAGCATAAAGCTGTTCCTTCCTCAAAACACCGCAAACCTGTCTCAAATGGTCAAGATGTTGCCCAACGGATCGGCTGTAAATGAGGATATCATCAAAGTACACCGCAAGAAACTTGTCCATAAAGGGACGGAGTACTTGCGTCATGATTCTCATAAACTTGCTCGGGGCATTTGTCATTCCAAACGGCATGACCATCCATTCGTACAGGCCATCCTTCGTCTTGAAGGCGGTCTTCCACTCATCACCAGGACGAACACGTATTTGGTGGTAGCCACTTTTAAGATCAATCTTGGAGAAGATTGTGGCACCAGACATCATGTCCAACATGTCATCCAAACGAGGAATGGGAAAATGGTATTTCACCGTGATCTTGTTTATGGCACGACTGTCCACACACATACGCCTGGTTTCATCTTTCTTTGGCGTCAATAGAGCAGGAACAGCGCAAGGACTTAAGCTTTCTCTGATGAAGCCCTTTGCCAATAACTCTTCAACTTGCCTTTTTAACTCAGCATGCTCTGTCGGATTCATCCGATAATGTGGCAAGTTAGGAAGACTCGCCCTCGGAACCAGATCAATAGCGTGTTGGATGTCACGCAATGGGGGCAACTAGTTGGGGAGGTTAGCAGGAAACACATCTGCAAATTCCTATAGGATGGGAGTAACTTGGGGCGGGATGAGTGATTTAGGATCTTTAGGGACTTCTCTCGCTGTGAGTAAAAGAATGGTAGCCCCTTTGTCAATTTCTTTCGTAAGTTCCTTTTCACCCATATACGTTACTTCCTTGCCCTTTCTCGAGGGAGCCAGTGTTGTTTCAGCTGGACTAGTTCGTGGTCTCATGGGTATGAGCTTTATTTTTAGTCCATCGTGCTGGAACACACATTGGTTGGATCGACCATATATGGTCACATCGTGATTGTATAACCAAGATCTCCCTAAAATGACTTGACCCACATCTATTTTGAGCACATCACACCAAATTTCCTCATTGTAAGCTTTGAAGTCCACAGGGACCAAGCATCGATGTGTTACTTAGAGTGCTGTTGCATCCAAGATACTTTGTATGGGCGTGGATGGAGTTCAGCCTTAAGTCCGGTTTTCGCTAAGACCACAGAAGAGACAACGTTGATGCAGCTCCCACTGTCAACAATCACCTTGTAGTTTTTGCCACCTATAGTCATAAAGGTGTGGAATATAGCAGTGCGCTTCCAATCATCTTCTTCTTCTGGTTGGGACAAAGCACATTTGACTACATTTAAGTGAGGTGATTGGATAGACCGAATACAATGGAGATACTTGTCATCCTCTTCTTCACCGAAGTCATCGCCTTCAATAAGCTCATAAGAAAACTCATTGTCAGAGTCGTCAGCAATGACAGCGGTACCCTCTACTATATTGATCATACTGGGCTGGGACAGTTGCTAGCAATATGACCACATTCCTTACATTTATAGCACTTAGTGAGAGGGTCAATTTTAGTGTAATCTCTTTTGGTGTTCTTACTCTTATGTTCATCTCTATGTGAATTGAAATTTGAATTAGGTTTGCTGGGGTAAGATTTGTTGGGATGCTGAGAGGGAGGCTTAGGTCTAGGTGGGTCAGTAGAGGTCATCTAGAGGAATGATCTCTCGAGTCGCTGGACCTTGAATGAGAACTAGCTTTAAGGGAATCCATATCGAGGACTAGGGCATAAGCTGCCGCTATTGAGTCCACATTTCTATAGATTAGCTCGTTCCTAAGGTCCCAGCTCTGAAGCTAGAGAGAGTTTGTTCTTCACTCTCTTTACCTAAAGCATTGCACTGAATAAGGAAGTCATCGAACTTATCAACATATTCTTGTGCGGATTTACTTCCTTGATAAAGTTGGTTCCATGAATCTAGCAATTGGGTATGGAACGATAACGGTACATATCTCTCAGTGAGCTTTTCTTTCATGGCCTCCCAAGTGGCTATGGGTACCAGACCTCGGCCTCTGCAGGCATGTTCAAAATTGGCCCAGTGTTGTTGAGCTTTACCTGTTAATTTCATAGTGGTAAATTTAACCTTTAGGGCTTCGCTCATGTCAAACCACACAAAGTAGTGGTCCATGGCACGTATTCAATCGAGGTAAGCTTGGGGTTCCATGTGGCCTTCAAACTGGGGAACGTCAGCCTTAACGTTCTTCTTATATTGTTCGTCAGGCTCACGTTCTTGACGTTGATTGTGACGAACATTCCTTTGAGGGATCTGACGATTGGCATGAAGCTCAGGGACAATGGTTTGATTTAACTTCACTTTCTCAAGCCTCTGATTGATATTGACAAGAGTTGTTTGGATGGCAGCTAGGGTAGCGGAGATATCAGGGTTGTCCATTTCAGGTCGGAAAAGTCTAGGGTTCCTAATTGGGTGATTCGGAAGGGATAAGATTGGCTTGTCAGGATCTGTGATGGTGCTACGAAGATGCATTCACCAAAAGTGGAAACTAGGGGTCGTGCGGTTTTTTTTGTTTTTGTTTTTGTTTTTGTTTTTAATGAATCTGAAATGACCTAAAATAAAAGAAAGAAAGAAAAAAAAAGACTACACAATCCTAAATAAATGCAAAATTGATGCCTACGATGCAAGAAGTAGGGTTTTAAGAACCTTCGCTCTGATACCAAAATGATGTAAAACTAACCCTAAATAGAGAATTTCCAAGAATCTTAAAGGATTAATTTTACCAACATGTAAGTACGGATCTAAGTTGAAAATTTTAACAGTTAACAGGTTTGATGGGTTTTCAAGAATTGAATCAAGTATAACAGTCCCAATTAATAATTCAACCTTACGATCAATAATTAAATTCCTAAGTGTTTAGCAAGTAATAGGTTCAATATTGATTCGTACTCTACTCAAGCATGTGGAACACTCAATCTCAGTTAATTTTGTGGACGACAGGCAAATCAGATAATATAATAGATAATAAGGCAGTAGAATACAAATATTTAATAATGGAAAGAGTATACCGAATGTGAAGAAACCAGCGTAGATCTCAGAGTTGGGCAGCAACTAAGATCGCAGCAATCACAGTGAGCAAAAGCAGCAACAAGGGCAAGGGGTGATCGGGATCTGGCCGGCGGTGGCGCGGCGTCAGGCGGAGAACGGCGCGACGGCGAACAGGGGGCGGCGACGCAAGGCAGTGGCGGTCGTCGATCGAACGGGAGGAGCAAGAGGGATTGGTGGGGGTTTGGAGCTCTGTGTTAATGGTGGTAGGGAAGAAGGAGGGTTGGGGGTGTGCGCCTGGTGGTGTCGGCACTGGTGGTGCACGCCAGGGGAACGCGACGGGGCGGTCGGGGAGTGTTGAGATGTCGATGAGGGGAAGGGCCCTGGGACGAGGGCTTGGATTTCTTGGGTCGGGATTGGGATAGAAGATGAAGAAGATGAAGGTGAAGGGTGAATGGCGGCTGGTGTAGAGGATTAGGGTTTTGAGTGGGGGATTTGGAAAATTAGGGTTAGAGATTTGTAATTGGGGGTTTTTTAATTTGGGGGTAGATTTTAGAGTTAATCACTAACCCTAAAATTGTCTTAGGATTTATCACAAAGCCTAATAATCTAGATCTCAGTTGTATCACACAAAGGAGAGGGGAAGAGCAAAAAACTCAACACAATAAATTTAAATCAAGAATAGCATGCTTTCTCATTAATCTCAAGGCCTATAAATAGGCTCAAAATACATCTAGATACAAATCTCAATATATTCTCAGAATCTAAAAAAATACAAAAAAGATTACATATGGCTATAATTGCCAGAAACAAATATGGTACTGAAATAAAATCATAAACTAAATAAGCAGCTGCTGAAGACGACGCCTGCGCTGATAGAAATGCCCGAATCGTCTTGGACCGTTGTCCTCATCAACCTGTTTATGGGATTTAAAATAAACTTCGCCTTCTTGCTTTGATGTGCCATTGTCTTAGTACGGGTTTGCCGTAGGTGTCAGAAAAACCGATGATGGTTTAACTGGAGCGATGTCTAAATTGTACTGCAGAGGACTTTCCACATGACCAATTAGCTAATTACGATTTTGTGTTTGATTCTATTAGTTAGAATGTTTTGTACTGCTTACTTTCAAGATTTTCATGACTTATAAATGCTAATCATCTCTTGAAATGTTGTAAGGAAAGCATCTTTTTGCTGTTTATTATCTTTTAAGAGAACTAATTGATATTTAGTACTTAGGTAAGAGTATTTCATACACAACAAACTGGTAAACAGATAGATACTTGAAATTCTTCCAACATTGATATGTTTTATCTATTTCTTTATATATTTCAGCAAATTGTTGCACACCAAAAGGATATGTGGAGTACTGATTGGCCTATTCTCAAGGAACATATGTATATTGTCTCCTTGATAACATTTATTGAATCATAGATATGAAACATCGTGAGACTAGTATTCCAGCTTTCCTTAATGTGTTAGGGAACTACTATCCTGAAGAAAACTCCACTCACCAGGAAGGAGCCAACTCCTAAATCACTGTCCAGAGACATACCAAAGATTGTGTGCACAAACTATAGCAAGTAATAACAGAACATGATAGTTTTATGTTATCCAATTTTGGGATACCACTTGAAAGAGATGAATTTTCATTGAGAACGAAAAGAAAGATAACAAGTAAAACAACCCCTCATCCTTCTTCCACAAATCGTACACAAGCAACGACCTCTTTCTCTCCACAACGGTAAGAAACCTTTAGGTCGAAGAATTTGTTCAAAATGAAAACTCTATTATGTCATCATAAAACATGCCTTAAGTTAAACCTATAAATCCATAAGCTTGGTTTTAAAAAAAATATCCAAACATACCTAGTTTAATTAGGACAAAAAAAACTCTTAATCTCAATAATTCTAATTTAATTAGGACTTATAAATCTCATCTACCTAGGAATTACTTAAATGTGGAGGATTATTCTTGTCATAATAAAGATCATCACTATGATTCGGAACTACACATGCCAAAGAGATTTAGTTGGGTCTTTCCCCAGTTATCAGTCTCACCGTGCATTCATGATTTAATGCATCTATTCTAAATCTTACAACTATTCAAACTATTATCAATTTGTAAATACTTTTCACCAAACTGTTTATCTTGAATAGTTGTATATAGAATTGCTTTGGTCGCCGTTTCATAAGTCTGGTAGGGGTTTGCCTTCCTTCACTTGGTTAGATCACAATGCATATATCTGATCATAGATTTACAAAATTTAGGTCCTCGTTTTTCTTGCGTTTCTTCTCACTTGTTAACTTTTCTGAGAGAAAAGCTAAAAGCCCCGCAACGTTTTTTGGAAAATTAGTAAACCCTCTGACACCCCCCCACCCCCCGACTTTAGTTTGTTGTTAAATCCCTATTGTGAAATGACCATTATACCCTTCCCTCATTTTTAAAAAAAATACTGAACAAAGATCATCTTCCTCTCCACTCTATCTCTACCCCTAACCCTAATGGTTGCCACTACTTCTCCTCCTCCCCCAACACCCGATTGATTATGCGCTAATATTGAAAGCAGTAAAAATGTAAAGCTAAGTTCCTACTTTAAATTACTTAGCATACAAAAACCCTGATTTGTAAGGTCAAAACCCTAAATCTCATGAAAATTGGAAAGGATAGTTATTTGTCGTCAAATTGGTAAGCAATAAACCACAATTTAATTCCCTAATCAACATCAGAGCCTTATTAATGCTACTATCATTAAAAGAGAAATTAGATTTAACTAAGAAAATCAATGAAAATGTGTTCTTAAGTGGGATCAACTGAAGAAGAGTGAAGGAAATTATTACCTGAGTTGAACAGAACACAAAGTAAGAAGAGGAAAACAAAACTGACATTTCTAGCGATCATGTCTGACCCAGACCTTGTCTATATCACTTTTCTTCACGAGATGACCTGGCGAAGACATAGATGGTCAACTATAAACTTAATTTGAGGTACTGCCCAAACTCCCATAGGATAGTGTCTATTATTCTTTGCATGAACTATGTCTGCTTTAATCAATTATTAGACACATCAAAATATTGACGATCTGATCTTCTCATTCATTAGTGTATCACGTCTACTAATTACGGTGATTACAACTCATAAGACTTGAGGATCTTCACACAATAGTAAATATCCTTGTCAACACTAGACGACTAATAATTTACCTCACAACAGTCCTTGTACAACATAAGTTACTCGAACATGTGACCGTGTGCTAACCTAGTGGCATTTCACCTCTAATCTCTCTGACCTATAGAGATCTCTAAGAAAACACATGACAACTTTAACATGATTTGTCACTGTCAACAACAACAACAACAACAAAGTCTTTTTCCTAACTAGTTGGGGTCGGCTACATGAATCCTTGGTTTTCATTCAGCTCGATTTAGCGCAATATATTCTGTAAGGCCATAAGCTTTCATTTTTTTTCTCACCGTTTCCACCCAAGTAAGTTTAGGTCACTGGCACCAAACTATAAAGTAACTTGTCGATCACAAAGAAAGAACGTGTAGCTGATGTCTACCATGCATGATACTCTTCATTGTGAATAACTGACTTCACAATGCATGCATAAATATATAAAAAATAAACAGAGTATATAAAAAAATAAACAGAGCAGGATTGTGATATTATGAATTCTACAAAACCATAAATAAAATGTTTGACATAAATAATATCCATTCAGATTTGGCATCATGGGCTCATAAGTTCAAAAACAGTATGCTAGGTTTGCTTAGAGAGCATGTTCACCTCCATGGTGGAGTTTTGAATATCAGTATAGAACTGGTTTGCAATTGGATGAAGGGTCCTGGATGGCGCTATTGTCCACTCAGGAACTAACTCAGTTTATTTGTTTTTGGATCTCTACGTTCAAATTTTTTGTTGAACTTTGTTTCAGTTTGATGTTTCCTTCATGCTGCATAGAAAAAGATTTTGTAAATTCCTTTAAATCTGCCCTTAAATAGCTACCGCTTAAAGTTCCTCTTAAAGACCTGAACGGTATTCTAAACTCATGACATTTGACCAAAAGTAACTTCCTTGGTGAGCTTTATTTATTTATTTATTTATTTTATTAACTGTTTTCTTGGAAATTGTCTTGTTGAGATTAATTTAAAGAGTTTTATTGTCTTCAGTTTCTCATTTTGCTTTTATTTGGTGAATACTCAAAAAGTCTCTTAATGGTGTTAAAGAATGAGGTGTTACTAACAACTTAACAATTCTTCCAAGTTTAAATTTATCTGGCAAGAATAAACAAAGTTTCTAAAATGGAGTTTGTGAAGCTTGTGCCCTTACGTATCGTCCCGAAAGCTTTGAATCTTTTCTCTTCTATCATATCCGTTCAATCATACCATTCATCAGTGCACATTTCTTTTCCTCCTTGTGGGCTGAGTATTGTGTTTGTTGTGTAAGGTAGCTTCGATGGAAATTCTCTGAAGGTAGCTGAACTGTTGTTTAAAAATGGCTTTGAAGCGGCATATGCAGTCAAAGGTGGACTTAGAGGAAAGGATGGGTGGCAGGTTAGCTCATATCATATACTCAGTTAAAAAGTCTCTTACTTTACAGCTCATCATTCTCTTAACATCTTCAAACCATGGTCTGAAATCTCAATATCATTCATTATCACCCTGTCTTTTGTTGGGAATATCACATATACTGGGAGTATTTGTATGCAAATTAAGTACCTTAGTATTGGCTAATATCTGTGCCATGCTTGAAACTTTTCATAGTTCTCAGTTTAAACATATTTCTTCTTTAATAATGATGTTGGAGATGGTATGGATATTGCTGTTGTAGGAAATTCAAGAAACCCTTCTTCCTCCTTCAGTGCATGTTTACCCAAGAAAGAAGAAAAGCAAGACGTCAGTGCAGTTTGAGATGGGAGGAGTAGGTGAGAACACTAATAGTGGCAATGGACAAATACCAAATTCGTCCAGCAAAATTCTGGGAAATTACCAGAATAGTAAAAAAGGGTGCTCAAAACCCGTGGAAACATCTCAATATGAAAAAAAGCGTAATGGTAAACCGTTGTCACCTTATGCAAAGGTTAGTGATCTTGCCTTCATCCTTGAAAAGATTCACTTGTATGTTGTTGAATAAAAGATATTTGCTATAGGTTACCATACTGATGATTTGAATTTAAAACTATTTCAAATATGCATGTTGGAGTATTTACTGTATTTTACATAGTTTCAAAGATTATATGACAAGAAAATTTAAATGGAAATTTGAAAATGTTTAACTCTTAAGATTTCTCTCCAAGTTAGGGTTTAGAACCACAAGAAATACTGATATTCTAATACTATGTAGTACAGGTACTTCTAACAAGGAGTTATACGCGTACTGGCCACATGCCACACACCGGCACTTCATGGACACTTGGTTGGACACTCGTCATGTGTGTCCCAAATTTCATAGTACATCATATATGTTGGAGTTATTAGACACTTCTCTAACATTTTTAGAAAACATAATCAACAATTTTTTAGCCCATATGCTTCTTATACTAATTAACTTTTAGTATGCACATCTTCAATTTTATAGTCTAGTGTGAACTATTATCACTTTTTGTGGATATATATATATAGAAAGAGAGCACTGATCAGGTGCGAACTGGTTCACACCTGATCATGTGCGAACTCGGCCGCTAGTCGTCCGATCAAGATCGGATCATGATATCCGATGCAAGATCGGATGGCTAGCGGCCGACTATGATGCACGGGTACTCCAAAAGTCCCCCCGTATCAGAATCAGGTGCGTATCGGGTGCAGATACGCACGGGTACGCTCCGGATACGCACCCGATATGTATCTGGAGTGTTTTTAATTAAAAAAATACAAGATACGAGTTTGGATACGTTCGGGTGCGTTTGGGAATGGGTGGGTGCGCTCGGGTACGCCCGTTAAGGGGAAAATATATATATATATAAAACTGTTATCTGTCTCTATCTCTTTCTCCATCTCTCTCCAAAGTCCAAACAGATCGCCTCCCCTTCTCTCTCTTCGAACCCTAAATTCCCAAAAAAAAATTTCCCCTCTAAAATCGATCCCGGTCTCTCCCCAAAATTGATCCCCTCTGCCTCCTCACGCCTCCGCCTCGACGTCGCACGCTCCTCGACGCTGTCTCTTCTCTCTCTCCTCGATGTCTCCTCCTGTCTCTCCTCGCCGTCTCGTCCTCGACGACTTCCTCCTCTCGATGACCTCCACTGCCTCACACTCTCTCGCTCCTCTCGACGGCCTCCACTGCCTCACAGTCGGCCGTCAAATCTCACAGTCGGCCGTCGGCGTCAAATCTCACAGTCGTGCGCCTCTTTCAAGGTTCGATCTTCACTTCTTCAGTTCTTCTCTCTCTACAAAAAACAGATTAGTTGAAAATAAATTAGATTGAGAAATATGAAATTATATTGAGAAATATACAAAATAAATTAGATGTTAGTATGTTCTCAATAAATTAGACGAAAGAAATTGTTAGTTTTTGTTAGCTATAAAAATATGAAACTTAGACTCACAGTTGTTGTTAGCTTTTGTTAGCTATGAAAATTAGACTCACAGTCACAGTCACTGTTAGTTTTTGTTAGACATATCTCCAATTTTTGTTAGCTATGTTCTCAATAAATCTCACAGTCACTGTTAGCTATAAAAATATGAAAATATGAGAATAAATTAGACGAAAATAAATTAGATGTCACTGTTAGCTATATTGTTAGTTTATGATTTCATTCTAATTGTTATGTTTTTAGTTATAAATTGTAATACTTGTTTATTTTCATTGTAGAATTTCTTTGAGAATGACTTCTACGGGTGCGAGTAATATACCTCCTAATAAGGAAGATCCCAATATGGTATAAGAGAGACGAAGATCCCAAAAATGTCGTATGTGCAAAATAGAGGTATGGTAACATTTACAATTTCTAGTTTACAATCATTCATGTAGTTTACAAACATAATGTATAATAAATTTATTATTTTTATATTCAACGTACCCTTAACGTACTCGTATCCTAAATTTTTGAGAAATCACGTATCCGCGTACCCGAGTCGTGTCGTACCCGTATCTCGTATCCGTGTCTGTGCTACATAGGCGGCCGAGTTCGCACCTGATCGGGCTGCTATATATATATATATATATATATATCATGATCAACAAATTGTATTGTTCAACATCTGTTTTATTCAAATTTTGCATAATTTGAGGTAATATTAAGTTATGTTGTATAATATTATAGTTGTGTCATCGTGCCCTACTTTTTACAAATTTGGTGTGCCATACCCGTTCTTGTACCCGTGTTGGTATCTGTGTTTGTATCCATGCTTCATATCTTTAATACTTCAATACTCTATCCCCAAGTTGGAGTAGAAATAATGTTGGTGCCAAACTTGAAAAGAAAAGAAGCAAATAGTCTTGTAATAGAGAGCAAGTGAGTGAGGTCGAGACCGAGCATAAAACAAGCTTAAGAGTGAATGAAAGTGTTCTCCAATGATTTAAATGTGAGCAAGTGGAGATATTGTAGATCCGTTAATAAGATTGGAAACATAAGTGACCTAATACTAAAATCAACTAAAAACAAGCCAACAAATGCCAACCAATACCAAATTCAAGAAGAAAAAAAAAATTTAGTATATAAAAACCTTGTAAGAATGAGGTCCAACAAACCTTAAAATAAGAGACGCTTGAAAACAATAAAGGATAAAAAGAACTTTGGGAGTGAAATCAAGGCAAGTAATATCCATGAGAGTATAAATTAAAATAAAAGTCCCAAGTTAATAGGTTGGAGCTGAGACAAGGTAGGATGAAAAATTTAGATGAGATCCATTTGCCCACTAAAAAAATGACATGCACTGAATGCATCGAAGAGTATTTCTAAGATCAAGTGTTCCAAAATCAAAATGTTAAACAGCTTCTCCCAAAAAATGAGTAAGAAACGCAAGAGAGGGTGATGAGTCTGAAAAATAAGAATGGTTCAGGATGTTGGCTAATATAAAGAATCGATTAAATCAAAAGATTAATTCAGGATGATGCTTTAGAATGCTCAAAATTGAGAGCAAAGAGTGCTCTGAAACCCTTTAAACTAAAAGTAAGAGAATTTATATCACAAAAATTTCAGTTTATTAAAAAGTTACCTAATCATTTAAAAGCAACAAAATTAAACCTCACTCAATCCATGATCCCCAAATAAATGGAAGCTACAATATCTTGTTGGTACCAGAGATGTTACACTCGATGAGGAATAAATGAAGTGAAGATGAACTCATGATATGGAAAAATCATATGATATATGTGGTGGGACTATATTGAGGCATGCATCAACAGTTTTGTCTCCGTGCGATGTTTGTGAAGATGGTGATAAGGTATGTGCGGGGTGCTTCATTTTTAGTATTGGTCAATGAGAGGCCTACTAGCTGTTTTAAGTCGACTATGGGTTTGAGACAAGGAAACCGCTTTTTCCTAAACTTTTCATCATTGGTTCTGAGCTTCTAATCAGGAAGCTAGAAAGTGCTAAAAATTAGTCTAGGCTAACTGGTATGCATATGGCGGAGCGAGGAAGATGTGTGGGAGACTAGTAAATTCTGATTGTCAGAGCCTCGGTCCAAGAAGAGTTAGTTGTCAATTCCATTAAACATTATTGTGATAATAGTAGTTAGTTAATTTTGAGAAATCTTACATTATTTCTTTGGAGTGAAGGTTGGTTGGAGAGTTAGAAGGAGGTATTGTGGAAGTTTCACTGTATGAAGGATTCCTTTAAATATCTTGGTATTATAGTGTGTGCTACATAGAGTTGTCAACGGGCCGAGTCGGCCCACTAACCAAATGACCTGGCCCAAAAATTTGATGGGCCCAAACCGAGCCCACCCGACTAACCAGCTCGATAGTAGCTAACGGGGTTTGGATACCTTCTCACGTCCGTAGGCCCGAGCAGCCTGGACCAATATTGCCCGATGCTTACCTGACCTGGCCCAACCTGAGGCCCGTCACAAAATACATTTTTATTTTTTTGGAAATACTTTTTTTTTGTTGCTTGGGTGGGTTTCAGGATCATGAAAATGTAAATTGATAATGGTATGTTTTCAACTACTTGGTCAATTCATTTGAAATACACATACAACTTAAAAAATAAACTAAAAAAAATAATAATGGCCCAACTCGGCCTGCGAGCCCGCTCGATCGGCCCGACCCGGGTCACGGGCATCGTGTCGGGTTTGGACACCCCCTTCAATCTTTGGCCTGCCCGGTCCGGCCCGAAAATGGTCCTCTACTTGTTGGCCTAACCCATGACCCGCTTGACCCTACCAAATCTGGGTTGCGGGCTTGCCCTGCTCGGCCCATTGACATCTCTAGTGCTACTAGAATTTTAGGAGTGAGTTTTGATCCATTACTGAAGAAAATTAGAGGCAAGATGTGTGGGCCGAAAGCAAAAGACCTTGTTGTTTAACGGCATATCATCTCGATTAAGTTTGTCCTTCCGTCCATACCTATACATATTTTGTCTAGTGTGTGGGTTCCGAAATATGTTATCAAAAAATTGGAAGTTTAATTGCATAAATTCCTTTAGGGTTGTGCTACTAAGCATGAGGGATTGCAGTTAGTGCCATGGGAGCTCATATGTAGCTTGAAGGATGAGGAGGGGCTTGGATTAAGAGATCTTGACTATACTAAATAGTCAGTAATGGGCAAGCAATTTTCACGTATTATTGGCAGGTATTCTAGTCCATCTGCGCACTTATTAGAAGGAAATATAAAGTACAAGATGCTAGTAACTGCAATTTGAGGAGTGGTAGTTCTTCATCCTGGATGACTATTTGTCGGGGAGGTGATGTTGTTCGAGGAGGATTGATGTTGATATGGTAGGACATCAATGTTCGATTGATCACTAGGTGGGGTCAACGCCTTTGAATAGGCATGTTTCCTACTTTTTCGATCATGTGAACTGGAGGTCTATGTGAGTTGGTGATTTAATAGCATCCAGAGATTGGATGGAGAAACTCAAGGAGTTATTCTTGAAAATTTGTGCGAGTAAATTTGGAATCTCCCATGATAAGGCTCTGATTGGCATTTGCTTTAGAAGAGTCCAAAAGCAGTTTTTGTTTAAAATTATAAAGTACAAGATGGTAGGAACTGCAATCTGAGGAGTGGTAGTTCTTCATCCTGGATGACTATTTGTCGGGGAGGTGATGTTGTTCGAGGAGGATTGATGTTGTTAATATGGTAGGATATCAATGTTCGATTGATCACTAGGTGGGGTCAACGCCTTTGAAAAGGCATGTTTCCTATATTTTCGATCATGTGAAGTGGAGGTCTATGTGAGTTGGTGATTTAATAGCATCCAGAGATTGGATGGGGAAACTTGAGTTATTCTTGAAAAATTGTGCGAGCAAAATCTCCCATGATAAGGCATTGATTGGCGTTACTTTAGAAGAGTCCAAAAGCAGTTTTTGTTTAAAATGAGGTGTTTGACAATTTTTTTTAGATAAATCTTTTTGGGGGCAAAGAGATTCAAATCCTTCATTTTTGCTCCAAAATCCGGTTGCACTAAATTGAGGCTTTTATCTTTTTAAAATACTCTTTTTCTAACCTAAATATTAGAGAAAAATAATTTTCATGCTGTTTTTCTTTGTTCTCGTTCTTTCCTCCGCCTTTCTTCCGCCTCTCTTATTCTTCATCGTTGTTCTCCTTCTCTTTCCCCCCTCTCAAACCTCCATCCTCTCACCTCCCTCTCCCCCTTTTCTCCTTAGACCCTCCATCCCCTAGCTTCTCTCCTCTCCCCCACTTTATCCTCAAATTTACCATCTCCCCACCTCCCCCTCTTTATTTCCTCACCATTAAAGTCTCCCTCTCGTTTCTCAACCCTAAAATCATTTTTTTTCTCGCTTTTTTCAACTCTTTCATAGATCTATTGTTTAAATAGGTAAAATCTTATAATTACCAGGATGATACAAATATTTCAATTCATATTACCTGATAAAATATAAAAAAACCTCATTATACTATTTATGCAATATAAAAAACTATTAAAATTGAACAGAAAAATACTTTAGAAAATTTTAATTTTTATCATTTCTATTATGTTACAAGAGGTTTTCCAATTTTTATTATTAAAGATTTTTTGTAATCTCACAACAATTATACAAGAAATATTTTACCAAACAACTATTTATCTTATTTATCAAAACAAGTTGTCATTCAGACAATAGTTTTATAACTGTCGTTGTCAAACAGTTTTGGTTACTGAAAATGGCTTTTTGCTCCAGCTCTTATGGGCCACAGCTCTTTGGGGCCACAACATTTGTCAATAGCCTTAAGGAGATGTGAGACTAGTTATTGTGGTTGAGAAAACCATTAATACAATTCTTTACCAACATAACATATGGGACGCTTATTCCATCCAATAAATTGAGGATTGGGCACGAAATAGAAGTGGGTATGAAAAATTAGAGCATCAGAGCGTGAGGCTGCGGGTTTCGAAAGGACACATGAAAGCGTGTGAGAGTGCGGGTTTGGACAGGACACCAGTATGTCCTTGCCAAAGCATTTCTTGCTCGAAGGGGGGTTGATTTAGGCCTTTGTTGTGTTAGATGCACTCACGACGTTGAGGATTTGTTTCACCTAATTGTTGGCAAGGTGGAGTTAGGTTGTGGGAATTCGAATGGTCGAAGGGAGGTGAAATGGCATGCTCCTGAGGTGACTGGTTGAAAGTCAACTTTGACGGCTCGATGGATGATAAGGTGGGGGAGCAACGACATATATGATCTATGATGAGTAGAGTAGGCTAATAGCGGTAAGAGGGAAGTGCATGAATGATGCTCGCGACATCAATGAATTGAAGTTGAGAGGGGCATGGGGCTTGGGAGGGTGTTGGGCCTGTGGTTCAGTAGTTGTACCACAGTAGTTGCAGCATGTCTTTAAAGTTTGGATTGAGTGTGATTCACTTGTATTCTTAGATGACGAGGCTATGGAGGTGCCTAATCTCGTTGCTGACATGAAACAAATTGGGAAGGGCTCGCTGTCATGAAACAATTTGGGAAGGGCTTGGTGGAAATTAGAGTCTCACATATATACTACGGGAGGGCAACTAGGTTGCTAACTCGTATAGAGGTTCAAAGAAATATTTCCAATGGGTGGTTTTTGTTTTTGCAGAGGCGGATGCAAGGGCTGTTTGTTATGTATGAGAATAAGTTTTGTACTCTTGTTTTTCTAATTATTAGAAGAAAAAATTCTATGAAACTCTAAAGCCCACTCTAACAAAGTTCGGTTCCTTATTCATCAAAACCTAGTAACCACCCTTAATTCAAAGACCGACTCTCGAATGGCAAGTAGAGAGATAACTTTGACAACAACAACAATGTGGAGGACATGATTGATGATGATAAACGTAGAATGACAGAGATGGCAGATTTATAATTTCTGGGGTAACAAGCAACAAATGAGGTTCATATGGCAGTAGCCTAAGATGGGTGCTTATGAAAGCCTTTTTGCTTCTTTATGTTCTGGATCTATTTCTGCATTCAAGAGAAAGAGGAAGGTGATAGACAAGCGAAAAGAGGAAGGCCCTAGGATCGTTCTAACGATGTTGTCATGTTATTAAGCGATATATTGGAGACATAGTTTTATTTATGTGTTAATACTGAGATACAAGGAGGCATATATGAAGCTTATAAAATATTTGCTCTCCAAGGTATGCTTACAGCCCACTATATCTTATTACCAAAATAGCCCTACTGTAACAGTCTAATATGAACAATTATGGCTTTCTTATCATTTGTTATCTAGTCAAACTTTAGTTGTTTTTGTGCCTCTCGTAGAACCTTAATTAATTTGTAAGGGCACTATGGATCTTCGCCTATTAAATTCAAGTATGTCATGGGTATACATATATTTTTGAATTTTGGAGATGTCTAGGCCTCGAACTTAAGATCTCAACTTAGCCCCAAATTTGTACTCCACTTTTGTACCATCCAAGACACTGCTCGATTTGTCACGAGTATATCATAATTTATACAGACTATACTACAATAAACAACAATTTTAAAAATTAAAAAAAATGCTTGTTTGAGAACATCTTTTTAGATCATCTATCAGTTTTGCCTACAATTGAACTTTTGAAGAAAATAAATTATAACTACTAAAATGCCGTTGGAGATTGCAAATTGTAAACAAGTAATTACAAATTTTTTTTCCAAACAAGTTCCCAGTTAAATAAATAGGTAAAATTTTCACATAACCCTATTGAGTTTGTCACCTTTGGCACATATCCCTACCCATTTCCATTTTTCATCAACCTGTCCTACCGCAGGTAAACATTCTTTGCTACCAGACTAACATCGTTAGGTTTTACATGAAATGACAATTTTACCTTGTGAAAATGAGGAGGGTTATTTGCTAAAATCTCAACTTAGCCCCAATTTTCACTACCTTATTTCACTAAAAATATTTTTAGACAAGTCCTCATATAATTAGGCACTTTCTGCAAACAAATCCTCAATCTCCGCTATCTCTCAAACCTATTACAAGCGAAACAAACCCAGACACGAATCTGAACCATAAATCACATGTTTCTTCTGTTCTCTCCTTGCCCTTTCTCTCAAACCTGAATCTTGCCTACGCTCCTCACTGTTGTTTTCTCTCCTATCACCTATTTATCCCGAATGGCTGGTCTTCTTCGTTCCTTTCTCCTCTCACTCCTTCTCTTCACTCCTCAAACCCGTCTTTGAACCTTAACCCAAGCCAAACCAATTTTATCGTCACTCCTCTCTCTCTCTCTCTCTCTCTCAAACTCAAATTTAAACTCTAACTCAAAATCACCCCGTAAAGAAGCCCTCTTAGAACCTTAACTACTTAATTAATTCCAGAGGTAATTTAAGTAGAAGAAAAATGTTAATGATGTCACATGACAACACCTGATACGAGAAACAGAGTAGGATTGATCACCTAACGGAATTGAACAGAGTATGGTTGAGCAATCAAATGTGAAACTTGGTAGGGTTAATGCAAATGGTGACAAGGTTTATGTAAAATTTACCCTGAATAAGTTTAACTAAACTTTGTTATTTAATTGAAAAGAGATGATTTTTATATTATGTTATATCAAACACGATCTAACCTTTTATGGGTTAAATGAGGAGAATACTCGTAATGTGTAGCCCCCCTTCTCTCGGAAGTCAACTTCAAAGTAACTCTAAATAAAGGATAAGAATGAACGTATTATGTACAGGGTCGGCCCTGGGGGGGTGTGCATGTGGTGCAACCGCATAGGGCCCTCGATTTTCAAGGGCCCCAAAATTCAGTATACTATATGAATATTAAGTAATAAAAATACTATTGTATTAACAATTAGCATTGTAGCTTAGTTGGTTAAGAATCACCAAGTAGGTTATAAACGGTCGTGGGGTTTGAATCAAGCTGGTGGTTTTTTTTTCTTTCTTTTTTTTCCTGGCAATTCAAATACACACTGTCAAACTAGGAGTTTGACGAAATTTTCCTGTTTAGTGAGCTGGCTACCCGAATAAATAATGACCTAACTTAATTTCCAAGTTAGTGCTAAACCCTAACTCTAATCCCTATTTTCTATAACTGTTTTAAATTTCCTCCAATACGGCCGAAATTTCGGCCGAAATTTTGTTTCGGCTAGCTTGCCGATACGAAATCACAGATTTCATACTCTATCGTTTTGGACCGAAATGTGTAGATTTCAGTCAAAATTACTGAAATATCGGTCAAAATATTGCCGAAATTGGCGAAATATCAGTCGAAATACACACAAATATTATTGTGAATATATTAAAAAAATTTGTTTACTTTTTGCATATTTGTCTTTCAATGTAGGATCTTAAGCTAAAATAATGTGAGGATTTCGTATCGCTATTGTTTGTATATATGCAAAGTCAAGTAAGTTTATTTACTAATAATTTTTTTCAAATCAATGCAAATTAAATTTAGTTATATACTTATATTACATTCTCTTCTATATTATTGTTAAATTATGCGAAGATTTATCGTAATTGATTCATGTCATTATTTACATTATACAATATTTTATATGATAAATGACATGTAGGACATATAATATCTTATTTAGCAACAATTTTTATATATATTGAGTATAGGAAATGAATATCTGATATGATCACATTTTTTCGAGATCTCCTCCGATATCTCCGATCCGAGACGAAACACCCATTGCCGAGACGAGTCCGAAATCCGAGATTTAAAACCATGTTTGCTATAAATACCCATGCGGACGCTCAAAATTTTCAACAAAATGAAAAAAAACCGTATTCTTCATAACTATTTCACTTTCTCACAAATAAATCAAATGTTCAATCTTTATCATTTTTTCATTGATACAATATCATTTCTCTCACTTTCTGTAATTGATTATCATCCTCCAAACTCCAAAGTTTGCGATTCTCAAAGGTAATTTGCAGCGTTTTTTTTTTTTCATTTTTCCATAGATGTTATTCAATTGAGTTAATTCTTTGTGCAGATATAGGTTTATCAGATTTAGAGGGGTCTAAACATATTGAAATAGGTAATTAGAATTGCCTTTTAAAATGTACGTTTGTTTGAAAATCTTAGTTAAATTTTTACATGGAACAATAAACCATAAAACAATAAATCGATAATAAATTTTCTTATATTAGGGCCCAATTTTAAGTTTCGCACAGAGCCTCTGATTTCTTAGAATCGGGCCTTATTATGTACATTGCTTGTGTCAATGTAAAAAAATACTTTACTCTGTGAATACTCAGACATGACATAATGTATCAACAACAACTATTATACTACTGTACAATATAATTATTAATCTTTTGGCTTATACCTTCTATAAGCAACTGCGATCTTTTTCTATTTCTCCCTTGTCGAAGAGATTATTTTTCGCTAATTTTCAAATAGAAGTGATGACATTGAAAGATTTCATGCTAAAACTGGAAGCTACAGTGACTTCTATAAGGTGCCCACCTGCATCACTAGGCAATTGATAAGTACGCTTACCTCTAATCTCAGAGCTAGAGCTAACCCAATGTTTGCATGCCACACATAACCAAGAAAAACATGCAATAAGGAGTGCTCCTCTTTTTTTCACTGTTTGCTTCTCCAAAAATATCTGACCTTTTTCTACTCACAGTTTAACATGGTATAACTATGTCCTTAACTATAGTACTCAAAACTGAAGATCCTTTAAACATATAAATTGTTGACCTGAATGCTTGAAACTGTTGTCTACTTTGATGCAGTACCCGGAGTTGAGACCACCGTCTTCTCCCACTCCACCCAAACCCCAAGCTTGATGCAGAAATACGAGTGAGGTGGCTTATAGTCAGCATTTATTACATTCTTATTGAGTGTTTTTTTTTTTTTTGAAATAATTCTTATCGAGTGTTACCCTTGAATTGATGTAGAGAGATTGTGTTGCTAAAAACGAACTACAATCTGCAGGAATTTCTTTGTGTTATGGTTATTTTGGAACGTTGAACATTCGTGGGTTTATTATTAAAGTTCATTTGTGAAGATGAATTTTGGTTGTAGCTATTTGTGAATTTTGACGGCATCTTGATTAAATAACCACAATGTATCTAAATACTCTGATATCAATTCCTTTGCTAATATTGGTACAATTTTCGGTGTCTATGATATGTTCTCTTTGTAATCAGAGGGTACATGCGATTTGTTTGGATAATTTTGGTATTTTGAAATATATAATACCGTTGTGTACACCGAAAAGATTTTGGTAATTTATGTTAGAGAGTTGGTGGATTTTCAAGTAAACATTTTCCCTTCGTAAAAGACATTTTTAATCTTTATTTGCTTTTCAACATGAACAATCTCTACTTATAAAAATCACATATAATTCAGTTCTTAATGAAAAATTGATTTTTGGATTCATAGAAACTTGTCCAACTCTACTGCAAGTTTAGTTTAGGTAAATGTTGTTTAATTTGACTATTAATTTCTTGACCTAATTTGCCATGTTGGTTCGGAATATAAAATCAGTAACTTGACATGCTTAAAAAAATCACAGAATATAAAGAATTGATCACATCATATGTATTGATACTTTAGATGGATTGAAGAGTCAAGAAGAGTGAAGGGGGGGGGGGGGGGTAAAAATCACAATTGGAAGAGGGGTTTGAGTTGGAACTCGTAGAGAACACTTAGTAAAGGGGTTGAAGGTGTGATGTTTATCTTTGTGAGAACTAAAATTTGAGATAGATTTGGTGGTTGAGTTTCATTTTCTTGTGTCTTCTTTAGGTTTTGTAATACCCTGATTAAGTATGCACACTTACTGATATACTCATCATACTTAATCACGTAATTTGAATGTTAACCAATCATGGAAGACACTCCTGACAATCTGCTAACTGTGAAGGCATAGAAAGGCACTCCGTGATGGAAGGTATTTCTCTTCATGATAAAACTAGTGTAGGTACCTCATATGACTTGCAGCGAACAAATTAATTTTATGGCCATGACATGTAAAGAAGGAACATAGTGTTAGGGAATTCAGCGCAACAGAAGTTTTAGCGCGATAAGTGACAACCTATTACAACAAACAACCAAGCAAACGCATACCATACCAAACATAGAAGCACACAACTTGTTCCGGTTTGGCGAACCTAATCCGGGAGAGAAATGACTGACATTTTATTCAACTAGAAACGACATCAGAGTTACAATACTCTTACCAAGAATCTACCTTTCTCTCAAGCCTCAATAGAAGATACTCTGTTGTTTACAAGATAAAACTCTCAGATGAAGTACACACATCTCAATGGAGGCACAATAATTATTTATAAAAGTCTATGATACCTATGTTTAAATCTCCATCATTATCTCTAAACATGTATATCACAATTCATGTTTATGTTCGAACAACTTCATGTATATCCCAAGCCGAAACCAAAATTTAAATGCCAAACTAGGACTCCTTCATAACTATCTGTAGTACCCCAGATTTTTAAATAATGTTTTTAAGATTTATAAATGAATTAAAATGATTTTTGGAGATTTAATAAATATTTTTCCTAAAGATTTACCCTTTTTACACGTGTGAAACACGTGCAAATATTTTCTTGGAAAGTTCAAAGTCAAAAATTATTTTGGGAAAACTCATTATTTATTATTTTAGATTATTTGTGTTTTTTCTAGATTTTTCCGATAATTATTGGACCTATTTGCAAATATTACAAAAAGAAGGATTTTTGTGCAAAATTACCAATTGGGGGTGAAAATTCCAGATTTTTGGATTTTTGGGCTGGGTATAATGTCTAGTCAACTCAAGGTTAAAAAGTTTACTTTTTGTTTTGATGAATTTGGTTTATTTTACAAGTTTTGATGAAAAAGGATCTTTTAGCAAATTTACCATTTAAAGGGGTAAAAGTGTAAATTCGTTTTCTGAGTTTTTCAAACAGTGTCGGCTGACTTTATGATGGTTGTTTTTGTTTTTAAATCTCAAATAAGTTGGTTTATCAAGTTTCCAAGTATATGGATCTATATATGTAAAGATGTGTTTTAAAAGGAGTGTTTTTGCAAATGTGTTCAAAACCCTAAAATCTTGGATCCTGGCCTATTTAAGGGTGGAGTGCAGGCGTCTTTCGCTGCACAACACAAGGGATTTCATTATTTTATTTTCTTGGAGTTTTAAAGCAAAAGATCTTGGATTTCTTGTGAAGGAGAGATTTTTCGTATTGCTTTATTATCTTCGTTTGATCTCTTCAACAAAGTGAGTGACATGTTTTTTTTTTGTTTTTTTTATGTATGTTGTATGTGATGATCTATCTATTAGAAAGCATGCTAGGAGTTTGTATGATGATATATGAAGTTTTGATGAGTAGATGAATTAAAAGTGAATCCTTTCATGAAACTATATTATTGATAATTGAAACCCTAATTTGTTGACTTGAGATTGTTAGAGAACTGAATAGAAATCGTGAGTAGGATGCTTTCCTTCATATACTTGCTGCTTTAACTTATCATGATGTGTTTCTTGATGATATTGCATAAAAGTGGAGAAAAAGATTACCTTTACTTGTGTATAAATGCATAAACTCTATTTGGGGGCTTTTCGTTGAGTAGAAACTTGATTAGTGATTATTATAATTGCTCATATGCATGGACAAATTATTGTGAATGATTGTGGATGAGTTTGATGGCTACTGAATCTAAAAATCAAGTCTTGGAGTTTAAGATAGGGGTTTAGATTTGGATCTATGCATTATGATCAATTTGGGAATTTCGTGATTTTGTGGAGTTTTTACTTGAAATTGAATTTGCTTAAATACTAAGATTTAATCTGAATATTTTGTTTTTTTTAATTGATGGATTTGCGAAGTTTTCTTGGTGCATAAACATGTACAAACATTTTTATATGAATATCCTATTTTGCAGTTTTGAAGAAATTGAATCCTTGTGTGTTTTATGGATTTTTATTACATCTTAACTTATTTTGGCATTGGTATGGTTTGGAACATAATACGAAGTTATTTCGATGTATAATTGATTCTTAAAAACTCTATTTTTGAAGATGTATATGTTCATATCTTATTTTTGAAGAAATTCAACAAATTGATACTTTTATTAATTTGAAGTGGTTTTGATTTGTTTTGTGGACTCTTATATACCCTAGAAGTCATATTTGACCATATCAGAAATGTACTTTTTACATATTTTTTTTTATAAGGTAAAACTCCGTATCGGTTGAAATGTGCACAAACTAAAATTGCAGTTTGTAGGTACAATAGTCGACTTGTAAGTTTCGACAGTCGACTGTCGCGATCCTGGCTGCAACGTTTTCTTGAGGTTTTGGATTTTCACGCGGGACAGTCGACTGGCTACAGTATGCAGCCGACTGCCACTGCACTGCTTGATATCTTCTTGAGTTTGGATTTCACGCGGGACAGTCGACTGACTACTTTATGAAGTCGATTACTATTGCTCTGACTGATGTTTTCTTGAGTTTTCTGATGCTTCTTTTGAACGATTGTTCTTTCAATATTATATTGTTTTAAAAGATGTTTTGCAATGTTTACAGAGAATTATATGTTATTTACGATGGAGTTTTAAATGTATTCTTTTGGACCTTATTTGAGTTACACGTGCTTTCAAAGGAATTGATGTTTTGTGATATTCTACAGCATAAAAAATATGGTTTTCAGTTATTTAATAAATCTAATATTTATTTGGATTCTGGAATTTTATATAAGATTTGGATTTTTGTTGATTTAAGATGTTTCTTCATATAATCGTTTTGACGATGGATTTGTGAGTTTTATTGAAATTTTTGGTCTTGATGGATGAGTTGTGATTTCTCTAGGTGTTGAATGGGAGTCCTGTTAACCGACAGTTGAGATTTGTGAATTTAGACCTGCGGGGTCTTGGGTTTGTTTTGTGGAATTAAGTCCGGCAGGATACACTAACTCTAGAGATGAGAGTTTTTTGTGTTTTAATAATAACCAAGTTAAGGACAGGCACTAGTGGAAATGTGATGGAACTTGGAAAACGTAAGCATATGCACTTGGTCTGTTTAGTCCAATGGATGCGTTCTAGGACTGTTTGTTGTCTTGTCTCGAGAGGACATTTGTATGTTCGTGTGTCGAGGGTTTGCAGGCCTATTCACGGAGCATGCAGGGTGCATTCGTGTGTCGAGGGTCGGCGGGCCTATTCGTGGGATGTACTCGGTGTATCTGCACGTCGAGGGCCTCGCAAGCCTATTCGTGGGGTATACGGTTGGGAGGTGATTCTCTATGTTTTAGAGCTATTCTTACATGATGCTCGTGCGTCGAGGACTATGGTGCCTATTCGTGGAGTATTCTGGATCTTGTCTTCCATCACCGTAGTAGGATTAGTTGCATAACGAGGGATCTAACCCTATAAAGTGGAGAACGATAAGGGCTTGCACCGGACCTATGTAGTATGGAATGCATAGAATCCGACAAGTATGCATTAGAGAGTCAGCATATAGCATTGATATTTTCTTGACTTGGTTTTATGCATGTTGTTTTCTGTTTTCTACACTTTACACTTAGTCTAGTTTCACTTGTTGTTTTCATGCTCTACTATTTACTATCTTATATTCCTTGATGTTTTCATGCTTTACTTATTGTTATTTCTCATTTCATTTATTCTTGCTGTTAATACATGTTGTTGATGACTCTATGCTTTATGTTTTATTTATGTTGTTTTCTTTTATTTCACTCACATCGTTATGGTTGACCCCTGTAGTTTTGGGGGTTAGGGTTATCTCTAGCCTCATATTTTACAGGTAGGTGCTTGTAGCTTGAGATTTGGATGCTTATGCTGAATTGATGTTATAGATTATGTAAGTTTGTAAAAGAAAGTGTTGTAAGGAAAAGTTTGTAATTCAAGGTATTTTGTATTCCGCTGTGTTTTGTAAACAAGTGATGTAATAAAAGTTGAAATAAAAATTATTTGTGTTATTTACTATGTTTACTATTGCCATTGAAGTTGATGCTGAGAATTGTGTCACATATTTCTGAGATATCATATTGGAAATTCGGGGCGCTACACTATCCAATATCATATTTGATCCTTAACTATTTGGACTAATCCTAGCCTTCCATTTGCACTCAAAATTAGTATAAATACCCCCCCTCACTCATTCATATTTGCACTTGAAAAAGAATTGAAAAAAATTGAAAAAAAGAAAGAAAGACAAAATTGTGAGTAAAAGATTAGGAGTGTTGTGAGTTAAAAGATTGAGTGCTAGTTCGTGTGTGTTCATCTTCCAAGTTGGTCGGCCTACCATTGGAGCAAGAAGAAGGAGTCCAACACCTTTGAAGCTAGGAGGAGAAGCAAATTTGGTGGGTCAAGCTAGGAGGAGAAGGCTTCCCTTGTTCATTCTAGAAAATCTTTATGAGTTCTTGTTTATTTTCTCTCCATTAGAGGTGGGTGATTTTCTCGAACTTCTAACTAGATATCATGCTAGGGAATTGATTGGTAAAATTGTTAAGAAAACTCTAATTAATAGCCATATGTTGTGAAAATGAGACAAATTGCAAATGATTTGAATGCTTGTTAAAAAGAATGCTAATTCATGCAAGTTATGATTGTTATCTTAGAAAATACCATGCCACCATAATTTACATGTTGATATGTGCTAAATTAAGAAATTGTGCTTATAAGTTTAGTTAATTGAAATGAGAACCATGAAAAATGTGATTTTGCTAGTTTCCTTGTTAATGACATGAAAAAGGAAAAACTATTGCTGAAATGATTGTATAATAGTAATAAAAATAATTAAAGAGATCTAGAAAAATTTTTAAGTGCGAAATGGTAGAGAAACTATGCTTGTTTTCTAAAATTTGAAATTGTAGAGCAAAATGTAAGTAGAGAGTAAAATTATGATTTTTGGGTCAAAAATCAAGTTTTATTTTACTGAAATACTATAATTATATGGAAACTAAAATCTGGAGTTTTTGAATTAAATTGGGGAAGAAAAGAATTTTAAAATAGTTGTTTTTATAAAAATTCGAAGAGGACAGAGGCTCGAACTATAACCTAGAATCCCAAACCATATCAGGTTAGTCACTTGGACTTTTTGGTCATCGGGTGCATTTGGGTTCGCTTACTGTAGTCGTGGGTTGGTCTTGGGTCTCGGGTTCGAAACTGGGCATTAGCCCTTTTTGTTTCATATTAAAAAAATATCCGAAACTCGAGAGTTAATTCATATGGATTTAAACCCCTCTTCATATAACGTTGGTGCTCTAGCCTTTCAGGTTAGCAGTGGCGCCACAGTGCGCTGCACTGTAGCTGGTGGTGGCCTTTGGGTTGCGGGTTCAATTCCTGAGTTTGGCACTTAAAACAGTTTTGGGGTTTTTTGAGTTTTAATTCGATTTTTGGACTTTTAAAAATCCGAAAAATATATTATAATTATTTTAAAAAGGAATGGACTTCATGGAAAATATTTATACACTATTTTGACTTAAATTAAAGAGATTGAGAAGTAAAAATTGAGTAGAATGCTATAAAATTGACATTTGCACAAGTAAGAAAGTGTGATTTATTCCATGAGAAAATTTCTACCTAGTTTATAAAAAAGGATCTTGTATGAGAAAAATTATAGAGTGTTTATTTAGGAAATGTTACTCAATATTTTTCCAAGTCATGCATTTGAAAGTTAAATGAAAAAAATGATTGTGTTATTGAAGGAAAGAAATAATAGTACGAGAATTAAATGGATGTATTGAGATTAATCTCGAATGTGGAAGATATAAATCGAAGTTGAACTTTATGTATGAAATTGATTCATAGAAAGAAATGGAAATTATGTTTTGTTATGAAAAAGATTTATTGAGTATGAAAACTCAATTTTGTGATTATGAAGTGAAATTGAGAACTAGAGTGTAGCTAAGCCTCACACCGGCATTGACAGAATTTTTAAAACGAAAAGACCAAGATTTGTGGCGTGTTATATAAATGGTTAAGACCGGTATAGTGGGAGTGCTAACTCTAGGGGATTGATTTTGTTCATGATTCAAATAATTAAGGACTAGATACATAATGGAGTTGTAACGAAAGTAAGAGAAAAATACGAGTATGAAGGTCATCGGATTGGCAGTGTGAGAGTGATTCATAGACTGCCTGCTTGATGCGTCAAGTCATGGCGTGAGCACTACTCCAGAATTATCGTCCCGGTGGCGACGCTTGTGGGGTGTTTGGTGACTACAGGTCGTGCCATCGTTCCATGACGAAGGCTGAATTGTCCATAGGTCGTGCCATCGTTCCAAAACAACAGCAAAGCAATCCTATACTTGGGACCACTCAACCAAGCATCATATCAGCTAGATAGACCTTAAAAAGAGTATAAAAAAGGCGTCTAAGTCAACAACATAAACAGCCCAAAAAAACAGCAATATCAACAGTAAACACAGTGTCATTTCGGGCTCTTTTGAACACGTTTCAAGGGCTAACCAAGCCCGATCGTGCAGCAAATCAATCACACATTTAAACAACAATCTAAGCTTGAAATTGGACATTTAAAACCCCTAAAACAACAGCACTCACAACACTGTACAGTGAATGAGTGAGCCTCCAAGACAGTGAGCTATAACTTCAAAACGGTGAATCATACTCGTACAATTGATGCATTCTTGGGCTTAAATTACACTTCAATCTCCATGATAGTGGTTACTACTAAATACACAATTCTAACTACATTCTATGGTATGCAAATTAGGATCAAAAGTGAGTTATTGGCTTGATAGGAACCACAAAGAAAATTGTAACTTCTTGCAAAAAAACAATACAATAGCTTTTCATCATCTCGATTGGTATTGTGAGCTAGATTTCTACTCATATTTCATGTTATTATTTAAATACCAAATTCAAGCCAACTTATCCAATTGTAGCATGAGATTTGACGTTTAAAAAGAGTACTCTTGCTTGATACAACTATTAGGGAAATGTTCTACAAGATCAAAATTACGACCTTCTTTTTAAAAATATCCAAATCTTTTTAACATACCATTCAGAAGCATAAACAAACAATCAACCATACTTCATGTCCTACTTCTAGCAAAAAGAAATCATACGGGTTTAAAGAACACCCACCTTGAAGATAGGAGTTACTAGTTTTTCTTGTTGCTCCTTCTTGGTCCCTTAAACCCAACCTCAACCTTCTCCTTGCCTTCCTTCTCCCCAAAACTGAACCTAATGCCTTTGGAGAAGGAAAATAGCTTTCAAAAATGGGCTAATGGTTGACATTTCATGCCTTTATAGGCAGCCAAGATGGGGAGGTGAAGGGGCTTTGGTTGTTTTCCAAGGCAATGATTGCCTTGGAAACTTGCCAACTCTTTCCCCATGGTCTACAGACCTTCAAAATCTTTTGGAATGCCTTGGGCTAATCCAAACTTAGCTAGGGGTAGGGTGTGTCCGGCCAACTCTCCATCCCCCCCTCTCTCTCTCTCCCCCCTTATATATCTATCTATCTATACTATTATTAAGCAAAGCCCTATTTTGACAGCTTTTTACTATCATGCCCTCATAAACATAAAAGGCTAAAAAAAATATAGGGTTAATATCGGAGGTCAGAAATGTAATTTGAATGTATTGGAAAAATAATTAACATGCATAGATTTGCATGGCTGTCTGCATAGTTTTGAGAAAATAATTAATAGTATAGATTTGCATGTACTTGCATGCACAATTTATTCATCTATACTATTATTAAGCAAAGCCCCATTTTGGCGGCTTTTTACTATCATGCCCTCATAAACATAAAAGGTTAAAAAAAATATAGGATTAATATCGGAGGTTAGAAATGTAATTTCTATACTATTATTAAGCAAAGCCCCATTTTGGCGGCTTTTTACTATCATGCCCTCATAAACATAAAAGGCTAAAAAAAATATAGGATTAATATCGGAGGTTAGAAATGTAATTTGAATGTATTGGAAAAATAATTAACATGCATAGATTTGCATGGCTGTCTACATAGTTTTGAGAAAATAATTAATAGTATAGATTTGCATGTACTTGCATGCACAATTTATCCATAAATGTAATTTGCATGTATTAGGAAAATAATTAACATGCATAGATTTGCATGCCTGTCCGCATAGATTTGGAAAAATAATTAATAAAATAGATTTGCATGTACTTGCATACACAGTTTATTCATAAATGTAATTTGCATGAATTGAAAAAATAATTAACATGCATAGATTTACATGCCTGTCTACAAGTATAGATTTGCATGTACTTGCATGCACAATTTATTCAAAAGAAAGTTTCATCAAAGCCAGTAGGTCTAACACATGTATGCAAATATCAAAATGAATAAATTGTGCATGCCTGTCTGCATGCATGCATGCAACCTCTTCGGTGACCTGCCCCTTTCTCAAAATCCTACACACCTTTATAGACGTGCATCGCACGTGCATTATACTAGTATATATATATATATATATATATATATATATATATATATATATATATATATATATATATATATATCTTGGTTAGCTTGGTCCAATAGAGTCAAACCCTAGCTTCGGTTTAACCATACACATCTTTGTTAGTTTCAAAGCACAAAAAATAATTAGTTTCTATTCTTACTCAATTGCAATTGAGAAATACATTAACACGGACGACTCTCACACGTGAACAATTTAATAAATAAAATAGTTATTTGCTATTTTGAGGGTATTAAATGGAAAACATTATATAGATGAGAGCATGCGCATGTGAAGTTTAAGGGGTGGGTATGCGACCTCTCCTGAGAATGGCCTACAAAGCATAGAGCACTCCAGGTATGAGTTTAAACTATAGAGGAGGTAGATATGGTTGAGATTTGGTGACCTTACCGAAACCCTTATATGGTGGTAGGATTTGGGCAATTTGTTTTTGGAAATGATGAGTGGTCGCTGGGGACCGATGCCTTTTATGGTGGTAGGTTTGATAGTGGTTCCCCGAATATATTGGGGGGAATGAGGTCAATGTCAAAGGAAATCAATCCCAGCATATGAGTAGTATGTTTTGGGTTATTTGGCTTTGGACGTTGGGCGTGGCCGATAACGGCGACCGAGCCTTATATGGTGGGGAGATACTGAGACCGGTTATGCATGACTATGAGAGGGTCACCTGTTATGAATATGCTTGGGGATGTCAGTAGACCATTATGATTAATCCATATGTTATATGATTGTAAGGAAATCACCCATACTATATGGTAAGGGAATCACCCATCATTACTGCATTATAACGACCACTTATCAGAGCTGATGGTATTAAGACCGGTTAATTGTTTAGGGTGTCACCCCACAATTTTTGACATTACGACAGCCGAAGCCAATTGCATTGAGGCCGGTTGATTGTTAGGGGTATCACCCACAATTTTGGCATTACGACAATCAGTGGCCGAAGCCAAATGGCTGCTAGAACCACGTTGACAGTTGAATGGGGTCAGCCGGCCACTAGTTGATACATTATAAAGGAACTGGCCCACTATAATCTGACCGCTGACAAAGAAATGTAATGGCCTGGGGATCATCCAGGTGATAGTTTGATGCCACTCCGCCGCTGACGCGTTCTCAGGTGAACATGAGGTTGTGTGGCCAAAGGTCCCACCCGCAGAAATACCATAGGTGGATCGCTATGGTCCCGTTCGAGAGAGAGTGCTCGCATATGTAGGGGGCCTTAGGATTTAGAGTTTATACCTTGATAGGAAATTGTCGATCTTTGGGAAGAGCTTGAGTTCACTTGAGAATTTGCCAGAGTTTTGACTAAGTTTTTGTATATATTTTCCTCTACGTTTTTGGTGCATGTGGGAGGCTATTTATAATGAGAGAGGGCTTGAAGACCACATTATGGTCGGGGACACGTGGTGCTACCATGTAAGCCATGTCGCCCTGATAGGAGGACCATTTGGAAGTTGTTTTCTTACTGGTCGCTACGAGAGAATGGGTGGTCAACTAGTTAGTTGACTGCTTGAAGAGACTGTGAGTAGAGTGCTCGATTGCTGTGTTTTGACAACCACTAAGAGTTGGTTACATTAGTAAGAATAGAGGACTGTACCTCTTAATCTGAACCAAAATCGGTTGGGGAGCGGGATATTCTGCTTTTGCTGCCAAGTGTGTAGAATATTCTCCTAAGATGTCCGTAGTAACCACAGGGTAGGAGGTCTCCGAGTGCTACACGCATTGAGTTGGGTGGAGAATGGTCGTAGAAGACCGCTATAGAGGTTGCTGATTGGGGGTGTTGCGGCAAGATTTTTAGGGATCTATTTTTATCATTCAACAATGTCCTTGGTGTTAAGGTAATTAAAGGTATGGACTATCTTAGAAAGGGTACATTAAGCATGCTGAAGAGAGTCTTGTTGGATAACTCTCTTCGACGAATCTCACTACTGGGCTAGGGAAGTAAGTTGCATAAAGGACAATGTTCTAAATGCAATTGGGAGTTGAATCATATAACTGACAAGCCATATGCTTCAGAGTTAAGGAACAATTTGTATGCTCAAGTGTGTACTAGTCTGGATTGGCTTTTGCAATAAGTGTATTGGGCAGACCTCAGTCCAATGAAGGAAATGATCATTGGATAGTTGTTAAGAAGATTATAAGGTATTTACAGAAAATTAAAGGTTACCGGATCTATGTAGTTTCAATTGAAGTATACTTAGTTTCTTACAAAAGAGCATAAAGCTTTATTTTGATTCACATTACAATTTATTTACCACAATTATTTATACATATGTTTTGCTTACAAAAATGATTCAGTTTTTTCTTACATGTATACAATGTAGCTATCTGTTGTGAGGCACAAAGGAAAGGCTCGAGTTGATAACCATATACATTCAAGCATCATGTGCTTAGAAACATTGATTTAATGTGCCTATATATCAGTGGATGTATAAGTTAGGGAACATATAGACTTGAAACATACGCGAACATCTTGGTTATGAGACATAAGGGAATGATAAAAGTTACTCGAGCAATATTGTTACGAGAGGTTCATGTGTTCGAATTATCCACTAAGGGAACTAACAACTCTCAACTTATCCTCAACTTAGCAAAAACATCTCATGTGGTTGGAGTACTCCCGTAGTTTGATTGAGCATGGACTCCCTCTATTACTTAGAGAGCGAGGGGGATGTTCCAACTCTTTTGGTATGGGGATCACAACGGGCACAAGTTTGCCTGACATGTTGTTAACTTATTTCCTGCACGGTAAAGGTTTGATTCGTTTGAGATACTAATTGTAGTCTAGGTGGGAGAATGCAAGAATATTACCATAAGGTATGAACTATCAAACTCTATTAAGTCATGAGAAAATAATAGCAACAAACCAAGACTCGAATAAGGATGTGGGGTCGAGTCAGATGGACATGTTAGCCATACTGTTAATGGGTATTGGATAGGTTTGGTGGAATCGGGTTATTGGGTAAGTTAGGCCCATATCCAGAGTTTCTTTATGCTAGAACCCTTATATAAAGAGCATGTGGATGTTCTTTCTAACTACAACCATATCTAGAGATACAATGACTCAGTACCATAGAAGGGATTCTCATTCGTCTGGAACACAGTTGGGCCAGAGGATACATCTGCCTTTCAGTTATCAGTGAATCATCATGACGTTTGCTATGTGAACTATTATTTTGTATGTCAATCTCAATTTTAGGATTATAAAGTGAAGAAGAAGATAAATGAGAAAAGAAATAATAAAGAATATCAGTGGGGATCATCTTACTACCGAGGAAGGACAAGGAGAAGTAAGGTGGTGGGTTAGGAAGAGAGGTTGATTTTGAGATAAAATTCTGGAGAAGAGAGGAAATGGAGAAACAAAGAAGTAGGGAAGGATCAGACACACATGAACGTCTCAGAGTGCCCTCGTAGATCAGTTCAATGGGGGTAATTCCCTTTGATTTAATGGTCAAAAAAATTATCATAAAACATGAGGATTGTGTGTGCAATGCTCGTGGTAAGCACACGTGTGCAATGAAATTTGATCCCCCGCTAGGTAGCTATGAGGCTATGCTAAAAACAAATACCGCTTTATATAGATATATGACTAATTTACGACTTTCTACCCTCACATTTACCCTACTTTACAATTATATACCCCAAACTTTTTTCTTTACAACAACATACTTGTACTTTACAACCTTATACCTTCTGTTAACAACTATTAGTATTATAAACAGAATACTCTAACACGCACAACATGTAAATTTCTTTGAACATTTTTAGCCTTTGAAATTAAAAGAATATCATGTTATTTTTTCTTCTTCCTCTCCATTTCTCCAACTCCAAAATTTAGAAGCCAAACATTAACTTAGACCCCACACTAAATCCAAATATTCACTTTACCAATTCATATTTCAAAACTATAACCTAATATTCATTCTATCTCAAAAGCAAAATTTTAAAGTCATTTAAAATATTAAACATTAATCTTCTCTTTTTATAACATATTGAACTTTTAAACCAAGAAGCTAACATCCAATCAATTACAAAATGATTTCTTAAACTCATTTAAAGATTCAATCATCCATCTTCCCTTCTTTATACATTAATTTCTAAGAAAGAAAACTCTTAACATTTAATCTATCTCAAACTCAAAACCCTAAAACCAAAAACCCATTTTGATAATGGAAACTCAAATCTTTCATTCTTTTTCTATTTATTTCTCAACATAGGAACCCTTACATCAAATATTTGATTAGATTTAATCCATGTAAGCACCCTCAAAACTTTCCTTTTTTTTTCATGCATAAATGGCTCTTTGCAAGTTAGAACAATCAAATATTTGATTAAGTTTAAACCAAGTTAGAGTAGAGAAATAGGAATATGAAAATCAAGGGTAAAGAGTAATTTTACTATTTCTATTATGTTTATTGGGGAAAAGGTAATAAAAAAAAATGATGGTATATAGTTGTTAAAATAAACTTCAGAGTACAAAGTTTAACTGTTGTAAAGTAGGTAGACGTGAGGCGGTGAGTGCATATAGTTGTAAATTAGCCTAGATATATAATATAGATTACCTTGTTTGCGGTAAAAGCAAACATTGTTTTGAAATGAATGTTGTATTTGTGAAAATCAGAATTCTTTGTTCAAAGAATTTCTATTTTCCCTAGAACCACGAAATTTGTAGATCCTCCATGGAATTTCTATAAAAAATACAATAAACAAAAAAATTAAAAAAAATAATAAGAAATTTGTAAGTACACAATGTATCGTATAGAAACGATAATCCAATATTATTTGTAGAAATCATTATTTCCGGTCACACATTTTTCGAAAAGTATTCAATAGAATTGGAGCCATTAAGTAGTAAGATGCAATTAGAGTTCAGTTAGAGGTGTTAATTGGAAGAAATTTTGAAAGGACTTTTAAATCAAGGTGATTTTAAAAAAAATCACGATGATTCAAATACATGCGACTTTCATTGTGATTTCAAATGCACTATTTTCTGTAAGTTTGAAATCACCCAACATGCTTATAAGGTAATTGATATGGCTAAAAATGGGATTAAATCAGAACCGTTCAAAATGGGCACGAATCTTAAAGTTTACAGGGGCACAACGGTAATCTCACCTACAGACGGATCCGAAATGGGAATTGGGTCTCTTCTCTAGAGCCCAATAACCCATGAACGGGTCTGTTCAACTGGGTACGGGTCCCAACCCGTTAAGAGCTAGTTCCAAAGGATATGGAGAAATCTTGATTCGCCCTTATCCCTAGGAGGTGGTTCTAACCACTTCTATCCAGCCACACCGGGGAGTAGAGATTTGTTCTTATCTCGAAACAGATCCCCACGGCAACTATAAAAACCTCCGACCTCCTACCATTACAAGGTGATCACTCTTTGCCTACCTAAAGCTCTTTCATATTCTTTTCTGAGTACTGACAAGAGCGTCGGAGGGTTCGTCGCCGGGATCAACCCCGGTGTTTCAAACATTGTGCAGGTCAATGGGAGCAGCAAGAAGCCAGCCAACCATTTGATTTCTCTGAACCCACAAATTCATCTGCTTGCCCCCACACCGAAATTAGCGGCAACAGATTGGTGCCGTTTATGGGAAATCGAATCGCAATCCGACCCTACTCCATCAACAAAAGCCACTCCTACCTATGCCTCCGAAGAAAGGGAAGTCTGCGGCCTCCAACCGTAGAACTATTTCCTCCGCCTCCAGGGGATCTCCCTCCGCCCGTCCAACTGGCCCAGCAGCTCGAACAACCGATCCCTCAATCCGTTCAGTAGCCTCAAGAAGTCGCCAGAAGCAACCCTTTCATCAGGTCCATATATCCATACACAACCGTTCCTCCGACTCCATGGCCTCCCATAGCCCTCCAACACCGAAAGATTTGTGAGATGTTCTCAACAACCGTCAGAATGAGCCAGATCTTCGGATCTGCTTGGATGATGGGCGGACCCATGATGGGAACCCTCGCCAAGAGCATCAGAGGGACCGTTCACCCCGCAGGACGGATCGCAGAGGGTCCAACTCTCCCAGGAGGTGGAGAGTGTCACCTCAGCACCGTCAGAGAAGAAGTCGCTCCCCGGCTGGCCGACCTGATGCTCGAGCTCATCGGGAGCAGGAGGCCCGCATCACGAGGGCAGAGTTCCAATAGTTCCAGGAGGTAGTCCTGTGGGCACTCAATGTCGCCCCTAATAATAACCAATGGGCTCCCAGTCCTCGGCCAACTCCTAACCAGCGCCGCCACTCTCCTAGTCCTCGACCGGCTCCAAGCCATCGTCGTCGCTCTTCCGGTCCTCGACCGGCTCTGAGCCATCGCTGTCGCACCCCAGTCCATGACCTACTCAAATCTATCGCCGTCGCAGTCCCGACCCTCTTCTACATGAAGACGAGTCACGGGGCTCAGCAAGGTATGACCGAAGGGAGGACTTGGTCTACCGCTATCTCCACGTGATGGAGAGGTGCCTCGGCCAACTCGATAGAGTTGAAGAGCAACGGGAGAGGAACCTTCGCCCGAGCAGGCCCCTGTTTTCTCGAACTATCATGGAGACCCCCGTCCCAGAGAACTTCAAGCCTCCGCATTTCGTGACTTATATCGGGGAGTCAGACCCCGCTGATCACATTAAGTATTTCAAAACTCTCATGATGATCCACCATGCCTCTGATGCCTTTCTCTGCAAAACCTTCCCAGCTACACTCAAGGGGCCCGCTCGAGAGTGGTATTCCAGACTTGCTCCGGCCTCCATTTTCTCCTTTGACCAGTTCGAAGGTCTCTTCCTTACCCACTTCGTGAGCAGCCGCCGCTCCGAGAAGACTAGCACCTTTTTGCTCTTCCTCAGCCAAAGGAAGGGCGAACGGCTGTGGGACTATGTCAAGCGGTTCACGACGGAGGCCAGATCTATCACCTCTCTGGATCAGTCCGTGGCCTCAGCAGCTTTTCAGTCCAATGTCATTAATCCCGACCTCAGGGCGTCCCTGGCCAAGAAGCCTCATCGGGACTTCTCAGAGCTCCTTCTCAGGAGCGAGAAGTACATCCGAGCTGAAGAAGCTCTCAACCGCCCCAATCTTGAGGGGTCATCTTCCGGGAACAAACGGAAGACTGCTGAAGAAGGAGCTAAGAAGCTCCAAAATGACAACGGAGGTCAACGTCGCCTTCTTCCCCGCTTTGAAAAGTTCACTCCGCTCAATACGAGTGTCTCCGCCATCTTGATGGAAATTGGGAACGAGGGTCTTCTACTGCCACCTCCAAAGATGAACATCCTCAGAAAGAAGAGAAATCGGGATAAGTGGTGTCGCTTCCACCGGGACCATAGGCACGACACAGACGATGTCGGGCCCGGAAGGATGAGATCGAGGCCCTCATTTAGAGAGGGCAGCTTGCTAGGTTCATAAGGAGGGATAGGGCCGATCCACCTCCACCCCCAGGGGGGCTAACAAGCAAACCGAACAACGCGTAGAGATCCCGGATGTCGAAGCAGAGGCCGTCCTGCACCTCATACACAGAGGCCCAATAGGAGGAGATTCCAATTCCACCCGAAAAGCCTTTGTTCGGGAAGTGAATGCCGTTCAGAGTCATCCTCCCCCCAAGGGTCTGGGAGTTCCTGTTACGTTCTCTGATAGGGACTTAGAGGGCATCTAGATGCCCCATTGCGAAGCCCTTGTTATAAATCTTCGGAAGGCCAATTTTGATGTGCATCGAATCTTAGTAGACAACGGCAGTTCAGTCAATATTCTTTTCTTGGAGGCGTTCAAGGGCCTCCAGCTGTTAAGATATCGGTTCAACCCAGCTGGTTACACTCTTCATGGATTCACCGGGGTGTCGGTGACAATCGAGGGAGTTATAACCCTCGACGTGGCTACTTGCAAAACCCCGATCACCCGCACAGAGCCGATGGACTTCATGGTGGTAGATGTGAAAGCCGCCTATAATGTTATCCTGGGTCGACCAGGTCTGGCTGCCCTCCAGGCCATCCCATCGGCCTATTATATAAAAATGAAGTTCCCCAACCCCGCAAGAGTGGGAGAAGTAAGAGGGAGCTAGGAGGCAGCTCGCAAGTGTTACATGACCTCGATGGGAGGCTCGATACTCTCCCTTGAAGCCCTCGAACTCCCATAAGAAAGTAGCCAGATCATCTCCGAGCCGGTGGACGAGCTGGAAGAAGTGTCCTTCTTAGAAGAAGATGCCACCAAGACTTTCCAGATCAGCAAGGCACTTTCCCCCTCCATAAAAAAAGACATCTCCCAATGCATAAGGGAGAACCGCGATCTTTTCGCCTAGACCGCGGCAGATATGCCTGGGATCTCAGAAGAGCTCTTAATGCACCACCTTAGCGTTGCCCCGGGAGTCAAGCCAGTCCAGCAAAAGCGACATAAATTCGCTCTCAAGTGCCAACAAGCGATCAAGGAAGAGGTCGAGAAGCTCTTAAATGCCCGATTTATCCAGGAGGTGAACTACCCCGAATGGCTATCCAACGTGGTAATGTTTAAAAAGGCCAACGAGAGCTGGAGAATATGCATCAATTTTACCGACCTCAACAAAGCATGTCCCAAGGATCCATTCCCCCTTCTGAGCATCGATGCTCTGATCGATGCGACCTCCGGCCACGAGCTCCTCAGCTTCATGGATGCTTTTTTAGGATATAACCAGATTCGGATGTTCCCTCCTGACATTCTGAAGACCTCGTTCGTGACTGGCCAAGGCCTATACTGCTATCGGATCATGCCCTTCAGGCTAAAGAATGCGGGAGCTACATTCCAGCACCTAGTCAACAAGGTCTTCCGAGACCAGATTGGCCGTAACATGGAAGTCTATGTGGACGACATGTTCGTCAAGAGCATCCGGGGCAGCAGCATGTCCTTAACCTCCAGGAAGCATTCGAGGTGTTGAGAAGGCACAACATGAGGTTGAATCCGAGCAAGTGCGCCTTCGACGTCTCATCCAGCAAATTCCTCGGATTCATGGTGAGCCAGAGAGGCATAGAAGCCAATCCCGAGAAGATCAAAGCCATACTCAATATGGCCTCTCCCTCCAATGTCAAATAAGTGTAGAGGCTCACGGGATGCCTCGCAGCTATAGGGCATTTTCTCTCCAAGTCAGGGGAGAAATGCCTCCCGTTCTTCAAAGCCCTGAGGGGAGCAAAAGGCTTTGAGTGGGGGCAACAACAGCAAGAATTCTTCGATCAACTGAAGGCTTACCTGGTAAACCCTCCACTCTTGAGCAAGCCGAAGCCTGGCGAAACCCTTTACATATACCTGGCCACTTTGGAGCAGACCTTTAGTACCATCCTGGTAAGAGAAGAGGAGAAGACACAATGCCCTATCTACTGCATGAGTAAGGTCCTTAGGGACGCAGAACTCTGCTACCCGAAGGTGGAAAAGATGGCATACGCGTTGGTCATGGCGGCAAGGAAACTTTGCTCGTATTTTCAGTCCCATTCGGTGGTCGTTCTTATCGACCAGCTGCTGAAGCAAGTCCTCCATAAGCCCGAGACATCTGGACACTTTATGAAATGGTCCATAGAACTGAGCCAGCACGACACCAGCTACCAACCCCGAACCGCTATCAAGGCACAAGCCCTAGCAGAGTTCATTGTGGAGAGCACCATTCCCGACCCCTGCGAGTTGGTCGATGAACCCCTGGTTTGGACTGTGTATGTTGACGGATCCTCGTGCGCTGACAGAAGTGGAGCTGGGGTCATCTTGATTGGCCCAAACAATTTCTTCCTGCAATACTCCCTCTGTATAAACTTCCATGCCTCGAACAATGAAGCCGAATACGAGGCCCTCACAGCGGGGCTCTGCATGGCACAGGGGCCAAGCGTATCCAAGTCTTCAGTGATTCGCAGCTGGTCATGAATCAAGTATCTGGAGAGTACGAAGCAAGGGATGAGCGCATGGTTAAGTACTTGGCGAAAGTCAAAGGGCTGCTGGCTCTATTTGAAGAAACTCAACTCGAGCGAGTCCCCCGACAGGAAAATGCACAGGTGGACGCCCTCTCAAGGCCCACCTCCTCCTCCCTCCAGGATTTGGAGAGGACCGTATTGATAGAGGTCCTCCTGCGACCCAGTATTGAGGAAGACAGCCTAGAGCCGATGGAGACCATGCCCCTAACACTTAGGGAAAATTGGATGAAACCCTTACTGGAGTACCTCAAAGATGGAGTTCTTTTAACGGACCCAAGAGAGGTTAGGAGAGTCAGGACCAGAGCTGAGCGGAACATACTCCTTGATGGAGTCATGTACAAACGCTCCTACACTCAGATCGATGGCAGACCCTACCTAAAGTGTCTCTCCCCCGAAGAAGCACACTATGCCCTCAAGGAGGCCCATGACGGGATGTGTGGCACGCACTTGGGAGCAAGATCCCTCGCCCGTAAAATTTTAAATTACGGCTACTTCTGGCCCACACTTCTAAGCGACTCGGAATAGTACGTCCGCCAATGTGGTTCTTGCCAAAGATTTTCTCCGATCCGTCGCCTACCACAAGCTCAACTCTCCTCCTTAGCGAGTTTGATTCCTTTCGCAATGTGGGGGATGGACTTGCTCGAACCCTTCCCCCCAGCGCCAGGCCAACTGAAGTTCCTCATCGTGGCGATAGATTACTTCTCAACGTGGATCGAGGTCGAACCCCTTGCAACGATTACGGAGAACAAGGTTCAGAAGTTCTTTTGGAAGAACATTATTTGTCGGTTCGGCATACCTCGTATCCTTGTAACCGAAAACTGAACCCAGTTTGTCTTTAACAACTTCTGTACTGAATTCGGCATCCAACAGCGGTTCTACTCAATATCCCACCCTCAATCCAATGGCCAAGCAGAGAACGCTAATCGACAAATACTCTCTGGCCTAAACAAGAGGCTCGATAAATTCACCAAGGGATTATGGGTCAAACAGCTTCCCAATGTGCTATGGATCACACCACGAAGAGAACTTCGACTGGGGAGTCCCCCTTTAATCTCACTTATGGCTCCGAAGCCATTATCCCCTTAGAGGCCGGCTTACCTTCACCCCGATTGATTGCCTACAATGAAGAGCAGAATGCGAATCAACTTCGCAACAGTTTGGACCTCATCGATGAGATCCACGAAAGAGCTTCCATCCGACAAGAGACTTACCGACGATGGATAACCCAGTCCTACAATAAGAAGGTCCACCCACTAATCTTAAAGAAGGGGACCTAGTGCTCCAGAAGTTGTCAATCTCTCTTCCAAGTAAGAAGGGCAAGCTAGCGCCGAACTGAGAAGGTCCATATAGGGTCTCCAGAGTTATTCGCCCAGGCGTATTTCAACTCGAAGACCCAGAGGGAAGGAGAATACCGAGGACTTGGAATGCTGACCACTTGATGAAGTACCAAGAGGGTGTTGTAACACCGCTCCAAGCAACTTAAAGCAACTCCTGAGTCGAGCAGTTCCTATTTGGTGTTTTTATCTACCTTGTTATTTTTCTTTTCAAAATGTAAGAGTGGTTTGCAACTCAGAAACAGCCACTCAAGTCAACTTTTAATAAAGGCGAGTTACTTCCTGGGAATTCTTTGTCTATAATAATCTAGTTGGTTTGCTCTGAGATGCGCGAAACTCTCTAAAAACAACAAGCTCGGAGTCCAATACTTGGTTCGATTCTGCTTTAACTACTTGCTTTTAAGCGAGTACGAAGCGATTCACCGTTCGGAATTCCTCCCACAGCTGTTGATATTCTTTAAATGACAAGCTCGGAGTCCAACACTTGATTCGATTCTGCTTTAACTACTTGCTTCTAAGCGAGTACGAAGTGGTTCACCATTCGGAATTGCTCCCATAGCTGTTGATATCCTCTAAACGAAAAGTTCAGAGTCCAACGCTTGGTTCGACGCAATTTTTGCTACTTGTGAACGAGCGAGTACAAAATAGCTCACCATTCGGAATATGCTCCCACAACTGTTGACACTGGCAAACACTAGCAAAACACACACAAGTTCAAGTAGCTCGAAGCATATTATTTCAAAAAGTTGAGGTACAAGCCTGATTATAGATCAATAACTCATCTTTACACCAAGATACAACTCATGTAGAACAAAGACAACCAAATTACAAAGTCTACCCTAACCCCTTCTAGGGAGTGGGACACTTCTATTAAGAGATAACCGGGGTCGACGAGGCATCGTGTTGCTGTGGCCTTACTTCCGTGGAGGTCTCCAAACTGGCGAGCCGAGTTGCGTCTTCGGTGCCTAAGAGCCTAAGTGTCGCCCTAACAGATGCTCCGCTCGATGAGCCAGCCACTCCGCTCTGTGCGTCCCCAGGGTGCCTCAAGACACGAAGGGGGGGGGAGCGTAGCGGCAACTTGTGGAACGACCTCCCTTGAGAGTATTCACCTCGGGGGCAGGAAGTGGTTCTGATGTTGCTCTCCTCGGACAGCGTCATAGCCAATGGTTCTCTGCCTTTAGCTCCACGACCCATTCCTTCAGCAAGTCGTACGTCATTCTGATCTTTAGGCACGACATTCGGCTAGAGCTGCCCCCACGAGAAGCCTCGGAGATAGCCCTCCGAAGGTGCACCGCTTGTGCACCGTTTCGAAGCTCTTCTCGAGCACGACGTTCTTTAACCCCTCTCGCTCAGCCCGGGCTTCGAATAGGGATTGACAAAGGAACTTGAGTCTCAGGCCTTGATTGAAGGCCATCGAGGGACACGTCTCCTCCCCTTTGGGCGCGAGCCTCCTTCTCTAGGCATTTCAGCTCGGAGTCACGATAAGCCAGCATCAGCTTAAGATGGTTCAGCTCCACTCAGCTCTGAAAAGCCTCTTTCGAGTTCTAGCGAGACCCAACCTCGCGACCCCTAGACCAGATCGGAGGCATGACACCTTGGCCGTCTGAGACACTTCGACAATTTGAGATGCTTCGACAATCTGAAAAGGCTAGAATATAAAGATACTAAGTTTAAACAAAGCTCCTAAGGCACAACTTGGACACAAGTACAACACTTAGTCAAAAATTTTCATTTCATTAAAGTTTACGAATACAAAATGCGGTGGCCAGTCTGCTACAAGGCGATACAAAATGAAAACAAAAATAAAAACAAAGTCAAGGAGCCACCTTGAGGTGCTGCTCCGCACCCTCGCTCGGCACCGTCACAAGCGCCTTCTCCGGATTCGCCACTACCGCCACGTCTGCTTCGTCCCCTTCTCCTTCTCCCTTGGCCTCGGCTCCAGCTACGGCCAAAATCTCCTCACCTTCAAGGGGGCGTACAGGTTATACCCCGAGCTATCGAAGTCAGGGATGCAAGCTGCGACGTACTTGAGCGCTCGAGCGTAGGACTCCTCCATATTGGTGAGCATATGGGCCTCCGCCTCTGCTTGGATAGCCTTCATCGCCTCAACCACCGCTGCCTCCCGCTCCTTTGCCATCTCCTCCAAAGCCTTCAAGGCCTTTTCCCTCTCCCGCTTGGCTCTGGCCTTCTCCTCGTCTGCCCTCGCCACTTCAGCAGCAATGCGCTCGTTCGCCTTAGCTAGCGCCGCCTCCAGAATGCCGATCTGAAAGGATTGGGACTCCGAGAGCTGTTGCTCGGCCTCGTACATCTACATGGCCTTAGCACGCTCGGCCCTGTCCTTATCGCTCGTCGTCTTCAGTTCCTTCTCCTGCTCGGCGAATTGCTCTAGCAGGTGACTAAAGTGACATGTAATCTGAAAGCCAAAGGAAAAAAGACTTGAGAATCAAAAACAACTAATTTTGAAATTCCGAAGAGCACAACACGGACACTTACCGACATCATGGCCCAGGCGATCTCCAGCACGTCGTCGCCCACGGTTCCCGCCTTCAGTGTCGCCCGGTCCTTCGGGGTCGGCAGGTGGCGCACGACCTGCATACTCATTGCGGCATCGCCGAGGAACCCGTCAAACTTCATCACCCGCCAATCAGGGATGAAGAGTTTCTTGTAAGGCTGGCAATTGACCCGAGCCCGATCAAAGCCCGATCAAGTCCGACCCGTTTTTAGTAGGACTTGGGCCTATTTTTTTTCCCTTTTTTCGGACCCAGGCTCAACAAATAAGCCCGATTAAATTTTCGGGCCGGGTTCGGGTAGGTATGAGTCCGACTCGAACCCGACCCGATTTATATAAGTCTAATAAATATATGTTTATTAATTATTTCTGCCCCTTCCCTTTCCCCGTCCCTTTATCTCTCTCCCCTTTTCCCGTTGCTTATCTCTCTCCCCTTTCCCGTCCCTTCATCTTTTCGAGGCTTCGAGCGCTTCGTCTTCCGCAAAAATTCAAAACATCTCCTTCTCTCTCCCTATATCTCTCTCATCAATCATCATGAACACAAAAATTTAGATTGCCTCCTTTTATCCATCATCAACCCTAACCCTAGCTACCAATTCAATCTCTTCACCCTTAAACCCCATCTTAATCTGTAATATGAAGAGTGAATAGGGGATCTCAACCTGTAACTTGACATTGCGATTCGGCTACAAGCCTACAACAGATGAACAGCACCAGATCCAGCTCCTTCTCGCCGCTCTCTTTTGCACCGCAGAGTCGCATACATAGGTTAGACCTTGCGATTTGTACATTATTTGTTATTTTGTATTGACTAATTTGAACAGTTCATTCAAATTTCATAGTGCTTCACAAGTTGGACTGTTCTGATTAGACTGAAGAACCTAGGAAAAGGAAATGTGAGGAGTTTAATTTTGATCATGGCATGTTTCCTATCAATTTTGTTGTAGATATTTCCAGACCGGTGCTTTTGTTTCTCTATGTTTAATTGTTTATGAATGAGGTTATTAGGAAAAGAATAGAGACAGAACCGACATGAATCTTATTTATGTTTTAGTAAGGTTTAATTAGTTGTTATGTTTTCCTTTGCTAATTCAACATTGATGCTGTTAAAAATATACTGTATTACTTTTTCTTTTCTAATAATTTCATGGAGCAACAAGGGTACATGCATAGCCTCAAAATCCAGATCTAATAAATTTAAACATGAGATTTCTTTTTTAAAGATTAATTATTTGTTCAAGTATCGCACTCAACCATATCATGTATTGCATCTGCAAAAATGCTTTAGTATTTGAATCCCCCTATTATAAATCTGTTAAACAATTATTAGTTGTCCTTTCTAGTATGCTCTTCATTAATCCAGAATAACATGATTAGTATTTGCATCTTCATCTTTTGCTTCAAACACAATGGATTCAGTATTTGTGCATTTCCAGCATGTAGATTGTTAATAATTTAATATGCATTATGCTGATATCTGTACAGTTAGAAAGAAGATTATGTATAAATAGAAGATTATGAATCTATGATTATCGTAATGGCTGATTATGCTGATAAAAACATAATGGCTGATTGATGATTTCTATCAGAGCTGGGCCAATTTGAGAAAACTCAAAGAAGATCAATTCATTTAAGTATGTCAAAACAAGAGGATTGTATCTCGGGCTCCCGTTAATAGCAGACATGACTAATAAAACCTTCAGGATCTAAACAGTAGAGCAAAGATATAAATCTCACACACGAGATAAAATTTTAACAACTATGTAAATATACAAGGAAATCATCATTTACTTGTCATTATGTATCATCGACAAACAATGATCAATGTAAAGAATGGCTCAGAAAATAACCAACATATTCTTCATCACAACTGACTATGAATGATGGTTAAGATAGCTTTCCGGTTTATATATCCTTGGAGTGACCCTAAATCCCTAATCATGTATCCTTTATATGAGTAAATCATTTGAGTGTATGACTTCTTCGTATAGTTCATTTGCAATGAGGATGTAAATGCATTATTAATCTGATTCATATTCAATTGCTACGTTGGCAGCCAGATCCTTCGACTAAGAGCAAGAGGTCATCGGACTCATAACCCATAGCATAAAAACAAAAACAGCTAGTTGCAGTAATTAAGAAAACACACCATTTTCATGGCCATGCAAGACAGTGCAACTTTTCATTTCTCTTTCCTGAAAAGCAATGGGGTTGTCATGGTTACTGAAAGAGGCTTCTCTTCATAGTTCACACAAAAAAAACCCCTGTTTAGATTTTAGAATAGCCAAGTAGGTAGGATTATGTCAAATGTCAGGCAATAAAAAATCCCTTCCGAAAAAAGAAGTGTTTAGATAGTTGCATTTAGCATTGGTGGAACAGTGTTGGACCAATATCGTAGTTCTTTGCACCCAAAGACCCAAGGACAGTTGAGGCCCTTATATGTGGCCAAGATTGGTTAAAGAACTGTATCAAAGGTACTAACTAACTGGACATTTTTTTGTTTATAATCCTGATTTCTTATCCTTATACTTATTATTATATTGTAGGACAAGATGGAGCCTCAAAGTTACAAATTCATTGTGCCGCTCTAGGTTCAGTGATAGTTGATGAAGAGAAAGATGATGCATGGTATAATATTTTATATCTTATTTATTAAACAATATTTTATATCTTATTTAATTTACTTCTATAGATTTATGCCCTTTACATATATCGTTATTTTTTGACAGATGACTCTTATTGCGGGGACATGACATGCAGTTACGGAGCTACTCGACAATCTTTTGCTACTACAAACAAGAGCTTAACTTTTCCATGTCTTCAATTTAAACTATCAAAGGAATATCAACTACTTTGAACTAAATGTTGAATATTCTTATAGACTTTGGACAATTGTGGTTTGTTTAATTTAAAAAACTGGGTTGTGAACTTGTGATGTTATCTTGTATTATTTTTTATGCTTGAAAATATTTTTGTATGAATGAATGATTATTTTGATGAGCGTCATATTCTTTGATAAATTGATATTATCTTGTATTGTTAAATAAAAAAAATTAATGTAATTGTTCTTTTAAAGAAATCGGGCCGGGCTCGACCTTTTTGGTTAATTCGGGCCCGGGCTTGGGCCTGTATTTTGGAGCCCGATGCAAAATCGGGCCGGATTTGGACCCAAAAAAATAAATTCGGGCTCGGGCTCGGGCTTATATAAGTCCGGCCCAAGTCCGACCCGTTGCCACCCCTAGTTTCTTGTGCTCCTCGGTCAGGATAGCTTCGGCCTCGGTGGTGAGGGGCGGTACTTCGAGCGCTAGCACAGCTCCGACGGAAAACCCTCTGGTAGAAGGCTCGGAAGCCGTGGTTGAGGGAAGGGCCACTTGAGGAGCAGAGGGAGAGGCGGAGACCAAGTCCACAACTGGCATAGGAGAGGATGGTGCTTGGGTAGCTCGGCCGGACGAGGGTCCCGTCGTCGTCCTCTTCCTCTTCTTAATGTCCGATCCCTTCGTGGCGCCCGCACCTCACTTCGCCAACATAGCTCTGAAATCCATACCGGGGGCCTCTGAAAAAGAAAAAACCAAAGAAGGTTAGCACATGAAGAGAATGATAGTTAAGAAAGAAAAAAAACATAGACGGAGCGTACTAGGGTTGATCGGGCTGAGACCCCCACTGAAGAGGACCCCTTCGGTGATATCATTCCAACTTAGGGTCGGAAGACCGAGGATTTTCGACACGACCTCCTCCTCCTCCTTAGTCAGCACCGGCTCAGCCTTCGCCCACTTCAGAACGTCTTCCTTCCACCTCGTCAGAAAACTCTATGGCTCGGGACCTCAATCAGGAGGTACTTCTCCTTCTAATGCTTAATGGAGTCCGGGTTCTCGATCAGCTTGACACCCTTCCTCGGAGATAGGTAATACCGGTACTCCATCTTACTCATGCGACAGATCCGATAGAGACTACGAAGCAAGACGAGCCGAGGCTCGACCCCTACGACCTGGCATTGGAGGATGAAGGCGATGACGTGCCGCCACTTGTTCGGCATGAACTGCACGGGGCTCAGGCCATACCATTGTAGCACTTCGATCACGAACGGTGGCAGGGGCAGCCGAAGGCTGGCGTTGAGTGCATTGTAGGGGAAGACGCACGTGTAGGGCGAAGTCTTCGTGCACGCTCGGAAGCCCGGATCGGGGAGGAGAAAGGTGTACTCCTTCAGGATCCTGAACCCCTTCCTGATATGCTGAAGATTCGCCTCGGTCAGAATCGAGGGGATGTCATCGACCTCAGAAGGATCCCTCGGACTATTCTCCTCGTAGGTGGCAGACCTCCCATATACCACATTGGACAGAAGGTCTTCGGAGTACTCCCTTACCTTCCCAAGGTTCGATATCGTGGATGGTAGCCGACCTAATGCGCCAGCCCCCTTCACACTTTCCACGGTGGTCTCCATGATCACCGACCTCGCTACTTCCTTCCCCTTGCTCACTGCCGAGGATACCACTAAGGGTTGGTCGCTGTCTCGGTCCGAGGTGGAGGTCTCACTCCCCAACGACACTCTAGACATCTTTAGATACAAGTTAAGATATTTAATTACCTTGATATGACAGCTATGGTCGGAATAGTTCGTCTGAAAGTTGATCGCCTGGCCACGACCGCTAGCAGCGCCACTCGAGAGCAAGAAATAGTTTAGAAAGTGAAAAGTAAAAGTGAGAAGTGAAGAATGGGGGAGCGGGGAGAGGGGAGTAAGATCTTATAACACAGAAGGGGATTCGGGTGGGCTTTCAAACATTTTGGGCCCCCGCAGAGGCCCATCAGAAGCCTAAATGCCTAATTCATCGTGATTCGCGCCTGATCTCATTCAGACAGCTCAGATCTCACCACGTCACTCGAAACCAAAATTCGAGCAACCGAGGGACCGGGCTGCGTATTGGGGAAAAACGACTAATTCCTCATGATTCGTACTTGATGTTCATCAAACGGCTTAGATCTCGCCACGTCGCAAAAAATCACTATTTTCTTGTGATTCACGCCCTATTCCTTATGATTCGTGCCGGATTTCAATCAGACGGCTCAGATCTTGCCACGTCGTTCAGAACCAAAATCCGAGCAACTGAGGGACCGAGCTGTGTATTGGGGAAAAATGACTAACTCCTCATGATTCGCGCTTGATCTTTATCAAATGGCTTAGATCTTGCCACGTCACGAAAAATCACTCTTTTCTTGTGATTCACGCCTTATTCCTCGTGATTCGCGCCTGATCTTCATCAGACGACTCTGATTGCGCCACGTTGTTCGGAATCAAAATCCGAGCAACCGAGGCACTGAGCTGCGTATTGACGAAAAATCACTCTTCTCTCGTGATTCGCGCTTGATCTTCATCAGACGGCCCTGATTATGCCACGATGCTCGAAATCAAAATCCGAGCAATCAAGGCACCAAGCTACGTATTGGCAAAAAATCACTCTTTCCTCGTGATTCGCACCTGATCTTAATCAGACGACCATGATCGTGCCACGTCGCACGAAATCGAAATCCGAGCAACCAAGGCACCGAGCTGCGTATTGGCGAAAAATCACCAAATCCTCGTGATTCGCACTTGATCTTCATCAGACGGCCATGATTGTGTCACGTCGCTCAGAATCAAAATCCGAGCAACCGAGGCACAGAGCTGCGTATTGGCAAAAAATTACAAATTTATCGTGATTCGCGCTTGATTTTCATCAGACGACCATGATTGTGCCACGTCGCTCGGATATGAAATCCGAGCTACCGAGGCACCGAGCAACCGTGGCACCGAGCTGCTCATGCGGAGAAAATGCCTTTCCATCAGATCAGCCATCCGATCACTCTGAAATTCTCGCCAAAGCCTGATGAACGCCCCAGATTCAGCCACGTCACCAAAGCACTGATCCACCCTCTGATCGTTCAGATATTTGCGCTAGTAAGCGATGGACGTTCCAAATTCGTCCACGTCGATAATACTGTGATTAAATTTATTTTACTTATTAATTCAAGTTATATATTTAAAAATTGCAAAAAAAAAGATTAAAAATTCAAGAAAATTTTTAAAAATTCTAAAACATAATTATAAATTTGGGAAAATATTTTTGAGCCCCTGGGTAAATAATTATTGGTTAGAATAATTAATTAGTGCTCTAAAAAAATAGATCATCGCTTTGCAAAATTGAATAAATGATTCGAAAAATAGTTAAAAAATTGAGAAAAATCACCAAAAGTCCAGAAGAGCCTAGGAACAATCTTGGGCACGATGCCAGCTCAGAAGAGCACCGTTACTCCTCGAGCAAGATCGAACTCCCTTTGAGAACTCCGATCAAGTCCCATACGCCATTAAAATAGCAAAACTACACTCCAAAGGCTGTAATAAATAGCCTTTAGGAGGGCTCGTGATATGGCTAAAATTGGGATTAAATCGGAACCGTTCAAATTGGGCACGAATCTTAAAGTTCACAGGGGAAAAATGGTAATCTCACCTACAGACGGGTCCGAAATGAGAACTGAGTCTCTTCTTTAGAGCCCAATAACCCATGAACGGGTTTGTTCAACTGGGTACGGGTCCCAACCCGTTAAGAGCAAGTTCCCAATGATATGGAGGAATCTTGATTCGCCCTTATCCATAGGAGGTGGTTCTAACCACTTCTATTCAGCCACACCGGGGAGTAGAGATTTGTTCTTATCTCGAAACAGATCCCTACGACGATTATAAAAATCCATACCTCCTACCGTTACAAGGTGATCACTCTTTTCCTACCTAAAACTCTTTCATATTGTTTTCTGAGTACTGACAAGAGTATCGGAGGGTTCGTTGCCGGGATCAACCCCGGTGTTTCGAACTTTGTGCAGGTCAACGGGAGCAGCGAAAGCCAGCCAAACAACAGTGGAAGAGGTCAGGTTTGACCCATTTAATTTCTCCGAACCCACAAATTCATCTGCATGCCCCCACACCGAAATCAGCGATAACAGTAATCTATTTTATTGTTTCATCATTTATAGAAATATGAAAGTTATCTTGTTTATTGTTTCATCATGATCTGAAAATTACATGGTACGAGATGTGTTTCATAATTAGGATTTGAGGTCTATTTATAGCGCAGTTGGATTTCAAAATCATGGCAAGCGGGATTTCAATAAAATTATTGACTTTTTAATATCATGTTTCAGTAATACCTAACTTTAAAATCTCTTTTTAAAATCCTCTCCCACTAAGCGATTTAAAGAAAATTTCATGATCGCGCATTATTACAAACTACTGCGATTAACTGTTTCCGTATTCTTTGGATGGTACATTCTTTGGATGGAACAAACTATTGTCTTTCAAGTGATCATGTGCTTTCCATGTATATGAACTAACACCGTCAAAATCACAAATTTCCCCTTACAAGCCTTCTTTCTTTGTCCTTTTAGTTGAAGAGAAAAGTTAAGATTTGAACTTCTATTTTACCAATTTGGAACAAACTATCGTCTTTCAAGTGATCATGTGCTTTCCATGTATATGAACTAACACACCGTCAGGGGCAGTGGATCCAGGTGGGGCATAAAAACAACAAGAGAGAAGGGAGCTTCCGTTACCTTGACCAACCGACCCGTAAGAAGAAGCAAAGAAAGGGCAAGAGGCAGCCGGTGCCGTGCTTCAATTGTGGGGACCTGGGACACTACAAAAGAGAATGCACCAAAGAGCCACGCTGCCTTAAGTGTATGAAATGGGGTCATTTATTGTACGTCTGTACCAATGTTATCGAAACCCATTGTGATGAGGATAGGTCAGTGAATCGAGGAAGATCCCCAGACTCACCGTCGGTGATTAGACTAACCAGAAGCCTGGACATCATTAAAAACGAAGAAAGGTGGCTCCGACGATGGTGCGCCGTGGCCAAAGTCAGGAAAGGTAGACCATCGGAAACCCACGTGATGTAAGCGCTAGCGGAGAGATGGCCGATGAGCGCTCACGGCGATTGGGTGGCCAAAAAACTATGCCATTTGCAGTTTCTTATCTCATTCCCAACACCGGAGAAAGTTACAGAAGTGATCAGGATGGGTAATGTGGAGTTTGGGCACTTTCATCTTGAATTCTATGCGTGGACTCCGACGTTTGGTGCGGAGCTCCCCCAAGGTGAGAAGTTTTGGATATGGATACACAATGTCCCCTTGCATTTTTGGAAGAAAGAAGCCCTCCAAGAAATTGTAGCAGACTTTGGGTCGGTGGTGGAGATTGACGAAAAGACGGTGAGGCGATCAGAGATTGTGTCGGCAAGGCTACTAATCAGAAGCACCGATATTACGCTCATGCCGCGCTTCGCCACGGTATTTTCCTTCGACGAATCGTATCTCATCAGATTCATTCTTGATAGGCGAGATGAAGCACCAAAGGAGCTGGTGGACGTCATCCCCCTCTCACCCTCTTCAGCTCTTAGAGATGGCAGATCATACCGACAGGTGGTATCGCCGAGTAAGGAGCTCACTATTGATGGATCCCACGAAGTGGAACGGGCTCACAGAGAGATTATCGAGGCGGCGAAGGGACAGGGGCGGCGCCCAGGTACTGCGGCGGTTGGATCTTCTGGTATTCCGAACAAGCATGGTGAAGGAAAGGCTCGTCCTGTTCAATCCAACGGTCAAGAGCTTGCTAGAGCCCCCAACGCATCAGATCCAACGGTGAACCAGTCCTACAGGCTTGATTTGGAAAGATCAGAGAGCACCAACACAAGAAGAGACAAAAGTACTACTAAAAATGGTGGCCAGGTCCCTCGGCAGTCACAGGAGGTGTGCGCAGTGGCTCAGAGGGGTACTGCAGGGAGCGCACCCACCATTAATGGCAACGCCCAGCTCTGCCACAGCATGCAGGCTTTGGGAGGGGGGTTGGTGGAGGAATCTACTGCTTTGGGGAAAAAAACAAGTGAGAGACCAATCTCGACCAAAGAGTGGGTTTTACAACGGTGGTGTCCATCAGGAAAAGAGAAAGAAGCTTCTGAGAAGCAGGGGGGAAAGAGTCAGTAACGGCTTTGAGAAATGAGGCAGAGATCTCTCTGGGGAAAGCGTCGAGAGTGGTTGGTTCCAACCAGAGCGATGAGAGCATCTCTGAGAAAGCTCTCAACACTGAGGTAGTAGGTAGTAAAGCTACTTTGTTGAGGAGAGACGAAGAGAGAAGAGACTGCAAGGAAGCAGACGAACAGCCTGTTAATTTTGAACAAGAAGAAGGAAGTCGAAGAGATCGGTTGGTAATGATGCCAAGTAATGTTCACTTGGTGGGTGTCGCACCCACTGTCAATCCCCCCAATCAAAGGCTGACAGATGGCAGGGGCGGTACGCTTACCGACCCTCTGCTACGTTCGAGGTGCGCTCCGATCGAAACGAGCGGTATGATATACCGCGGAAGTACTCTTGTTAAAACAGCAGCTGAATGCACTACTGGTGGGCCTAGGAGTGGGCTAGTTATTGACGGTAGTGGGCCCAAAGAGGGGTCCAAAATGCCATTTATTGTACCTGGGTCTTGTGATACTAAGGATTCGAACAACCCGACACAACACCAGACTGGGAGCGGGCCCAATGAGGGGACTGCAATAGTCAAGACTTATATCATTACTGAGTCCACAAACGATGGGCCCAATGAGGAGTCCGTGGTGAAAATGCAGACTCTTAATGAACGGACCATACTCACAGAGAGTGATGAGGATCCAGAAGGACGGCTTAATCTCGATGAAGAATTTTCTTTCTCTGAGGAGGAATCAGAGGAGGCTGAGTTCATTGCTAACACCCAGAGGGAGATCTCACCGGAATTTTTTCTGTCCACTATTCCAGATTCAGCTCCGAGAGTTAGCTCGGGACAGTCTCGAAGGGCGGTTGGATTCAGAGTTCAGCGATCACTCAAGAGGGCTCATGTGGAGTCCTTGGATGACTATCTTGAGGTCGCCGCTGCTGCCAAGGCCGCTAAGCTCGACAATGGAGGTACGGTAAGTTATTTAGCTTCTATTTTAAATTGCATATCAGACTCTGATGTTTTGTGTCTAGCTATCACATGTGGGTTAGAGGTATGGCACTGAGCGTATTGCCTTACTCCTCAATAAAATTCGAGGTTGGGAAACACAAAGAGTTAGGACGTGTGTCGATAACGCTCATGGAGATGGTGCGGGGCCGACTATCATTCACGAGGATGTAGCCGGCCCTACACCCTCCCCAACGATCTCAGATGACAATATCCCCCAATGAATACACTATTTTGGAACGTTCGGGGATTGGAGGATAGGGAAAAGAGAGATATGGTGAGGGATGTCATTAGCAATGCCAAGGCAAATGTAGTAGGGTTACAGGAGACCAAACTCCAGTACGGGCTCAAACTCAAAAGAGTTGGTGGTAATAGAATCAAGGAGTGGTTGTTACGCCCATCTGTCGGAGCCTCAGGGGGGATTGCTATAGGGTTCAATTCGGATATTCTCTCCTGCGAAGAAGAGCACTGTGGAACGTTCTCTTTGACTGTCTGACTTAAGCGACGTTCCGATGATTGGATGCAGACGGTGACTGTCGTCTACGGGCTGAATGTGGCCTCAGACAGAGAGGCCTTCTGGCAAGAACTTGCCGACATCCGGCAGCGCTGGTCGGGACCTTGGATTGTGGGGGGGGGGGGATTTCAACATCACTAGATTTGCATTTGAGCACAAGGGGAGAGGCGCAAGCGACAGACATAGAGAGGAGTTCAATAGAGTGATCACGGAACTAGAGCTGATAGATATCCCAATCAATGATAGACTCTTTACTTGGTCTAATTTGCAAGCGGCTCTGGTTATGGCCAATTTGGACAGGATTCTAGTCTCTATGGATTGGGAAGCTAAATTTCCTCTCGCATCGGCTAAAACGATCCCTAGACCAACCTCAGATCGCACCCCGATCCTTCTCGACGTGGGGAATCGGGGAACTCGCAAGCCTAGAAAATTCAGATTTGAAACGGCCTGGCTGGAAATTCAGGGATTCCATCACATGGTTAGGGAGAATTGGGTACTCCCAATGGCCGGCAGGGATGCGGCATCTCGATGGTGTGGAAAAATTCGAAGACTGAGGAAGAGGCTCTGTAGATGGAATCGGTCTAGATTCTCGAACATCTGGCGTGATAAAGAGTCCTATCGGGAAGGAATTGATGAGCTTGAGAGGGTGGAAGAAACTAGAGTCCTCTCGCAGGAAGAACGAAACAGGCTATTAGTACTTCGAGATAACGTTGCCAATCTGTATAGGCTAGAGGAGATCAAATGGCAACAAAGGTCCAGGATTTCGTGGCTCAAAGAGGGAGACACGAATACGACATACTTTCACCGGGTTGCAAGCGCAAGAAGGAGATCCAATCTTATCCTATCAATTCAGACTGATACAGGAACATCGCAGGATGAAAAGGTGATTTCCACAACCTTCCAGACTTTCTATAAGGGTCTCTTTGGGAGGAAGAATGACTTTAGGATCCCAATGAGTGAGGACTTCTGGTAGGAGTATCAGAATGTACCAGGTCAAAACTTTTCCTCCCTGGAGGCACCTTTCACGGAATTGGAGGTCAAAACGGCCATTAACCAGATGGGAGCAGACAAGTCGCCTGGGCCAGACGGCTTTCCTATGATGTTCTTCCAAGTGTTCTGGGAAGAAATTAAAAGAGAATTTATGGAGCTAATGAAGGAATTTTATCACAATAATCTTAGGCTTGGAATGTTCAACTTTGCAGAAATTGTGTTGATTCCCAAACGGGAGGATTCTAAGTGCATCGGGGATTTCAGACCAATTAGCCTGATAAACTGCTCGGCTAAGATCATCACTAAGGTCCTAGCAATCCGCTTGGGAAGCATTATGGACAGTCTTATCAGTAGAGCACAGACGGGATTCATTAAGGGCAAATGTATCCTAGACTGCGTGGCTACTGCTGAACAAGTTATCCACCACTGCCACAAGAGCAACTCCAAGAATTTCCTCCTCAAGCTGGATTTTGAGAAGGCATACGATTCTGTTGATTGGGAGTGTTTGCTAGAGGCTCTCAGAGGGAGAGGTTTTGGGGACAAATGGATAAGATGGATCAAACAATGTTTACAATCTAGCAAAACGGCAATTTCAGTGAATGGGAGTCCCGGTCCATCGTTCACTTGTAAGAAGGGACTCCGACAGGGGGATCCGCTATCCCCACTTCTATTCACTATTGTAGCGGATGTGTTTAGAGGAATGCTAGAAAATTGTCATAGAAAAGGGTGAATAACGCCTGTGGCTAGCAGCACTTCTAATCAAGGGTGCACGATCCTTCAATATGCTGATGACACACTACTCTTTGGAAATGGGACTAGAGTTGAAACTATATGCTTTAAAGGGGCCCTTTGCTGTTTTGAAGCCTGGTCAGGCCTTAGGATTAATTTCCACAAGAGCGTGCTGGTGCTTATCTCACTTTCAGAAGTAGAAACTCGGGAGCATGCCACCATTCTCAACTGCGCGATAGAAGAATTCCCAATCAAATATTTAGGGCTCCCACTCCGACCAGGGAGGCTCACTAAGGCTGACTGGTTGCCTATTATAGACAGGGTGGAGGACAGACTGTCTGGATGGAAAGGTAAATCACTTTCTCTTGGGGGCAGAGTGGTACTCATCAACTCTGTGTTATCCAATCTGCCCATATATTATATGCCCTTTTTTGAACTCCCAAAGTGGGTGATCCAAAGGATTGACCGAATCAGAAAAAGATTCCTTTGGAAAGGTGCAGACTCAAATAAGGGAGGCTACCACCTTATTAAATGGAATATCGCATGCATGAAGAAGAGGCATGGAGGGCTGGGTATCATTACCTCAGAGATATGAACCTGGCCCTCCTGGAAAAGTGGTGGTGGAAAGTGTTTCATCACTGCAGGGAAGGATGGCAGGACTTTATTCAACCTTATCTCCGAGGAAAAGGGACAAGATGTTTAGGCTTCCGAGTTGGGTCTAAAGTCTCTCGCTTCTGGAAAGGAGTTGCCAAAGCCAGCGGACCTTTCAACTCAGCAGTTTCATCTTTTATTGGTGTCACGCTCCGCTTCCCAAAAATATGGAATACGAGCACGTGACGAAGCCCAGCGAATGATTTTTACATCATCCATAAGCTGTAGGATCGACTCAGCATCAATCAAGAATATAACCAGATTTATATATAACCAAGCATGCATGAATAATTTATTAAGCAACAAAAAACAATTTAAACAAGTAATAATATTCAAATAGTTTCCATGTCTGGATCAAGTGTAAACTCGGAAACAAGTCTTAAACAGCAGAAAAAATAAATACCTTAAGGAAAACAAGTCCTTGCTCCAAGCGAAGCCTAAAATGTCTACTCGTCAATTCTAGCAGGTAGCTCGTCTTCAAAGTCTGCTTAATAATATAAACAGGAAAACAAAGGGAAAACAAGAGAAAATTTCCTTAGTGCAAGCTAGGGCCACAAATAGTGAAAACAAGTACAAGTATAGGGAACAGGAACTGGAATCAAGAATGTAACAGGGATACAACAAGTAGTGGGAACAACCAGGAATTAGCTAGTAAGGCGGACTACTTAGTAAACAGGCTAGTTAACAACTGCTAATGGTAAAATATATGTCAGGTGAACCTGTAGGGGTAACTAACATCAAGTATCATGTTTCATGTGTCAGGTTTCACGTATCAAGTTTCATATTTCAAGTTACAGGTGTCATGTTCAAGTTTCATGTATCAGATATCAGGTAACCAGGTAATCAGGTAACAGGATAATCATGTATCAGGTATTAAGTTCAAGTCTTGTGTGATTACTATCTAGGTAGCACGACATGCATCCATACTTTTATTACATGGTTGCTACAGTCAAATCAGTTACGTTTAGACCTAGTAGTGGAGTCTATAGGGCGGTGTACTCAGGCATCAACAAGCAGGTGATCAAACCATGGGCTCTAGAGGTGGCCCCCGTAGGCTCTAGAGGTGGCCCCCGTCACCATGATGTGGCACTTAGTTCTACGTAGCACTTAGTTCCATGTGATCGCAAATATATATCATGTAACCTTGTAATGGGCTCTAGAGGTGGCCCCCGTCACCATGACGTGGCACTTAGTTCTACGTGGCACTTAGTTCCATTTAACATACAACATTGGGAAACACGGGTCCCCTTCCGAGTACACTTACCTATGTTGTCCACTCTATAGTCCTTCCCTTAAACCCCGGCTTGTTACATTTGTTCAGACAAATTTTGTGTACTTGTATTTATACATGTGAAGCAGGGTTGAAATAATATAAATTAATTCTAAGAAAAATTGGGGATGTCCTATAGGGTGTCCAGCAGCTACATATAAAATTTCAAGTCAAACTCTTGTTGTTTACACAGCTAAATTAATTTGCAAAGTAAATATATACGGCAGTTTTGCAAAACTGCGTCTACTGACACAGCTGCAGTATAACTGCCATAACTCCTAGACCGTAACTCCGAATTCGAAAATTTCGGAGTCTATCGATAACTACACATCCAGATATACAATTTCTATTCAGAGCTCGGGCCCAGATTCAAATGATAAAAGGGTCGAAACCGCAAAATAATATTCAGACAGCAACACGTAGAATTAACTTGCTAGTGTAGTTTTCATGGAAAAATGTCATTTGGCGTCTAAATTATTATGTGGCATCAATACATGATAATGAAGGTCAAAACAGCAAATAATAAATGTTTTTCACGTTATAGGGTCGCAAGTTCGTCCAAAAATTAAATGTGACATGTATCTACAAATTTAGGGCTCCTTAATTCATATGTCTATGTGTTCATGTGTTCAAGGATAAAAGAGTCCAATAATTCTAAATTAAATACAAGGAAATTTTGTGACTCTTAGAATTGTCAATTTGGAGGTTCAATATTGATCTACAACTAATTTCAAGGAGGAGTCACAATCTAACTATGTAATATTTCAAGGGTGCTTGTACTAGAACAATAAAATGTACAAGGATACTTGCCTTAGTTTGACGATGTCTAGATCCACTAGTTGAAGGAATCTAGGTAGAAAAATCCCGGAAGAAGTCCTCAAAAAGCGCGCAAAAAACTACCGAAGATCGAGTTTTCCCCACACCGGATCGTCCAAACAGCAAACAGCAATTAGGATTTGATGCGCCAAAACACCAAAACACCGAAACAGACCAATAGGAACTCTCCCGCACACCGGATCCAAGCCCAGAACAGCGAACACCGACCCAGGATTTGCTGTGGGCGAACACAGGACAACGATCACGGCGCGAATCTTGATGGGATCCGACGCCTGAAATCGATTGGCGCCAAACTGCTGTTCTTCTTCTTCTTCGTTCACTTCTTCGACCAAACCACAGCGCGAGAGAGAGGGAAGGTGACAGCGACGCGAGGCGGCTGCGATAGCATGGCGGCGAGGCGGCGATGCCTGGCGCAACAGTGGCGACGCGACGTCGAGGAGCGACGGGCGACGGTGGCGGCTCTGTTTCGCTGCGAAACATGGGAGGAGTTTGGGGGAGTGGTTCGGTGTGTTGGCGGCGTGGACGGAGGTCGAGGAGGAGAGGGCGGTGGTGTTGTGGGGTTGATGAGGAGAGCGCTGACGGCAATGGTGATGGGTGGTTGTCGAGAAGTTGGTAAAGGCGAGGTTGGATGGGTTTCGGAGGCTGGAGAGATGGGGAAGATGACGATGGTAATGGCGGTGAGAGGCGATGGGTGTTGGGGTCACGGCGAGGCGATGGGGATCGGAGGGGGTGGAGGCGATGCGAGGAAGGAGGCGGATTGGGTGTGGGTTGGTTTCGGATCGAAGGGAGAAAGAAGAAACGGAGGAAGAAGATGATATTTAGCGGCGGGGTAGTTCTTAGGTTAAAATAGTAGGGGTAGGGTTAGGGTATAGGGTTAGGGGTTTATATAATGAGGGTTTGAGGGTTCATGGGTTTTGGGTATCCGTTTCAAAAAGGGCCCAACAGGAGAAATGGTCAAAATGCACCAAAATGGGTATTAGAGAGATAAAAGAGAAGAATTGGTCCATTTCCCACGAAGAACGATACAAATGGCAGACAATTGACTTTGATAAAAAGGACCCAAAATTGTGTCTAGACAAAAATGACGATTTTATTCAAATAGAAATAAAATACGAATCTCAAATAGATGAAAGAGTACAATATGGCGAAATACAGTATAAAATACAAATACGGGAAACAGTAGTTACAAATCCTACCCACCTTACACAAAAATTTCGTCCTCGAAATTTGCTTAGGCGGTACACAGGACAGGGTAAAAGCAACTTAGGGGAGGGTAACAAACAAGGGATCCAAAAGAAAAGTCAACTTGATGGTAACGCCAAAATAAGGAGGGAGTGGATAACAACGATGTCATATGAATGCATGAAAGAGAATAAATGGTATCAAAGGGAAAGAACAACACAAGATAATAAATATGATAAAGAAGTAAGTAGAACTGAAATCAAGGAGAGAAAAGATAGGGGAGGTTTGAATAAAATAATGAATGTGGGCATGATGGCAAAATGGAATGCAGGAAAGAAATAACCGGCATCAAAAATGAAGAAGAACAACACAAAGCTTTCAAGATAATAAGGCAAAGAGATGGAGAAATAGATAGAGCTCGAACCGAAGAAGAAATGGACAAGGAAGAGGTGAATCAAGCAATGAGTCAACGGATGAAAACAAATGCAAGAGATAAGGGACAGCAACCCATGCAAGGAAGGAGAAGCAGCAATTGGATCCTGGAACCTGTGGGTTATGGCCCACCACGCTTCCGCTGTGCCACTCTGATGGTGACATTCCAAGCTCCAGACATGTCGTTGTAGACCATGTGACACCAAGTGATGATCCGAGCAGGAAGAAAGGAATGAGATACCAAGATCAAAGAGAGTATGGGCTCCAAATAGAGATAGGCAATAATGCAAAATAGATATAAGGCTTGAGCTTCAATTTTCATACATATCAAAACTAATGGCTTTTGACAGAAATAATAACACAACAAATATCAATAATAATAATATCAATAGTAACATAATAACAATAATAAAAATAAATATAACAATGATAATAATAAAATTAATAATAATAGTAACAAAATAATAATAATAACACTAATAATAACAGAAATCAAAATCATCATAGTCATGCAGGTGGTAATAACATAATAAAAATATCAACAATACTAATAATAACGATAACACATTCATGACATAATAGAATTCAACACACTCATGAAAATAATGCAATAATAATAATGATGATAGCATAAAAAAATAATATCAATAATGATAATAAATAATATGACAATAGCAATAGTAACAATAATATCAATAAAGCAACAGTAATAATAATAAAGGTGATGAAAACGATAATAATAACATCAATTGAAATAATAGTAATATTAATAATACCAATAATAACGAAAATATTCTTTTACCATCAGTTTCATTATATAAGTAACTAGTCTTGAAATATCAATTAGTAATAGGTATAAAATCTTGCTTCCTTAACATCAAGTTGCATGTTTGCCTTCTCGACATCAGGTTGCAGGTTGCCGTCTGGATATTCGGCTGCACATTTTGCCTCGCCGATATCTAGTTGCAATTTGCCTCCATTGACATCGAGTTGCATACTTGCCATCTCGATATTAGGTTGCATCGAAGTGGTGAAATGCATACAAAATTGAGCATGCTCAGGCTCAAACAAATTAATAATAATAATAATTGTAACGATAAAAATAATAATATCAATAACCATAATAATAACAAAAATATCGATACTAATGACAATAAAAATAACCATGATAATAAAAATGATCATAACAGTAATAATAATAGTAATCGCAAAAGAATCATAAAAATAATAATAATATCAACAATACTAGTAAAAATAATAATGCAAGACAAGATATAATTTGTGCCCAACATTTTTTGGAAGTAATTTAATATTAATAATAATAATAAAATAATGAAAACAACAATAAGGATATCAGTAGTAGTAACAATAATAATAATACTACTAATGATAATGAAAATAATAGCAACAATAATAATAGTAGCAATAATAGCATTATACAACAAAATAAGAACTTATTTTATCAAAAATCCAGTAGAAATACATAGTCGATCAAAAATGAAAAGTGAAGTTAAAATACACCATTGTTCGAAATAATAAAATCTTTCTTGAGAAACATTTTTATAAAGATTGAAAATAAATATAACCAATAATAATCAAAATATAGAAAGTATTCGGAAAAAAAAATTATTGTAAAGAGAAAATAGATAGGAGAAAAATGAAGCTACACCCAATAAGGAGTTAAAGAGGAGGATGACTAGAAGGGACAAACGAAGATTAAGGAATTGAATACGAAGGAAGAAGGACGAGAGCAAAATCGGAATTGAAAAGAATATAGCAGGGAAGAAATAATCAACATGACACTCAATATGAATCAATAAATGATAATGAATGCAAAGCAGAGAAAACAATGAACGACATACGAGTTAAAATAAGAAGGAATTAACAAGGCAAACAGAAATAAAAGATTGCTTACACCGGAAGCAAAAGAATATGAATACGGAAGAATAAATTGTACCTAATAAGGACTCAACAAATCAGGATGACTATAAGAGATGGAAGGAAGCAATGAATCAAAGAATTGAATATGAAGGGATCAAATGAATGAGATAAGACTTGTGTCCAGATCGAGTTGATTATTAAATTATTCATGTGGTTGCATGGCCTGTTTAATGTTGAGTTAATCCTGACTGAGTCAAGCATGTCTAATGTATTAGTCAATCTAATACATTAGCCAAACCTGAGTTCTGATACCACTAAAAACCTTGTCACGCCCCGCTTCCCAAAAATATGGAATACGAGCACGTGACGAAGCCCAGCGAATGATTTTTACATCATCCATAAGCTGTAGGATCGACTCAGTATCAATCAAGAATATAACCAGATTTATATATAACCAAGCATGCATGAATAATTTATTAAGCAACAGAAAACAATTTAAACAAGTAATAATATTCAAATAGTTTCCATGTCTGGATCAAGTGTAAACTCGGAAACAAGTCTTAAACAACAGAAGAAATAAATACCTTAAGGAAAACAAGTCCTTGCTCCAAGCGAAGCCTAAAATGTCTGCTCGTCAATTCCAGCAGGTAGCTCGTCTCCAAAGTCTGCTTAATAATATAAACAGGAAAACAAAGGGGAAACAAGAGAAATTGCCCTTAGTGCAAGCTAGGGCCACAAATAGTGAAAACAAGTACAAGTATAGGGAACAGGAACTGGAATCAAGAATGTAACAGGGATACAACAAGTAGTGGGAACAACCAGGAATTAGCTAGTAAGGCGGACTACTTAGTAAACAGGCTAGTTAACAACTGCTAATGGTAAAACATATGTCAGGTAAACCTGTAGGGGTAACTAACATCAAGTATCATGTTTCATGTGTCAGGTTTCACGTATCAAGTTTCATATTTCAAGTTACAGGTGTCATGTTCAAGTTTCATGTATCAGATATCAGGTAACCAGGTAATCAGGTAACAGGATAATCATGTATCAGGTATTAAGTTCAAGTCTTGTGTGATTACTATCTAGGTAGCACGACATGCATCCATACTTTTACTACATGGTTGCTACAGTCAAATCAGTTACGTTTAGACCTAGTAGTGGAGTCTATAGGGCGGTGTACTCAGGCATCAACAAGCAGGTGATCAAACCATGGGCTCTAGAGGTGGCCCCCGTCACCATGACGTGGCACTTAGTTCTACGTGGCACTTAGTTCCATGTGATCGCAAATATATATCATGTAACCTTGTAATGGGCTCTAGAGGTGGCCCCCGTAGGCTCTAGAGGTGGCCCCCGTCACCATGACGTGGCACTTAGTTCTACGTGGCACTTAGTTCCATTTAACATACAACATTGGAAAACACGGGCCCCCTTCCGAGTACACTTACCTATGTTGTCCACTCTATAGTCCTTCCCTTAAACCCCGGCTTGTTACATTTGTTCAGACAAATTTTGTGTACTTGTATTTATACATGTGAAGTAGGGTTGAAATAATATAAATTAATTCTAAGAAAAATTGGGGATGTCCTATAGGGTGTCCAGCAGCTACATATAAAATTTCAAGTCAAACGCTTGTTGTTTACACAGCTAAATTAATTTGCAAAGTAAATATATACGGCAGTTTTGCAAAACTGCGTCTACTGACACAGCTGCAGTATAACTGCCATAACTCCTAGACCGTAACTTTGAATTCCAAAATTTCGGAGTCTATCGATAACTACACATCCAGATCTACAATTTCTATTCAGAGCTCGGGCCTAGATTCAAATGATAAAAGGGTCGAAACCGCAAAAGAATATTCAGACAGCAACACGTAGAATTAACTTGCTAGTGTAGATTTCATGGAAAAATGTCATTTGGCGTCTAAATTATTATGTGGCATCAGTACATGATAATGAAGGTCAAAACAGCAAATAATAAATGTTTTTCAAGTTATAGGGTCGCAAGTTCGTCCAAAAATTAAATGTGACATGTATCTACAAATTTAGGGCTCCTTAATTCATATGTCTATGTGTTCATGTGTTCAAGGGTAAAAGAGTCCAATAATTCTAAATTAAATACAAGGAAATTTTGTGACTCTTAGAATTGTCAATTTGGAGGTTCAATATTGATCTACAACGAATTTCAAGGAGGAGTCACAATCTAACTATTTGTAGTATTTCAAGGGTGCTTGTACTAGAACAATAAAATGTACAAGGATACTTGCCTTAGTTTGACGATGTCTAGATCCACTAGTTGAAGGAATCTGGGCAGAAAAATCCCGGAAGAAGTCCTCAAAATGCACGCGAAAAACTACCGAAGATCAAGTTTTCCCCACACCGGATCGTCCAAACAGCAAACAGCAATTAGGATTTGATGCGCCAAAACACCAAAACACCGAAACAGACCAATAGGAACTCTCCCGCACACCGGATCCAAGCCCAGAACAGCGAACACCGACCCAGGATTTGTTGTGGGCGAACACAGGACAGCGATCACGGCACGAATCTTGATGGGATTCGATGCTTGAGATCGATTGGCGCCAACTGCTGTTCTTCTTCTTCTTCGTTCACTTCTTCGACCAAACCACAGCGCGAGAGAGAGGGAAGGCGACGGCGACGCGAGGCGGCTGCGATGGCACGGCGGCGAGGCGGCGATGCCTGGCGCAACAGTGGCGACGCGACGTCGAGGAGCGACGGGCGACGGTGGCGGCTCTGTTTCGCTGCGAAACATGGGAGGAGTTTGGGGGAGTGTTTCGGTGTGTTGGCGGCATGGACGGAGGTCGAGGAGGAGAGGGTGGTGGTGTTGTGGGGTTGATGCGGAGAGCGCTGACGGCAATGGTGATGGGTGGTTGTCGAGAAGTTGGTAAAGGCGAGGTTGGATGGGTTTCGGAGGCTGGAGAGATGGGGAAGATGACGATGGTAATGGCGGTGAGAGGCGATGGGTGTTGGGGTCACGGCGAGGCGATGGGGATCGGAGGGGGTGGAGGCGATGCGAGGAAGGAGGCGGATTGGGTGTGGGTTGGTTTCGGATCGAAGGGAGAAAGAAGAAACGGAGGAAGAAGATGATATTTAGCGGCGGGGTAGTTCTTAGGTTAAAACAGTAGGGGTAGGGTTAGGGTATAGGGTTAGGGGTTTATATAATGAGGGTTTGCAGGTTCATGGGTTTTGGGTATCCGTTTCAAAAAGGGCCCAACAGGAGAAATGGTCAAAATGCACCAAAATGGGTATTAGAGAGATAAAAGAGAAGAATTGGTCCATTTCCCACGAAGAACGATACAAATGGCAGACAATTGACTTTGATAAAAAGGACCCGAAATTGAGTCGAGACAAAAATGACGATTTTATTCAAATAGAAATAAAATACGAATCTCAAATAGATGAAAGAGTACAATATGGCGAAATACAGTATAAAATACAAATACGGAAAACAGTAGTTACAATTGGTAATGGTCAAACCACCAGATTTTGGTGGGACAAATGGTGCGGCCCTCATACTCTTAAGGAATGTTTCCCAGCGCTGTATGATAAAACGACTCGACCAAATATCTCGGTGGCGGAAACCTGGAAAAGGGGGACGTGGAGACCGCCGTTCCAGGGAATTCTTTCACCAGGCTTGCTTTAGCAGCTACATGAATTACAAACGCGCATCGTCCAGTCCGGGGTGATGTGTACCCAAGGCCCAGATCAGATGCGTTGGGGACTCGAGAACAAGGGAGTGTTCTCGGTTAGATCACTTTACCACCGAATTCACTACCGATGATGCAGACCCAGCTGGGCAGCGGTATTATGGAAGGCAAAAACACCCCTGAAAATTAGAGTCTTCCTCTGGCTTGTGCTCAACAATGCCATACTCACTAGGGAGAACCTAGCCAAGAGGCAGCTTCACATTGCGACCAACTGTTGGTTCTGCAATATACACGTGGAAAATCTGAACCATCTGTTTCTTCACTGCTCAAGAAGCAAGGCCATCATGATAGAGGTGCTAAGAGCCCTAGGAACCAGTCACTATCCTAGAGACTATGAGGAACTATGGGTTGGTCCCAGATTTGCATCAATCCGACACCACATGAAAGATGCGTGGTTTATTGCCATTGCGGCAGCCACATGGGTGTTATGGTAGATAGGAACAATTTTTATTTCCGTGCTTCTTGTAATTCTATTTCTAGTAACCTTACTCATATCATGCATCTGATTTCCTTTTGGGCTACAGCTGCGGCTTCAGGAGCGAGAGGGAGGATTGCAAGGGTATTCCAGGTGGATGAGTTTGACGACGAGGAGATAGAGTTCGGGCCAACTCTGGACTGAGGAGTGGGTACCCGCCATACTATCCAGTATTTCAGTAGATGCACGCTCTGTCTCTATATATTTTGTATCAGGCCTTTGTATTTTGGTTGTCTTAAGTTGGATGATGTAACCCACCCCCTAGGGCTTTGTTGGGGGTTATGTTTTACTTCCTGCACTGCACTTATATTTTCTCGGAACTTCGGGGTTGTTTATTAATCTCTTATTAATGAAACAGGGTGGCGTTATTTCACCTTTTACCTCAAAAAAAAAAAATCACAAATTTCCCCTTACGAGCCTTCTCTCTTTGTCCTTTTAGTTGAAGAGAAAAGTTAAGATTTGAACTTCTATTTTACCAATTTGTCTGCTACTTATTTGGAACGTACAAAGTTTATGAGAGTCGCGTACAACAAATCCATTTCTTGAAATTGGTTAAATGGATGTTTTGTGCATTTGTCTTTATTTTTGACCTATTTATCTCAGTACTTGAAATTTAAAGTCATACTATTGCCTACGGTAGTTCCATATTCATCTAGCAAATTTTAATTTCGTTCATGCAATATATTTTGTCCTGTGATAGCACAAAATATATAGGGTCGCGGGTTGGATCATAGAGGGCGGTACACGATGTTTTTTTTTTTTGAGGTAAAAGGTGGAATAAGGCCACCCTGTTTCATTAATAAGAAGTTAATAAAACAACCCCGGCGTACCAGGAGAAAACAACAGTACAAAACAAAAGTACAATGCAGGAAGAGAATGAAAGAAAACAAACATACACCCCCAACAAACCCTGGGGGGTGGGTCTAACTACTCAGACCTCAAGCAACCAGAGAGTACATTAGGTTGAAACAAAAACCCAAGCTGGCAAAAGCACTGTCAAGACTGGTGAAACCAGCCCCTAGTCCAGCGTCGGCCCGATCTGTACCTCCTCATCGTCGAACTCCTCTACCTGGAAAACTCTGGCTATCCTCCCTCTTGCCCCCGTGGCCGCAGCTGTATCCCAAAAAGAGATAAGATGCATGATGTGAGTCAGGTTACCAGAAATACTGTTACATGAAGTACGAAAATAAAAATGATTTCTGTCAAGCCATAACACCCAAGTAGTTGCCGCTATTGCGATATACCACGCATCCTTCATATCATGGCGAATCGTTGCAAATTTGGGGCCAATCCATAAATCCTCATATACGCAAGGGTAGTCGTCTGTTCCTAAGGTCCGGAGTACCTCAACCATGGTTGCTTTACTTCTTGGGCAGTGAATGAATAGGTGATTTAGATCTTCCACATGAACGTCGCAGAAACCACAGTTGGTCGCCACCTGTGGTTGTCTTTTGGCAAGGTTTTACGTAGTGAGGATCGCATTATTGAGCACTAGCCATAAGAAAACTCGGACTTTAAAGGGAGTTTTCGCCTTCCACAACACCTGTGCCCAGCTGGGTCTGCATCCTTGGAAGTGGATCCGATGATACAGAGATCTCATCGAGAAAGCTCCCTTGTTCTCGAGTCCCCATCGCTTCTGATCTGGGCCTTGAGTGCACCTTGTACTTGCCCGTGTGATGTGTGTTTGCATGTCAAGCAATTGCTGGTGTAAATTTGGGGTGAGTGTTCCTCGGAACGCCGGTCTCCAGCCTCCCCTTTTCCATCCTTCGGCAACGGACATATTTGGTCGACTCGACCTCTCATATAGTTCTGGGAACATTTCCTTCAGGGTATGGGCTCCACACCACCTATCCCACCAGAATCTGGTGGACCGGCCATTGCCGATGACGTAACTGCCGAGTTGAAGGGGCCGCTAGCCTTGGCAATTCCTTTCCAGAGTCACGAAGCTTTAGCCCCTACTCGGAAGCCAAGGTTTCACGTACCTTTTCCCCTTAGATGAGGTTGAATGAAGTCCTGCCAACCTTCCTCGCTGTTGTGGAATACCTTCCACCACCATTTCCCCAACAGGACAAGGTTCATATCTCTGAGGTCGATAATGCCTAGTCCTCCATGCTTCTTTTTCATGCAAGCAATACTCCATTTGATGAGGTGGTAACCTTCTTTATCCGAGTCTGCCCCCTTCCAAAGGAAACGCTTTCGAATCCGGTCAATCCTCTGGATCACCCATCTTGGAAGCTCGAAGAATGACATGTAGTAGATTAGCAGGTTGGATAACACTGAGTTGATGAGAACCACTCTGCCCCCGAGAGACAACGCTTTACCTTTCCAACCAGACAGTCTGTCCTCCACCCTGTCAATGATAGACAACCAGTCTGCTTTGGATAATTTCCCTGGTCTGAGTGGTAGCCCTAGGTATTTGATAGGGAAGCCACTCGTCGTACAGTTCAAAATAGTAGCGTGTTCCCCTGCTTCATCATCAGATAAGGAAATTGGAGTCAGTGCACTCTTGTGAAAATTAATCCTAAGGCCTGACCAGGCCTCAAAACAGTATATGGTCCCTTTAAAGCAGACAGTTTATCGTCTAGACCCACTACCAAATAGTAGGGTGTTATCTGCGTATTGCAGGATCGTACACCCTTTAGTAGACGCGGAACTGGCAACTGGTGTGATCCAACCTTTTTCCTGGCAATTCTCCAGCATAACCCTCAACACATCCGCTACGATAGTAAACAGGAGTGGAGATAGCGGGTCCCCTTGTCTGAGACCCTTCCTGCAAGGGAACGACTGTCCCGACCTACCATTCACTGATATGGCTGTTTTGCTAGTCTGCAAGCACTGCCTAATCCAGCGATCCATTTATTTCCGAATCCCCTACCCCTGAGGGCTTCCAGCAAGCACTCCCAATCGACCGAGTCATAAACTTTCTCAAAGTCCAGCTTAAGCAGATTGCTCTTAGAATTGGTCGTATGGCAGCGGTGGATAACTTGTTTCGCCGTTGCCACACAATCAAGGATATTTCTGCCCTTAGTGAATCCCGATTGGGATTTGTTGATAAGGCTGTCCATGATTCCCCCCAGGCGGATAGCTAGGATTTTGGTAATAATATTCGCCGAGCAATTTATAAGGCTGATTGGCCTAAAATCGCCCACTTTCGACGCCTCTTCCCGTTCGGGAATCAGGACTACATCCACAAAATTAAACATACCCACTCTGAGCTTGTTGTTAAAAAAGTCATCCAATAATGCCATATAGTCCCCTTTAATTTCTTCCCAGAAAATTTGGTAGAACATCATTGGGATGTCGTCTGGCCCCGGCGACTTGTCTGCTCCCATGTGACTGATGGCTTTTTTAACTTCCTCCACCGAGAACGGAGACTCTAGGCAGGATAGCGAAGGCGCTGACTCAAGCTGGTAAGTCTGCCAGAAATCATTCCTGAGTGGGACCCGGAAGTCATTCTTCTTCCCCAAGAGGTCCTTGTAGTAACCTTGGAAGGCTGTGGAAATCACTTGTTCATCTTGTACTGTCCCCGAACTTGTATCTAAGGATAAAATAAGATTGGACCTGCGCCTTGCACTTGCCACTCAGTGGAAGAAGGCCGTATTCGCGTCTCCCTCTTTGAGCCACGAAATTCTAGATCTTTGTTGCCATTTAATTTCTTCCATCTTATAGAGATTGGCAATATTCTCACGGAGCTCCAGAATTCTATTTCTTTCCTCCTGTGACAGATCTCTCGATTCCTCCACTCTTTCAAGTTCATCAATTCCTTCCAGTAAGGAATCTTTTGCGCGCCAGATGGTCAAGAACCTAGATCGGTTCCATTTACGAAGCCGCTTTCTTAATCTGCGAATTTTTTCACACCATCGGCCCGCAGCATCTGTGCCAGTCACTGGGAGCACCCAGTTTTCCATCACCAGGTGGTGAAATCCCTGGATCTCCAGCCAGGCCTTCTCAAATCGGAATTTTCTCGGTCTTTTGGCTCCCTGAAGCCCAATGTCAAGAAGGATTGGAATATGATCGGATGTTGGTCTAGGGATCGATCTAGCAGTTGCAAGGGGGAACTTAGTCTCCCAATCCATCGATACGAGAATCATGTCCAATTTTACCATAATCGGAGTAGACTGCATGTTAGACCACGTAAATAGTCTATCATTAATAGGGATATCAATCAACTCAAGATCCGTTATCACTCTATTGAACTCTGCTCTGTGCCTGTCGCTGGAACCTCTACCATTGTGTTCGAACGCAAATCGGGTAATATTGAAGTCCCCCCCGACAATCCAAGTCCCCGGCCAATGGAGACGAATATTGACCAGTTCTTGCCAAAAAGCGTCACGCTCTGCAGCCATGTTTGGCCCATACACAACAATGATAGTCTGCATATACTTATCCGATCGTCGTTCCAATCGTGTAGTCAGGGAGAATGTACCATTGTAGACCTCTGAACAGGTAAGCAGGTCCGAGTTGAAGTCAATGGCAATTCCCCCCGAGGCTCCTGCGGATGGGCGTAAAACCTATTCCTTGATTCTGTTCCCCCCTAATCTCTTGAATTTGGTCTCTTGAAGCCCAACCACTTCCGCCTTGGACTTCGAAATAACGTCTCTAACCATATCTCTTTTACCTTTATCCCCCAGACCCCGGACGTTCCAGAATAGCGTATTCATTGGGGAACCATGTCCGAGATGACAGTGTGTTTGGGACTCGGGCGGTTTTTGCCCTCGAAAACTGTAATCCCCCTAGAGTTGGATCCTAGTTTCTTATGAACACTAGATTTAGCCCTCTCATTTTCCCAACCCCTCATTTTGTTAAGAAGAAACGCGTTGCGTTCTTTATCACCAACTTCCAAACCACAAGTAATAGCTAATAGAAAAACTTCAGAGTCTGACATGAAATTTAAAATATTAGTAAGAAAAATTTTTGTACCTCCATTGACGTGTTTAGCCGCTTTGGCGGCCGTTGCTCTCTCCAAAAAATCCTCCAAGGACTCCGCATGAGCCCTCTTAGGCGTCCGCTTTACCCTAAGACCCACCGACCTGTGAGACGATCCAGTACTATAACATAGGGCTGACTCTGGCAAAGTGGACATCACTATCTCTGGAGAAGACTCTTTTTGTGTATCGGCAATAAATTCTGAGCCCTCTGAGTCCTCGTCTGTAAATGAGAAGTCAACGTCCAGGTTCAGACGCCCTTCTAGGTCCTCGTCACTATCCGCATGCCTTGCTTCTTGTTGCAGGTTAAAATCTCTAATTGCGGACTCCTCGTTAAGCCCACAGACTGGCGTCTCAAAATTGATAATGTCGAAATTCTCCGTGGTCCCCTCAGTGGGCCCACTCTCTGTCTGAACAGGAGACTGCTTGTTCATAACTACATTGGGCCCCTTAATGGGCCCATTAATGTCTATAAGAGGAAGCCCCTCCACGAGCTCATTCGAAATCACCAGTGGGGTAGGTTTAGACGTTCCACCGCGAGGCACCCCACCCCCCTTCTCGAAAACACCCCACCCCAAACGTCTTTCAGCCCCGGTATCCTTACCCCCTACGACAGCTGTCAAAACCGGATTGGGGGTGATAGCGGTAGGTGCAGTTGGTGTTAAAGACGATGCACTCTTCGTCTTCTTCCCAAACGAAGAAGTTGGATCTGGATTAGGATCTATACTTCCCACTCTGTTGTCTTCTACACCAAAAATGGCTACCTTTCCAGCTTGCACCTCTCTTTCTCCTTCCAAAGAGTTCTTTTCCCTGATGGTGATCAGATCCCTGTTGTGCTCTTTCCTCAGATTGGGCTCAGTCTCTGGTCGCCTCTGCTCCACAGCAGCTTCTTTATCCTTATCTGGAGCGAACCATCTCTTTTCCACCCACTCTCTTGTCGAAAGCGCACTGTCGTTTGTCTCCTGCACCAGTTTCTTTCACCAACCCTTGTCTCGACGCCTGCATGTCATTACAGAGGCCAGTTTTGGGGTCTGCAAAGCCTGGCTCCCTCCTTTGCTCCAGAATGTGCCCCTCTACTCCTGCATGCGGTGCGTGACGACAAGGTTGGTGACGCGCCAGTGCCCTTCCTTCCCTGATAATGGGTCCCTTGGTCAAACCTCTGTGTTGACCAACGGGGACCATACTATGGCTATGGTGTTCTGATCCCTCTGTCGCTGGCCCTCGGCGACCCTCTATCTCCCTCGCAGCCTCGATCACCTCCCTGTGAGCCCGTTCAACCTCATGGGCTCCATCGATGGTGAGCTCCCATCCTGGAGGTGATAGCACCTGTTTGTAGGACATGTCGTCTCTGGTGTGGGGGGGTGGTTTTGGGGAAGTGATGTCTTCAACCTCAGCCTCCGCTCGTTTGTCGAGGACAAACCGAATTAAGTAGGCGTCGTCGAAGGAGAATACCTTGGCAAACCTAGGCATTGCGGCGATGTCTCCACTTCTAACTAGTATCTTCGCAGATACTAGATCTGAGCGGTGAATGGTTTTGTCGTCGATGGCCTCCACCGTGCCGAACTCAGAAACAATTTCTTGGAGGGCTTCCTTTTTCCAAAAATGCAAGGGTACATTGTGTATCCAAATCCAGTATCTATCCCCTTGCGACAATTCAACTTCGAAATTAGGGGTCCACGGCGTGAATTCCATCGTGAAGAACCCAAAATCTACCTTACCCATTCCGGTCACTTCAGTCACCTTCTGAGTTGACGGGAATGAAACCAAAAATTGAAGATGGCACAACTTCTTCACAACCCAATCGCGGTGGGCTCTCATCGGCCATCGGAGATTCAGGGCTTGAAGAAGGTGCGCTTCAGATGGGCTGCCTGATCGTACCCTAGCCACCACACACCATTGTCGGAGCCACTCTTCTTCTTGCTTGATCGTAGCTAGGCTGTTGGCCAGCTTGGTCATGGTAGGGATCTCCGGTGATCTCCCTCTGTACACCTGCCTCTCTTCGTTAACACTGGAGGTGAAAACATTCGTACATGAGTACGACATGTGGCCCCACTTAAGGCATCTCAGACCAGTCGACCGCACATTCGTACATGAGTACGACATGAGTACACGATGTTGGATTTATGCCTTGCATACTATGTCCAAGTAGTACTTCTAATGTTTTACTCATTATATCACTTACAATTTTTTTTGTAAGTGAAGTTATAAAAAAATTATTAAAAAAAAAAAAAATTTAACAGAGCCAACCTGCGACCCGGCCCAACCCGAAACGGGTTCGACCCGAATTGGTTCGCGGGTGTTGCTCTCTCCAATAGCAAGCACCACTGAGCCATTGTTACACCCTGTCTCCCTCACCCGAGCTTCATCTCCCACCCTCGCCGACCAGCCTGTGCCGCCGAGCATCATGTTGAATTCTAACTGCGGAATAAACTCAACAACGACGACGAGATGTAAGAACTATAGAATCAAAACAAGAGAACAAAGAACAAGTAAAAGCAACATGCAAGAACACACAAGATTTTTATCGAGGTTCACCCAAACAATGGCTACTTCCCCGCGCAGAGGCACTCCTACAATTTCCACTGGAAATATGAAGATTAGGTTTACAAATCTCTCAAGAACTCACCACCAGGGTGTAGGGTTTCTCTCTATCTCCCTCTCTCTTAATGACGGCTGATAGATCTCTCTTTTCTCTTGGCTTTGTTTCAGTTAACCCTAAAATCGTACACAATACAATATATATAGGATTCCACATCTCTAATCTCAGCCGTTCATCTATTCAGCGTCGGGACGGTCGACCGGTCCATCTTGATGGTCGACCGGTCTTCTCCTTCAACTGCACGAAATCCAACAGAGAGCGGGTCGGTCGACTGTGCGGTCGACCGGTCTTTCCTTCAAGATACAGAATTGAGTCAGAGGACGGGACGGTCGACTGCGCGGTCGACCAGTCTTTTTGCCTGGGCAGTCGGGGGGTGCGGTCGACCGCGCGGTCGATCGCAACTCTGCTATAGCTCTTGTTACTCTTGACCTGTTACTCCCACTTCGACTCTCCTTCCAACTGTCTTCTTCAACTCATTATCGTGTATTGGATCCACAAACCCCAACAATCTCTCACTTGGAGACATATCACGAAGTCTTTAACCTGTTCTTCATTCTTCCATTGGCCTAGTTTAGGCCCGTGCCTCTACGAGTCTCCTCAACAATTAACCTGGAGATAATCCGATAGCAGTATATCAAAACTGATGTTTCTTGCTATCCACCACCTTAGTGAGCATGTCCGCCAGATTCTTAGTACCAAGAATCTTAGTTAGCTTCAACCATTTCTTCTCAACCGCCATTCTGACAAAATGATACCTTATTTGAATGTGCTGAGTCCTAGAGTGATATGTCGAGTTTTTCGCCAAGAAAACTGCACTTTGACTGTCACACCTATGGGTTGCTTTCTGCCCAACTATTTCATAAGCTCCGAAATCCACAACATGTCTTTCGTCGCTTCCGTAAGTGCCATATACTCTGACTCCGTGGTTGACTGTGCTACAACCTTTTGTAACTGTGAAGCCCAACTAACAGCTGTTCCACCAACTGTAAATACATACCCTGTAGTACTTCTGCAACCATCACGATCGTCCAAAAAATCTGCATCTACATAACCATGTATTTGCAAAGAATCTCCCCCAAAACAAAGAGAGTGATCTGAAGTACCTGCTAGATATCTAAGAATCCACCTTACTGCATCCCAATACTGTTTACCTGGATTCTTCATGTAACGGCTGATAAATCCCTCTGCTTGTGCGATGTCTGGTCTTGTAGATATCATTGCATACATCAAACTCCCAACGGCTGAGGCACAAGGAATAGCAGACATTTCCTCCATCTCCGCCTCTGTCTTAGGACACTTGATAATTTGAAGTGAGCAGCCAAGGGACAAGTGACTGGCCTCGCGCCATCCATATTGAATCTCTTCAACACCTTCTTCACATAGTCCGCTTGAGATAGCCAAAGCTTCTTGCTACTCCTGTCTCTACTGATCTTCATGCCGAGGATTTGCTTTGCTTCACCCAAGTTCTTCATTGAAAACTCCGAAGCTAGCATCCTTTTTACTTTCTTGATCTTCTCCATACATGAACCTGCTAACAGCATGTCGTCTACATACAACGCCAAGGTAACTGTATCATTGTCTTTATATCTACGGACATACACACAATGATCCGTTTCGCATCTATCAAAACCTTTTCCTCTCATAAATCAATCAACTTCAAATACCATTACCGCGGTACTTGCTTGAGCCCATAAAGATTCTTCTTCAGTCGACATACCATGTCTTCCTTTCCTTTAGCTTCAAAACCTGTGGGTTGTCTCATGTACAGCTTTTCTTCGATATCACCATAGAGAAATGCTGTCTTCACATCCAACTGCTCTAAGTGCAAGTCTTCAAATGCCACAACACTAAGCAAAACCCTAATAGAAGCCATCTTCACAACCGGTGCAAAGATCTCATTATAATCGACACATTTTATTTGAGAGGATCCTTTCACAACAAGCCTGGCCTTGTACCTCTTACTGCCATCTGCCTCATCTTTGACTCTAAAAACCCATTTGTTCATAAAAGCATGCTTTCCTGCGGGTAACTTGGTCAACTCCCAAGTTTGGTTCTGTTCCAAGGAGTTCATCTCGTCCCTCATGGCTGACTCCCACTGAATTCTAGCCTCATCCCTTAAAGCCTCCTCATGAGTCTCTGGCTCCCCCGAATTCGTGTACTTCTATGCTCGTGAACAACACTAGCTGATGGATTAAATATCCTGGTTGGCCACCTCTCTCGTGTCGATCTCCTCAACGTAGGTACCGGTTTACCGACCGGTTCAGGTTCTCCGAACTGTTCTGGTTGTACCTGTTCATCTTGGATAACATGCTCATTCCCAGTAGGCTCACCATGAGCCTCCTGTGCTGCATATGGTACCTGTACCTGCTACTGCACTGTAGGACTCCCACCACTAAGGCCGCCTTCAGAATCAGAATCTGAGTTTGAGTCTGAACCCCATTTGATTCTGAATTGGTTGTACTTTCTTGACCTGTGTGCCTGTCCTTGTATAGGATCTCTTCATTGAACACTACATTCCTGCTGCGAATGACTTTATTATCGACAAAATTCCAAAGCCTGTAACCATACTCATCGCCACCGTAGCTAATGAAGACACACTTTCTGGACTTAGAGTCTAACTTCTTTCTTTCTTCCCTGTCAATTAGTGCATATGCCATGCAACCATAAACTTTCAAATGCGAATAATTAACAGTTTTACCTGACCATAGTTCTTCTGGAATGGCCCCATCAAGGGCACCAGACGGACAACGGTTAATCAAGTATACTGCTGTATCAACTGTAGCGGCCCAAAGATGGACCGGAAGACCCGCATGAAGTCTCATGCATCTCGCCCTTTCGAGTATCGTGCGGTTCATTCTTTCTGCTACACCATTCTCCTGTGGAGTCTTAGGAACTATTTTGATTCCTCTGATACCTTCCTTTGTCAGATAGTTAACAAACTCTTTGCTTGTGTACTCACCTCCATTGTCTGACTTGATTGCTTACAACTCGTCTCATTCTCAACCCTGGCCTTCCAAGCTCTGAATGCCTCAAAAACTTCTGATTTTTTACGAATTGCATAAACCCAAACCTTTCTAGTAGCATCATCTATGAATGTGGCGAAGTATCTCTTACCACCATAAGAGAATTCCTGAGCTGGACCCCACACATCTGTATGTACCAACTCTAGCTTTGCAAGCTTCTTCTCACGTCCACCTAACTGAAAACTAATTGACTTCTGTTTTCCCATCACGCAATTCTCACAAAAATCTATTTCAACCTTCTTTAGCCCCGGCAGAAAATTCCCAGAACAAAGCTGTTTGACACCCTTTTCACCAAGATGCCCCAACCTGATATGCCATAGAATTGAAAAGGAACTACCTACTGATGCTGTAGCAATGATATCACTTGAATCACTTCCCCTGAGTAAGTACAACGCGTCACCACGCTTTCCTTTTGCCACCAACCTGGCACCTGTAGTCACCTTCCATTCTCCACGCCCAAAGGTTGTTGTAAATCCTTCTTTGTCTAGTTTGCTAGTTGAGATCAAGTTTTTCTTCAATCTCGGAATATGTCTTGTATCATACAAGACCAATTGCCCACCATTGCGAGCCTTCACTCTCACAGTGCCTCTACCCACAGCTGGACATATCTGCCCATTACCAACTGAAACTGCACCAAAATCACATGTCCTGCAATCCTCAAAAACATCCCTCATGGGGGTACAATGATAAGAAGCACCTGAGTCTATACACCAATCATCTTGCAAAATATTAAATCCAGCAGACAAACACAATTCATCTAGACGGGGTTCAATACTTACCACATTGGCTACCTGTGACCCTGCTTGTGCTTTTTTATACTCCTCGCATTGGTCTCTCCTGTGTCCTGGCTTCTGGCAGTACCAACACTCACCTTTGTGATTTCCTGTTCTTGACTTGGACCTATGATTCCTGCTCTGCGACCTCCCTCTGTTGTTACTTCTACCACGGTTATCAACTGACAGTGCAATATTGTTAGGATATGACACCGAAGTCTTTCCATGTCTCTTCCTCCTTGCATCCTCATTCATGATGCTGCATATAACATCCTTTAGGGTTGTCGTATCAGTCATGGTGCTAGTAATAGTCTGCTCTACTGTACCATAACTTTCGGGAAGACTGGATAGCAACAACAATGATTGTGCCATCTCCTCAAACTTTAAACCCGACGATTCCATTTGATTGTAAACCATACAGAAATTGTTGATGTGCTCAGCAACCAAACCCCTTTCTAACAACTTCAAGTTAACCAACTTCTTTAGAAGTAAGATCTGATTCGCTGCATTCGGCTTCTCAAACATGTCTGTCAATATCTCCATTGCCTCCTTTGCGGTTCTTGCTTTCTCAATATGAAATAGCGCCTTCGTGCTCAGTGACAACTGAATCTGTCCAAGCGCTTTCTGATCCAATCTATTCCAGCCTACCAACGCAACTGGATCGACCTCCACCCCTTCTGCTTCACACCAAACAACAGATCATCTAGATCCTTCTGTCGGAGATACGCAATCATTTGGATCTTCCACATTGTGAAATCCATTCCATCGAACTCCTTGACTCTACTCTTGTCCCCCATCTCAATCAATACTACCAACCTGTAGCTCTGATACCACTTTGTTGAATTCTAACTGCGGAATAAACTCAACAACGATGACGAGATGCAAGAACCATAGAATCAAAATAAGAGAACAAAGAACAAGCAAAAGCAACATACAAGAACACACAAGATTTTTATCGAGGTTCACCCAAACAATGGCTACTTCCCCGCGCAGAGGCACTCCTGCGATTTTCACTAGAAATATGAAGATTAGGTTTACACACTCTCAATAACTCACCAGGGTGTAGGGTTTCTCTCTATCTTCCTTTCTCTTAATGACGGCTGGTAGATCTCTCTTTTTTCTTGGCTTTATTTCAGTTAACCCTAAAATCGTACACAATACAATATATATAGGATTCCACATCTCTAATCTCAGCCGTTCATCTATTCAGCGTCGGGACGGTCGATCGGTCCATCTTGACGGTCGATCGGTCTTCTCCCTCGACTGGACGAAATCCAACAGAGGCCAGGTCGGTCGACTGCGCGGTCGACCGGTCTTTCCTTCAAGATACAGAATTGAGTCAGAGGACGGGACGGTCGACTGCGCGGTCGACCGGTCTTTTTGCCTGGGCGGTCGGGGGGTGCGGCCGACCGCAACTCTGCTATAGCTCTTGCTACTCTTGACCTGTTGCTCCCACTTCGACTCTCATTCCCGACTATCTTCTTCAACTCATTATCGTGTATTGGATCCACAAACCCCAACACATCACCCCGCCAACTCCAGCCTCTCCCCTCCACTGTTGCCGATCCCCGACTACCTGCGACCTTGTTGCCGCCCTGCTGCCTCCATCTTCCGCGGCCTCATCCCCACAGCGACCGTCCCGAGCAACCCCCTATCGCCATCTCGCTTGCTCTTGTTGTTGTCCTTTTGTCGTTGGGCTGCCGTAGCTCTCACCGTCGTTGTATTGCCGTTGTTGCTGCCATTTCTTGCCGTAGCATCTATAGATTGATTGCGGTGAACTCGCTACCTTGTCGTTGTTTCGCTGTCGTTGCCCGCTACCGTGCGCTCACCTTTCTTGTACTCATCGAATAGGCAAGCATATCTTGTACACTCTTTTTATTCCATGTGGACTCAATCCCCAAAACTACAGTTTGTCCTTGGAATAGTCCATTGCCGACGGGTATCATCCCGGCAATTTTACCACACTGCCTACTCGACAGAAGCACTTGAAGTTTATAGGGACATCAGCATCCCAGGCCCACTCTATCCAAGTTCACAAAAATCAACTAGTTCATATGTCACAAGGAGAGAACATAGAATACTTGGGAGGGTTGAGATGCTCGGTTAAGAAGTCACGATGAATGAAGTTTGTGACGAGGGATGTAGATTTCAAATTCGCTTACAGTGATTCTAGACATCTAAATCAGTAAAGGTAATTAAAAAGAAGGAAAAAATTAAAGAATTTGTCACGGTGGCTGCTTGTAATTGTTCCAGCAGCTTCCACAATTATGTCACAGAATCCTAATCTCATCAAGCATCCGACTGTGGTCCCAAAAGAATCGCTCCTAGCATAAAAACCATTGATGCATGTTTAGTTCTGTACATAAACTGCAGTTTGCCAAGTACAAAATCCTCAAGCAAGGTGGACTCACAAGCAGGTTTCTCTTGATTCTGCTCTTAACAACCTTCAACAATAGACAAAAGAAGTTAGGCTACTGCCACTTGCATGAGTCGTTTCAGAAAGACAAAGTCACCTTCCTCGAACTCAAGGTCCCTCCTCCGGTTATCGGCATAATTCTTCTTGTAATACCCCGCAAAATAGCATACGGCTATTTTGCATTGTAACCGGTGCGTTAACTAAGTATTGCACACGATTATATTTTCTCCTAGAAATTATCAGTTAAATTGAGAGATTTCAGACATACGGGCTGTTCTGAATCCGATGAAGTAAACTCGGAACATCATCTCGGTTAAACTGGGGTTTTGTCCCGATTATTTCGACCAGACAATTGTCGGGAGAAAATGATAATTTCTATAAAAAATGTATTTTTATGGATTTTAATTTATATGTATTAGTTATTTCAATTAGACTAGTGCTTGAATTGAATGTGAGTTGTATTTGTGCACTAGGGTATGGTAACCTAGGGTATGGTAACCTAGGGTTCCTTAACCTAGCATAGGGTTAGGAACCCTAGCATCATGATGATCATGGTTTGATCTTGACAAAGATCCAATGGTGGAAATACAACACCATGTGCACATTGACTTGGAATAGGAAACTTCCATGAAGTCTTCAAGGAAGCTTCCATGAAGTTTCCAAGGAAGCTTCCAAGAAGATTCCACTTAAGAGTTGGCTTCATCTCATCCACACACTCCACTTCATCTCATCCACACACTCCATCCTTCCCATCTTGGCCGGCCCCCATATACCCCACTCCCATTCTCACTTCACTCCACTTTCAAGCTCCAATTTCATTCTCCTCCTAAACTTTCTCCACTACTCCTTGTTCAAAAAAATAAATAAATACATATATGTGTATGTAGGAAAGGAAGAAGTCTATAAGAAAAAGAGTAGTAGAGAAGGAGAAGAAGTGTAGTGGAGGGTTGGCCAAGGCTTCTACAAGAGCAAGGAGCAAAGGAGAGCAAGCAAGCAAGCTAGGAGCAAGGAGATTTTTCTTGCAAACTTCAAGGTGGGTGATCCTTGAACTCTTTTGTATTTATTTTTGTTTTGGTATGAATGGATGAGTAGTAGTGGTAGACATGATTTTGTTGCCATGTTTGAGCATGAGGAATGCTAGGAAAAAAAATATAAATTGTATGGTAGAGAATTATTCTTTTGAAGTTGATTGAGTAGCATGATTGTGAGGGTATATTGGGGAATATCTTACGCCCAAACGGTTGAGAATCTTGGGCTAAAATTCTGGGGTATTGTTCTTCTATGCATGTAGAGTATCCATGATTTTTTTTCGAAATATTTGGATACATTTTAGTAGCCCGAACAATGGGACCAAATCCGGACAGTAAGCAGTCAGAGTGGCTGCTGGCTGTGATGATTTTTTGGTATCTTTCTGATTTTGTATCTCGGAAACGACAAGTCATTTTTAGTGGAAAATTTTTGTGAACGCTGTTGTATATGTCTACAACCATAGTCTTAAATTTCGTATTTTTCCGAGGTCGTTTGATGCCCCGGAAAAATTGTAGAACTCGACTAGTCCGCAGGTGTCGGCTGAAGCTGACTGCGCTTTGTGCTGAAGTTCAAAAAGCCATAACTTCGTGTACGTTTATTATTTTGCTACGAAATTTTGGGAGTAGCATGGGGTATGAGTCTAATTGACGAATCTCAAATTTTATAATTTTTAGAGGTCATTTGATGAAGTTTCAAAGGTAATTAGTGAAGGGCAGTGAATACTCTGCTGAAACAGAACGGCTGAAATGTAGCCATGTTTGAGGAGTCGTAGATCGTTGTGTGAAATGAATTTGAATGTGAATTTTGGACACGATGAAATGGTATATGCGTAGATAGAGAATCTCAAATTTCATGATCGTTGGACTTAGGGATGATTTACTGGTGAATTTTAAAGTAGGGTACGTTCATCCTAGTACGAGTTGTCTAGTTCGTGGAGATAGACATTTCTAGACTTATCTGTTAAGAATTTGGACGACTGGCCAACTGGAGAATTTCAGTAGGGAATCATAACTCTCTAACCCAATTGGAATTTTGTAATTCCAGGCTGTAGGTTGGAGATTAAGATTTTCCAAAGATAGGGTAGATTGGGCCTTGTCAAGAAAATGTTTACTAGAGAAATAAATTTTTCCCTTGTGATGCACCCAATGGAAATTGGTGTCTGTGAGAACATTAAGAGTCGAATCTGAGGACGTGTCCAAATAGGAAGTTAAGGTAAACAATCCCACCTTCCCATAGAACCCGGAATTGAGTGATCTCGATAACCAAGCGAACTCTTATGATATTGGACAAATGCAGCAAGTGTGAAAAGGAACGTACTACTAAGAGTATATGAGGGATATTGGATGTCGAGATGATTGAACTTGAGGAACTAGTCAACTGAAGAATCGTAAACTAGGGTCTTACCATTCCAGAGTTAGAGATACCAAGCTATTCTGACTTGTGTGCTGGAAATTATGGACATTGTGAGTTTAGCAACCTATTGTCTAGACTGACTTCAAGGTTGGAGTTAACTCGGGGACTTGAGTCCTTTAAAAGAAAATTGAGGGAATCATCGACTAGGGGATGGCAACGGATCTCCTCACCCTTCTAGGAAGTTTAGAGCGTATTGGTTTCCGATGAGTGTAGCTGGGATCACAGCTACTGGTATTTCTTGATTGTTCCATCGGACAATTGATGAGGAACCCTCTGCCTACCGTAATATGGTGATCGTGAGCTATCAGATTTAAAAGATGGGTTTTAGCATTTTATTCGGAACTTAGGCAAGTTCCTGTGCATGTACTCATGGTGGACATGGGCGAGTTGGGATATAGCTCTGTTGGATTGTATTAGGTGTCTCGATGCCTGAGTCTGTCAAAAGTCCAGAAAGGATAATTATGTGCGTGCTTACCTTCACTAAATTATATTACGTCACCAGGGCGCCGTTAGACCACTCGCTGAGGGTCACGGGCCGGGATTATTTTTGGGTCGCTGACCTATGAAGGTATTGGGAATCGGTGGATGTGATTCCGGGATGGTTGTTACCTTGACAGACCAGTCAGGCTCGACTTTGTTGATCGACACCGAGTGTGGTTTGAACAACAACATATTTTCAGTAAACTGGATTGGTTAGTTTTTCTTTTATTGTTTCGCTTGAAGACCAAATTGGTGTTAGGGGTGATTCCCTATAATCCAACTTGTTCTGAGAGTTAGCACTAAGTGGTGATACTGGTTGTCTCTTCCTGTCATTAGGGATACGCACTGCGGTGGGTATCTTGCACTGTTAATTCCTGAAGTACCATGGTAAGAACGGGATGCTGATATCCTGGCGGATCGGGGGTATTTTAGGACCTCCGAGGTCGTCATGTTCTATGTTGGTGGACACGAACGGATCAAAAAGGATCTTTGCGCAATGGATATACTTGCGGTATATCTGTAAGTTCGTCACAGCTTTCGAGGATGGTTCGATGCGGTAATTATTGGTGACTTCGGGGTAGCGCCCCGCATTATATTCTTTTATTTTATTTTCACCTCCTCAACCATGTCATACTATCAGGAACGGGAAGTAGACCAAATTAGAATGCATTGCATAGCGAGGGTTCTAATCCCTAAACATGGAGACAACGGCTTGAATTGGAAAGTATGTAGTATGGGATGCATACATTTCCAAAGTCTCGCTTGCATTAGACTAAGTACGTTGGCTTGACCTGGGTCACATGTAGTATGGGATGCAGGTGCATCCAGAATCTTACTGACGTTAGATTAAGTGCATCTGTTCTGTACCTTGTGTTTGAATAGACTTGAGTTAGATTAAGTACTTCTATTCTACACTCTGTATTGTTGCATTAGACTCAGGTCATGACATACACGAACATTAGGAAATCAGGATGCACGTTGAATTTTCCATTCAAGATGAATTTTTGAATGTGATAGTTTGAGGATCGCTGTTTCCTTATCAGTATTGCGTCAGTAGAATTACTGACGTACCCCACCTTTTAGGTACATGGATATCAGGTCACGAGTATAGGAGAGCCCAAGATCAGCAGGGCATCCAAGTAATGGCAGTATGCACGCCTACCCTTCGAGCAGGTGCAGAATTATCAGGGTCGCGTAGCAGGAGGCTCAAGCCAGGGGCAGGTCCCAGAGGGGCAGATAGACCACTCAACGGAGTTTCGGCAGTTACCGAGGGATTGCCGATCTGAAAGACAACCAATGGCTTCACAAGAAATGTTTAAGTATTCTTGTAGTCAGTTGTAATAAAGTATGTAATTCGTATTCCTTGTTCAAGGACAATTTGATATTTGTAATTATTAATGTAATTACTTTGATGGCAATAAAAATGTTTAAATTTCCACGTTATTTACTGTGTTGAGATGCATTTGAAGGCAATGATCTTGGCAATGTCACGGATGTCCGATAACGGGGATCTGGGTCGTTACACTTCTGCCTACTCTGAGCATCCACTAACCTCAATGTCGCCCCAGACATCACCTAGTAAAGGTGTGATTCATTTTGGCAGAGGTAGGAAATTAGCCACAAGGTTCATAGGCCCTTATAAGATATTGAAGAGGATTGGAAAGGCTGCTTACCGGTTTGAGTTACTCGAAGAGTTATCTCATGTCCACAATGTCTTCCATGTGTCTATGTTGAGAGGTTACATTCTAGATCCAAGTCACTATTTGCCCGAAGTGCCGGAAGGTTTGCAGTTAGATCTGAGCTACATTGAGCAGCCGATTGAGATTGTAGATCGTCGGGAAAAAGTTTTGAGGAATAAGACGATACCGATGGTTAAAGTTTGTTCCACATATGAGTCGTGGTCCCTAAACACGTGAAAATTATTGAAAGCCAAATACATACATTAATTTGCACGTGCGAAACATGTGAAAACAAATAAATTTTTTATATTTAATTATTTGAAAATTCAGGATGTTATAATGCTCCCTCCGTAGAATAGTTTCGTCCCCGGAACTACATCTAAAGAGTGAGAAAATAAAACATAAAAGAAGAAAGAAAAAATAATACAATCAAACAAAGAGCTCGGGATGATCCTTCAGCATCCTTTCCTCAGCTTCCCATGTAGTCTCTTCAACCAACTGGTTTCTCCAGACTACTTTGACCATCGGTATCGTCTTGTTCCTCAAGACTTTCTCCCGAAAATTCACAATCTCAACTGGCTGCTCAATGTAGCTAAGATCTAACTGCAAATCTTCCGGCACTTCGGGCAAATGGTGACTTGGATCTAGAATGTAACCTCTCAACATAGACACATGGAAGACATTGTGCACTTGAGATAACTCTTTCGGTAACTCTAACCGGTAAGCAGTCTTCCCAATCCTCTTCAATATTTTATAAGGGCCTATGAACCTTGGGGTTAATTTCCCACATCTGCCAAAACAAATCACACCTTTACTGGGTGATACTTTCAGGAAGACAAAGTCACCTTCCTCGAACTCAAGGTCCCTCATCTGGTTGTCGGCATAACTCTTCTGCCTACTCTGAGCATCCACTAACCTCTTCCTAAGTGATCGAAAACAGTATACTATATAGCCCACAAAATGTGGGAAATAAAAATTCTCAAGAAAGTGGCCGAAAACTATGGACTATAACCCACAGATGAGGCTAAAATAGTTAAATACAAAATTTTACGAAAACGGCAGGAAACTTTGGACTATATCCCACAAAATGAAGCCAAAACAGTAAAATACGAAATCTCATAAAAGTGATCGAAAACAGTGTACTATAGCCCAAAAATGAGGCAATTAAAAAATCTAATGAAAGTGGCCGAAAAATGTGGACTATAGCCCACAAATGAGGCTAAAACAGTCAAATACAAAATTTCATAGATGCGATGTAAATCTAATGAAAATGAAGATATATTGAGTAGATTTCTAATATATATACAATGGCCTAACATAGTGCAAATTTTATTTATTTATTTAATTATTTATTTATTTTAGAAATTGTTTATTTTCAGCTTAAAAAATGGTGTTTCGGCATCCAGAATTATGTTTTGCCGGGAAAGAGCGGGGTCCACGGGGAGGCGGTCTTTGTGGTGTCCTGACCATACGTTTAAGATATATTTTGATGCACTACCTTATTTGTACGATCATACCAGCTCTAAAGCACCGGATCCCATCAGAACTTCGAAGTTAAGCGAGCCTGGGCGAGAGTAGTACTAGGATAGGTGACCTCTTCGGAAGTCCTCGTGTTGTACCCCTATCTTTTTGCCTGCGAAAACATGGCAAGTGTGCAAGTTATTACTACAGTATGTGTATCTTATTAGTGTTAATTTTAAAATTTAATTTATTTAATTATTTATTATTATTTATTTAATTATTTTAGAAATTGTTTATTTTCAGCTTAAAAAATGGTGTTTCGGCATCCAGAATTATGTTTTGCCGGGAAAGAGCAAGGTCCAAGGGGAGGCGATCTTTGGGGTGTCCTGACCATACGTTTAAAAGATATTTATTAAACTTATTTTTCTAGTCCATGTTGGGGTCCTTCTTGTTATAAATGTAATCCTAATGGGTTATGCTATTGCTTTTCAACCACATTTTGTTCTGCAATTTGTGCTTGTGGCTGCTCAATTGTTCTCCCCCTTCTTATGGTTATTGCTTTGACATGCTCCTTGAGATTGGTCACTGTAATATTTGAAATTTGACCAATCTGAGCCTCAAGGTTGTGAATTGAAGCTGAAGTTGCAGTTGCAACATTTTGGATCGCCAAATCTGTCTTTTGCATGTATTGCATGAATATTTCTTCAAGTGTCAGCTTCTTTTCTTGTTGTGAAAAATTATGAGGTGGACTAATTGCTCCTGAATTGTTGTTCCAAGAAAAATTGGGGTTATTTCTCCATCTTGGATTATACGTGTTCAAATAAGGATTATTTTGATGTTGAAAATTAGACACGTAATTTGCTTGATTGAAATTTGATTCAGCAAAAGGGTTTCCCACTTGGTAATCAATACTTGGGTGATTTCCTACACAATGATCACAAATAAGATATTAGTTTGAACAGAATTTCATATTAACTAATTTTTTAATCTTAAATATAATAGTAGATGAGAGCGCAATGCTCAATATATCTTCATTAAGGTGTTGAAAAACATGAATGTGCAATACATCAAATCCTTTAGGCATTTTCATTAGATTCACTAAGGGTAGGGAGTTTCTAATATTTTGTTTTGCGTATCCGTATTTGGCGGAGTAGGCAAACTTACTCGTGAAGGAAATGATCTCTACATGGAAATGAAAGAATCCGGGGTGATTAATGAAAAAAATATGGCAGAATCAAAAGTAGCTCTAGTCTATGGTCAAATGAATGAACCGCCGGGAAATGAAAGAGTTGGTTTGACTGCACTAACCATGGCTTCCTGGCTTTCCAACTTCTCCACATAAGCAAGCGGCGTTTCACCAGCAAAGAATTTAAATTCCTGACGTTATGGTATACGAAACACCACATTCTTCTTGCAGCAGTCAATTACAGAATGAGTGACACCAAGCCAATCCATCCCCAGAATAACATCAAATTTATAATTATTGATGACAGTCAGATCGGCAACAAAATCCACACCACCAATAACCAAGGGACTCTGCTCACAAATCTGAGAACACACGACCGCACCTCCACCTGTAGTAATGTTCCAAGCTACTGGCATAGCGCTACTAGCCAAGTGATGCAATCAACGAAGCGGGAAGAAACAAATGAATGAGTAGCACCAGAGTCAAAAAGAACATGAGCAGGAAAAGTGTGAACAAGGATAATGCCTAACAAAAGGTCAAGGTAAGAACACAAAAGGCAGAAGCAAAATGCAAGAAACAGACAAGAATGGAAGGCAACATGAATAAGCCTTGATTATGGACATAGGTGTAGGTGTGAGTGGCAGATTCCGAAAGCATTGCAATTAACTCAAATCCCAAAATTTTTTGTTGATACATTATTAGATGGGCTATAGTCCACAATTTTTCGGCCACTTTCATGAGATTTTTTATTTCCCTCAATTTGTACCAAAATCATTAAAGTGATCGAAAACTGTACACTGTTTTCAATCACTTTCATGACATTTCGTATGTTACAATTTTGTGGGTTATAGTCCACAGTTTTCGATCGTTTTCGTAAAATTTTGTATTTGACTGTTTTAGCCTCATTTGTGGGCGTCCACAATTTTCAGCCACTTTCATTTCAAATATTTATTCAAAATTCTGTTAAAAATACCCAAGTTGTTATTATTAAATGTTATGTTATTGTTTTTCTTAACGCAAAATTGTGATCAAAATAGTGTTCAGTTAGTTTTTACATTTACATATGGTACATATTTTTGGATTATAAGTTTATTATTTGTGGCAGATGGTAAAAATATCATATCATGAATATAAGAGTTAGGATATATATATTTGCATTTGACATGACACATTCATATTAACCACATGTATACCCCCAAATAATACACTTATAACTTCATTGTAAAAGAATTCTCACAAAATTTTCTTTTCAATCAAGACTGTACAACATTATGGACTACTTTAAGATTTATACTTTCACTTGTGAATTCTTTATTAAGTAAAGTGATATTAGGTTACAAAATGTTGTTCACATCAACACGCACTTTGAATTCATTTATTTTGCTTTCTGAAAATTCGGGAACTTAACATGCAGATCATATTTTTCCTGTTCAGTTTGAGATTCTAAACATACTACTTATAATCAATCATTCTCATACTAAAATTACTCATTTCATGCAAGAATTCAAACAAGAAGAACAAGAACAAGTTTAAAGAACTCCCCACCCTTAAGTGTAGTTTTGAGAAGAAGAGAATTGTTTGGCCTTCCTCCTTGATTCCTCCTCCAAAACTCTTGATTTTCCTCTTTTTCTTGCCTTCTTTCACTCTCTCCTTTTCTCCTTTTTTTCTTCTGAAATTTACATTTAGGTCTGCAACATATAACTCCATGAATACAACGAATTTTGGATTACATTTTTATGGTAGTAAGACATGCATGTTAGGCAACTTTCCACCACATTTCGTAATTTTTGGAGTTTATTTACTATTTTAATTAAATACAAACTTGTTACTGTTCATAAAAGAAAATCGGATCACATATTCTATTTTGATTTTCCTGAGCTAATATCTCTCTGACTACATTGAATATCTAGATGAAATTTTTATATGTATTACTTATTTGTTTATAGAACTTGCTTGTTAAATTTCACAATCTTTCAACAACGTTTGCTATCTAATTAAAATCCAAAACCACTGACTATTTTAAAATGAAAATCTCAGAACTGTATATGAATTTTTTTGGGAGTAGTTCAATCTTGATGGTATGTGTTGCAATAATATTTCAATGATGGGAATAACTTGCCATTGGATCGACAGTGATTGGATTATTCAAAAAAGGATCATATCACTTGCCGCACTGTCATCTCCCCATAGTGGTAATGAAATTGCAAATCGTATTTTAGAAATTTGTGATGTTTTTCATATTCGTGATAAAATTATGTGTATATGTCCCCAAATTCTGAGCCATTAATTCATATCCTTGTCCACATCGGCATCAAATCCTTAGCAATGCTCAATATATCTTCATTAAGGATGCTGTTATTTGAATCGTCACTATGTTCAATTAGATAAACAATAAAAGTAATATTATTATACAATAATTTAATAATTGCACAAAACCACACTTATCAATATTATTATATTATACAAGTCATCATCCTCTGACAGAATGTTTACAATATCATGTAGAAAATCAGTAGAATATCTATTTCAATGAAAATGCTAACTTTGCTGATGTTGTCTCCAGAGCTGAAGATCAGAAGACGATGTTAGATGCTTGGTTTGAGGCCAATCAAGTCTACAAAGATGCTCGAGATCTTACAGACTCTAAAATTCTAGAAAAATGGGTATGGAAACAGGTGGATAGAAAGTGGTCAAGAAGACTACATGCTCTCGCAATTGGAAGGTTGTACTATGCACCTCCAACTGCAGGAGAGAGACTTTATTTGCGGATGTTGTTGTGCGTGGTACATGGAGTAACGAACTATGCACATTTAAGGTACTACCACAAGACCAATATATATGAGATAAGACTCGGTTTTGGGTACTGAGCTCTTAGAGCATCTGTAGTTGTTCCAACTCAAAATTTCTATATCTGGCTTTTAGAAATAGAAATTTTGAGCTGGGATTGTAGTTGTTGAAACCCAAAATTTGAATAAACGGTGGATGATATATTTTTTCTTGAATCTCAGCCATTGATCTCCTCATATTATAATAATAATAATAATAATAATAATAATAATAATAATAATAATAATATAAAAATAATTTGGCGTCAAACACATTTGTAAAAAAATTTGTATGCATAGATGCACCTAACAATTCCTGTAGTCCCATTCCATTTCAGCCCTTGATAAAAAAATTCACACCAATCTCAAATTTACTTCATATGCATAATAATCTTATAGGCCCTATTCCATAGAGTCGAAGTAAGAATTGGACTTTTTAGGATTCAGCCTCACCATGGTGTGAATTATCGGACGATTGACGGGATAAGAGGGCTACACATGCAAACAATTATTCATGGCAAGTGTGAATAATAGAACTGTTATTTTGCCTAACCTCTAGATTTATCTGATTTAAAACTAGTTTATTGTCAAGGCAAGTTCAATGAGCCTAATCAGAAGGGACCATATAGTTAGACAATAATTTGTTGACAATATATCCCTCAAACATGTAAGATAGCAATGGAGGGTCACAATCCCACCTGTCGTCGTCTTCTGCTGTGGCCCAAAATAATAAATGAATCGTCACACAGAACTCAAAATTTTTACAACACCATTCTTCATCGAGCATGTGTCTGTTGGGGGAGACAGTAAGGCTATCCCAAAGCAGCTACTTGGAAGATGGTAGCGATGCTTAGGGCATATGCTAACAACTAGCTACCTTTTTGCCTAACGACCCTAACCTGCTGTAATATCCCGGACGGATATTATATTTGGATAATTATTATTTTAAAATTAAAATATTTTTAATGGAAATTACTTGGTTTTTCAAATAAACAGTTATCTAGATATATATACTAGTAAGTATATATACGTATTGTATCAGTTTTGTACACTTGTGCAAAATCTTGAAAAACACATTTTTGAGAAAAATGTCTGGAAAATCCCGGGAAGATACTAAAAATTATTATTTTATTATTATTTTATTTTATTTTCAGAATTGAAATATTTTTAGTGGACATCACCCGGTTTTGTTAATAAACATTATATATGTATATATATTAGTCGGTATACGACTGTTTTGTATCAAATTGATACTGAAATCTTCCGAGCCAGTAACAAAATTATTTTATTTTTATTTCTCGGAATAAAATTATTTTTTTACTGATTTGTTCATTTTCACGAACAAAAATTATCTGTATGTTCAGATATGTGCACGTAATTGAATCGTGTCGATTTCAGGTGTTTATACAAATCATGTAGTATGTGATTTGGGAAATTATATTTTATTTTTGATCAATCTTGATGAGATGAAGGGCTAAGATGGATTGGGACTTGATTGTAATATATATTTGCAAACAAAACATCAAATGTTTTGAGCCACACAACAAATGAGACATTTGTTCTCTTCTCCACCACAAATCCCTTCATCCCTTCTTATAAAACACCCCCCCTCCTCAAAATGGCCAGCCCCCAACTTCCCCTAGGGTTAGAAACCCTCTCACTTTGGTGTATTCTCAATCTCTTCTCAATCTCATCCCATTCTCTGTCTCCTAATACTACTTCTTCTACTTATTTTAAGTTTAGAAAAAGATTGAGAAGAAAGAAAAAAAAAGTGAGATCAATCAAAAGAAAAGAGGAGTTTTTATGAGTTGATTTTCATGGGCTCTTCATGGTGGAGTTCTTGAAGAGGATCAAGAACAAGGAGCAAAGAGGAGAAGAGCAAGTTCTTCCTACAAACTCTAAGGTGGGGGTTTCTCATGTCATGTTCATTTTAGGTATTATTAGGTTTGTTATTGTTGTTTGTTGTTGTATTGGACTAGATTCATGTGCATATGAATGAGATGGACTAGATTAGAAGAGTGTGCAGGGTTTGAAGTGGTAGAACACATAAATTAGGCATAAAGATTCGGTTTTTATGGTTGTACGGTTAGATTTAATTAACCGTGTTAAAAGAAGAATTTTGACCAGAAATTAGGGATATTCTCTTATGTGTTGTTACCATGCTAGATGTGTTGTTACCATGCTGAATCTGAGGAGCCGACCAACTAGAGAGTTGTAGTAGATGTTCTCACCTTTCCGAATTGTCTTCTTCGGTTAAATTTCGATAAGTGGAACAAAAGTTATATGCTTTCAAAGTTTCAGCTTTCCTTTGTTAAATCTGCCATTTTCTAACTGTTTGCGTGTGTTCGATGGGTAGGAACTTGGAGTTCCTTACGGAGTCTGAGAAATTGGTCAACTGAGAAGTTTTAGTAGATATTCCTACCTTTTCAAATTGTCCAGTTTCTTTAGATTTTGATAAGTAGAGCAAAAGTTACAAGCTACAGAAGTTTCATCTTTTGTATTGAAAATTTGTAGTTTGGTAATTGTTGCGTATGTTCGAGGTCAGGAATTTGGAATTCCTTATGGAATCTGAGAAAGTGGTCAACTAGAAAGTTTTAGTAGATATTCCCATATTTTCAAATTGTCTAGTTTCGTTAGATTCCGACGAGTAGAGCAAAAGTTGCAAGCTACGGAAGTTTCATCTTTTTATTGAAAATCGGTTGTTTGGTAACTGTTTGCTTATGTTCGAGGGTCTGAAATTTGGAATTCCTTATGGAATCTGAGGAAGTGGTCAACTAGGGAGTTGTAGATGTTCCCACCTTTTCAAATTGCCCAGCTTCGTTAGATTCCGACAAGTAGAGCAAAAGTTATAAGCTACAGAAGTTTTATCTTTTTATTGAAAATCTGTAGTTTGGTAATTGTTTGCATATGTTCGAGGTCAGGAATTTGGAATTCCTTATAGAATCTGAGGAAGTGGTCAACTAGGGAATTGTAGTAGATGTTCCCACCTTTTAAAATTGCCCAGTTTTGTTAGATTCCGACGAGTAGAGCAAAAGTTACCAGCTTGCAAAGTTTCAGCTTTTTGTTAAAAATCTGCAGTTTGGGTAAACTGTTTGCGAGTGTTCGATGGACCGAATTTTGGATTCCTTACAGAATCTGAAAATGTTCCACTAGAGAGTTGTGGTAGATATTATTACCTTTCTAAAAAGTATATTTCTGTTAAAATCCGATAAGCGTAGCACTGGTTGCTTCTAGGCTGTCGGAAGACTTTTATGTCACTTTTGGGCTTCTCATTGGTAGAATGCCTATTTTAGATTGTTTGTAGATTCTTTTGTTGCTTCTAATTATAGAAGATCAAGTTTTTCTAGATGCACGTTTGGTTGCTTCTAGGTTGATCACCTGTATGGTTGTTCTTACGTGCGGTTTTGCTCATATGTAGCTGTTAGTCTCATACGTAGCTTATGTGGCTCGTGTGTATGTTGTTGTCTCATACATGGTTTGCCTGACCCGTATGTAGCTGTTGGTCTCATACGTAGATTATTTGGCTCGTATGTATGTTGTTGTCTCATACGTGGCTCGCCTGACCCGTATGTAGTTGTTGGTCTCATACGTAGCTTATTTGGCTCATATGTATGTTGTTGTCTCATACGCAGCTCGCCTGGCTCGTATGTAGTTGTTGGTCCCATACATAGTTTGTCTAGCTCGTATGTATTTTTGGTTACTCGTATGTAGCTTCTTAGCTAATACGCAGTTTGTTGTGCTCATCTAGGAAAATATCATTGCCCTAGAGCTATCGATCATCAAGACGTGTGTTTACCTTACTCCTAAGGGACTGTGGATGAGTCACTCCTTGTGTACTGTCGGATCTTAACCGATGTTGGTTAATCGCGGACCGGAGTATGACGAAATCCAAGTTCAGAGTAGTAGCATGCGAATACGTTCGTATTGCCGGGATCTTGGATCGATAGGCCATGAACCAGATCCTTAAGGATTCTGGTAAGTCTAGGTTGAGCAGCCTAGTAGAGTTATCTTGCAAAGTCTAACTTAAGACCTAGTATGTTGTGTTTATACTGTTGTCATCCCTAGGATTGTTCAGGGTTAGTGACATCGTTAGGGTAGTAACTTATGGTTATTACTACTTAACCATTACTTATTATCATTATTCGCCGAAGGGAAAGAGTTGGTGTTAATGGTGATTCCTTATGATCCGACCTGTCCTATAGGCCGACACTAGGCAGTGTTATTGGGTTGTACCTTCCCATCAAAGGGATACGTACGATGCCTTCTCGCGAGTTGGGAGCATGGGTTGCGTATCTCGCACTGTTAATTCCTGAAATACCGTGACTTATGGGTGTCACAGGGTAGGCTTCGTGCTGTCCTGCGCTTGCGAGACCCTATGTTCGTTTGGTTTTTGAATGAGGACCGATACGCCAGGCAATAGTGGCAAACACGATCACCACTATAGTGACTGCAGTAACGGAACTAGACCATACCTGCAAACCTTGTTTTTGAGTGAGGTCCGGTACGCCGGGTAGTAGTGGCAAACGAAGACACCATAAGCGTACTACATTGGAGGGAACTTGAAACCTTCTACAACCTCACCAGTCACGTTGTATTGTCAGGAACAGGATTGTGAACAAAGTAGAATTTATAACGCGGGTTCAAATCCCTATACATGAAGAAACGATTTGATATAGGGCGTATGTAGTATGGGCTGCATACCATCCCAGTGTCTTGCTTGCATTAGAATAAGAGCATCCTTGTGTTAATAAGTCTAGCATTAGAGTCTAAGTCATAGCATACACTGACACATCAACTATATATACAAGTTTCTCTTTTCATCAATTTGTTTGCTATAGTTGAGATTTGCTGCTAGTTATCAGCCTTAAAGCGTCAGTATATGTACTGACGTCCCCACTTCTGAACTAGATTACAAGATTACAGGTACTAGATTGCAGAAGTACATGTACAGGTTTTAGGAGGACTCGAGGCTAGAGAAGTAAGGAGTCAACTTTATTTAAATTTTTGCTGTAATATATGTTGTAATTTCATTTGTAACAATTATTGTAAATTATTCATTGTTGTAATTTAATTGTTGTTGGGAAGCATCCAAGTGAAATACCAAGTGTTGTTCTCTATTCATTGTACTCTGATGTAATTTGTTGAAAGTTGTAACACTTGGGATTGTAAAGGTATTATTATAACACTGTTATAATGTATTGCAATTTTGTAACTTTCGGACTTATAATACGTTTGTGTTGAATAAAAAATTTTAAATTTTCCCGTTTTTCTGTGTATTGTGGCTAATTGAAGAAAAGATTCTGGCTTATGTCACGGTTTCCCAGTGCATGAAAATCGAGGCATTACACCTGCAAGGCCCTGTTTGAAAATATAGTTAAGATAACCAAAGTTATTTTAACTTCAGATGTACAATGTATCTTACCTTTGGTTATCTTATCCTTGCCTCCAACTTAAAGTTATCATCATAGTAAAGAAAAATTAGATAAGTAGTTTAGGCAACAGTAGTTTTTTCACCTTTGGGGTGAAATAACTATAGTTATCTTAACTCCGAAATGGCTAATGGATCTTCCTAATATTAGAAATTTGTGACCCAGGAAAGATGAATGTGCAACACATACTAGACCGCATTATGACCATTGGAACAGATTCTAAGTGGATTAGTCTGCAAATGACATTAGGCTTAATTTTAAACTGAATCTAGTGATACCTAAATTATAGGAAAATGGGTTCGTAGAAGCGTCAATAATAATTTAGGTTAAGAAAATACTTTTTTTATTACTCTCCCTTCAAGTGCTTCAACAGAGTCTAAAGAGAAATAGTATAATTTGGGAAGCTCATTTAAACTAACACGTGCATTCCACATGTTTTTTAATAAATAAAAAAATATTTGTAAAACTTCAAACCCTCTCCATTTACACTCTTATCATTTCCCACTTTCAAAATATTTCCCAACCATCGCCTCCCACGTGTCCTCCTCGCATCCGACACTACTACCACCTCAAATGTGCCATCCTCGCCTTTGACGCTGCCGCCTCCCATGCATCACGCCGCCTTTTTCACCGTTCTTGAGCTACCATGTTTATCAAGGCGGTATTTCTGGTGGAATTGGGGAAGAGTATGGGTTGAAGACATAGATAATTGCCGTATTGGATTCAATAATGAGATTTAGTAAGGTTTCTTTTACTTTTCCCTTTGCTGTTGCCTCATGCATATTTGAATATGAAACACTTGAAAACCCAGAAATTCGGTACTTAATATCTAAAATTGTGTTTTGCTCATCAATTGTTCGATGAAATGCCTATGCAGCAAACAAAGTGTTGTAAAAATGCTTTTGAGATTTTTTACCTAACTAAATCAATTGTATCCATATATGATGTAACACATAATCTTGAAAACATTGTGATTCTTAAAATGTGGTTTCGAAATACTTTCTCACTAAGGCACCTTTAGTAATTTAATTATTGACATATACATTGTAAATATATTAGTATTATGTGTATGAATGTATTGTGTACTAAATCAAGTATAATCAAAGTTGATGTTTTGAAAGTTTGTTTAGACCAAAACTATATTTAAATGTTCATAGATAAGCATGAACAACATATGTTGCCATTAAAGGGTAATTGAGAGGGAAAGTTAGGATTTTCTTATAATTAGTTAACCAGAAATGATTTAGTTACCCATCCTCCCCCTTACACGTGCAGAAGAGAGAGGAGGCCTAACCTCTCTTAGTACTTGAGGCATGAGAGTTGAAGTTAAGGGCGACAATTGGCCAGAACCTAACCCAGGTTCGACCTGGTTATTAGCGGGTTTGGGCTAATAATTTTCATTTCGGGCCGGGCTTGGATTCAAGTTTTTAGGTCCGAGGGTTATCCGGATCGGGCTCGGGCTCAAGTACTTAGGCCCGACGAGCTCGAATCAAATTTCTGTATGTGCATGTATATAATTATGTATATTTATTATGAGTTTCTTTTAAGAGAATATTCATGTATGTAAGTTGAAATAAGTATTAAACTTTATAGAGAGAAATTATCCCTGATATGGGTAAAAATATAACCAAATCGGGCATGAATCCTAAAGCTCTAAGGGGTAAAACGGTAAATTTTAGCAGGTACAGGCCCATAAGAGGAAATTAGTCATCTTTCAGGCCCAACAACTCAAAATAGGCTTACCATACTAGATTGTCATAGCAGCCCAACATGAAGAAGTCCAGGTTCATCAAAAGAACTTTAGTTTAAATTCTCTATCTCTAGAGAGTAACTCCTTCTATCTCTCGATCCATAAGAGACGTTTTAAAAACTTTATCTCTTTATTAAAAGAAGAGTCATAACTCTATCTCTTTATATGGAAGAAGATAAAAAACTCTATCACAACGTCGGGAAGTAGGGATAAATCTAATATCTTGAAACTGGCCCCAAGCGACTATAAATACCTCTTGACCTAATCAAAAACAAGTTAATCACAAATTTCGCTCACAAAAAATCTTCATATATTTTGAGTTTTCTGACTTGGGCCTCGAAGGGTCTATCGCTGGGGCCAACCCCTGTATTTTAGGCTGTTTTGCAGGTCAATTGGTGCGGTCACAACCGTTAAGATCAGATCCAACCGTCTACAGCAGTCAGATTTCAGAGTCAAGAACAGTCTACGGCGATCAACGCCAACGAAAAGCAAAGGTCATATCTTTTATTAATTTCCATGAAAAGAACTCATAATATCTGTTTGCTCCCACACAAAAAATAGTAGCAACAGATTGGCGTCGTCTGTGGGAAACTGAAAAGATCTCCGACGAAACTTCGCTGATAAATAATTGACTTTTCCAGCCATGCCTCCAAAGAGGAAGAATGTAGTGGCCACTAGCCTTTAAACTAATTTATTTGAGCCCAGAGTTTATGGTGGATTCCTTGTTATGTGTTGGATTTAAGTGAATTTTTTCAGAATTTAATATTGATTTTAGAGTGTACGAGTAACAGAATCGTATAATTTTCAGATTTGGTAAAAATATATGTTTTCATAGCTGAAACGTGCTTTCATATATATAAATGAATTCTCATGGCAATATTTGTTGATTAAGAGGCATGTTATTAATAAAGAGTGTTTTTGTATGATAAAAACCAAGATGGATTTGATTTGAAACTTAAAGTTATGATGGGAACCCTAGAAAGACTATTAATGATACTTTGGATTGTGAGACTCTAGAGGTTGAGTGGGACCCTTGTATGCCGGCAGATGAGATTTTGTGGAAGTTGACTAGTTGGAGTCTTCGTTCTTGGTTTAGTTGTGTTAAGTCAAGTTGGGTACATCAACTCTAGAGAGACTGTGTTCTAATTAATTAATTAAACATAATAAACATAAGGAAAGGCACTAGTGGAGATGTGATAGTTCAGCTATGTTGTCAGTCGCACGGATGTATTCCAGGGCTGTGCGTTTGTTGTGCCTCTCTAGTATGTTCGCGTGTCGATGGTCGGCAGGCTTATTCACGAAACGTATGGTATATTCATGCGTCGATGGTCGGCAGGCCTATTCGCGGAATGTACAGTGTATCTGCGCATCGATGGTCGGCAGGCCTATTCGCGAGGTACATGGCAGGGAGGTGATTCTCCGGGGGCCAGTGCAATACTTATATATATGATGCTCGTGCATCAATGGTCGGTAGGCCTATTCACAGAGTATTCTAGAACTTGTTTTTATCACCGTAGTAGTATTAGTTGCATAACGAGGGATTGAACCCTATAAAGTGGAGGACGATAAGGGCTTGCACCGGACCTATGTGTACAACCACAGCTACAGTAATTACAGCAGCAGCAACTTGCTATTTTTGAGGGTTTTGTTAGATTTTTTTTTTTGTTTTCGAGTGGTTTTGATTTTGTGCTATGTTGGGGGACTTTAGTATACATATGAGGTCATCTATATATGGGTTTAAAAAAAATATGAGTGGTTTGATCGAGTTTTGATGAGATTTTAAAGACATTGTTTGGTCTTGACTATCGTCTATTTCAGTTTGGAACGAGATTTTGACTTAGTTTCTAATGAAATTACCTAAAACATATAAAATAGAAATTGTAGCTTGCTGTGTCTAGTTTTCAGAACATTTGACGGATCCTCAATCCGACTTATAGATTGTATGATATGCAATTTCTATCACTGTACTGTCGTAGTTTCAGATTTTTAAAATAATAGTTAGTTTTCAGAATTTATTGAATATGAACCCTTTAAACTAATTTTCTTGAGCGCAGATTTTTATGGTGAATTCCTCGTTATGTGCTGAAATTAATTTTATTTTCTAGAATTTAATATTAACTATAGAATGTACTATTTTGAGGAACGAAATCACGTAACTTTCAGATTTTTAAATGAAAGATAGTTTCCAGAATTTATTGAATATCAACCCTTTAAACTAATTTATTTGAGCCCAGATTTTTATGGTGGATTCCTTGTTATGTGATGGGTCTAAGTGAATTTTTCCAGAATTTAATATTGATTTTAGAATGTATTGTTTTGAGTAAGAAAAGCGTATAATTTTCAGATTTGGTAAAAATCTATATTTTCATTAACGAGGGATTGAACCCTATAAAGTGGAGGACGATAAGGGCTTGCACCAGACCTATGTAGAGTGGGATGCATAGAATCATACAAGTATGCATTAGAAATCATCATAAGCATTTGTGTTTCTTACACTTGACACTTAGCCTAGTTTCACTTGATGATTTATATTTCATTTATTATTATTTCATGTTCCATCTGTTATTACTGTGTTAGTATGTCTCATTTGTTGATTAATGATTTTATTCTTTATGTTTTCCTTAAAGTAGTATTTCCTTTGAATATCACTCACATCGTTATGGTTGACCCCTGTAGTTTGGGGGCTAGGGATATCTCTAGCCTCATGTTTTATGGGTAGGTACCATTAGCATGAAATTGGGAGCATGTGGTAGAATGTTTAATGTTATTGCATATTTTGTAAAAGAAACAATTGTAAAGAGAAAATTGTATTTATGATGCTTTTAATTACCGTTGTGTTGTAAAGAGAACTGTAATTCAAGGTCTTTAAATTCTGTTGTGCTTTGTAAAAGAGTTGATGTAATAAAAGTTTTAAATTTTTCCTGTGTTTGTACTATGTTTATAATGCAATTGAAGTTGATGCTGGGAATTGTGCCACTTATTTCTAATTTTTATTTATTAGAATTTCGGGGCGCTACAAGTTTGGTATCAAAGCTTGGTTAGACAAGAAGACAATGTCGGAAGCATGATCAGGGGTTCTCACAGTGTGATTGATGGCGAAGCATTGACTCTTACACTGACATGCCCAGATCGGCTAGCCACCGATGCAATTGCGACAGTCGAGAGGATATTGGCATAAAACAAGCTTTGAGGTTACCTTTCTGGCCATTATCGTCCTGAGTGGCAGGCGACAGTCTACAGAGTTGGTATCAGAGCAAACTTCAATTAGTAATACTAAACATGGTAGAGGGAATGAACCTATATGTGGACACTAGAGTGTGAGTACCTAGGGTGGACATTAGAAGTGTGAGTATCTAGGTGGACATTAGATGTGTGAGTTTGTTGTTTTATTCATGAATGCGTGTAGTGAAAATTTTGAATTATTGGTATGTCTATATTCAAATAAAAATTTCTTTATCGTAAGTGGGTTGATTGTTTTCGCATAAATAGAAGATGAATGATTTATTTTCTCTTGCTGTTATAATCACCTTTTAACTATCTATAGTATTATTGACGTTAAATTGGTATAATTTTATTAGTTATTGACTTATCCATTTTTGTACAAATCTAATTATAATTATAAAGTATGTTTTGCTAATCTAGCCTATTTGTTCAATAAGTTTTGTGTTTATTGAAACAAGTTTTGTTATTGAAGTTTGGAATGTGGCGAATATAGCTTTTTATTTTTCTGTTGGTGTTTGCAGTTTACAGTTTTGAATGACGTAATGTTTGATTTTCATTGTTACTTTGTGTGACAGATACTACAATTTTTACTTAAATCTTGTTTCTTTCGATTATTTCTTTGAATATATTATGTTTTTGTACGTAGACTACATTTTTCCTTATCTTTTATATTATATATTTTTATTTTCTTTCTTAAAATTTTGTCCGTCATATTTTTATGTACTTTTATGTTTACTCATTTATTTTGCTATTATTGTTACACATAATATTAGTTTCAATTCCTACTTATTGAATTATTAATTTCTTTTATTATTATTCCTATTATATTTTTATTCACATTCATTTATATATACTTTGATTTTTCGACGCTATATTTTCCGTTATTTTGTGTTGTCTTATTTTTCAGTGTATTTGAACTTGATTGTAATATTTTCACTCATATAAATATGATATACCTCTGCACATTGAAATTTTTATTTTTATTTTTGGTTTTACACCTTATATTCAATACCTTTATTATTATTTATTGTTTACTACTTTTGTTTTATTTACTTTTCACCGTTTATAGCTACTTGTTGTATTACCTTATTTTATTTTTTTTACTTTTACTGCTATAATATACAATAGTCGCTTGTTACCTTAATATTATGATTTTTACCCTCTTAGTTACTTTCTTACTACATATACTTTCTGCTATTTGCTGTATATTCTACGACATATGATTATTTATGCCACATAATTTTCTCTCATTCGCAATTACATTTAAGCTTGCATGTATTTCATTCCGTCTTTCTCCTTACTTTTATAAATTATTTTTCACTACTACTAATTCCTACTATTTGTGTTGAATATTTATAATCTATACATCTATTTTAATATTCCATCGTGTGACTTTCTATTCCATTTTCTACTTCTGCTTCTATTTTTATATCACGGATTTCAAAACATAACATTACACTTAAATAAACATCCAATATCCCAGTACATAGGGAACATTACATCATTCCATTCATCGTTTTGTTGCAACCGGATGTCGAGAAGGCAAATATACAACTAGACGTCAATAGGAGGCAAACTTGCAACTGGACGTTGGGAGGCAAAAACTGCAATTGAATGTCCAGACGGCAACCTGCAACCTGTTGTCGTGGAGGCAATTTGCAACTTGATGTCAAGGAGGCAAGTCTACAACTAGACATCAATGAGGCGAACCCACAACAAAGAAATTTTCTACTCTAATAATCTGACTTTTAGTTTCATATATATATATATATATATATATATATATATATATATATATATATATATAAATTATCATTATCCTATTCTTTTGTACTTTTTCATACCATTTTTATAAGATTTTAAAACTTAGCCTTTGCTACTTCAACTTTGTTATTCAAATACAATTACACTTATATATACATTTAATTACCTTATTATTTATACTTGTTTTCATATCTGTCTTATTTCCGTTATTTTATTTTTCACCCTATGTTATTGAGGTTTACTATTAACTATTTTCGCTATCTTAGCATTATCGTTTTGTATATATATATATATATATATATATATATATATATATATATATATATACACTTTATCTTTACATATGTTAGTATTATCGTATTCTCATACTATTTCAGTTTTTTGGCCTATCTTATATTTGTTTGTTACGTATATAATATGATTTTTATTATTCATAGTTTTCATTTTTATATAATACATTATTCCAATATGATATTATTATTTCATTTACTATTATTATACTTGCTTCACTACTACTACTTAAATTTTTTATATTATAGTATTGTTGGTATTTCGACATGTCTTTGATTGACTATCTTCCCAGGCCTATATATATATTTTTTATCATCCTTAAGTTTGTATTCTTTGTGTTACTTTTATTATTATGTACTTTTGCCATTATTTATGTTCTTAACCTTTTCTTTTTGCTTCTTATTTTGCATGGTTGCCCTTATTATTTTCTTGTTATAATGACCTTTTACGATCAATAATCATTTTTTTGTTGCTCTGTTCATATATCTATTTTTTGCATTTTATGGTTTTATACAAATGTTTTAATGACATTTGGATGTTTAATGTTTTGTTTTACTGACTAAACTTATTGTTATTTGTTACTTTAGACAGTTTTCTTTTACCCATATGCATGTCTAAGTTTTGTGTTACGTACATTTGTCTATTTTCATTAACTTTTAAGTCTATAGTGCATTGTGTTTATAGTGTATTAAGTTTTAAGAAAGCTTTTGATTCCTTTGTGTGCTTTAAAGTATTATTGAATAATTTATATTAGTTATGATAATTATGCTGTTAAAATTCATATGCATTAATTGATTATCTGGTTAATTTCAACAAGTTATTGCATAGTTTAAATATTTTTAATACAATTTTATATATATTCTTGGAATTAGTTTTATGCTTTATGGATTTTGCTTATACTAGTTGTTCTGTCAGTTTTCATATTTTCTTTATTGTTCTATTATATGTTATTTTTAGTTATCAACCGAATGCATTTAGAAAATAAAGATAGAATGATTTTCTAAAACTGTTGTGTAAGTTTTGTATTTTTGTTTCTCTATTACTAAGGATAGTTTTGAGGACAGAACTATTCTAAGGGGGGAGTGATGTAACGCCCTGTAATTTTTAATACAATATTTTGAATTACTTAATAATTTTTAAATCAATTTATTTAATTATTTTGAATTTTTGTAAAAATTCGACATTTTCACACGTGCAAAACACGTGCAAATATTTTTTGATGTACAAATTTACACTTTTGAATTGCTGAATAAATTATCCTATTTATGATTGAGTATATTCTAAATTTTGGAATTTTTCTGAATAAGGAAACTATTTTTATAAATACTTCGAAAGAAATGAACCTTTTTGTAAAAAGTGGTTTGAAGGTGAAAATTGAACTTAAAATTTGTTTTACTACATTTAGGGCCGGCTATTCCGTCTTGGGCTCTAAGGAATTAGATTATTTCCATATTTGGTTGATTTTTATTGATTTAATTGAATAAATATATAATTACGCAATTTTTAGACTATTCGGGGCTTTATTGAAAATATTCTTTCTGGAGTATAAAAGTCAGAAAATTTATTTGGAAAATCTAATCTTTATTAGTAGATAATAATTCTAATTTTCTGGATTTTTATGAATATTTTATGGCTTATTTGCAAATACTAAAAAATGAAGGATTTTTGTGCACAATTGCCACTTGGAGTAAAAACTCCAGATTTCAGAATTTTGGGCTGTATATGTTGGTCGGCCAGATCTGGGATGTGAAGGGAATTTATTTTATTTTATTTTAAATTGATTTAATTAACTAATAATTAGAATGATCCATATATGTAAATAAATAATTTCATGAGGAGTATTTTTGTAAACTTTGAGAAATCCTAAAGACCTAATTCCGGCTGATAGGGGGTACAAATTGTGGCGCAATTAGGACCCTCAGATCTCCTATAATCTCGCTCCCCTGTGATCATCAGGTCAGACAGGCAAACGGGCTTCAGCCCATTTAGGCCCGTGGGCAAACGGGTACGACCCGGTCCATTAGGATCACAGACCCGTTTACCTTTGCCTATAAATACCAGGCACCCTCCTCACTTTTGGAGCTAATAAACTTTTCCCCACTTGAACCCTAGCTACTGTTGCTTTCTCAATGACTGACTAGATCGTCGGAGGGCCTGTCACCGAGACTTCTCCCGGTGTTTCTAGGCAGTGTGCAGGTACAGAAGGCCGATCCAAGCCACTTCATCCGAGCCGAGCTACTCGATCCGAGTCGAGCACCTGGCCTATACCTCTCCCCGACTATTCCCGAGCCGGTCCTACGGCTTAGGATCGGACTAGCGCTAGTACCACTTCTTCCGCTACACAAATTCCAAGAACTCACACTTGTTGCCCCCCCACACCCCAAAAACAAATAGCATCAGGTTGGCACCGTCTGTGGGAAACTCAGGTACTATCGCCCATCCTAGCCCAGCTAGGGACGTCATCCCAAGTCCGAGCTTTCCCATGGCTCCCAAAGCCAGAAGGGCCGTCACATCGGCACAACATCCGGACCCCCCACATCACAACCGCGTGGATGCCCAGGGCTCCAACCGACCACGAGTCCACGGCACGGCCGGATTTGGGCCGGGTGCTTCTCACTCAAACGCGACCGATTTGTGACGCGTCATTTCGAATCGACAGGCCAGTCGCATAAGGGGAGAGGCCACTTCCAACCCGATCTCGAACCATCGTAGACGGCCATCCCGGAGCACGATCCAGAAGATAGCTGCTCGCCATGTGGACCTCCGCCCCCGCAGGACCCGGTGGGGCAAGCCCCCGTCACGAGGGCCGAGTTACAAATTTTTTGGGATGAGGTCCTCCAAGCAATCCGAGGCAGCCAGGGAACTGAGGTCCGCAACAGCTCTGATCCTCGGTCAGGAGCATTAGGCGGCGAATCCTACGGATCGGCCCGCCCCCAGTAACAAGTAGGTGCCACCCTTTGGCATTTGCAGGAGATGGAGAACCGCCTGCCCATCTCAGCGAGGGCGGACCAATGCCGGGTCATGGTCATCGACCGACCGGACCCCCATTCTCCCCCCAAACCTTGGAAGCCGAGATCCACCGAAACTTCAGGCCTCTCCAATTCGAGACCTACAACGGTGAGGGTGATCCCGCTGATCACATGGAGGGGTTTAAGACCCTCATGATGATTCACAGCGCTACGGATCCCCTCCTCTGCTGCGCCTTCCCAGCTACCCTTCGTGGTCTGGCTCGGGAATGGTTCTCAAAGCTCACTCCCGGCTCAGTCTTCTCATTCGACCAGTTGGGAGCAAACTTCCTAGCCCACTTTGTGACCAGCAGAAAGGTCGAGAAGACGAGCGCATCCCTTCTGGACCTCAGGCAGAAGGAAGGGAAGTCACTCTGTGATTTCGTTCGGAGGTTCACCACCGAGGCGAGATCCGTGTCCTCTCTTGACGCGGGCGTCGCTTCAGCAGCTTTCCGACATAACGTTAGGCACGGTCAGCTGAAGGCTTCATTGGCCAAAAAACCACCCGTCGACTTTCCTGACCTTCTCAACAGGGTCGAGAAGTAATTCGAGCGGAAGAGACCCTAAATCCGGAGGGCACCAAAGAAGCCACTGCCAAGGGGAAGTGGAAGGACGACGACGTCGAGCCCATCAAGAAAACTACAAAAGAGACAACCAGGCTCAGGAGGGTTCCTCCGGTCCCCCAATTCGAGAGGTATATGCCTCTGACCCAGAACGTCTCGGCAATCCTGATGGAGATCGAGGATAAAGGGTCCGTCTGACTCCTTCCCCGATCGAGCAGCAACAAGAAGAGGGACCAAAGATTCTACTTCCGCTTCCACCGAGACAACGGGCACGAGATGGACAACTGCCAGGCCCTTAAGGACGAGATCGAGGCCCTCATCCAGCGAGGGTACTTGAGAGAGTTCACTCGGGATAATCTGAGAGACCGGAGGGATCCGAGAAATTTGTTGGATGTAATGGCTGGCACGACCCCTATCACATGGACCAAATCAATGGATTTTAAGGTGGTCAATGTCAAGGCAGAGTACAACGCCATCCTCGGTCGACCCGGCCTCTGCTCGCTCCAGGCAGTCCCCTCTGCCTACCACTTGAAGCTAAAATTCCCCACTAACCTTGGGGTCAGCATCGTTAGAGGAATCAGGAGTCTGCACGATCGTGCTACATGACCGCGGTCGGGGGTGGGGTGTTCCCCTTCGATGCAGTCGAACATCCACCTGAAAGAAGCCAGCCCGAGTCAGAGCCTGTGGACGAATTAGAGGAGGTCTCATTCGAAGCAGAAGATAAGTCCAAGTGGTTCCGTGTGAGCCACACCCTTTTTGCCGACCTGAAACTAGGTCTAATTGATTGTGTCCACCACAATATTAACCTCTTCGCCTGGACGTTGTCCGACATGCTAGGGATTTCCGAAGATCTAATCATGCACAGGCTCAGCGTCGCCCCGGGTTCCAAGCCAATCCATCAGAAGCGGCGCAAGTTCGATCCGGAGAGGCAACAAGCAGTAAAAGCGGAGGTGGACAAGCTGTTGTCGGCTCGGTTCATTCAGGAGGTCAGCTACCCCGAGTGGCTGGCTAATGTCGTGATGGTCAAGAAAGCCAGCGGGAGCTGTAAGATCTGCATAGACTTCACGGATCTCAATAGGGCATGCCCCAAAGATCCTTTTCCCCTCCCAAGCATTGACGCTCTGATCGACGCAACGTCGGGTCATGAGCTCCTAACCTTTATGGATGCTTTTTCAGGCTACAATCAGATCTGGATGTTCGCTCCGAACATCACCAAAACGTCCTTCGTTACCGACCAGGGCCTCTACTGCTACCGGGTCATACCCTTTGGGCTCAAGAACGCCGGGACCACGTACCAAAGACTTGTTACCCCGAATCTTCAAAGATCAGATCGGGTGCAACTTGGAAGTATATGTCGACGACATGCTCGTCAAGAGCCGGCGGGGGCAAGATCATGTCACTGACCTCGAGGAAGCTTTTGGCGTCATCCAGTCTCACAACATGAGGCTCAATCCTGCCAAGTGCGCTTTCGGCGTCTCCTCGGGGAAATTTTTTGGGTTTGTCGTTAGCCAGCGCGGCATAGAGGCAAACCCAAAGAAGATCCAGGCCATAATCGACATGGCCCCTCCTGGAAAACGTTAAGGAGGTTCAGCGGCTTACTGGAAGACTGGCGGCCATCGGCTGCTTCCTCTCCAATTTAGGAAAGAAGTCCTTCCCCTTCTTCAAGGCTCTGCGGGGGGCAAAAGGCTTCGAATGGGGTGACCCTCAGCAACAGGCCTTCGACCAGTTAAAGTCCTACCTCTCCAACCTCCCGCTCCTGAGCAAACCCGAACCGGGTGAACCTCTATTCCTGTACCTCCCAGCCTCGGAAAGCGTGCTCAGCGTCGTGCTCGTCCGAGAAGAAGATGGTGTTCAAAAGTCTCTCTACTATGTGAGCAAAGTCTTTCTCTTGGCCGAAACCAGATACGCAAAGATGAAAAAGATGACATATCCGCTGATAATGGCCACCAGTGGACCACATTAACACTTGCTTAAGTTCATTGATAATGAAGATCATCATCATCTAATGCTCTCATTCTTACTCATAATTTGGGGATTTGTTGCGGAGCATGAGACTTTACAGGGAACTGACGAGTTTTTAGATTGGCTGTCAACTTGGCATATGACAGCCAACAAAAAAATGGGCAAGAGAGGAGCATGCCATGTGTAATTAAGTTAGTTGATTGTAAGAACAAAAGGTATACCTTATTTCAGATATATTATAATTATTCAAATTTTTTAGAGAGTAAGTATTATGTAGATATGTAATAAGGAAACTATGGAAAGAAAATTAAATATGAAAACACAGATATGAAGAGATCCCTAAGATTGGAGATAAATTTTATAATATGTATGTTGGTTTTTCAGAAGTTGGATTAGCCTATGTTATATGGTGAACATTGTGGTTGTCATTTTCACTGTTTGATGCTGATAGACAAAGCAAATTGCTATATTGGAAAGGTCTACTTTGAATATTGATCCACTATTTTTTTTTTTTTTTTTTTTTTTCCAACTTAGGTGCTCTCCAAACTACACAGTATGGTTCTTAAATGTGGTTCTCTGTATAAATTGGAACTTAAAGTGGTTTAGTTATATAATTTTCATTCTTCAAATCTGGAGGCAGACTATATATTAATTGGTCCCTCTAGTGTGTAAAAGACTTGGTTAATCATGGAGGAGGCTTTATCTTCTTGGACCAAGGGTGTGACTATTTTGTTATGCATGTGAAAGGATATGAAAAGTCCGCTTTTGCATGAGTCATCTAATAATTTAGGACAAACTGCTTGAAATCATGCTAAATGGCAGCTTGACCTTTTATTTATTTATTTAAAAGATGACTATAGTCATTGTTTCATTAATAGTGATTAACGAAACAGACTCAAAATATTACAACTATAGTCCGAAGGCACATCAAACGATCAAAAGTAAAAACACCCAAAACGAAAGCTAATGCCACTATAGTCCGGACATAGCCACTAACAACCGCTATTACAATGATCGAACATAAAGCAGAGTTCTCCAAAATATGGCATATCCCAAACCGCCATCAAACTGTATTTCCGCTACTCCTCCTCTTCCTCCAAAAGCCGCCTCTTGTTGGAGCGAAGAATCCCTGAAAGAGAAGATAAATTTTGTGTATCAAAACTAAGACTCTTTGATTAATAGTACGAAAGCACAAATCGTTTCTGTCCAGGCATAGGTTCCACATCGTAGAGGCTATAACTAAGTCCCAACTAGTTCTCTCCTCCTTCCTAATTCTGTTAGTTCTTCCTATTGCCCAAACCTCCGAACTTGAAACCAGGAACTCTAAAACCTCGAATCGAGGACCTATTGTCCCCCATACCGTTCTTGCTCGCGGACAATTGAAGAGAATGTGATTAGTGTCCTCATCCTGCGTTTGACATCTATCGCAAGTAATGTTAACCGCCATGCCTCGTTTCGACAAATTTACCTTCGATAGGATAGCATCGTTGGCAACCAGCCAAAGAAAGACTTTAACTTCAGAAGGAGCTTTCATATGCCAGATTACCTCTGCAACCTCACTTCTTACTCCTCCATCGTTAAGTCTTTTGTATAAAGAAGAGACTAAAAATCTTGAACTCGGGTCCAATAGCCATTGCCTCTCGTCTTCGAAATGTGTGGCGGATCTCTCTTCTATCCGAATGAAATTGTTTAATTCGCGCAGTTGGGTGATGGATTCTTGTTCTAGAAAATCGTTTACTTGTAAAGTAAGCCTGTTGTTGCGCCATACTTCACTGACCAAGGAGTCCGTACTTAAAACTGCATTTGCTGCTGCAAGAAAAATTCCCATGAGGGTATTGTTGCCGCACTATTTATCCTTCCAAAATCTTGTGGTCTTCCCGTTCCCCACCTTGCAGGATGTATGGCTGTGATAGATGTCTCCCACTTTGGAAACCCCTTTCCATAAAAGGAATTTCTACTATATGCATTTCTTCCCCCATATCTGAATTTCTTCCTCGATCGATACTTAATGAAAGACTTGCACCACCAATTGTTTCTCCTGTTGGACATCTTCCACCACAATTTACACAACATTCCTTTGTTCATGTCTCTGAGGTTGATGATTCCCAATCACCCGAACTCTTTCCTTTCGCACACTCTACCCCAGGTTACTAGATGCATCCCTTTCTTGCCTTCGTCTGCCCCTTTCCAAAGGAATCTCCTTCTAGATTTGTCGATACGATTGATTACCTAACCCAGTAATTCGTATATAGACATGAGATAAATGGGGATGCTGTTAATAACTGAATTCAAGAGGGTAATCCTTCCACCTAAAGTTAGCATACGCCCCTTCCAACCAGCTAGTCTTTTCTTAATCTTTTCGATTAGTGGTTGCCAGTCTTCCTTTGTTAGTTTCCTGGGTCTAATAGAGATCCCCAGGTAGATTAGGGGAAAATCTCCTTTATTGCAACCCAGCCTCTGCTAGATAGTAGCGATTGGAATAGAACATCTGTCGCTCAGTGGTATGTTACAACTCTTATTGTAACTAACCTTCATTCCCGACCACGCCTCGAAACACCTAAGGACCGTGCCCATTGCCGTGATATCGTCATCTGTCGCTGGAACAACAGGGTATTGTCCGCATATTGAAGTATAGAAATAACTTCATTGATACCATCGATTTTGATGCCGTGACTGACATCTCCTTTCTGCCTTTAGCTATCATCTCTGCTAGTCCGTCTGTCACAATTGCGAATAATAACGATGACAATGGATCCTCTTGTCTTAGCCCCCTTTGACATTTAATCTCCTTACCTTGGACCCCGTTGATGATAAGAAACGATTTTCCCCCTCTGACACACCGGTGTATCCACCTCCTCCACCTCTCTCCGAACCCTTTAAGGAGTAAAACCTTATCCACACAGTCCCACTCTACCATATCGTAAGCTTTTTGGATATCCACTTTGAAAAGAAATCCATCAGTTTTATCTTTGTTTCCTCTGAAAATGATCTTGTCTGCCGAAACTACACTGTCCATAATATCTCTTCCCCTAATGAAGCCGCTGTGCGATTCACCAACTATATCATGTAGCTGCAGACCTAATCTATTGGCTAGGACTTTTGAAATGATTTTGAAAGAACCGATGAAGAGGCTGATGGGCCTCAAGTCCCCTACCGTCTTGATTTCAGATTTCTTAGGAATCAAAGTAATGTTCGCGTAGTTCAACCTTTCCAACTGAATGTCCTCATTGTAAAAATCTTGAAGAATCCTCATGAAGTCTTCCTTGATAACTTCCCAGTATAATCCATAGAAGAAAAGCGGAAATCCATCCGGCCCCGGCGCCTTTTCCTGTCCAAGCCCCTTGATTGCTGCTCGAACTTCAGCTTCGCTGAACTTTCCTTCTATACTATCGCTTCCGTTCAGCCTCGAGTCCAACCACATATCCTGGTTCAATTTGCATCTGTGCTCTCTTCTTTTACCCAGTAACTCCTTATAACTCTCATTTGCATCTGTGCTCTTTTCTTTCTTTTTTTTTGGGTGGGGGTGTGGGGGTGGGTGTGGGGGTGGGGGGGGGGGGGGGGGGGGGTAGATATACTAATTGGGGATTCGAACTCCCGACATCTTGCTCACCGGCGAACGATGAGGCTTACCAGTGGACCACACTAACACTTGCTTAAGTTCATTGATAATGAAGATCATCATCATCTAATGCTCTCAGTCTTAGCAATGTATAATTTTCCACTATGTCCTAATAACATGACATTTGAAAAGAGACAGTATTGTATGGATTTGTGTTTTAAATTTCTAGATTTATGATTTGGATTTGATCTTTCTATAGCTCTTTCCATTGTTATGGTGCATATTTTTGGACTTCAATAGCCACAATTGTGGTCAGATGATCCTTCTGTTTAGCAGAAGTTATTTTCCTTGATAAATTTTCTCCCTAAAATTAACCCTATTAAACCTTTTATGAACAGATTCTGTAGATACCATAATGGATGAGTCTCATGAACTTGGTGGTTCTTCTGTAGTTGTTGATCGTGCAACTCCGAAGGCAATTCCTTGTGCATATGCTTCACTTCACTAATTCTTTTTTCTTTCAAGTTTACTGATGTAATTTCTATTACTTTCTGTTTTTAGGATGAAGAGTCCAGGTATCCAAGGCCAAGCAGAGCACCACCAGTTCATAGTGGATATGGTGCATACAATGCTTATATTTGACAAGCCACTCGATATGCAGCACATGGTGCCCCTACTTTGTATGACCACCCCATTTCAGCACATGGTGCCCCTACTTTGTATGACCACCCCATTTCAGTTTATGGAAGTATGTTCCTCCCTTTATAATCCTTTCTTCTTTGTAGATAATTGGTGCTTTCATACACATTATATATCTTTTTTTTTTATATTGTAAACGGTGGGTAAACCCCCCGCGTTTCATTAAAAAGCTTTTAATCAAACAAACAACCAAACAAAAGGTAATGATGTTCATGTATCCCAATAAATGGGATATGAGATCCATTACCCGCCAAAAAAAGAACCCATCCCACGAAGAAAATAATTTTGGAAAAAATAATTTTTATTCTTCTTGTTGTGTTTTATTCTTCACTGTATACAACTATATATAAGGATTACATTCTTGGAGAAAAAGAAAAGAGATTGAGAGAAGATTTGGAAGATGAGAGATTTGGGGAATCTATTTCCTATATTAGGAAACAAAATATGCAATTACTATATTTCAACACTCCCCCTCAAGTTGGTGCATAGATATCGAGCATGCCCAACTTGTCAACAAATTTCATGAAGAGCCGAGTCGAAACGGCCTTGGTTAGGATATCTGCGAGTTGATCTTCTGACTTCATTTTGAATATCTCAATAACTTTCTCATCTAATTTTTCTTTGATGAAGAATCTATCCACCTCTACATGTTTCGTCCTATCATGCTGAACTGGATTAGCCGCAATATCACACACCGCTTGACTGTCGCAATACACCTTCATAGGTTCCTTTGGACCATAGCCTAAGTCCTGCAACAGGAGTTTTAGCCATAAAGCTTCTGTTATACTTAAAGCTATTCCACGATACTCAGCCTCTGCACTAGAGCGCGTAACAACATTTTGCTTCTTGCTCCTCCATGTAACTAAATTTCCTCCAACAAAAGTGAAATATCCTGAAGTGGAGCGCCTATCGATTGTAGATCCTGCCCAATCAGCATCAGTATATGCCTCAACCTTCAAGTGACCATATTTTGCAAATAATACTCCTTTTCCTGGGGCTGACTTAATGTATCTCATAATTCTCATTACCGTGTCCATATGTTGTTCCCGAGGTGCATGCATAAACTGACTTACCACACTTAAAGCATATGACAAATCTGGCAGTGTATGTGCAAGATACATTAGTCGTCCAACCAATCTCTGATATCTTTTCTTATCACAAGGCACTTGATCCGCTTCGTTGCATAGTTTCAGTCCTTTCAATGGTGTACTAATCGGTTGATAAGCGGACATTCCAGTTTCCTTCAATAAATCCAGAGCATATTTTCTTTGAAAAAGAAATATCCCCTTTCTTGAGCGAGAAACTTCAATCCCAAGGAAGTATCTCGAAGGACCAAGATCTTTCATTTCGAACTCTTGTGACAAGTAGTTCTTTAATGCCTTCATCTCCTCAAGATCATCTCCAGTTACTATCACATCATCAACATAAATAATGAGAGCAGTAATTTTACCTTCTTTCCTTTTTAGGAATAGAGTATGATCAGAATTACTCTGATCGTATCCGAATGTCCTCATTGATTTTGTAAATCTCCCAAACCAGGCTCTTGGTGACTGCTTCAGTCCATACAATGCTTTCTTCAGACGACATACTTTGTTGCTGTGTTGGACTGGTCTGTTCGACCCTTGTGAAAGATCCATATAGACTTCTTCTGTCAATTCCCCATGCAAAAATGCATTCTTCACATCAAATTGCTCCAACGGCCAGTCAAGATTTGCTGCAAGTGACAATAGAACTTGAATAGTGTTGAACTTTGCCACAGGTGCAAAGGTTTCATCATAATCAATTCCATAAGTTTGAGTGTACCCTTTGGCAACCAGCCTTGCCTTGTACCGCTCTATCGAACCATCCGATTTATATTTTACTGTATAAATCCATCTGCATCCTACTGGCTTCTTCCCTGCTGGCAGCTCGACTATCTCCCAAGTCTCATTCTTCTTCAAGGACTTCATCTCCTCATCCATAGCTGCTTTCCACCTAGGATCGACTAAGGCTTCCTGCACACTGTTAGGAATAGATACAGCAGATAATTGATTCACAAATGATGTATTTGATTCAGACAATCGGTGAGTGGACACATAATGACTTATGGGATACTTGACTTTACTAGTGGGATTAGGCTTGTAAGTCGGTTTTGGGATACCTCTAGTAGTACGGTTTGGGAGTTCTCTTCTTGGAGCTTCGGACAGCGATGACGATTGGTTTTGGAGTTCTGCTGGGAGTAGAGATAGATCTGATGGTACTGGTGGTGGAGATGGTTCAGTTGGTGCTGGAGGTGGAGATGGCTCATCTTCATGGAGGTTCGGCATCGACTGCAGATCTTCATGGAAATTTTCTTCCTCAACCAAGTCTTCATTCGAGTGATCATCATTACTTACATCCTGATTTTCTCCCCTTATATCTGATTGTTCAGTTTGAATAGTAACCACTTCATCATAGACAAGAGTTTGAACTTTACTTTGGTACTCCCCCTGAAGTTCAACCTCAGAGGAAAAATACATCTCATCTTCATGGAATACAACATCCATAGTCACAAACATCTTTTGAGTTGGTGGGTGATAGCACCGATACCCTTTCTTATTCTGTGCATATCCCACAAAAATACAGCGGACAGCTCGAGGAGTTAACTTATTGCGTTCATATTGATGAAGATGAACAAATGCAACACACTCAAACACACGAGGTGGTAAGTTGACAACTTTTGGTGCATTCACAGCTTCAGTTAATGTTTGGAATGGTGTGAGGAAGTTTAGGATATTAGAGGGAACTCGGTTGATTAAGTATGCAGCAGAAGCAAGGGCTTCTCCTCAATAAATGAGTGGCATGTTTCCATGGATGAGAGAAGCACGGACCACTTCGAGCAAGTGTCTATTTTTCCTTTCTGCAACCCCATTCTGTTGAGGTGTATACGAGCATGTAGTCTGATGAACAATTTCGTGTTCCACCAAATATTGTTGCAGATATGAACTCAGGTACTCTACGCCATTATCACTCCTAAGAACTTGAATCTGTGATTTATACTGAATCATAACGTGCTTGTGAAATTTCTGAAACAAACCACTAACTTCACCTTTTGACTTCATCAAACAAATCCAGGTCATACGGGTACAGTCATCAATAAAGGTCACAAACCATTTGGCTCCTCCAAATATAGTGGTTTTGGATGGACCCCAAACATTAGAATGAATAATCATAAAAGGAAGAGATCTTCTACTTGGACTTGGAGGAAAAGAGACACGATGACCTTTTGCGAGTTCACACACATCACACCGAAAGGCAGATATATCCAACTTCAAAAATAAACGTGGAAATAATTTCTTCAAATAACCAAAAGAAGCATGCCCTAGACGTCGATGCCATAGCCAAATATCTGATTTCTTCTTCTCATCTTCGAATCCTTCCACACTTAGAGCTTGAGTCAACTTTCTCGAACATTCAGATTCTAAATCTAGGTAATAGAGCTTCCCGTGTCTAACCCCATAACTAATCGTCTTGCGAATCCGAATATCCTTAAACACACAATGTGAAGGCCAAAAAACTACAATACAATGTAAGGCAGTGGTTATTTGAGCAACAGATAATATGTTGAAATTCAAGGATGGTACAACTAAGGCAGTATCTAAGGTTAGGTTGTTTGTGAGGTGTATGTTACCCTCTCCAGTAATAGTGGTAGGATCACCATTGGCAGTGGACACAGTTGATTTTGTGGATGGTTGAAAATTTTGAACTTGTCTAGAATCAAAAGTCATATGGTCGGTAGCACCCGAATCAATTATCCATGCACTATTCATAACAGAAGCAGAAATATTAAATACCTTACCATCATTACCTGCAGCTGTAACTAATGTAGAGGCGAGTCCAATATTCTTCTCAGCTCTATCTGTTTGTCCCATGGTAGCGGCACAAGAAAAACAACGGATCTGATCGACACAACTTGGCCAACAACAGCAACTAGCAACACAACAAACAACACCAACAGTAACACAACAACACCAACACCAACAAACACCAATCAGGGATCGGGAGCTCGGGAGGACAACAGGGAGGATCAGGATCGGGATCTTCTTCTTCCTCAGATCTGATTTGATCAATCAGCAACTCAGCAAACAACTCACTCAATAAACAGCAAGAGAGAGAGAGAGAGACAGCAGCAACAGTGGCAAGGGGGAGGCGGCACTGACTGGCAGCGCGAAGAGACAGAGGGCGGCGCATTGACGGCGCACTGGGGGCGGCGTGGGGATCAGCGCGACGACGGGAGGTGGCGCACCGTCGATCGGGAACAGGAGCAAGGGGAGGGTCTTTGGCTGTCGAGGAGAAGAGGGTTTCGGCCTGGTGGTTCAGGGGTGAGCTGGCGGCACTGGTAGATGGTGGCGACAGAAGGTTGAATGGAGAAGGGGATGGGTTCTGTTGTCGATGAGAACGGGAGAGGAGAGGTCGGGGATGCAGGGGAGTTGCGACAGGAGGTGTGAATCATGTCGATCTGTATTAGGGTTTCGATTTGGACGAAGAGATTTCTTCGGGTTCGATGAGGGAGTAAAGAAGGAGGATGAAGGAGATGGGACGAGGGGTGTCGACAGGAGGTCGGCGGCACCAGGGGGTGTCGACGGGAGTGGAGGTAGCCGGAGGGGCGAAGAACGCCGGAGAAGAGGATGAACAGGAATTGAAGAAGATGAAGGTGAACGGGATATGGAGAACTGTAGTCGACGAGGATGATGATCGGTGATGGGATCAGCAACGGGATGATGATCAGTGACGGGATCAGCAACGGGATCTTTGGATGTCGAGGAGGCAGATCTGATCACCTCTTCTTCTTCAATTGGCCTAGATCTGGTTAGGCTCTGATACCATGAAGAAAATAATTTTGGGAAAAATAATTTTTATTCTTCTTGTTGTGTTTTATTCTTCACTGTATACAACTATATATAAGGATTACATTCTTGGAGAAAAAGAAAAGAGATTGAGAGAAGATTTGGAAGATGAGAGATTTGGGGAATCTATTTCCTATATTAGGAAACAGAATATACAATTACTATATTTCAACATCCCATACAAGATGAGGCTAACCAGTAAATTTGGCCTGCTCTATTGCCGATTTATATTTTTTGCATGGCTGGGTTATTTGGATGATTATTGTTTTGTTTGGGCATTTCTTAATGAGGATGCTCTCATCGGCGCTTCATCAAAGCCTATGGCAATTTTTTGTGATGGACCTCTATTTCCCTGTTTGGGTTGTTGAGTTTGATGTTTAGTTGAGGTCTCATTTACTGGTTAGCCTCTTTCCACCTGAGTCACATTTTTCCCTCTCTTGGATTGTATACTTGAGCATTGGTTTCTTCTCTACCATGTCTTTGTTTCTGTTTCCTATTACTTTATATTCCCTATCTCATTTTTGCTCAAAGGTGATTCTTTTATTGGGTTTTACCCCATCGATTGGGAGCAGGTAGTGTATTAGTTTTGATGCTACTGCTGGCCGGCTTTATGCTGGTCTGCTAGTGTGGCCAGTGTAGCAGCTCGGTGGATTGCTTCTGCTAGGATGGCGCGGGAGGCCCTATCTGTTTTCTTCGGCTGGGGATCCTCGGCTGATGAGTCCAAGCCTAGTCGGTGCCGGTTCTTCTTCGAGCTATCCTCTGATCCGCTGTAGCATGCTTTAGTTTAGAGTTCTTTCTTGTTCCTGTAATTTTGTTGCTATGTGTATGACCCATCATTTTACGGCTTGTAAAATTACTGTTGTCTGATTCTATATATAATATTTTGATGGCTGGGGTCGTAAGATCCTATCCGATTCATCAAAAAAAAACATCCCATACAAGATAGCCCCTCCACCCAAAAAACGAAATAATTACAGATGATACCATTATATATCATATAGACCGTAAAAGGATAACTTATCTGTCCATGATTAGGAGGGTTTTATGGAGAGTTATTTAGAGATTTAGGCTTCTTTTTGAAATTATTTGCAGAATAGGCCTAGTTTCAAAAGTATTTGCGATGAAGGCCTAGCCTTTTAAAAGTATTTGCGATTAAGGGTTAGTTTTTTAAAATAAACTTCTATACTTCTTTTTGTATACTATTTCTTATAGGATGTGTGACCTTTCTGTAATTTTAAAATTTGTTTTTGCAATTATTTCTATTTTACTTACATAATTGATTTTTTAATTGCTTAAATTATATTAAATAATTTACTAAAATCTTGAGAAAATTAGGTAAGAATTTCTTACTATTTCTTAATGGCTCTGATACCACTTGGGTGGGTGCGTGAAATCTCTTAATTTGTAGGTGTGAGTAGCGCGTAATCTCCTGGAGACCTGAAAATCAAAAGGAAGAGAGTATCAAAAACTTTAAAAATCTAAAGAGTAAAGTCTAAAGAGTTGAAATAAAGATCAAAGTTTGGTGAAAAATAATATTCGTCGAAATAGTGGATATTGTCAATTCTGAAAAAGTAATCAGGAATGATCGGAATATCGTTGTCATCGTCATCAAGTTCTTTTATATATTCTGATTCTGTCTCATATCCTTCACTATTACTATCATATGGGGGTTCTTCGAGTTCTTCTGTATGTCTATTTTCTCCTCCATTCTGTTCATGTTCTTCTATAAATTGTCTGTATGCAGTCGTAGGACTCCAAACGTAACTACTAAATATACCATTTTCATAAAATAACAAAGATCTTTCGTGATAAGTTAGGTCGTCAATTATTTCAACATTTATATTACTGGTTTCTCCGGGAATTATTTGGTTTATTGTTATAATTATTACTTGTTGAATGCTAAAAAAGAATAATTTGAACTCGTAGCAATCATGAGGATAATAAACATAAAAAACTAGCATTCTATCACTTCCTTGGTAATTAACCATTAATTCAAAAATTGGTGAGGCAATACCAAAATTATTATCCATTAGTTCTTTTGAACAATAAGCAATTACGAAATAAAGAGCAGAGAGAGATTTCTAAGGATACCTAAAAAATCAAAACAAAACGGCCCATCATGCTTCCGACCTAGTTAAACTTTTTTGATCTGTTCTGTGCCGGTTACTACCAGTGGATAAAATACCCCAGGTATGCACCCCAATTTCTGTGCTCCTTTTACGTTCTTCCCATCTCAAGATTACTATGCCCTCAATAGAGCTTCATCCAAGAGATACGTCTAGAACAACTAGTAGCACTTCGGTACAAACAACCACAAAAGTCTAAATATAGAAGGTTGCAAATGAGTCTTTTTGCAAGATCATTCAGGCAGAGCCTTACAAAACTCTCCTTAAGGGAAAGAAATTTAGTTGTTCATACCTTATTTTCTACAGAAGCTGATAGATGAACTCATAAAAGATATTTTATTTCCTTCAAGCTTGTTACAAACAGACTTTCTAAGATTATGAGGAATTTTTTCTCTCCAAATCATCTACCTCTCTCTCTTGTTTTGCCTTCCCTTTTATAGACCAAGGGATCAGCTTACAACAGGTTTTACATACGTCACTGCTTACCTCCTTTGTACAATAATTGGATGAATACGTAAGTGCTTACATCAGGTTACAATAAATGCTCTGATTACATTTTGGCCTATTCCAGGAAAAGAGATTCCTCTTGGCCGACATCTTCACATGCTGCACATTTATGTTGGTGCTCCATCTTCATCAGGCTACAGTAATGTACAGCTGTCTCTGCTGTCATTGTCATTGCTCCAGTAGATAGTACCTGGTACCAGCTGTCAAACAGCTTGTCACGCCCCGCTTCCCAAAACACGAGAATACGGGCACGAGACTAAGGCCCAGCGAATGGTGCGAACACACCATCCATAAGCTGTACAAGTAAACTCAACAACAATATAACAGAACAATCCACGCAGGCATATAAATCACAATATGATAATGAAGTACAAGATATAGTCCATAAATAACCAGCAACTGGGAGATACAAATTATTACGGGTCAAACAAGCCCGGATTACAATAAAGAGTTTTATGAAATAAACACAAACTAATACAATAACATGAAAATAAATAACTAGAACACTTGGTCAGCGACACCTTCTGGTAACTCTCCATTTGGGCCTGCAAGTATATTATGACAAAAGAAAAGGAAAGGGAAACAAGAAGACCCGTTAATACAAGTTACGGGCCGCAAGGAGAGTACAAGCTAAGGGAAACAGGAACAAAAATAAAACAAAGGAAAAACAGGAAAAGAGCAGGGAATCAAGAGTAAGGGAAATGCAATATGTAAACATAGTATGAACGAGGCATTACGAAACATGTAGCAACAAGTAATCAAATAAACAAGTATCAAACCAACGTGAACATGTAACATGTAATAGGATCATGCAAATGCACGTGTTAATCTTATGTCTAATGTCTTGATTCTATCTAGGTAGCACTTCATGCATCCCATATTTTTACTACATGGTTGCTACAGTCAATACAATTTCGTTTAGATTTAGTGGTGGGTTTTATAGGTCACGTACTCGGAAAAAACATGTACATTCAATATTGTATCGAGATACGTGCAAACTTGTAACGTGAAACATGTAGGGTGTAAACTTGTAACGTGAAACATGTAAACTTGTAATTTGCAATCTTGCAGTTTGTAACTTGCAACTTGCGTCGAGAAACCACGAGCTCCCGTCCGAGTACGCTCTTCTATATTGCCCACTACTTAAATCTTTCCCTTATACCCTGGCTTGTTACTTTTATTTTAATTTAATCAAGAAGAACGAGATGTCATATTCGTATTTAACTACGGTCTCGGTGAAACATTCCTGCACATAAACATGTATAATCCTAAGAGTACATATGTGTATATTTATTTGTGTTCGTGTCATGCTTAGAGTAACAAAATATTCACGATCATATGTGAATACAGGATCGACAGATTAGGAATGTAAACGGGTGTCAATTCGACTTATGAATGCGAATTGGAGTCAAAAATAATATACTTGTGGTATTTTGTCAAATGGCTTGTACTAGAAAAATAAAGTGGTACAAGAGATACTTGCCTTTACGATGGTGAGTCCGAACACGAACCAATACGGGATGCGGATCCCGAGAGACGAGGCACTAGCACGGACACACGCGCGCACGTTCGAGACACGTACAATCAACACACAGGATCTGATCCACTGGATCCGCTCTGGGGGACAAAACAGCAAACACCTATAGTTGATCAGATCGGGATCTGATCTGATGAGATCTGAAGGCAGAGATTAACTCCCGCCCTTCTTCTTCCTTCTCTTACTGAAACAGAGAGCGGGAGAGGGAGTAGCGCCGGCGGGCGACGACCGAGGGGGCTGCAGGCGATCGCAAACAGACGGCGAGGAGCGCCGGGTAGCGGCGACGATGGGTTGCCGACTGCAGCGAAGGGGAGCATGGCGCAGCGTTGAGGAGGTGGCGCGACGGCGCGGCTCTGTTCGGGTGGAAAAACAGGGGAGTGACGAGCGAGGCGATAGGATGAGAGGGTGGAGGTGACTGGCGACGGCGATTGGGAGAAATGGCGATACGGGTTGCGAAGTAATGGCGAAGGTGGATTGGGTTGGGGAGTTGGGTAATGGCGAATGGGTTGGTTAATGGCGGTGGATGGTTGACGATGGTGGTGGATGGTTGCTGCGGTTGGGCCTGGCGATGGCGAAGGCGGACATTGGTTGAGCGGAGGCGCTCGAGGTCGGAGTTGGGTTGGCGCGTCGATGGTGGCTTTGGGCGGAAGGAAGGAGGAAGATGATGGGGAGTTCGTTGGGTTTTGTTTTGTTTGGTTTTGATCTGTTGGTTTTAACAGAGAAGAGAAAGAGAGAGATTATGGGGGACGGGGAGAGAGACGGAGAGATATTATAATATAGGTATAGAAATAATGTTAAATTAAGGGGTAGAGTGATTTTAGGGAGGGAGTTACGGGATTACACAATGAGGTAAATTAATAGGCTCATAATTAGGCATAGATTTTAGGGGGGTTATGGGAGAGATTTTGGGGGTTTAATTTGAGGATTAAAAGAGGTAGGAAAGATTAGGGGAGATATAGAAGGGATTTGTTGATCTGGTCAACAAGGAGGGTTTGGGTTTGGGTTAGCGGATCAAGACCCAATAGGGTGGGCTTGGTCCTTGGGTTTAAATCAATTAATATAGAATTGGGCTCAAATAAATAATTAGACTATTGGGTTTAATTAAATTTATTGGGCTTGTAATAAAAATTGGGTTCAAAATGTTTCACATAATAAAATAGTTGAATAATCAATTATTGACTTCACAAAAATAGTTTGAATAACATATTAAATTAAAAGAGAGTATTTTAATTTAAAATACGGTAAAATATTTGAAAATACAATTTAACGAAAATAGGGGTTACACAGCTTAAGTTTATCTTGTGGCTGTTTGATCTTTGCTATACTGTACATTATTATCTTATTTGGATCTGGGCTGTCATAGATCCATATATTGCTATCTCTTTGTTTTATGTCTTTTAATTCACAGTACATGTTCCTAAAGTCCATTGCTCTTCCTTCTGGGATTAATTTCTCAAATTCTTCGGTTTTAAATGGTACAATGTTTGACGCTCCATAAATTATTTGGGTGGTCATCCCTATTTTTATAACATGTTCCACTGGGAATTCTTCCTCATCATTAAGATACTCGGGGATGGCTGAATACATTCTAACATATATTTTTGAGGCCTTCGTGAGCCCAAAATAACTTTTAGCTGCCTTGTAAATTTCTCCTGGTAGGTGGATTAGTTCTTCAAATTCTCCGGATGGGTAAATGCAATGAATAAGTCCTCTTTCGAACAGTGCCCTAGTTGTTCTCGGATTAGCTCCTGGTAGAATGATGGCCTTGTTCATGTGCGGTAGAATGATGGCCTTGTTCATGTGCTGCTGAGATATGGTTCTGATGAATTGGTTTACCTCAGTTACTTGGCATAGCTTTTGAATATATTGTAAAAATAATATTTTCTTTGATACTTTGGTAGGAGCTTTCTCAATAAGAAGTGTCTCATTGTATGTGGTCTTATTTGAAGATGTAATTGCTTTTTCTTTTGCTGACTGAGAAGGCTCACCTACCTTACTCATTTTTTCGTCCGCCATATTTTCTGTGGTTACATGCTAGCTTATATGCTGATAGAACAGACTCTGGAGTCCACATATTTGTAGTTGTAACTGGTTAAATGCTCCTTTTAATTGCTCCACTGTCTCCTTTAGGTAGACTATATCTTGTTCTATTTGTTGAACTCTGGTTTCCATTCTGCAACAAGTGAAATAGTTAATTTCTGGATAGAAAATCGGCTAAAATATTAAGTTTTCCTTTTATGTTTTCTATTGAGAAATCGTAATGTGCTAACTCCATCTGCCATCTTATCAATCTTTTATTTGCTATGGTTGGGTCTATTATTTTATTAATCCAACTCTTTGCTTGTGTATTATCTGTTCTTACCGTAAATTTTGTATGTATTATGAATAGTTCAAACTTTTTTATAGCTTTTAAGATTGCTAGTAGTTCTTTTTCGTTTATGTGGTAATTTTGTTGGGTTTGTGTGAAAGATCCACTAGTATATCTAGCTAATTTTTCTTCACTTTCTCCTATTTCAATAAATTTTAATACTGCGCCCCAATTAGTTTCACATGCATCAGTTTCTATTATCCAAGAACATTCTTTGACAGGTAATCTTAGCTTTTGTAACTCTGAAGTTTGTTATTTTAATATTTTAAGTTTCTCTTCATCCTCCGGGGTCCATTCCCATTTCTTAAACTTTTTAAGTTTTTGTTGTAACCAATTTGTTTTTGCTGATAAATTTGGTATGTAACCTCTTGTTTGATTTAGTAATCCTATTATAGCTTGCACTTCTCTTTTTTCTTTTAAGACATTAGAAAAAGTCTTTATTTTTTCTGCTATATGTGGTTGTAATTCTATTCCTTCATATGATAATTTTGTTCCTAAGAATTCTATCTCAGTTTTGAATAATTCCATTTTCTTTTTTGATAGTATAATGCCTGCATTTTTCACTATTTCTATGAATTTTAGTAGATGTTCCTTATGTTGTTCCTCGTTTTCTGATCCTATTAGAATATCATCTACATATACTAATATAAAATTGTTGTATTTTTCAAAAATTTTATCCATATATTCCTGAAATATTCCTGGGCTATTTTTATAACCGAATGGTAATACATTCCATTCATAAAATCCTGGAGGTGTGCTAAATGCCGTTAAAGGTTTTGAATCTTCTGTTAGTTTTACATGATAAAATCCTGATTTGCAGTCAAATTTCGAATATATTTTTCTTGTTCTTACTGTGTTAAGTAATATTTGCATATCTGGTAGTGGGTATCCAAATCTCTTAGTATTTTTATTTAATTCCTTATAATTTACTACCATTCGAGATTTACCTCTTTTTTCTTCTGAATGTTTTTTTTACTATGAATGCTGGTGATGAATGTGGACTTTGTGATTTCCTTATATAATTATTTTTCACTAATTCTTTTATGTGTATTTTGAATTCTTCTAGGTCTGTTGGAGTATGTCTTATTGGTCTAATTTTAATTATTTTGTTCTTATCTATTAACTCTATGTGTGCCGTGGGTTCACTTAAGTTCCATTTTGCTATGGGGTCTTCTCCGCAAAGATCTTCTAATTGTTTTTGTAACATTTCTTTTGTAGTTGTTACTTGAACTTGTTGTATTCAAGTTTTATTTGGTAAGTATTGGTATTCACCACGCTGGGTTGAAGAAACTCTGATGTGTGGTAGGTCAGTTCTGGAATACGGTTGGGTTATTCTAATTGCTATTGCTTGGTGTCCGCAAGGTGTTGTAAATACAACTGATTTATGTGATATAGTTATGGGATAGTACTGTTGGAAAAAGTCATTTCCTAAGAGTACGTCATTATTCATATCGTCAAACTGGTAAACTATAGGTATTTTTAGTATGTAACTTCCTATTTGTACATTAACATTTTGTTGATATTTGTCTAGTATGATGGTTTGTCCAGTTCATCCAGTTATGGGTTTTTTATTAAAACCATCTAGTTTCCATTTTGGTAGTTTAAAGATTTCTTTTGGATTTATATCTAATTTGTCTCTCTTATTTTATCGTACTTTTGTATGTCAAAGCACATTTTTTCTCTTAATTCTTCATTGTTTTCTTCTCTTTCTGAGGGTTCTCCTATTTCTGTCAGATTAGTTAACATGTATATTTCACATTCTTCTGTTTCACCTTCACTACTTCCACTATCTTCTTCCATTACCATTATTTCTTCATCTTCACTTATTTCTGACCATTCTTCATCATATTCTATGGGTTCGTAATTTATGTTATTCATTTCTTCAATTTCTTTTACGTATTTTACATTTTCTTTTTTCATTCTTTTAGGACAATATGGTGATATATGTCCTACCTCTCCACATATGTAACAATTACATTTTTTTGGATTTTTGTATACTGCCTATTTTTATTTTTATTCATTTTTCTAAAGTATTTTTTAAAAGGTTTTCTATATCTCTTAAAAGTTTTCCTATATTTTGGTTGATATTTTTGGAATTTGTGATTATTCTTCTTTGTGTATTTATAGTTATTGTATCTATAGTTATTATTGCATCCCCAATGGTTTAGTCTTGCATCTTCACAGCAAATTCTTTGTTTATATGTTCTGTAATATTTCATTGTTGCTCTGGCATCTTGGCATACTTTGTCTCTATAATCTTTTACAAATTGCGTTCTATACGCTAAAGTGTCTACTTCAGGTTTCACTTTCTCATTTATGTATGCACTATATATGTTTATGCTCCATGGATCAGGTAATTTTAGAAAGAATGAGTCTAAAATTGGACTTCGTTCTTCTTTTGTATAATAACTATCTTGGTAAAATTCTCGGAATTCACAAGTATAGTTGTCAAAATGGCACATGTCGCATATTTCTAAGTTACTTAGTCTCTATCTTGCCTGATTCTTTTTATATATGGTGTGTTTTTCTCCTTTATCTTATACACTGAATTCGGTTCTTATTGTTTTTTCGTAATTTGTAATTATTTCTTTTAAACCTAACGTCCGTTGTGTTGAACTTTCTTCAGTTCCTTTATCATCAACTGGTCTTGATTTTCTTATAGTATTTCTCTCTTCTTCTTCTAGTCCATTCCACCATTTTGCTACTACTCCCATAAAGGTGGCTTCTATAAATTTCTCAAATGCATTTCCGTTAAGGTTTTGCCTAAATCCTACTATTAGTGATGCTTTTACCCATTCTTCAATTGTTCTATCTACGTCTTTTACGCAATCCAGGTCTAACCATTCTCCATTTCCTGCTATTCCTTTTTCGAAGTGTTCTGTTGGTTCATATTTTGGGGTTTCTTTTTCTTTATCTTTTTCTAGTTGCATTCTTCTTTTTGTATTTTGCCATTTCCATGGTAATTGGTATGGTTTTTTGTTAGGTGATGGTCTTAAGATTTCATACATGTTACTTGGAATTTCTAAAGGTTTTTCAATAATCTTATCTTGGTCCATTTTTATTTCTTCGTTTGCTATATCTAGATTTTTCAAGGCTTTTTGCACTTCTTCTGAATTAGGATTTGCCATTAAATCTTCTATTTCCAAGATATTTATATTAAGCTTTGTTATGGCTTCTAGTTCTTTCATACCTTCTTCTGTTATGCCCAATTCTTCTTCTGGGTAGTCTGTCATATATCTTCCTAATTCTTTTATATTTTTATTTATGATTCTTAAATCTTTTCTTATATCACTGAACATTTCAGGACCGTTGTAATCTTCTTCTAAGTCTTGTATGTTTAAATAAATTTTTGGCTCCATATCCTATTATTTTGTCTGCTAGTAGGTGTTGGTAATACCAACTTGCTTCTTCGTTTCTGTAATCTAATACTTTGTATGCTATTTGTTTTTGTATCTCTTTAGGTAGTTGATTAGTTACTTTTATTATTAGTAATAGGTATTCTGATATTTCTTTACTGGCAATATGCTTACTTTCCACTAATTTTTTATCAACGTATCTAATCTTGAATTTTGAAAGATTTTTTAATTTAAGTTTCTCTATTTTCTGTGAATTATCTAGCTTTTCTAAGAGTAAGGTGTATTATGCAATTTTTTTATTTTTATGTAGTACAAATATTTTTAAAGACAGGGTTGTTTTTGTAAGATTATCTTCAACTAGCCTTCTGCGCAAATAGTTTGGCTTGTGGCCTAAAAACGCAAATAATTTACTTCAATTGGCCTAAACGTGAGAATCACTCGTTTTATGGACCTCCTTCCCGTGGGATGGGAAAAAAGATTTTTGTTGGCAGGCTTCCACTGGAGGCAAGTGCCGATGATTTGCATCAATACTTCGGTAGATTTGGCCGTATTTTGGATGTTTATGTCCCAAAGGTAGAAAAACATAGCCATGCCAAGTAGATGAAACAGTCGATCAATGTTGCCTAGCTAGTTTAGATGATTCCTTGTAATTTTTACAGGATCCTAAATGAAGTGGTCATCGGGGCTTTGGTTTTGTGACGTTTGCTGAGGATGGTGTTGCAGATCGTGTAGCTCGACGGACTCATGTAATTCTTGGACATGAGGTACTGAATTGGGAACATAAGCTGGTCATTATTATTTATCATGTTTCTTAGCTGTATATTTTTTGGATTTTTTTGTTTTGTATGCATCTTGTGACATTGAAACTATTGTTAAGTGATTATTTCAATGAGAAGATACTACTGTCAAATTAACATCTTCCATCCCACTACATTATTTAGAAAAATAACCTTGCTGAATTTTGCACTGATTAATTCAATGACTTGACCACACAAAAGGTACATGACAGTTATCATTTAAAATTTTGTTCCACAGCTTTTCTTAATTTAGTATTGGTTGGTATGTTATTACAGAAGGTTGTGGCTCTCAACAACAGTTTGGCACAACTATCAACTGAACTCTCACATATGAATGTTATTACTGAAGTGTAGTGAATCCTAATGCAACATATAATATTTTAGAGTTCAAGTGTGACTCTCTTTTAGTTTAAAATTAAATTACTCCTATTATTATGCATGGTTGTTTATGTAATCAGTTTATCCAATTGCCTTCAAACCCCTTCAGGCCTCTATATGATATCCTTTTGATTCTAACTCCATGGCACACCTTTATGTTTTTTTTTGTTTTTTGGGTGTGTTCTTGTATATTTCTTTTTGTTTCTTTTGCTGTTTGTATTTGTAGAATTTTCCTCCATAAATGATTTACTTTCAATTTGCTAACATTCCTTTTTGTAAATGTGATAATTTTGAATATTGATTCGTAAATCTTATGCCCCAATTTTTTCACCTCCACTAGATGGTGTTTAAACTCTTCTGTGTTTTCCCTGGCCGTGGTGTATAGGTTGCCATAGATTCTGCAGCTCCACTTGATGATGGTCCTGGTGGAGGGGGTTACATGGACGCTCCACCTGAGCCCTTGGGAGGGTATGCTGGACCTATGCGCAATTATGGGAGGCTCGATGGGAGCCTGGACTTCGATGATGTGAGTTCTCTACTAATAATTCCCCCTTATATATGCAAATCATTAGTTATCTGTTGCACCAACAAGGAAAAGTACCAACTTTTCAAGTTCTACCTTTATTTTGCTATTTACTTTAAACCCTCATTTGGCTATTTAACCGGCTTGAGCTCCTTTCAGTTTTACTAACTTCAAAAGGTAAAAAATCTTCCTATATGCAGTATGGTTATGGAGCCAGTGGGAGCAGTAGCAGAAGCAGACCTTTAAGAATGGACTGGCGATACAGGCCGTACTAGATTAGATATACCTTATATTCGTATAACTGAACTCGTGCACCCTCAATATGGTGTGTAATGTTTATGGTGATGTTTTCGGAATAGGTTGGAAGTCGGAACTTGTTTAAACGTGGATCCTTAAATCAGTATTTACATGCATCTTTAATTCTTTATTGTGTAGTAACAACTACCATTAGGTGTTTGGGGAAATTCAATACTGTTTTAAGTATTTGTTGAAATTTTATTCGCAATCTTCCTAAATGTGTTTTATGTAAAGAGCATTCTCTTGCTAAGAATATTTTTTAGTGGTCTGTTGTGCTGAAATTTACATACTGCTGCAAATAAATTCCAGTGATGACTTTGCGGAATGTAATTTTCAGAAAGGAAACCAAAACCATGGGCATTGGTTTGTGGAAGCCCATCTGAGCTTCCACATTTTCTATAATCATTGGATCGTTCACTCGTCTAGTGTTTGATAAATGATGCTGTAATAGCTCATGCATCTTCTCTTCTTAGCAAAGCGCAAGAAAATTGAACTTTATGAATTTCATATAAAGATGGAATTTGGCATCCTATAGCTCATCATTTCCTTCCATTTTCTGTTATTTTCTGTTGATTATTATTGTAAAAATGAGATTTTGTAATCTGAATGTTTGAGTGGCTTGCCTTGCGCTCTTTATTGTAGTATATTTTTCTTCGAAAATTCTTTTTCCAGATTGTAGCTATTTTTACGTTTTCTATTGTAATGATTCTTTCAATCCTGCTATCATGTTTTATTTTACATTAAAAAAGTGGAGTTTCTCTCTTTAGAAAATCTAGAGAGAGAAGCTCTTCCCTAAAAACCCAAAAAACCAAACACCCAAACTCTAGATCCGAGCTTGGGGGGCGGCCGGAGGTTAGGGTTTCATCCCCCCTCCCCCACCCCCGGCTTCCTCTCAACCTCTCTCTCCCAACTCTCATCTTCCTTTCCCTCTTATTTTTTCCCCCAAATCCTTACTTTTCTTTTTTTTCCTTCTCGAAATCCAGTCGGTTGGGGCCTACTCCGGTGTCGCAGTGGTCATCGGGGATGGCACAGTGGTCATCGGGGTGTACTCCGGAATTCGGTCGTTTGGGGTTTACTCTGGTGTCGCAGTAGTCATCCGGTCGTTTGGGGTTTAATCCGGCCGTTTAGGGTCTTTCTCGGAATCCGTTCTCGACCATCATTTAGGGTCATTTGTCGCAGTGGTGCCACCGATCGTCATTTGGGTTTTACTCCGGTATCAGAGAGGGATACGACGGCGAGGTCGTCATTTGAGGTTTACTCTGATGTCAGAGAGGGATGCGACGGCGATGGTCGAGAACGCCGCCCAGGGTGTAGTTCGTCGTTCGTGATTGAGGTTGTGGGATGAGCTGACTGGGGCTGGCGTCATCGGGGATGGCGACGCATATCACAGCGGTGCTCGGACTGGTGGCGTCGGGCTGGTGGCGGGAGTGTTGCCTAGTGCCGGCGTGGAGCGGCGAGCGGCGAACTACGGGGTAGTCGGGGCTGTCGTGGAGGCATGTGGGGGAGGTCGGGGAGAGAGTGGGGGGGAGGGAAATTTCTGAGTTGGGAGTGCTGCGGTAGGGGGGAGATTTGAATTTCAAATTGAGTTTTGAAATTTGAGTTGATGCGGTGGAGTCCCTAAGATCCAAATTTGTCCCTAATATCCAAATTATAACCGACTTACAATTAGCAACAAAATGTATCCTAGTTGGTGTAGGCGACGATTGTCGGGCAATTTTATAGTTTGGGTTCTACTTTGACCTTGGTTGGTTAAAGTGAGGAGTGCCATTGGTTCTTTCATGTCAGACGGCTCGCAGGGGTCAGGTGCGACGTCTACCCTCGTTGAGTTGAAGCGAGGAGAGGAGAACGAGAACTCAATCTTGACATGGAGTTATTAGATTGGTAGAGTGCTTGCGGGGTCTCTAATATGGTGCTTACGCTTGTCGTATGGGTTACTGCTGGGGCGACGAGGGAGAGCGTACGATAGTTGGAGAGGATAAACGGCATACAAGCGAGGGACTGAGTGAGAGAGTGAGCCCAAATTGGCACGAGAAAGTTGTTCTGGCGGGGATGGCCGACCAGTAGGACTAGATTTCGTTGTATTTTTGTTTGTTGGTTAGGGTGTATGAATTCCAAAATCCAGGCTGTTGGGATCTGAACTTCATAAGCCTTATTTTTGGTTGTTTGCTTTGTTAAAATTTTTAATGAAACACGGGAGGAGGGGGGGGGCAATTGCCAACCTTTTACGATCAAAAAGTTTTATTTTACATTTTGATTTTCTCTGGTACGATTATGGTAGATTGTTTTGATTGAATAATGGAAAAATATAGTTTTGCGGGAACTGGCCATGAAAAATCTTTTCCTCATTGAAACTTAAAAACTTCTATATCGGAGCCATTTCAATGTAGTTTTTAAAAGAAATTTCAATGTCAAGTGTTTTGTTGAATTGTGCAGAGTGTCAATGTTTGTGTTCGTCCTGGTTCTTTCTTGGCTTTTCCTTCTGTTGCTGCTTATTTTGGTGTGGGAGCAAGCAGATACTGAGTTTATATTTGAAGGAAACTACTAAATATCTAACCTTTGACCGTTGCCATAAAAAATAGTTAGAGCTCTCAAGAGTAGATCTGGATTGTTGACTGAACATCATGATCTGAATTCGATGGTTGTTGAAGCAGCCGATGGATCTGCAAAAGGCCTAAAATATCGGGGGATGGCCCCGGTGATAGACCCTCCGATGCTCACGTCAGAACCAGAGAAATAAAGAGTTTGAGAGAGAAATTGCCAGTTACCTTCTGAATAAGGAGGGGGGAAGGTATTTATAGGCGTGAGAAAGAGTCTAGGAGATTGATATGAATCCATTAAATTGATATGAATCTCTTATCTCTTGTTGAATCTCGCCCTCAAGACATAAACTCTCTTGTTTGGGGATAAGAGATTTAACTTACAACTCTTCATGGGTTGGACGTCTCTTCTATTGGGCTAGTTGCTTTTAATGAGTTTGAGAGCAGCTCATGTCTTGTAGATGAGCCTGAAGAAGGTCCAGACCTGTTAAAGAGGTCTGTTATGACTGATCTGCCTGTAGAAGCTTTAGAATTTATGTTGGAATCAAACGACTCTGATTTGTTATGATTTTTACCGTTATCATAAGCCTCCACTCCTGGAAGACAATTTTCTTGGCTTTCGGGAAGTAATTCGCCTTATTTTAGAATTTTGGAGTACAATCTTAGCTTTTTGGGATGACGGGAGATACCTGTAACTTGATCAGAAGCTTCTGGAAGTGACAAATATTTTCCTGGATTTTTCTTGAATTTTCCCCTAATTTAAAATCACTTTTTCAAAATTTAAATAAATTATTCCAATTTTAAAATATTTTTTCGAAAATTTTAATTAATTTTCTGAACTATCAAAAATTATTTTTTGAATTTTTGATTAGATTTTTGGATTTTAAATGATTTTTGGGATTTTCAATTCATTTATCAGATAGTGCATGCATTTTGGAGCAATCGCACGCGTCCATCATCACTTGGCTCACCCACTGAGTGGATTTAATGACTGATCAAGGGGGTTGATCGGGGGTGATGTGGCACCATCTCGAGCGTCGATCAAGGCCAGACTCGCACGCTGAGAGAGATCATGTAGTTGAGAGGCGAGCGAGAGCAGAGAGCGACGTGGCTTTTTCTGTGGTGTCGATCTCGCGAGCGTCTGATTATCTCGGAGATCCAACGGTGAGCGATGGCTGCGGAGACCTCTTAGTTTGCCCGACCATTTGGGTGAGCTACTGTTCATCATCCCAGTTCTCTCTTTCTGGTTTTGGGCGAGCGCCAGCGCACGACGCGTTCGTCCAACTCCTTTTTGACGTGGCTTTGGGTGTGCTACATTCTCGGCGACCTTCTCTTGACGACTTCGAAGATTGGGCGAGCTATGGGTTTGGTCGAGCTATGCTTGGTTGAGCTTGTTTTTGTCAAGCTATCTCTTCTTCGTCAAGCTACAACCTCAGGTGAGCTATGGTCTTCGTCGAGCTACGATCTTCTGGCAAGTTATGGGTTTGGTCGAGCTATTACCTCTCGTCGACCTCAAAGTTGGGTAAGCTCCACTCTCGGCAATCTATGGTTTGTTCGAGCTACAAATTCTCATCGTCCTTGAAGTTGGGTGAGCTCGTCGAGCTAGGAGTTTGAGCGAGCTCGACTAAGGCCATCGAAGTTGAGTAATAGTGGTTGGAGTTTAGTTTCGAAGAAAAGGGTTTTCTGGATTTTTGGGTTCGGGTTTTGAAGTCGAATTGGGTTTGAACCTGAACCCTAATCCTCTCTTGAACTGAGCCTTAGTCTCTCCTTTTTTTTAAAATAATTTTTTTTGGGGTTGGTTTCGGGTAGCAGGTTTGTGACCCAATTGTTCTCCACTTGATATAAATTAGGAGTTTCGAAGTCTTGAAGCCGGAGACTCTTGCTGTTGGAGTTCGGGTGACTTCAAGTCTTGGGTTATTAGCTCGGTCATCTTCTTCAGAGTTCTTCTCCATTGCCTAGGTTGGTGGTAGAATAAAAGCTTGGATCGTGCTAGCTTTCAGATTTTGATCACCTCTTTGGAACTTTTGAGCTAATGTTTGAACTTGACTTTGATCGAGATTGAGTTTTTGGGCAAAATTTTTGAGAAGCTAGGGTTGTTGTAGAGTTTGGATTGGTGGAGCTTGGGTTGTATGGTGTTTCGACTTGATCAACTAGGAGCTTGGTTTGCATTGGGTTTCTTTTCGTTGATGGTGACTTTCACGCCCACCAAGTGTTTGTTGATTTGTCTACCCCATCGTGCCCACCAAGTGTTTGTCGATTTGTCTACCTCATCAGACTCCAACTAATTGGTCGTAGATTCTTCGTCTTCTTGCTTGCCGAGTGTTTGTTGAGCAGTCTATTCCCTTGAACCATTCTCTTATCGACCAAGCGTCGTGTCATTCACTATTTAGTTGATTGACTGTTTCGCTACTGGGATACCGATTGTACTGATTCGGGTGTAGTGTAATCCAACTGTTGGATCTTGTGAATGGCTAAGATGTTGCTACGTGGTGATTTGATCTGGGGGTTCTATAAACAGGAGTTGATTTACCCCCCCCCCTCTTCATTTTCCTCCTTCACTTTCTCTCTCTAGAAAATTTTGAGAGCTTCTCTCTCTAGAAGTGGTGGTGTTTTACCAGGCAGCGCTGGTGGTTCGCATGGTGTTCGATGGTGGTGTGAGTGGACGTTGTAGATTCAGTGTTCTTGTTACTTTGATCAAGTAACCTCCTCACGATCATTGTCCATTATGTCTTGCATTTCATCGACCAGTTCTTCTTCCACCTAGGTTAGTCTAGAGGTAGACAACGGTGTTGAGCCTAGCCGTTTCACTAGATAGGATAAGGGGAATGATGTAGTGCGTCTTTCCATCATTGTGGAGATGGTCGTTGAGACTGAAAGAGAAAGAGAATGTGCACTTAACACATTGTTTTTCCTAATCCCTGAACTGGTTAGTTAGTACCCCGTAGTCGATCGAGATTTCCTTAGGGGTGGCATAGAGTATGCCGAGCCGGATCTTGTCTAAACTAGTGAGGTTAATTATGCCATCACCATTCTTACACAGGAGGAGCTCGCCGTGATTAGGGCGGACTTCGGGATTCCCTTCGAGTACGGGTTACTCTTACCGGGTCCTGGAGTTAGGGCGTGTTACACAATGTCAAAAGAATACTGCTTCTTTCCTTGCGATATCTTCTACGCGGGGCTTCGCTCGCCTTTTCACCCTTCTTCAGAAAGGTGTTTAATTGGTATCTGCTGTGTCTGATGTAGCTGATGCCAAACATGTGGAACCATGTGGTGGGATTTGTCTTACAGTGTCGTAGGCTCAGGGCTGAATTGAGTCTCACCGTGTTTAGATGTCTCTTCAAGATCGTTCAACAGAACAAAATGGAAAAACGTTGGTACCTTAGTCCTCGTAAGAACCGGGGCGTGACCAACGTTCCCATCTCAATTAAGCGTTGGAAGGAGAAGTTTCTTATTGTCTGAAGTGCGAGCCGTGGGGGATTCCCACGACATGGAAGAGAACGGTTCCTTCAGCGGTGAGGGCGGAGTTGGTGGTGACCGTGGTGGAGAAGAGTGTTAGCGATGCTCTTCTTACGTTGAAGGTGTCGGCGTGGCAAGATATCACCGACGAAGTAATCTTCGAAGGTGGTCTTGGCCATGTTGTTCCCAGTACGGTTTACCACTTTTGCTTACTTGCATATCTAGTCGTTTCATTCATGCCTTTGTTATTTTTGCATTGCCTTTTCTTTTGCATCACGAGTTCTAACTTCTTCGTGTTTCACTTTGTAGGAAAGATAGACATGGACTTTGAAGACCTGTTGGCGGACATGGATGCGCTTCGCAATAAGAGGACTGACGAGCCGAAGAAGCGCAAGAGGTCGGCGAGCCATCCTCCTCTTCCCCAGGACCTATTGCCCCCGATTCCTACTGTTCCGACTGAGTTGGCTCCGATGGCACCGCCCAATGTTGTTGCGGATGACTCTTCCTTGGCAATGATTGTAGCAAGTTCCGCCCATGTTCCACTGATCGCCCAGGTTGCGACGATTCTTACTGATGAGAGGGAGGTGGTTCATGTTCATGATTGGAGCGTGAAGTAGCAGAAAAGCTTCTTGGGGAACTCTACCGCCTGCTTTGATGGGATACATCACCTCCCCACTCCTGCTGAGCGAAAGACTGAAGATGGAGCATCCGAGAGATTGAACCTGGAGATTGCGCGAGCTCAAATAATGGTATGGTCTAGTCTTTTTAAAAAAAAATTGGATTATGTTCTTCCCGTTTTACAATTTGATGTCTTAACTGTTTTCTCCTTGTTTCAGATGGCATGTCACTTAGGCCACCTTGTTGACTTTTATGCCGCTGAGGAGAAGAACATGCGGCCACATGTCTCACGTGCTGAGCAAGATAAGAAGAAAGCCGTCAAGGAGTTGAAGGCGGAGGTGGAGTCACCGAAGAAGAAGGAAGGATAGGCACGCCTTGAGTTAGAGGCGTCGATGAAGAGGGAGGCGGCGTCGGCAAAGCGGGAGGAGGAGACTCGCCTCAAGTTTGAGGCGTCAGAGAAGAGGGTAGCCAACCTCTTGTTGGAGTTGGAGAAATCTTGTGCTGATGCGACATTGGAGCTGAAGGCCGGGGTGGGCAAGGTTGAGACAAGGCCAAGGCCAAGCCCAAGTTGTAGAGTGTGATAGTCAAATCCTATGCACATGCTATCTCCCATGTGGTGGAGCATGTCCCCAGCTTCACCGGGGAGGGCTACCACATTCTTCTCCGTCCCGGAGAGGCTCATGGTGGAAGTGGAAACAAGGAGGACGGAGGTGACGACGACACTCCTGCGAGGGGCGCGAGGAGTAGTTCAGGGAAGAAAAACAAGGGGAAGGAGGTGGCTGGGGGCTCCTTGTCCTTGGTTGTGCCGAAGCAAGTGGATGCTTGGTTTACCCTCTTATGCTTTGTTCTTTCTTTAGTTACTTTTTATTTAGACTTTGTATAATTGCGGACTGACCACCACACTCATGTATCTTCATTTTAGTAAATGAAAGACTATTTTCTTGCTCTTGTCATTGCCTATGAATTGTGTCGGTGTGCTTTGGAGTGACACTTAGTTCTTTTGGTTGTGAAGCTATGGGTAAAAATAGAACTAAATCGGGACCGTTCAAATCGGGCACAAATCTTAAATCTTTCAGGGGTAAAACGGTAAGTTCACCTATAAACGTGTCTGAAAATGGGAACCGGGTCTTTTTCAAGCCCAATAACCCAAAAACGGGTCTGTCTTACTGGGTCAGGGTGACAGCCCATTATGAACAAACCCATGATATTTAAAAAGTAATTCAAATTCATGATTATCTCGAAGAGACCATTTAAACCAAATCTCTTATCATGAAAGGATTTAAACTCTCTTGCTTATCCAAAAACACTGGGACATAGAGATAAATGATTATCTCTAAATCATATCTAAAGGCGACTATAAATACCTCTCTACCCCCACCATAAAAAGGTAATCAATATTTTTTCCACAAACACACTTTTATAATCTTCCTGATTACTGACTTGAGCGTCGAAGGGTTCGTCGTCGGGATCCATCTCGGTGTTTCGAACTTTTTGCAAGTTAGCGGTAGCAGCGAGAAACAGTCAAACGCCAGCAAGAAATCAACATGTTCTCCTTTATAGTTAATAGAAGAATTCACAAATCATCTGTTTGTTCCCACACCGAAATCAGCAGCAACAGATTGGCACCGTCTGTGAAAAATAAAAAAAGCAACCCAACCTTACTTCGCCGATGAAAGTAGTTCTTAGCCATGCCTCCGAAAGAAAAAGAGATGGCAATGACGTACAGTGAAGAGCCACTCCTCTTCCCCGTCCTCCCCCACTCCAAGATGTTCTTCCTTATCCTGACCAGCAAGTTCAACAACCACAGCCTGAACATCCTCCTTCTCAACAGCCTCCTCCTAGGTCTAGGGGGCTGCCCCGGGGGGATCCCGTCGAAGCTGTCAGGGTCAACACTCTCACCGTGACCATATCTCAAACTCCTCTAGGGCCGGGAGATCTCCGCCAAGTCATTGTTAACCGTCAGTAGGGGTAGACTTCTGTACTCACTTGAATGAGAGGCGAGCCCTTGATGAGGTCCCTCCCCCAGAGCACCGAAGGGCCCAGAGAGTCCGGTCCTCCCACAAGCCAAGATCTAGAAGAACCCCCTCCCCGAGGAGGCGAAGGGAGTCCCCTCCACGTCGTCAGCGGAGAAGCCTCACACTAACAACTCGATCAGCACCAAGGGACCGCCAAGACGGAGGAGCACCGTTCACTCAGGCAGAGTTCCGGAACTTCAAAGAGGACATCCTGTGGGCCCCCAGCATCACCACAAGTCACGATCAACGTGCACCTAGCCCTCGCCATACCTCGAGTCATGATCAACAGTCAGCGGCCGCAGAACTGTGAAGACAAGCGCATCTCTATTGGCACTCAGTCAGAGGAAGGGCGAGCGCCAGAGAGACTATGTCCGGTGCTTCACCACCGAAGCTCGGTCAATCTCATCTCTCGATCAGTCGGTGGCTTTAGTATCATTCCGACACAACATTAACCATGTTGACCTAAAAGCATCCCTCGTCAAGAAGCCACCCCAAAACTTCTCAGAGCTCCAGTTGAGGAGTGAGAAGTATATCCAGGTGGAAGAAGCCCCCCATCCTAATGACCAGAAAGAGCCCCTGTCTGGGAACAAATGAAATGGTGCAGATGAAGAAGGCACTAAGAAGCTTCAGAAAGATAACAGCGGCAAGCGCCGCCCTCCTCCCTGTTTTGAAAAATTTACCCCTCTCAATGCCAGTGTCTCGGCTATCCTCATGGAGGTCGATAAAGAAAGGCTGCTCCAACCTCCCCCAAATATGAATACCCCCAGCAAAAAGAGCAATAGAGATAAGTGGTGCCGCTTCCACAGGGACCATGGCCACGACACAAACGACTGTTGAGCCCTCAAGGATGAGATCGAGGCCCTCATTTAGAAGGGGCAACTGGCCAAGTTCGTTAGGAAGGACAGAGTTGATCCTCCTCCACCCCAGAAGCGAACAAGCGGACTAAAAGACCTGTTGAGTCCCCTGACTCCGAACCTGAAGCAATCCTACACCTGATCCACGGAGGCCCAATGGGGAGAGAGTCGAAATCCTCCCAAAAAGCATTCATCCGAGAAGTAAAATCAGTACAGAACCATCCCCTGCCCAAAGGCTTTGGGGAGCTTTTCAGATAAAGACTTGGAAGGCATCCGAACGCCTCACTGTGATGCTCTCGTAATCAACCTCCACATGGCCAACCATGAAGTGCACCGAATCCTGGTCGACAACAGCAGCTCAGTCAATATCCTCTTCCTAGAGGCCTTCTAAGGCCTCAAGTTGTCCTGAGACTGCCTCAAACCCGCCGGCTACACTCTCCACGGGTTCTCCGGGGTGCTAGTGACCATCGAGGGAGTTATCACTCTCGACGTAACCGTTAGCAAAACCCCAGCCACCCGAACAGAACCAATGGATTGTATGGTTGTCAATGTAAAGGCCACATACAATGCCATCCTTGGCTGACCCGGCCTAGCCGTGCTTCAAGCTGTACCTTGCGCCTTCCATATGAAGATGAAATTCCCCACCTCCGCAGGGGTGGGAGAGGTCAGGGGGAGCCATGAAACTGCCCAAAAATGTTACATGACTTCGGTAGGGGGTCCGGTCCTCTCTCTCGAAACCCTTGAGCTCCCCCAAAGGAGCAACCCAGCCATCTCGGAGCCAGTCGATGAGTTAGAAGAAGTGGCTTTTTTTGAAGAAGACCTGACTAGGACGTTCCAAGTGAGCAAATTCCTTCCTTACCCAGTCAAAGCCGACATTATCCAATGCATAAGGGGGAACCGAGACCAGTTCGCATGGATTGCTATCGATATGCCCAGTATCTTGGAGTAATTACTCATGCACCACCTCAGCATAGCTCCCGAAGCTAAACCTGTCCAACAGAAGCGTCACAAGTTTGAACCGAACCGCCAGAAAGCCATCAAAGAAGAAGTATATAAACTCTTAGCAGCTCGGTTCATCCAAGAGGTCAATTACCTCGAGTGGCTTTCCAACGTCGTGATGTTGAAAAAGGCCAATGGGAAATGGAGAATTTGTATCGACTTCACCGATCTGAACAAGGTCTGTCTAAAAGATCCGGTCCCGCTTCCTAGTATTGATGCATTAATCGATGCCACTTCCGATCACAAACTCTTGAGCTTTATGGATGCTTTCTCCGGGTATAATTAGATCAGGATGTTCCTCTATGATATTCTGAAGACTTCTTTCACAACAGAACAAGGCCTATATTGTTACCGCGTCATGCTCTTTGGGATAAAGAATGACGGGGCAACATATCAGCGCCTCGTCAACAAAGTCTTTAAGTAACAAATCAGGAGGAATATGGAGGTTTATGTGGATGTTATGATGGTAAAAAGCCTCAGGAAGCAGGACCATGTGGTCGACCTTTAGGAAGCCTTTGATGTTTTGCGAAGTCACAACATGAGGCTCAACCCATTTAAATGTGATTTCGAAGTATCATCTGGCAAATTCCTAGGGTTTATGGTTAGCCAAAGGGGCATAGAAGCCAACCCTGAGAAGATCCAAGCCATATTGGCTACCCCGTCCAGCGTTAAGGAAGTATAAAGACTCACAGGGCGCCTCACTTACATAGGGCACTTCCTCCCCAAGTTAGGGGAGAAGTGCCTCCCGTTTTTCAAGGCCCTAAGAGGAACGAAAGATTTTGAGGGGGGGGGGGGGGGCAATCACAACAGGAATCCTTCGACCAACTCAAAGCATATCTCGTCAACCTTCCACTCCTGAGTAAGCCCAAGTCTGGAGAAATCCTCTACCTTTGCCACGCCATATTGGAAAAAACCCTCAGTGTCGTCCTAGTGAGGGAAGAAGACAAAGCCCAGAGGTCGATCTATTATGTGAGTAAGGTCCTCCGGGATGCTGAACTCTACTATTCCAAGATAGAAAAGATGGCCTTTGCACTAGTCATGGCTGCTCGAAAGCTCCGCCCATATTTCCAAGCCTATTCGGTGGTCGTTCTTACCGACCAACCCCTCAAGCAAGTTTTGCAAAAGCCTAAAAGTTGGGGGCACCTCATGAAATGGTCCATAGAATTGAGCCAACATGATATCAGCTATTAGCCAAAGACTGCTATCAAGGCTCAAGCCCTAGCAGAATTTATAGTGGAAAGCACTATCCCCGACCCCTGCAAGGACGGCAAGGAACCCCCGTTCTGAAGCATTTATGTCGATGGGTCCTCATGCGCTGAGGGAAGTGGAGTGGGGTCATCCTAACCGGCCCAGATGACTTTGTTCTCCAGTATTCACTCCGCATCAACTTTCGAGCATCAAACAATGAGGCAGAGTATGAAGCTCTCATAGCCAGTCTATTCTTGGCACGCAATGTGGCGCTCAACGCATAAAGGTATTTAGCAATTCTTAACTAGTGGTAAACCAAGTCTCGGGGGAGTATGAGACTAGAGATGACCTCATGGCCAAGTATCTAGCTAAGGTCAAAGAGCTGTTAGCCACCATCCAAGAAATAGAAGTCCTACGGATCCCCCGAGAAGAAAATGGGCAGGCAGATGCCCTATCAAAGTGGGCTTCCTCTTTTCTCCAAGGGCTTGAGCGCATTGTTTTGATCAAAGTTCTTTGAAGACCCAACATTGAGGAAGGAAGCCTCGAACTAATGGAGATACCATCCCTGGCACACGAAGAAAATTGGATGAAGTCCCTTCTCGAATTCCTCGAAAAAGGACTCCTCCCCCCAGACCCTAAAGAGGCTAGGAAAGTCAGAACTAGAGTCGAGCGATATACGCTCATCGAGAGAGTTATGTACAAGCATTCCTATACCCAAGTAGACGGCAGACCCTACTTGCGGTGTCTCTCCCCCGAGGTAGTCCAGTATGCCCTCAGAGAGGTTCATGAAGGAGTCGGTGGTGCCCATATGGGAGCAAGATCCCTCGCCCGCAAAATCCTGAATCATGGCTACTTCTGGCCTACGCTCCTTAGTGACGCTGAACAGCATGTTCGCCAGTGCGCCCCCTGTCAGAGGTTCTCATCCATTCAGCGTACGCCTCAAGCCGAGCGATCCTCCTTATCCAGTCTGATCCCCTTTGCCATATGAGGAATGGACTTGCTCGGGCCTTTCCCTCCAGCACCTGGTCAGAAGAAGTTCCTTGTTCTTGCGACCGGTTACTTCTCAAATTGGATTGAAGCCGAGCCCTTAGCAACAATTACGGAGAATAGGGGCTAGCAGTTCTTCTGGAAGAAAATTATCTACCGATTTGGCATCCCTGGATCTTAGTGACTGACAATGGGATCCAATTCACAGGGGCGGCCTTCTGCAACTTCTGTGCAGATCTCGGCATCCAGCAACGATTCTCCTCATTATTCCACCTGCAATCCAACGGTCAGGTAGAGAATGCTAACCGGCAAATTCTCTCTGGCATAAAGAAGAGACTCGACAAATCTGCAAAGGGGTTGTGGGTTGAACAACTTCCCAATGTGCTTTGGAGCTACCGTACCTCTAAACGAACCCCGACATAAGAATCTCTGTTTAACTTGACATACGGCTCAGAAGCCATCATCCCACTTGAAGTTGGCCTACCCTTTCCCCGCTTGTTAGCCTTCAGTGAAGAACAAAATTCGAAACCCCTCCGTGGCAATCTTGACCTCATCGACGGGATTTGAGAAAGATCGTCCATTCGCCAACAGATCTATCAACGCAGGGTCGAGCAGTCCTACAACAAGAAAGTCCACCCCAAAAATCTCAAAGAATGAGACATGGTTCTTAGAAAGTTATCGATCTCTTTTCCAAGCAAGAAAGGAAAACTATCTCCAAATTGGGAGGGGCCGTACAGGATCTCCAGAGTTGTCTGCCCTGGCGTGTATCAACTTGAAGACCCGGGGGGAAGATAGTGCCAAGAACTTGGAATGCAAAGCATTTGATGAAATTCCAAGAGAACTAGATTTTTTGTTTTTTTTTCTTTACTTCCGCTGTTTTTTATTCATCGCCATGTAATAAAGGCTTGCAACTTAAAAGCAACCACTTAAGTTTTCCCTTTGATAAAAACACAATTTATTTTTCCGGAAAGCTATTGTCAAAAACTAATTGTTTTACCTTGAAACGTACACCCTAAGTACGACCACTCTTAAACGGAAAGTTTGGAGTCCAACACTTGGCTCGATGCCACTTTAGCCACTAGCAAACAAGCAAGTACGAAGTAGCTCGCCATTCGGAATTGCTCCCACAACTGTTGAAAACCCTTAAACGACAAGTTCGGAGTTCAACACTTGGTTCGATGCCACTTTTGCCACTTGCGAACGAGCAAGTGCGAAGTAGCTCGCCATTTGGAATTGCTCCCACAACTGTTGAAAACTCTTAAATGACTAGTTCGGAGTCCAACACTTGGTTCGATACAACTTTTGCCACTTGCAAACGAGCAAGTGCGCAGTAGCTCACTATTCAGAATTGTTCCCACAACTGTTGAACTCTTAAACGATAAGTTTGGAGTCCAACACTTGGTTCGATGCCACTTTAGCCACTTGTAAACGAGCAAGTGCAAAGTAGTTTGCCATTCAGAATTGCTCCCACAAATGTTGAAAACTCCTAAACGAAACTCACGACATTCTAGTTATCCAATGAAGAGAAAATAACACTTAAATACTTGGTGGATTTTTATTCCAAAAAAGAAACCAATTACAAGATCAGAAAGGCACAAGCAACAAATACATTGCTTAAATGTTGAGAAGATCTTATTTCATAACAAAAATTGGGGTTACAAGTTTTATTGGGACAAAAGCTCCTACAAAACTCCAAGAATCAACCTAACTCTTCCTGGGAAGAGGGACACTCCGGTTGAGGGATATGCATGGCTGACGAGCGCTATGCCGTTCTCTTGACCCCTTTGAAGAGATCTCTAGACCCGCAAGTCGAGTCGTACCATCTGGCCCCATGGTTCTAGCGGCCCCTCCAACTGATGCCCTGCTAGATGACCAGCTACTCCGCTCTGAGCGTCCCCTGGGACTCACGGGACTTCAGACAAATAGAGAGTCAACTCATGAAACGACCTTCCTTGGGCACGCTCCTTTAGCGAGCATGACGTGCTCTTGACGTTGCCACCATCAACAAGCCTCTTTAGTTGGTGAACCTCCATCTCTAGTTCAACTAATCTCTCTTTGAGAGAATTTTCCTTTACCTTAAGCTTCGAATGGGGCATGCTTCCTGTGGAAAACTCGAGAATTGTCCTCTTAAGATGGGCGACCTCCATACTTCTCTCGAGCACCACATTTTTCAACCCGTCTCGTTCAGTGGTGGCCAAAAGTATGGATTGTCGAAGGAGTTTAACCAGTGAAGGATCTCGAGTAGTTGCCTCCTCCGAAGGATTGTCTTCTACCCCAACAGGGGGTACTTCCCTCGAAGCCTCATCACCATGCCGCACTGCTATCTCTCGACGGGATAACACTCTTCTCAAATGGTTGAGCTCCACTTCGGCTTTCGAAGGTCTTTCCCGAGACTGAGCGAGTCCCAATTCAGTAATACGGAGCTTGGTACGAAGCTGTGACGCTCCGCTATCCTAAGAAACATGTACGAGGAGTGCAAAGACCTGCCAACCAAAGAAAGAATCAAAAATCACTCTAACTTAAAGTGCGAAAACTACAAGATATCTCTAACTCAAAGTATGAAAGCTACAAGATAGCTCTAACTTGAAGTATGAAAGCTACAAGAAAGCTCTAACTTGAAGTGGGAAATCTACAAGATAGCTCTAAGTTAAGGTGTGAAAGCTACAAGATAGTTCTAACTTGAAGTATGAAAGGTACAAGATAACTCTAAGTTAAAAAAAAAGATCTTCACTGCCATACATAATCAAGATGCCCAAAAAGAGTTTTTTAATTGCAAAAGTAAAGATACAAAAGCGGTGGCCAGTTCGCTATTAGGCATCGATACAAAAATATTCAAAAAGAAGAAGAAGAAGAAGAAGAAGAAGAAGAAGAAGAAGAAGAAAACAAAAACAACAAACGAAAGTGGTGTAGCTACAAGAGAGGTCAAGGGTCCACCTCGGCAAACTGAACTACAAGGGGTGTGGGCTCGCGACCGCTCCCCTCTGTCGCCTCCGGCACCCCCACTATAGCCGATTGGGGGTCCGCCACAACGTTCTCCTCCTTTTCTTCCTCCTCACCCACGTCCAACTCTTCGCCGTCGACGGGGTCGTACAGATAGTACCTCGAGCAATCCAACCTAGGGACGCACGCTTCTACGTGCTTGTGCGACCTTGCATACGATTGCTCCATGTTCGAGCTCAAGTGTCCCTTCGCTTCGGCCTTCATCGCCGCCACAGCCGCCTCCTTCTCCTTGGTCGCAACCTCTATCACCTTCGCGACGAGCTTTCTCTCTCTGTCCGCCCTCTCCTTCTCCAAGGAGATTTGCACATTCGCCTTTGCCAGCGCGGACTCAAGCAAAATTATTTGAATCACTTTGGTCTCCGACAAGTGCTTCGCCTCCTCATACGCCTTCGCAGTCTTTGCTCGCTCTGACCAGTCTCTATCGCTCGCCACCTTGAGCTCTTTCTCCTGCTCGACGAACTGCTCCAGTAGGTGGCTGAAGTGGCAAGTAATCTACAAGAACAAAGAAAAAAAGTCTAAGTGTGAAAGACACGAGAAAAATTCTAAGTGTGAAAGACACATGGAATTTTTTCTTTCTAAGCGATGAAGTTCAAGACAGAACTTATCGACATATTCGCCCTGGCTATCTCTAGGACGTTTTCACTTACCGAACCTGCCTTCATCGCGATCATTCCTTCGGAGTCGCCAAGTGCTGCATCGTCTGCATGCACATGGCAGAATCCCCGAGGAAATCGTCGTGCTTCATCACGCGCCAGTCGGGGACGAAGAGGTTTTTGTGCTGTTTAGTAAGAATCACCTCCGCCGTTATAGTAAAAAGTGGAGCTTCCAGAGCCAGTGCGGTACCGAGGGTGAACTCCCCTGCGGACGGGGCAGGAGAACCAGAGGGGGGAGACTCCAAATTGACCAATGGAGTGGTGGGCACCGAGCCCTGTGCAGCTTTGGTAGATGATGGCCCCGCAGTCGTCGACTTCCGCTTCTTCCCATTGGGAGTTGTTGCCGATAAATCTGGTGTGGGGGCAAACAGATAGTATTTGTGGATTCTTAGGAAAACTGAATAGCAAACATGTATACCTATTCCGTCAGAGTTTGATGCTGACTCCTGCCGTACACCTGCAAAAAGTGCGAGACACCGGGATCGTTCCCGATGACGCACCCTCCGACGCTCAAGTCAGTAATCAGAGAAGATTATGAAAGAGCGCAAAAACTGGCAAAAGATTGATTACCTCTCAATGGAAATGGATGGGGGGTATTTATAGGTGCCGCTGGGATCAGATTAGGAATGTAATCCCCCTGTGGTTAGATAAGGAATGTAATTCCTAATCCCCAGTGAAGGGATAGATATGAATTAGGGCCGTTGATTAGGATTTAATCAGAAACCCTAATTCTATCCTTTCTGGACCGGGTTTGTTGCGGGTTAAAACCCGCACCCAGTTGAGGTGGATCCGTTTGCGGGTAAGTGGGTTTTCGGGAAAGATAACCAGTACCCGCTTCAGACCCGTTGGTAGGTGAAATTACCGTTTTACCCCTGAGCTTCAAGATTCGTGCCCAATTTGGACGGTTCCGATTTAACCCCATTTTTAGCTATATCACGAGCCCCCCACTCCTAAAGACTGAGTTTGATCAGCCTTTGAGGAGTAGTTTAGCTGTTTTAATGGCTAGTGGAGCTGTATCGGAGTCTAAATGGAGGGTTTGGAATCTCGAAGGGGGTAGTGAGGTGATTTTTCAAGCCGTAAGTTGTTCTTAAGCTTCCCTGGGCATTTGGTGGTTCCTATCTATTTTCCTCGGATTATTTATTTAATTTTGCGATGTGTTAACTAGTCGTTCGGGGGTCTTAACGACACATTCTAGGTAATAATTGCTCGTTCAGGGGCTCAAAAATGTTCCCCTGAATTTGTAATTTTTTTCTAGAACTTTTAGTTAATTTTCCAGAATTTTAGCAATTTTTTTGCAATTTTTAAATAAATAAAACAATTAAAATAAGTAAAAACTAATTTTTAATACCGATTTATGGCGTGGCGCAATCTGGGCCCTTGATCAGCGCCGAGCGCGGTTTTCTGGGCGATCAGACGATTCGCGCTCCTCGGCAGATAGTTTCTTCATATACGAGGGTCGGTTCCTCGTCCCCTCGGCTCGGCTGCTCGGTGCCTAGCTCGGAATCGTCCGAACTACGTGGCGTGCTCCTGAGCGTCCATCTCAGCACGGATCCCCAAAAAATGCTATCTTGTCGTTTAGTGGACGTGGCAAGATCTGAGCCGTCCATCATGACGAGCACACTTTTGACAAGATCTAATGGCTGAGGAGGGTCGGCGGATTTTTTCTCCATATACGAGGGTTGGTTCCTCGTCCCCTCGGCTCGGCGGGTCGGCACATGCCTCGGAATCAGCCGAACTACGTGGCGTGATCCTGAGCGTCCATCTCAGCGCGGATCCCCAAAAAATGCTATCTTGTCGTTTAGTCGATGTGGCAAGATCTGAGCCGTCCATCATGACGAGCACACTTTTTGACAAGATCCAACGGCTGAGGAGGGTTGGCAGATTTTTTCTCCATATACGAGGGTCAGTTCCTCGTCCCCTCGGTTCGGAGGCTCGGTGCCTTTGGCCGAGGTAAGGAGTTAGAGGTTTTGAAGAGTCTTGGCACTGGAGCGTCGCCACCCTCCGTCCCAGTAGCTCTGTCCCAGTAGCTCGGCTGCTTAGTCAAGCTGTTCGGTAGCTCGGCTAGGCAGACTGGTGGTAGGCAGCTCGGAAGGTACACGTGGTCAGATCTGGAGCGTCCATCATTGCGTGAATCTCGAAGGCTGGGTTCAGATCACGAGAAAATATTATTTTGTCATTTTGTGAGTGTGGCATAATCTGAACCGTCCATCGTGTCTTGACACGAATTTTTGAAAGATCCGACGGTGATTTGTCCTCAGAAGGATTTTTCTCCATATATGAGGGTCGGTTCCTCGTCCCCTCTGTTCGGAGGCTCGGTGCCTTTGGCCGAGGTATGGAGTTAGAGGTTTTGAACAGTCTTAGCACTGGAGCGTCGCCACCCTCCGTCCCACTAGCTCGGCTGCTTAGCCAAGCTGTTCGGCAGCTCGGCTAGGCAGACCGGTGGCAGGCAGCTCGGAAGGTACACGTGGTCAGATCTGGAGCGTCCATCTTTGCGTGAATCACGAGGGCTGGGTTCAGATCACGAGAAAACGTTATTTTGTCATTTTGTGAGCGTGGCGTAATCTGAATCGTCCATCGTGTCTTGACACGAATTTTGGAAAGATCCGACGGTGATTTGTCCTCGGAAGGATTTTTCTCCATATATGAGGGTCGGTTCCTCGTCCCCTCGGTTCGGAGGCTCGGTGCCTTTGGCCGAGGTATGGAGTTAGAGGTTTTGAAGAGTCTTAGCACTGGAGCGTCGCCACCCTCCGTCCCAGTAGCTCGGCTGCTTAGCCAAGCTGTTCGGTAGCTCGGCTAGGCAGACCGGTGGCAGGCAGCTCGGAAGGTACACGTGGTCAGATCTGGAGCGTCCATCATTGCGTGAATCACGAGGGCTGGGTTCAGATCACGAGAAAACGTTATTTTGTCGTTTTGTGAGCGTGGCGTAATCTGAACCGTCCATCGTGTCTTGACATGAATTTTGGAAAGATCCGACGGTGATTTGTCCTCGGAAAGATTTTTCTCCATATATGAGGGTCGGTTCCTCGTCCCCTCGGTTCGGAGGCTCAGTGCCTTTGGTCGAGGTATGGAGTTAGAGGTTTTGAACAGTCTCAGCACTGGAGCGTCGCCACCCTCCGTCCTAGTAGCTCGGCTGCTTAGCCAAGCTGTTCGGTAGCTCGGCTAGGCAGACCAGTGGCAGGCAGCTCGGAAGGTACACGTGGTCAGATCTGGAGCGTCCATCTTTGCGTGAATCACGAGGGCTGGGTTCAGATCACGAGAAAACATTATTTTGTCATTTTGTGAGCGTGGCGTAATCTGAATCGTCCATCGTGTCTTGACACGAATTTTGGAAAGATCCGACGGTGATTTGTCCTCGGAAGAATTTTTCTCCATATATGAGGGTCGGTTCCTCGTCCCCTCGGTTCGGAGGCTCGGTGCCTTTGGCCGAGGTATGGAGTTAGAGGTTTTGAAGAGTCTTGGCACTGGAGCGTCGCCACCCTCCGTCCTAGTAGCTCGGCTACTTAGTCAAGTTGTTCGGTAGCTCGGCTAGGCGAACCGGTGGCCGAGTCGTGGACTTGAGCGCTTCGTGGAGCCTTTGTTGTGATACTGAAACGTCGCAACTCTCCGCTTTGGTGCTTTGGCTTCTTAGTGGGCTTTTTAGATTCCCAAGGCAGCCTAAACGTCGCATTGGGGTTATAAGTTTTTACTCCCTCACCCCCCAAGCTCATTTCTCACTTTTCACTCCAAGTTTTCACTTTTACTCTCTGTGCTCTCCGCTAGCGGCGATTTTTGATCCAAGGCGGTGACGTTAGCTGTCGCGTGGGCCAGGCAATTTCCGGCGAGCTTTTTTCGACCGTGAACGTCACTTCAAAGGCACGTCACTTCAAGGTCAGTCAACTTGCCTTAGCTTTTTTATAGATATGTCAAGGGTGAACTCGAGGAGTGAGGCCTCGTCCTCGGGTGATAATGGTGCCGAGGAGAGGAGGCAGACGGAGATCCGAAGGAAGGGGAAGCAAGTAGCCGAGCCATCTGTGGCCGAGGTGAGGAAGGAGAAGAAGAGGAGGGTAGTGGCCCAGTCTCCTGTGGTCGAGGTGATTATGGAGAATCCGAGGCAAGCCCCTGAGACGGGCCGATACCCTTGTGTATTGTCCGGGCACGCTGGGGTTAGGCAGTACGAGGGCGATCTCATGAAGAAGGCGATCATTGGCCAGTCGGAGGTCTACGAAGAGAACAACCCAGTTCTGACTACCGAGGCGGATGAAATTGGATCTGTGCTATCCGAGAGGGACCTCCTTCGGATCAGAAAGGGGTTCGCCATCCCTCCGGAGTACAAGCTAATTCTCCCCGGCCCTGGGATGCGGGCGAACTCCAAGCTGTCGTCGTCGGATATGTGCATGTTCGACTACGACTCTCTGAACGCCGGACTGCATTTTCCGCTGCATCCCTTCATTCGCCAGGTCCTCGGATGGTACTGCCTCGCGCCGACCCAATTTATGCCGAACACATGGCGTCATGTGAACACCTTCCTGCTCCAGTGCCGTAATGCCGAAGTCGAGCTGGACCTGACGGTCTTCCGAAGCATGTATCGGATAAACCGGATGCACAAGACCGAGCATCGATGCTACCTGGCGCCGAGGAAGGGTGTTCGGATTATAGAAAACCCAGACTCGATCAAAGGCTGGAAGGAAAAGTTCTTCATATTGAGGGAGGCATCGATACTGCAAATTCCGAGCCGGTGGAACCCAGAGGTGCCCAAGTTTGCGAGGGCCGACCCAGAACTGACTGCGGCCGAGGAGGAGGTGGCGAGGAAGATCGTAGCCTTCCCAATGTTGAGTTGGAGGGAGATGACCGAGGAGGTGCTGTACGGGTCAGGCCTTAGCCCGATCGACCCGAGTACGCTCCTGACATCTCGTATTTTTTTTCTAAGTCTTTAGCTCGTCTCACTAACTCTTAATTTGTTTGTTGTTTGGTACAGAAGCGCCGAAGATGGACTTTACGGCCATGATGAACGAGAGGGATAAGGTGGCCGATGGAAGGAACAGGAAGAGGCCGAGCACCACTGCTTCGTCAGGCTGGCCCACCAAGGTTGCTTCGACCACCACTCTGCCTCCCCCGGTTGCTGAGGTGCCTTCGTCGACGGTGGTTGTTGCCGAAGGGCCCTCGGCTAATGTCGCCTCTACCCCGGTCGGTGAGGCCTTCGACGTCTCGGCGGCGTTGTCGCTTGAGGCCCCGCCGCTGACTACTCCGGCCGAGGTGATCTTGACCGAGTAGCACAAGCAGCTGTTCGTTCTGAACTGGCGGATCAAGAATCATGATGGATTCCTCGGTAACTCGCAGATGTCGATGCAGGCCATCAAACACTTGGCCACCCCGAAGGATCGAGCCGCGCTGCAGGCGGGGACGGTCGGCGACGACACTTATGAGGTCGCCCGGTTGCTTGTATCGGTAAGTCTCGTGTACCTTTTTTATAAATTTTCTTTAAGTCTGCCGTTCGGCTCCTACCCTGTTCTCACCATCGTCTTGTTTTGGCAGGCCACTTGTCACTTCAACCATCTCCTCGAAGCGTTCGCCGAACAGGAAAAGGAGTTGAAGGCCGCCAGTGATAAGGACAGGGCGGACAAGGTGAAGGCGGTTCGGCAGCTCGAAGCAGAGCAGAGGCGAGCCGAGGGCTTGGAGGTCCAGGTGGCCGATCTTGTGGCCGACCTGGAGCGAGTCAAGGGGCAGCTCACTGAGGAGGCCGCCAAAGCCGCCAAGGCTGCCGAGGAGCTGGCGGCGTCAGCGAAGGCTCTGGCCGAGGTGAAGGCGGAGAAAGAGGCCTTGGCAACGAAGATCAAGGCCGAGGTCGAGGCCGAGGCGAAGAAGCACATGGCCACAAACATGGAAAAGTCCTACTAGAGGGCGCTCGACCATGTTCAGGACCGCGTCCCGGGCTTCGAACGGGTCGGCTACAGACTGTGGCCCGGATCCCTATCGGACGGCGAGGAGGAAGGAGGCGAAGGTGACGAGGTGGAGGGCGACGAGGAGGAGGAGGTTGTCGCCGACGCTTTGGAGACAAACCCCCAGGGCGGGGCGAGAAATGAGGGGCCATCTGGCGAAGCGCCTGTGGTCGAACCGGCGACGCAGGTGGACCCCTGATCTTCTCGTCTTTTTGTAGTCTTTGTTTTCTTTTTCAAAAATGTAACGCCTTCTTGCGGATTGGCCACCGCTCCTTTTTATGAATGAAAATTTTACTTCAAATTTGTCTAAGTGTTTGGGTCGGTGTATAGTTTTCCAATTGTGATGTTCTTGTATTTCAGATTATCGAGTACGCCCCAAATACCGCAGCAGCTCGGCATCACGCCGAGTTGTTTAGGCAATCTCGCGAGGCTCGCCTCGTGGGTGAAATCGAGCTCACCAGGAGGTTGATGTTCAACGTGGAAAAGAAGAACAGCGAGCTTCTGGCTGAGGTGCACCATCTCCGGATAGTCGAGGAGGAGCTATCGGCGAAAGAGGCCGAGCTAGCTTCGGTGCTGGCCGAGCGAGATGAGCTCGAGAAGAAGGTCGAACAGCTGCAGAGAGTCACAATTGACAAGAGCATCGAGGTGACTAACTTACGTCGTATTATATCCGACAGCGCTGAGTACCCCGGTTCGGCAAAACTCCCTCGGTTTAAGATAATGGTTAAGGACGACACTCTGAAGGATAGGATCGTCGAGCTCGAGGAGGAGGTGGCTCGGCTGAAGCCTCAGCCTGTGAGGGCTAATGTCCGCAGCACTTCTTGCACTCGTGAGGAGAGAGAACGGGGGATCACCTTTTACGAGCTAGCGACTCGTGGCCAAGTTATTGGTCGGACAGCGGCCGACGCACAAAGCGGAGTAGCTGTTAGCTCAAGCGGGGCCTCGGTCGGAGCTACCGTTAGGGTTAGTGGCGAGGCAGCGTCCCAGTTCGTCGGCCTAGAGACAAGCTTGGAGGTGAAAAGACAGAAACCGCGATTGTCTCTGAATCGGAACGTCCCTGTTCCAAGGAGGCACTGAACGAGTGGCGTCGAGCCTTTTACTTCTTGCATCGTCTCTATCGTTGTAATAACATGCCTTGTAAATTTATTTAGTTGCTTTCCCGCTGTAACTGTCTGCCTTGTAAATTTACCAAGTGTCTTAATAAAATCGAAGTTGCTTTGTTCATCATTGTGCCGTGGTCGACTTATTCTTGACGCCGAACCATAAGGGCCTATAGTTTTCTTCTTTGTAGGTTTTAGCCGCAGAACTTTAGTTTTTCGCTCTAAGTATACTGAGGTGACTGTGCGCTTCCGAGGTGCGATAACTCGGGTCATCAGATTCTGCCCACGTGGCAAGATCTAGACGGTCGATCATGATCGTGGTACATATCACGAGGTGGGAGGCACGAGTTCCAAGAAAATACTATCTTGTCATTTTGTGGACACGTGGCATGATCAAATCCGTTCATCACGTTCTAGCACGCATTTTGAGATGTTCCAACGGCGAAATCGGTTCGGCAGAATTTTTCTCCATATACGAGGGTCGGTTCCTCGTCCGCTCGGCTCGGGGTTTTGAGTGAGCGCAGTTGAGCCGAACGATGGATTCCGAACCACTGTTAGAGTTGCTCGACAGTTGTGGGAGCAGTTCCGAATGGCGACCTACTTCCAGCTCGCTTACGAGCGATCTTGCGAAGTAAGGTCGAGCCGAGTGTTGGACTCCGAACCATCAGTTGGGTTGTTCAACGGTTGTGGGACCAGTTCCGAACGACGACCTACTTCTAGCTCGCTTACGAGCGATCTTGCGAAGTAGGGTCGAGCCAAGTGTTAGACTCCGAACCATCGGTTGGGTTGTTCAACGGTTGTGGGAGCAGTTCCGAATGGCGACCTACTTCTAGCTCGCTTGCGAGCGATCTTGCGAAGCAGGGTCGAGCCGAGTGTTGGACTCCGAACCATCGGTTTGGTTGTTCAACGGTTGTGGGAGCAGTTCCGAACGGCGACCTACTTCTAGCTCGCTTGCGAGCGATCTTGCGAAGTAGGGTCGAGCCGAGTGTTGGACTCCGAACCATCGGTTGGGTTGTTCAACGGTTGTGGGAGCAGTTCCGAACGGCGACCTACTTCTAGCTCGCTTGCGAGCGATCTTGCAAAGTAGGGTCGAGCTGAGTGTTGGACTCCGAACCATCGGTTGGGTTGTTCAACGGTTGTGGGAGCAGTTCCGAACGACAACCTACTTCTAGCTCGCTTGCGAGCGATCTTGCGAAGTAGGGTTGAGCCGAGTGTTGGACTCCGAACCATCAGTTAGGTTGTTCAACGGTTGTGGGAGCAGTTCCGAACGGCAACCTACTTCTAGCTCGCTTGCGAGCGATCTTGCGAAGTAGGGTCGAGCTGAGTGTTGGACTCCGAACCATCGGTTGGGTGAAGAGTAAAGGCAGAGAGATGTACGCAATTTTTATAAGTAAAATATAAAAAAACTTTCTTTATTGATGACTAAGCCGGCTGCTTCTAAAGTTGCAAGCCGTTATTACAAGAGAAAAATAAAAGAAAATTATTACAAGTAATAGGAGAGGAACGGTTCGACATCTCAAAGTGCTTAGAGAGGCGTTGGTGCTCTCTCTTGGTACTTTAAGAGATGGTCGGCATTCCATGCCCTAGGGATCTCCCTGCCTTCGAGGTCTTCTAGTCTGTATGTGCCGGGACGGATTACTTTGGCGATCTTGTAAGGTCCCTCCCAATTTGGGGCCAATTTGCTCTTCTGTCCTGGGAATGAGATGGCCAACTTTCTGAGGACCAGGTCCCCTTCTTTGAGGTCCGTGGGGCAGACTCTCTTGTTGTATGCCAACTCGATCCTTCTTCGGTAGCTTTGTTGACGAATGGCAGCTCTTTCTCGGATCTCATCTATCAGGTCTATACTTGCTCGGAGATCTCTGGCGTTTTGCTCTTCTTCATAAGCTATTAGACGAGGAGAGGGTATTCCGACTTCTAGGGGGATGATGGCCTTGGACCCATAGGTGAGATTGAATGGGCTCTCTCCTGTGGGGGTCCGTTTGGTGGTGCGATAGTTCCACAGCACGTTGGGAAGTTGGTCGACCCATAGGCCTTTGGAGCATTTGTCTAACCTCTTCTTAATGCCGGAGAGAATTTTTCGGTTAGCATTTTTGACTTGTCCATTCGACTGGGGATGAGAAACGGAGGAGAACTGGTGTTGGATGGCAAGGTCTTCGCATAAGGCTCGGAAGGCAGCCCCGGTGAATTGTGTTCCGTTGTCTGTTATCAGGACCCTAGGGACGCCGAATCGGCAGATCACGCTCTTCCAAAAGAACTGAACAACCTTGCTCTCGGTGATCGTGGCCAGGGGCTTGGCCTCTATCCATTTCGTGAAGTAGTCGATCGCCACGACTAAGAATTTGAACTGTCCGGAAGCTGGTGGAAATGGCCCTAGTAAATCCATCCCCCACATTGCAAAGGGGATCAGACTTGATAGGGAAGTGAGTGGAGCTTGTGGGAGGCGTCGGATGTCAGAGTACTTCTAACAGGAGCTGCATTGCCGAACATGCCGTTCGGCGTCTCGTAGGAGAGTGGGCCAGAAATATCCGTAGTTCAACACTTTGCGGGATAAGGATCTGGATCCCGAATGTGCCCTACCAATGCCCTCGTGAAGCTCTTGTAGGGCTTAGTCTGCCTGCTCGGGGGAAAGGCATCTCAGGTAAGGCCAGCCGTCTACCTGTGTGAAGGAGCGTTTGTATAAGATACATCCGATCAGTGTGTAACGCTCGGCTTGGGTTCTCACTCTTCGAGCTTCCTTGGGGTCCTCGGGGAGGAGTCCGTCCCTTAAGAATTCGACGAGGGGTTTCATCCAGTCGTCTTTGAGCAGGACAGGCAGCGACTCCATAGAGTCGGGAGTTTCGTCCTCAATACTCGGCTTCAGAAGGACCTCTATCAAGATGGTCTGCTCGAGACCTTGAAGGGAGGAAGAGGCAAGTTTGGAGAGGGCATCGGCTTGAGCATTTTCTTCCCGGGGTATGCGTTGGATGAAGCCTTCTTCAAACAGTGCCATGAGGCTCTTGACCTTGGCTAAATATTTAGCCATCTTGTCATCACGTGCTTCATACTCGCCGAGGACCTGATTTACGACTAGCTGAGAGTCGCTAAAGATCCGGAGGCGTTGGGCCCCTGCATTTCGAGCCATTCCAAGGCCGGCTATGAGTGCCTCGTATTCTGCTTCGTTGTTCGAGGCCTTAAAGTTGATACGGAGGGAGTATTGGAGGATGAAGTCATCTGGGCCTGCCAGAATGACCCCTGCCCCGCTTCCCTCATTGCAGGAGGATCCGTCCACATAAACCGACCAGACGGGTGGTCCCTTCTCTGTTCAGCTGGACTCGGGGATGGTACTCTCCACTATGAATTCTGCTAAGGTCTGAGCCTTGATCGCGGTCCGAGGCTGATAAGTTATATCGTGCTGGCTCAGCTCGATAGACCATTTCATAAGGCGACCCGAGGTTTCTGGCTTGTAGAGAACCTGCTTCAGCAGTTGGTCGGTTAGAACGACCACCGAATGGGACTGAAAGTACGGGCGAAGTTTTCTCGCGGCCATCACCAGGGCGTAAGCCATCTTTTCTATTTTCGGATAGTGGAGCTCGGCATCCTGAAGTACCTTGCTTACGTAGTAAATGGGCTTTTGAGCCCGGCCTTCCCTTACCAAAACTGCACCGAGGGTCTGCTCGGAGGCTGCCAGGTAGAGGTAGAGGGGTTCACCGGGAATCGGTTTGCTGAGGAGGGGAGGATTGACGAGGTAAGCCTTGAGCTGGTCGAACGACTCCTGTTGCTGTTGCCCCCATTCGAAACCTTTAGCCCCCCTGAGGGCCTTGAAGAAGGGGAGGCATTTCTCCCCGGACTTCGAAAGAAAATGCCCTATGGCGGCTAGGCGGCCTGTTAGCCTCTGAACTTCCTTAACATTCTTGGGAGGGGCCATGTCTAATATGGCCTTGATTTTCTCAGGGTTTGCCTCAATTCCTCGCTGGCTGACCATGAAGCCGAGGAACTTTCCTGACGAGACGCCGAACGCACACTTTTTCGGATTGAGTCTCATATTGTGCTTTCTCAAAACATCGAACGCCTCCTGGAGGTCGGTTACATGATCAGGACCTCGGATGCTCTTTACAAGCATGTCGTCAACGTATACTTCCATATTGCGGCCGATTTGAGCTTGGAAAACCTTGTTAACGAGGCATCGGTATGTGGCTCCGGCATTCTTCAAACCGAAGGGCATGACTCTGTAGCAATAGAGGCCCTGGTCGGTCACGAATGAGGTCTTCGGGATATCCGGGGGGAACATCCGAATCTGGTTGTATCCTGAGAAGACATCCATGAAGCTGAGGAGCTCATGTCCCGAGGTGGCGTCGATTAGAGTGTCAATACTCGGAAGAGGAAGGGATCCTTGGGGCAAGCCTTGTTGAGATCGGTAAAATCAATGCAAATCCTCCAAGTCCCATTGGACTTCTTTACCATTACTATATTCGACAACCACTCGGGATAGTTCACCTCTTGTATGAACCGGGCCTTCAAGAGCTTGTCCACCTCCTCTTTTATGGCTAGCTGGCGCTCGGGGGCGAACTTATGCCTCTTCTGCTGAACCGGTTTGGACCCCGAAACAACGCTGAGGTGGTGGACTAAGAGCTCTTCGAAAATTCTGGGCATGTCTGCAGCTGACCAAGCAAAGAGGTCTTGGTTCCTTCGGATGCACTGTACAATGTCCGAGCATAGGGCGGACGGGAGGGTCTTGCTTACAAAGAACTTTCGAGTTGGATCCTGCTCAGAGAAGGGCACTTCCTCCAATTCGTCCACTGGCTCGGACGTCGGTCGGGCAGCATCTTGGGGGATTTCCAGAGTTTCTAAGGAGAGGGCTGGTCCGAGGGTAGAGGTCATGTAGCACTTACGGGCCGTTTCCTGATTGCCCCTCACTTCCCCTACTCCGGCCCGGGTGGGGAATTTCATCTTAAGATGGTACGCCGAAGGAACGGCTTCTAGAGCTGCTAGGCCGGGTCGGCCTAGGATGACATTGTAAGCTGCAGGAACATCCACAACCATAAAATCCATTGCCTTCGTTCGGGTAGTAGGAGTTTTGCCAGCGGTTACGTCGAGGGTAATCACCCCTTCAATAGTCACTGGCACTCCTGTGAATCCATGGAGCGTGTAGCCGGCGGGCTTGAGTCTGTCTCGGGAGAGCTTTAGGCCTTTAAAAGCGGCGAGGAAGAGGATGTTAACGGAGCTGCCGTTGTCCACTAGGATCCTCTCTACTTTGAAGTTCGCCATGTGGAGGCTGATGACGAGTGCGTCACAATGAGGGGTGCGGACACCTTCAAGATCTTCGTCTGAGAATGTGACGGGCACTCCGAGGCCTTTGGGAGGAGGGGTGGTGCGAACCGTATTGACTTCTCTTATAAATGCCTTTCGATAGGAGTTTGAGGAGCCCCCCATTGGGCCCCCATGGATGAGGTGTAGGACACGCTCCTCTTCGAAGTCGGGCGTTTCATCGCGCTCCGGACGCTTATTAGCCACCTGAGGCGGGGGAGGAAGTTCGGCTCGGTCCTTTCTGACGAACCTTGTCAGCTGCCCCCTCTGGATGAGGGCTTCTATCTCATTCTCCAAGGCCCGACAATCATTGGTGTCGTGCCCGTGGTCCCGGTGATAGCGGCACCACTTCTCTTTATCCCTCTTCTTGGCGGGGGTGTTCATCCTCGAAGCAGGTGGAATGATCCCTTCCTTCTCAACTTCCATCAGAATGGTAGAGACGTTAGTCGTTAGGGGAGTAAACTTCTCGAATCTGGGGGGAGGTCGGCGCTGGCCCGCATTATCCTTCTGGAGCTTCTTGGCTCCTTCCTCTTCTATTCCCTTTCTCTTAAACCCGGAGGAAGACCCCTCCAAGTTAGGGCGGTGCTCGGCTTCTTCGGCCCGAATGTACTTTTCACTTCGGAGGAGGAGGTCAGAGAAGTTCTGTGGGGGCTTCTTGGCGAGGGAGGAGCGGAGGTTGGGATTGAGGACATTGGACTGAAATGCTGCTGCAGCGACCGACTGGTCGAGGGATGCTATGGACCTGGCTTCAGCCGTGAACCTCTTCACATAGTCTCTCAACTTCACACCCTTCTTCTGGTGGAGGTACAGTAGCGAGATACTGGTCTTCTCAGTTCTACGGCTACTTACAAAATGGGTGACGAAGAGGGTCTCGAATTGCTCGAAGGAGAATATGGAGGATGGGGCAAGGCGAGAATACCATTCTCGAGCTGGGCCCTTAAGAGTTGCGGGGAAGGTCTTGCAGAGGAGAGCATCGGAAGCTTGATGGATGAGCATTAGGGTCTTGAAGTTCTCGATGTGATCGACGGGGTCAGTCTCCCCGGAGTAGGTCTCAAATTGAGGGGGCTTGAAGCCGACTGGTACAGGTGCATCCATTATTGTTCGGGAAAAAGGAGGTCTGCTAGGATGAAGGGTCCTGCCTCTAAGTTCTTCTTCTCGGTCTAACTGACCCAAGCGCCTTTCCATCTCATGGAGACGACGGTTCACAGCGTCGTCCCTTCGGCGGTAATCAACCAAGCCTCTAGACTCGTCTTCGTATGAGGGAGAGCGGGGGCTACGACGACGGTAGCTCCTGGAGCGGCGTGGACTTTGCGCATGCCGGGAGTTGCTGGGAGCTGGAGGAGGAGATGGTGACCGTCGGCGAGGACTTCGGACTGGAGGAGGAGAGGGGATCTTGGGTGCATTGGTGTTGGGACGGAGATTGAGAGCTTGTAGGACGGTCGCTTGGAACTGCTGGAACTCGGCACGGGTGATGGGTGCCTCATCGTTCCTAGGCTGTTGCCGACCTGCGGGGGAGTGTGGCCTTCTTCTGTAATGCTCGGGGGACTCTCTCCGCCCCCTTCGGGTAGGGGATCTTCTGTATTCTCGGTGGTGAGGAGACCGCTCATCCGGACGGTGTTGGCGGGAGGTTCCCTCTCGGGCCCGCATTTCATCCAGATGGCGGCGGAGATCCTCGTCCTTCTGCGGATTGAGGACGGTGTTGTGGAGACCGGAAGCTCGGGGATGATGGGAGGCCATAGAGTCCGAAGAGACGTTGTGGATGGAGACGTGGTCCGGATGGAGGGGCTGCTTCTGCGGGTTAGGACCCCTATGAGGTTGTTGATTTTGCGGGGGAGGCAGGTCCTGTTGGAGTGGGTCTTCCACTGGCGGAGGAAGTTGCCCCTGCGCGGAGCCGGTTGGATGGGAATGTCTTGTGGCTGATCGGGGTTTGGTCCTCGGTTGGACCCTCTTGATCTGACTTTCCTAGGAGGCATGGCTGGAGAGATCTGTTCCACGGGAAGAGGGGAGGTTGCTATTCGTTAGTTTCCCACAGACAGCGCCAATCTGTTGCTGCTAAATTTGGTGTGGGGGCAAACAGATAGTATTTGTGGATTCTTAGGAAAATTGAATAGCAAACCTGTATACCTGTTCTGTCGGAGTTTGATGCTGACTCCTGCCGTACACCTGCAAAAAGTGCGAGACATCGGGATTGTTCCCGGCGACGCACCCTCCGACGCTCAAGTCAGTAATCAGAGAAGATTATGAAAGAGTACAAAAACTGGCAAAAGATTGATTACCTCTCAATGGAGATGGATGGGGGGTATTTATAGGCGCCGTTGGGATCAGATTAGGAATGTAATCCCCCTATGGTTAGATAAGGAATGTAATCCCTAATCCCCAGTGAAGGGATAGATATGAATCAGGGCCGTTGATTAGGATTTAATCAGATTCCCTAATTCTATCCCTTCTGGACCGAGTTTGTTGCGGGTTAAAACCCGCACCCAGTTGAGGTGGATCCGTTTGCGGGTAAGTGGGTTTTCGGGGAAGATAACCAGTACCCGCTTCAGACCCGTTGGTAGGTGAAATTACCGTTTTACCCCTGAGCTTCAAGATTCGTGCCCAATTTGGACGGTTTTGATTTAACCCCATTTTTAGCCATATCAGGAGCCTTGCTACTTAGACCCCCTCGATCGGAAAACATCATTTTGAAGTCCATGTTCGGTGCTTCTGCAAAGTGAGTCACGAAGGAATTAGCATACGGAGATACATAAGTACAAAAAGAAAAAAGAGAAATATGAGATGCATACTAGGATCGATAGGACTGAGACCCCCACCGAAGAGGACCTCCTCGGTTATATCTTTCCAACACAGAGGAGGACGGCTCAAAAGTTTTAAAACAACCTCATCCTCCTTCGGACTCAACACCGGTTCGGCTTTCGCCCACTTCGGCACCTCCTCTCTCCACCTCATTGGAATCTTCCTCATTGCGTTACTCCGAACCAGAAAGTACTTCTCCTTCCAAAACTTGATGGATTCGGGGTTGTCAATCAGCTTCACCCCCGATGCGGCGAAAGATAATACCTATACCCCATCTTGCTTTTTTGGTGGATTCTGTAGAGTCTCCGGAGAACACTAAGCTGAGGCTCGACCCCCGCTACCTGAAACTGAAGAATAAAGCCGTTAACGTGCCTCCACATGTTCGGCATGTACTGGATCGAACTCAAAGAATACCACTTTAGTACCTCAACCATAAACGGTGGAAGGGGTAGACAAAGGCCGACGTAAAATGCGTCAAAGGGGAAAAAACACATGTCAGGAGAGGTCAGCGAACAGGCTCTAGATCTGGAAGGAGATGCCCGAACTTTCTCGGTATCACGAAGCTCTTTCGGATACGTACCAAGTCCTTCTCTAAAAGCATAGATGGGATGTCATCGATTTTGGAGTGCTCCTATGGCCTATTCTCCTCGTACGAAGCAGACATTCCGTATACTACCTCAGACAGAAGGTCATCTGAGTAATCTCGAACTCCACCGAGGCTCATCAAGGGGCACGAAATCCTACCTAACTCTCCTGCTTCCCTCACCTTCTCCACTACGGTCTCGGCAATAACCGACCCTATCACCCTCTTCCCCTTATCCACTGTTGGGGGAATGATCAACTGCCGATCCCTTTCGTGGTCGGAAGTGGAGGTCTCATCCCCCGAGGAAACCCTAGACCTCTCGTGATAAAATATATAAGCAAATATATAGATATAGATATATATATATACCTTGATGTGACTGCGGCGGTCAGAATAGTTCGCCGAAAAGTCAAACGTCTGGCTGCTAGAAAAATCACCCAGGAGAGAGAAAAATTTTCAAGAATCAAAGAAGAGTGAGGAAATGAGGGGGGGAGGGTGAAATCTTATAGAGAAGGGGGGACGACGTTTGGGCTTTTGAGACCAGTGGGCCCCCAAAACCCGTGAAAAGCCCAAAAAGAGTTGTGAATACCAAGCGGCAAAACTCGAAAAGGTGGGAATCTCATGCAGCGACAAAAGCTGTTGACTGGTCAAATGGTCAACGATCAAAGGGGACACGTGTCACGTTGCTGAGCCACCATAGCTCTTCAGTGGCGTACTCCGAGTAAACATGTCCCCGAACGTGAAATCACGTAAAAACCGTTGACTGGTCAATGGTCAAAGAGGACACATGTCACGCTGTCGAGTCACCATAGCTCTTCGGTGGCGTATTCCGAGCAAACATGTCCTCGAACGTGAAATCACGCAAAAACCGGTCACTGGTCAATGGTCAACGGTCAAAGGGGACACGTGTCATGCTGTCGAGCCACCATATCTCTTCGGTGGCGTACTCCGAGCAAACACGTCCCAAAACATGAAATTACGTAAAAATCGTTGACTGGTCAATAGTCAATGGTCAAAGTTGACACGTGTCACGTTGTCGAGCAACCATAGCTCTTCGGTGGCGTACTCCGAGCAAACACGTTCCCGAACATGGAATCACGCAAAAACCGTTGACTGGTTAATGGTCAACGGTCAAAGGTGACACATGTCACACTATCGAGCAACCTATCTCTTTGATGGCATACTTCGACCAAACACGTCCCCGCATGTGAAATCATGCAAAAACCGTTGAATGGTCAATGGTCAATGGTCAAAGGTGACACGTGTCATGCTGTCGAGCAACCATAGCTCTTCGGTGGCGTGCTCCGATCAAACGCGTCCTCGAACGCGAAATTGCGCAAAAATGGTCAACGGTCAACGGTCAATGGTCAAAGGACACGTGTCATGCTGCCGAGCCACCATAGCTCTTCGGTGGCGCGATCCGAGCAAACGCAGACCCGAACACGAAATTGCGCAAAAATGGTCAATAGTCAACGGTCAAATGACACGTGTCGTTCTCGCCTTTCCTAACCGTTTGATCTTTCAGATATCCGAGCCGGCCGTGATCGACAGCCCAGATTATGCCACGTCGATAGGTAATTTAATAAATCCATTATTTAATTATTAAATTGAATTTTTTATTTAAAAATTCTGATAAAATAATTTAAAAAGCAAAAAAATTAATTAAAAATTCTAAAAATAATTATTAATTCGGAAAAATATTATTAATTTTTGAAAAAATAATTATTAACATAGAATAATTAATTAAAGATTTTTAAAAATTAATTATTAACATGCGAAAATTGAATAAGAAATTCAAAAAATGATTAAGAAATTGGAAAAAATTCACAAAAAATCCAGAAAATTCTAAAAATAATTCTGAGTATTTTAAAAACTCAGAAAAGCATCGTTATACTCCAACCAAGCTCTAAACATCCCTAAGAACGCCGATAAATTCTATAAATCATTAGAAATGGGCAAACTACTCCTCAAAGGCTGTGAAACTCAGTCTTGAGGAATGGGGGCTCGTGATATGGGTAAAAGTAGAACTAAATTGGGATCATTCAAATTGTTCACGAATAAAGCACTCAGGGGTAAAACGGTAAGTTCACCTATAAATGGGTCTGAAAATGGGAACCGGGTCTTTTTCAAGCCCAATAACCCCAAAATGGGTCTGTCTTACTGGGTTAGGGTGACAGCCCATTATGAACAAACCCGTGATATTTAAAGAGTAATTCAAATTCATGATTATTTCTAAGAGATGGTTTAAACCAAATCTCTTATCATGAAATGATTTAAATTCTCTTGCTTATCCAAAAACACCGGGACATAGAGATAAATAATTATCTCTAAATCGTCTCTAAAGGCGACTATAAATACCTCTCTACCCCTATAATAAAAAGGTAATTAGTATTTTTTCCACAAATTCTCTTTCATAATCTTCCTGATTATTGACTTGAGCGTCAGAGGGTTTGTTGCCAGGATCCATCCCGGTGTTTCAAACATTTTGCAGGTTAGCGGCAGCAGCGAGAAACAATAAAAAACCGACAAGAAGTGAACATGTTCGCTTTTATTGTTTCTAGAAGAATTCATAAATCATCTGTTTGCTCCCACACCGAAATCAACTGCAACAAATTGGCGTCGTATGTGGAAAACAGAAAAACCAACCCAAACTTACTTTACCGGTGAAAGTAGTTCTTAGCCATACCTCCGAAAAGAAAAGACAAGGCAGCATCGTCCAGCTGAACTGCCACTCCTCTTCCCCCTCCTCCCCCACTCCAAGATTTTCTTCCTTAATTAGACCAGCAATTTCAGCAACCACAACCTGAACATCCTCCTTCTCAAAATCCTCCTCCTAGGTCCAGGGGGGGCTGCCCCGAGGGGATCCCGTCGAAGCCGTCAGGTACAACACTCTCGCCATGACCATATATCAGTCCAAAATCCTTCAACCGACTCGATGACATGTCAAAGTTCTTCAGGGTTGGGAGATCTCCGCCAAGTCATTGTTAACCATTAGTAGGAGGTAGACCTCCGTACTCGCTCGAATGAGAGGCAAGTCCTTGATGAGGTCCCTCCCCCAGAGCACCGAAGGGCCCAGAGAGTCCGTTCCTCCTACAGGCTAAGATCTAGAAGAACCCCCTCCTCAAGGAGGCGAAGGGAGTCCCCTCCATGTTGTCAGTGGAAAAGCCTCACCCCAACAAGTTGATCAACACCAAGAGACCGCCAAGACCGAGGGGCACCGATCACTCAGGCAGAGTTTCGGAACTTCAAATAGGACATCCTGCGAGCCCTCAGCATTGCCACAAGTCACGATCAATGTGCACCTAGCCCTCGCCATACCCCGAGTCATGATCAACATGCACCTAGCACTCGCCATGACATCCCTCACGAAGGGGAGTTCCGAGGGCCGACCCAGCTTGACCAGAGGGACGACTCGGTCCACCGCCATCTTCGATAGATGGAGAGGTGTCTTAGCACGTTCAATTTGGAAGAAGAACTGCGGGCCCAGAATTTTTGCCCGAGCAGGCCTCCCTTTTCCAGGGCCATCATGGATGCTCCAGTCCCTGAGACCTTCAAATCCCCTCACTTCGAGTCCTACAATGGGGTGTCAGATCCAGCTGATCATATCGAGAGTTTAAAAACTCTTATGATGATTCACCAAGCTTCAGATGCACTTCTTTGCAAGACCTTCCCGGTCACATTGAAGGGACCTGCGAGAGAATGGTGCTTCCTACTGTCCTCCGCCTCCATCTTCTCGTTCGATTAGTTTGAGGAACTCTTCCTTACCCACTTTTCCTTGTTAATAGATGATTGCGGGAACGGGGGAGAAACCGCGTGGTGACAAAGTTGAGCAACTTCGTAGACGACTGCGCATAACTGAGTTAGCTATCGATCGTTTGCGTGTTCGGTCAAAAGATGAGTGGTTGGAGATAGTTCGCCTCAATTCGGTGCTTATTGAGAGGGACTGTGAGTTATCCTCCTGGGTGTTGATCACCTTGTTGGTATGCCCTTGCCTCCCAATATGACAAATGAACGTATTGGGGAGTGTGTTATACTTATAGAAGTGCTGGTTGAGAAGGATCTGAAGTTGTACTGTAACATCCTGAATTTTCATATAATTAAATATGAAATTTTCATCTGATTTCACGTACTTTTCACGTGCAAATTAATGTGTACATTTAGCCTTAAAACAATTAATTTTTAATGTCATGAACAAATATTTCAATTCTCTTTTAAAAAGCCTCTTATTAATTATTATAGAGTCCTAGGCCAATAACTTAATCTTAGCCCACCCAAAATAAATTTAATTAATTAATTAAAAAGCCCACAAAATTAGCCCACCTAACTAGCCCATTAATTAATTCATTTGTTAATTAAACAACTTGTATGGTAGACTTTGTCATGTAACAAATTAGTATAACAAATTAATGAACAGATAATTATAGGTGTGCATGTGGGGGCATGTGCAATGCACATGCACATACAAATGGAGAAGGGGGGAAGGGGGGGGGGGGGGGGGGGTGGCAATACTTGGAAGAGTGGGAGAGTGGAGAGGTGGTTATGTACTAATGGGTGGTTTTTCTAACTCCCAAATGTATCTTACCCATTCATCCAAACACATCTCAACCCTTCATTTGTCCATAAATTGTGTATAAATATGCCCCTTTGTCTTTCTTTATCTTTTGCACCTAAGAATTTTAAAGAGAAAGAGAAGAGATTGTGTAAGAAAAGATTGAGTGTGAGTGTTCTTACATTTTGGAGGCCGACATAGTGCAAGGAGGAGGGAGCTCGGATTTTGCATAGCTTGGAGGAGAAGGCTCGCAGCTAGGATCAAGGAGAAGGGAAGGCAATCGTGCTTTCAAGGAATCTTTCTTTAAGAATTCTCAATTTGTTCTTCAAGAGGTGGGCAATTTCTCTACTTCTAATCTAGATATTATGTTAGTAGGCTAAGTTTATGAATATGCTAGAGTAAATAGTAAAAATTTGCCATGTGATTGCTTCAAGACACTAGTAGGAAAAAAGAGAAAATCTTGATGGTTAATATACGAAAATTCGTAGAATGGATTTGAAATTGGTGAATTAAAAATTATCATTTGTGCCATATCAATATTTCATGATAGAATATCTATTTTAATGAACTATGCTAGTTTGATAATTTTGCTTAGTGAATGGCTTAGTTGTTGATTGAGATGAATGAATATTGATGTGTTAGTTGCTAAATGGCTTAGTTGTTATTTCAATTATGTAATGATGATGTGATAAAAAAAAAAAGATCAAATGTTAGAACTCATGTGAAATTGAAAGAGAACAAGAACATACATTTAGAGAAAAGAAATTTATATTGGTGTTTCCGGGGAGGAACTATAGTTTTATTTTAAAGTCGATAATGTGTTCTTTAAATACAAATTGGAAAGAAAACTTATTACAATGTCACAAAATAAGAGTTTTATAAAGTTGCTACTATACTGTATTTTTAAAGAAAATATTCTGGAAGAAGTTTTGATTTGAAAGATACAAATTGATTGAGAAATTGAAATTTTGTAAAGAAAATTTACAAACAGACAGAAAGTATAAAGCTATTTCAATTCCTCTTCATAACAAAGGATGGGTTTGGGAGTATTGGCTTTCGGTGTCAGGTCAGGGCGCTGTGAACAGTGCCTGTCTTCATGGGTTCGAGTCTTGAAGAGGCTCTGTTTTTGTTAAATTTCGATTTTTCTCAAAATACAATACAGTATATATTTAAAGCATTTAAGCGAGCTTCTATCGCTAGCCGCTGTTGAGCTTTCTGGTCTTCGCGTGCGCTCTGAGTTGGTCACTGTAGCATGGCGGGGGCTTTGGGTTCGAAACCTGATAGCCCCATTTTTAATTATTTTTGATTTTTTGGTATTTAAGAGTTTTCAAAGAGTATAAAAAATGGGAAAAAAAATCTATTATTCCTCTAAAATTACTTAGACTTTGTAAAAAATATTTCCACAATATTTTGACATATTTTATGAGATTTGGAAGTGATTTTTTATTAAAAACAATGGGATGGAGAACTTGATAATTCTTCTTAAAATATGACTTTTGTATAAATGAAAGAGGAAAATTTGAATGTAAAGAGTTTGTGTAGAGATCAAATTATGAGATTTCGATGCGGAAGGTTTGAGTATGTTAATAAATGAAATTTGGTGTTTTAATATATGCAAGTGTGCATGGAAAATGAAATAAAAAGATCATGATGGATTATGGAATTTGTAATTAGTATAAACACTCAATTTTGGTGAACATGAAAGAGATTAAAATCTAGAGTATAGCTAAATCCTTACACCAACGTGAATGAATTTTTAAAGATAAATGTTATAGAAAAAGATCAAGAATGGGTCATTGTTATTAATTGATGTTTAAGACCAGTGTAGAGGAACTACTAACTCTAGGGTGTTAATGTACTCATGATTCAAATACCTAAGGACAACACCATAGTGAAGATGTGATGAAAGTAAGAGAAAAATACAAGTATGAGAGCCTCGGATCCACGGTGTGAGAGTTTTCACAGGCTGTCTACATGATGCATCATGTCATGACGTGAATTTGTCTCCAAAATTATCGGGATCGTGGCGACGCCTTTAGGGTGCTTGGTGACTACGTAGTGCCATCGTCCCATGACGGAGGTGAATTGTCCATAGGCTGTCTATATGATGCGTCATGTCATGACGTGGGATTCCCCTCCAGGCTGTCTGGACATGGGTTCATTACTCATAAAACATCTAAGAACTTACTGTAATTATTGTAGTAGTTAAACTCATAACGAGGGATTCAACCCTATAAGATGAAGTACAGTTAAGGGCTTGCTCTCGGATCTATGTAGAATGGGATGCATAAGTTCGAACAAGTGTGCATTAGTGTCATGAAATATAAATAACTACATTAAGGCTAAGTGCACAAGCACACATGACATCAATAGGATAGTCCCTCCTTAGCTTTGTTTGTGATCAAGTTTGTGCTTTCCAAGTAAGAGAAATTGATGTATTATATCCTAGCGTCAGTTGTATGCAACTGACGTGCCCACAGTTTCTATACAGGATAAAGTGAATGAAAGGACTAAAAAAGGAATGCTGCTTAAAGAAATGTTTCAACTATTATTTTAATTGTGTATTATGTTGTATTTTGCTTTCATTGTGTTGATGTAAACATTGTTGTATAAAAGTTTTAAAATTTCTTGTAAAATTGTACGAATTGAAGTGTAAAGATCCTGTGGAACTTCGAATTCAGGCTTATTTAGAATTCAGGGTGTTACATGTACTGTCTCCAAGCGAGGCTTGGGGGGTTACGGATGACTAGTACTTCGCGCACTATCGGTGTGAAGAAGGACGTAACGATTAGTGCAAAAAAGGGTGCAATGGTTGGTGCGAAAAAGGGCGCAACGGTTGGTGGAGCAGGGTCCACTGTTCGGGTAGCATGCTCGACTGTGCAAGTACCCCCTACTCCTGGCGATGCTCAGAGTAGGGTGACTGCCTTGTCAAGTTTGGCTTCTACCTGTGGAGGATCGCGTGCATCGGGTCCTAGTCTACATACCTAGTTCACGGGATCTGCACTTTCTGCCACAGACGTAAGCGGCCCGGGGAGGTGGTGCCCGTCAAGAAACCTACGAGGAGGCTTGTGTTTCTTAGGAATACATTCATCGCCCGCAGAGTCAGAAGGACGATTTGTAGATCATAGTGTAGGACTACTATGCCGCTTAACTTTCGGCATGCCTTTGTAATGATTCTTTCACTTGCAAACTCATTGTAGTTCGATGCTTGTAGTATGGCCCATAGTTTTGTATTACAAATATTTGTAGTGACACTGGATCTGAATACATAGATTTGTGATTGTTCTGGGATTTGAAGAATTCTTTCATATGTTTGATCCATGTTGTGTAACTTGTGGTTGATGAGCCGTCGACTGGGTTCTTTGTAGTTGAAAGAACAAGGCCTCGTAATTGTTGTTTGTAGCTAACGAACTGTCGATGAGATTTGCATGATGTGCATAGTGTTTGACGGAGTTAGAATTTTTCTATCTTGTACCCAGCTAGTTTTAGGAGCAACTCTGAGGAAGAGTCATTTTCCAAACTCGCTATATGGGCATTTAGCTTGTTGTAGGAGAAACTATGAGAGAGAGTTTTGTTTTCCAAACTTACTATATGGGTCCTCCAATGAATTGTGAGAGTCGCATCGAGTGGCGAGTTGAACTCCAAATGTCTTTTTTGTACTTTTTTTGGAGTAACTACAATCCACGATTTTGAATCTCTATTCTGTCTTTAAGAAATTCTAACTAGTTTTAAAAATAGATCGAATGGCGAGTTGCCGGTTGCTAGGGTAACTCCGAGTCATGGGTATAGATTCCGAACTTATTAATTTAGGTATTAACAGGTTTCAAGAGTAGATCGAATAGCAAGTTAAACTCTGAACTTGCTTTGCCGCAAGTTGCTAGAGTAACATCGAGCCAGGGGTATGGACTCCGAATTTGTCGTCAATGCGTTCACCGATTGTAGGAGCAGATCAAATGGCCAAGCGAACTCTGAACTTGCTTTGTTGCAAATTGCTATAGTACTTCGTGTAGCGCCCCGGATCCCCGTTACCGGACATCCGTGACACAACCAGAATCTTTTCCTTCAAATGCATCTCAACACAGTAATAACAAAGAAATTTAAAAACCTTTTATTGCCAAATAAAAATATTACATCATCAATTACAATCATCATCTGTTTTTGAACAAGAAATATAAATTACATTAAATTATTACAAATACTATTTGTAACAGCTACCTTCTGCCACCCAGAATGGTAGTCAGCTGCTCTCTACTGGAACTCCACCGAGTGGTCATGCTACTTCCCTAAGATGCGCCCTGTAGCTCGAATCTTCCACTGCGCTACTCTGATATCCCTGCACTTGCTCGAATGGTAGGTAGGTACATTGCTACTCCACTTGGATGCCCTGCTTGTCTTCATTCCTCCTGCACTCATAACCCGGTATCCAACACTTAATTGAGTGGGCACGTCAGTACATATACTGATGCAATGCTGATAAGAAAACAGCGATCTTCAACTAGTAATCACAACCAACCTTTGATGAAAATAGAAACGTGAATCCTAATTTTTTAGTTTAAGTGTATGCCATGACCTGAAGTCTAATGCATGGTACACAATGTACAGAAAGCAGATGCACTTAGTCTAATGTCAGCAAAACTTTGGACATGCATGCAACCCATACTACATACACCCCAAATCAAGCTGTCTTCTCCAGTTTCAGGGTTTCGAACCCTCACCATGCAAATACATTCTACTATTGTACTCAACCTGTTCCTGATAGATACAATCATGGCTGGTGAATCAAGCAGTTATCACTGCTAAACACAGTGGTGTCCCCGTTTGCCACTAGTGCCCCAATCTGGTCTGGATCACACCAGATGCCATGATGATCTTACAGATACACAACTGCATATCTATGGCGTCGAAGATCCATGGGACAACAGCCCCATGGTCTGTTCGTGTCCACTCAACATAAGAACATGAAGGGCTCGAAGGTCTAAGCCCCCTATTCGACATGAATCCTCCCGTTCTTACCACGGCACTTCAGAAATTAACAGAGATATGCACCGTAACACGTATCCCTAATGACAGGAAGAGACAACCCTGGTTATTACTGCCTAGAACTGGCCCTTAAAACAAGTCGAATTATAGGGAATCACCCCTAACATCAACTCAGGCTTCAAGCAAAAAGTAAAGAAATACAATATGAATTAACATTGGTTGCTAAAATATGCGAGTTGTCAAATCATGCATAGTATCTAACGAATGACTGAGCCCAAAACGGTTCTGTCAAAAATAACTAATCACGGCGAACAGACATTCATCGATTGCCAACACCTCTGTAGGTCTTCAACCTAATGTCCCCGGCCCGCGACCCTCAGCGAGCAGTATAACGGTGCCCAAGAGAGTGCCTCATACTCAACAATAGAGGTGAAACACACACAATTTACTAATATCCAATCATTGACAGACCTAGGCATCAACGCATTCAAGACGAGGCAGATAACCTAGCCTATCAACCCCACACACTGGCGATCCGATCTCCATTGGCTGCCACCATCTCCATCTCAGGTCTCATACAGTGTCCCAACCTGCGGTCAACCTTCTCTAGGTAAACGATCCAACGGCGCACATGAAATCATTATTCTCTCGAGGTGGAAATTAATCAATCATAATAATTCCCGACTGGGTTGATAGTCCTAGGGTATCACAACCTAAACTAACTCCAAGCTATACTAGCTACGAGCCCACATACAACAAATCGAACATATAGCTATTCTTCCAACTTACTCATGTGTCCACCATGAGTACTAAGCACAAGAATCTTATCTAAGTCCCAAGTGAAGTCCTTAATAGGGATAATTATTCAACATCTTAGAAACTCAGATCAACTCCTAGTCATAATTCTGTAGCATGTAGGAAATTCCATAATTTGTGCTACACTTATCGGAATCCAACAAAATTAAACTTTTTAGAAAGATGGGAACCTCCACTACAATTTTCTAGTTGAAAACTCTCTCAAATTCCTTACGGAACTCAAGTTCCCTGATTTCGAACACATGCTTGAAATCGAACAAAGACAGCTGGTTGCTGAAACTTGTAACATTCATAACTTTCAAAATACAACTTGGAATTGCGTGATATTACCCATTCTGGAAAGCTAAGACTCTATATTACAAGACTCTAGTTAACCATTCCTTCAGATTCTGCCATCTAGAAGCTATAAATTCTCTATATATTCTCAGCTGTACATTCTTCCATACAATTGCTGCATCTTACTATCAACATAAAAACTTGCTCACTTGTTGGAATTACCTGATTTTGGATTCTATGGAAAACTGAGAATGTCTACTACAACTTCCTAGTTGATCACATCCTCAGATTCATATATTACAACACTTAAAAACTCCAATTTCTATCAGTATACACACAGGGAAATGAATTCTTCTACAAAACCCAAGTCCTTCTATTAAGAGTGGTTCTGCCCTAACTTAGAAAAATCATAACTTTTGCTATACATACTGAAATTATATGATTTAAGATGTTTTGGAAAGATAAGACTCTCTACTAAAAATCTCTAGTTGATCATTTCTTCAATTTCTAAACGTACAATTCCAGAATTTCACAACTTCACTAACTACTCAAAAGCTGAACTGAACTGAACATAGTTCACTCAAAATTCAAAATCAATTTAACAACAAGTCCAATACTTATGAAATTTTAGGTTCAATAACTAGACATATACAAGTCTAACATATTCAAAAACTGAATTCAGGTTCAAAATAGACAGAGAATTGTAGCCCTTTGAATTTAGTAAAAAATATCCTTCAGCTCTCAACAGTGTATAAAACCCCTGGTTACAAAATAATTTTGAAACCCCATCAAATATTATCTAAAAATTCTGAAATTTTAGAATCATGATCTACTCATACAAAAAGCTACAGTAAAAAGTTCATTACAAGTTCATGCACCAATAAGTAGTTATGAATTAATGAACATCAACCCTAACACAGGGCAGATTCCGCTTCTGATTCCGGACCAGTTGCAAACATATAATTTTCTGAAGTATCAAATGAACTCAGAAAAATGCAAAATTTGAAAATACAGGTTTAGACAAATTCAAGAACATCTAGTAAAAATTTGGGATTAAAATACCCTACCAATTCCGTGATATGAATTTTGGATGAGCACCCAAGTTCTCAAAACACAGCAGTTTCTTTTACTGCTCATTGCTCGAAATTGAGGTAATTGTTTGAGCTACTAAAAAATCCATAAAAATATGAAAAGAATATAGGATGCTCTAAGCACATCCTAGAGCATGTCACAAAATTTCATGATCATATTCTAATCCATTTGCTTGGTAGAAATTCCTAAAGTCACAATATTACATACAAAAAATAACTTGATTAGAGTTTTGAGAACACCCACCAAATTGATTGAAGAATCTTCAAGCCCTTGTTTTGCTAGATCTTCTCCTCCTCTTAACTTCTTATTCACCTTCAAAACTCCAAGAACCCACAAGCAAATCAAAAACCCTCTTCTTTCTCGATAATAAGAGAAGTAGAAGAAGTAGAAGAAGATGGAGGGTTGGGTTTGGATGAAGTAAAATGGAGATGGGATATTTTTGGATTTCGGCCATGGAAGATTGGATTTCTTTGCTGCCAAAAATGGGAAGGAAAGAGAGAATTTTTTCCCAAACTGTCCCTCTTTTGAAAGTTATTTCCAAACTGCCCTACTTTGTTTAAAAACTTCCAAAACACCCTACTCGCTTTTTCTACTTCTTGTAAAAATTTCCAAAACACCCTACTCGCCTTTTCAATAAACGAGTGTGGGAAAAACCCCATCGCTTTTTCAGAAAGCGAGTGTGAGGCTTTGGTTTTCACTTGCCTAGATTCGCTTTCTCAAAAAGCGATGGGGTTTTTCCCACATTTAGACCCCAGGCTCGAATTTCGACCTCCATGTCTCTTTCAACTCTCTATCTTTCTCTTCCCCTTATAACCCCGAAACCCTAACCCATTTCATCTTAAAATTTTGTTGATTAACCCAAAATTCCTCCCATCTCTCATCTCGTTTCGATTTCCCACTTCTCTCATCTAGATATTTCATCCTCGATTAACCCAAAAACTTTAAACCCCAATATCCAAGAGTTCGTTCATTTTCGAATTTGGGAATAAAGAGTGCGGTTGAAGGAGCTTCTTCGACTTCCTATTCACTATCTACCTATTCAATCACCCTACTTTAACAGTATATTTCTCATACTTTTTTTTATAATTTCGTGTTAATTTTGAAGCATTAGCATTGCATGTTTGTTAATTTGATCCAAAATCACCCAAAATTTTTGATTTTCTAAGTAAATATTGGATCTTCAAAATCACCCAAAATTTGAAGCATTAACATTTGCTTTTAAATTTGGGGTTAATTAAGCATTATTATTGAACATGTTTGTTAATGTTTGTTAATTCTAAAATATTGGATGATTGTTAATTTGAAAATATTGGATGATTGGTTATATATGTAGGTATATAGTGTAAATTTTTTTGAGTATATGTAGGTTATATATTTTTGTATTCGATGTTATATATTTTTTGGATGATTGGTTATATATGGATGGTTGTTAATTTATATGTAGGCTATAAAATTTTGAGTATATGTAGGTATATAGTATATTCCATTTTGAGTATATATAGGTATATAGTGTAAAAATTGGATATATATGTAGATATATGTAGGTTATATATTTTTGTGTAGTTAATAACAATTTGTTTAAGTTGTAGTGTACTCTCGTTTATTATAAATGACACGCACGATGGGTAATGTGGAGGAAGGATCGAGTAGTGGACCTCCAAATACTCAAGGCGACGAACCACGTACTTCTTTTGGCCCACCTCCTCGCGGTGGACATGGTCGTGATCGTGGTGGTGACGAGTGTACTAATGTAAGTGAATAATTATTTTTATTCGATTAGTTTGATTATTATACAATAAAATTTAGTGTTGATCTATTGATTTAAATATTATTGTTGTGTAGGTCTCAACTAATCCTACTACTTCACCAAATGAGGCGGGCCCTTCTTCATCAACCCCTTCTTCATCATCTTATGTTCCTCATGGAGGTCCAGGTCCCGTCGACCCTACACTGCTTACTCTCCAATCGCATCACTGTTCGAAGGGCGTGTGGGAAGGCGAATCAAAGAGTGTACATTTAGGGGGGTTTATCCACTTCCTATGCACCTACGGATTCACAAAATTCTACGGGACTACGGGTTATATGGTATTGGACTGATGAGCACCATAAAATATGATTGTCTTCTTCTTACCGCACTCCTTAAGAGATGGCGGGTTGAAACCTATACCTTCCACCTGCCAGTTGGGAAGATGACCGTAAAACTACAGGACGTCTCCGTACTCACCGGTCTTTCAGTCGATGGGCAGACAGTGACCAGTACGATGGACTTCAAACCGGTATATCTTGTGGAACAATACCTTGGTGTTGAAGTCGAAATGGGGGCAGTAAATGGAAAGTTCATTCGCTTGAAGTGGTTGAAGGAGACTTTTAAGAATAGATTAAATGAAGATTCCACTGAGGTCGAGGTTGGCTGACAAAGGCACCTTTAATCAACTTTGGCATAGAATTCTACTATGCTAATAGAGTGCTACGTCAGTTTGGTCTGCTGCAAAGCATTCATGTTGCTGAACCGTTCAATGCCGATATGCATTCTATTACTCGAATGGGTCGACAACCCGGACACAATTGGGCCGCATGCTTTTCTACATATGTTGAGAGATGGAATGAGCACCGGTTCGATGAAATGATTGGTGACATTCCTCCGTTTGATGCATCGGTGCATGCGACTTACATGGCTTGGTATGAGAGGATGACTAGACGTTATACACTCCTGTCCAATGTATAATTCGTCTACATTGGATGAACCAGACGACTCTTGTGGAACTTGATGTACTCTAGCACCTTGTGTCATCTCCTCGGTAACATGAGCGTTAACATTGGCATAGCTATCAGTAGCTCTCACTTCATTAGACCTGCTGTTATTTGTGTTTACATTTGTATATTCATCATCTTCGTCCCCATCATCATTTTCCTCACTCTGATCAACTTCATCGTCTGTTTCTTCCTCTTCTTCATCATCATCTAATTGGTCATTGTTAATGGTAGCATTTGAAATAATTCAAATAAAGTGTCATTTCGAACATAGTCATGAACCAGACTAGGTTGACGTGGCAACTCAACATCTGTAGAATTCGGGCTTGTTGTATTTATGAACGTGTCTTCTTGTGGGGACAGTGGGATTGCTTGTGAAGTTTTAACGTGGTTAGACCTCATCTGCTGTGTCAGTACTTCTCGTACGAAGCTTGAACTAGGATTATCATGTGGCTGAGCATTCATAATTTGGATTTGCTGAATATAACTTCAATGCAGACCAAGTACAATTGGGATCAAGTGTCCTAGCAATCATTGATTTCATAGCATTATCAGTAGATACGGGTACTGTCATAAAATATTGACCATCTCCTTTTCCTGTTGCGCACCGAGATAAAATTTTCACATTCCATTTGACCCCTATCCCAATTAGTAACTTCATAAATTTTCTCAACTATTTCTGCCAATATAATGGTACGATGTGCCCAAAGTATTTTAGGATCAACGACATTATAACAACAACCTATCTTTCGATCACGAATTATTTCACCACCAAAGTATAACCAAATAGGAATATCGTAATCCATACCTATGTATATTTATATGAGTATACAAGTTATTATCTACCCACAAACAAAACCTACAAAAATGTACAAAAGAACAAGTGATATAAATCATACCTTCACATGCTTATTCAGAAAGATATAGCCGTAGATATATGGGTAGAAGAGTTGAAGTTGCTATCCTTTTCAAGTTTATCAAAATTCCAAAATATGAATCTTTCGGAAGATGGGGGTTTAGGGTTTTGAGAGTGTAAGGTGAGAGGGTTGGGAAAGATTAAGTGACATCGAAATAAGATGAGAGATGCGAGGAATTTTGGGTTAATCGACGAAATTTTAAGAGGAAATGGGTTAGGATTTCGGGGTTAGAAGAGGAAGATAGAGAGTTGAAAGAGAAATGGGGGTCGAAATTCGAGCGTGGGGTCTAAAAAGCCCCAATCGATACTCGTTTTCTGAAAAAGTAAGTGTGGGATAAATCACATCGCTTTTTGAGAAAGCGATTCTAGGCAAGTGAAAACCAAAGCCTCACACTCGCTTTCTGAAAAAGTGATGGGGTTTTTCCCAAACTCGCTTTTTCAGAAAGCGAGTAGGGCACTTTGGAAATTTTAAAAAAGTAGGGCAGTTTGGGAATAACTTTCAAAAAGAGGGACAGTTTGGGAAAAAATTCGGAAAGAGAGAAGGGTAGGTCGGTGGATGAGTGGGAGAGAGGAAAATGAGATAAGGAGTAGGAATTTTGACACTTCAATCCATAGAAGTTTCCTATATTACTCGGATTTGTTTGCACTAGGAATATATCTCCACCCTAGGTTTTTTTTTTTATCATCAAGATAAAAAATGAGCTCTTGGTTGTGTGTAGTTCTTACACATCCTACCATGTATATACACATACACATACTTTATTAAATATACATACATACACTCCAATATACATATGTATATATATATTCATATTTACAATCCACTTCAGTACAATTTAAATTAAATATGTATACATACAATATATATATATATATATATATATATATATATATATATATATATATATATATATATATATATATATATATATATATAGGGAAAGCTTCGGTTGTGAACTGTTCACATTGATCTATATATATATATATATATATATATATATATATATATATATATATATATATATATATATATATATATATATATATATATATAGGGAAAGCTTCGGTTGTGAACTGTTCACATTGATCTACACATCTAAATTAGTCTAAATATGTAAAATCAAATAATTTGAATTTCATTTACCAATCCATTGAAGTGTTACAAAATTGTATGGCTGAAAATCATTGTTTTTTATAGTCACATGATGGATGGGTAAATGAATTTTAAATGATTTGATTTTACATATTTAGACTAATTTAGATGTGTAGATCAATGTGAACGGTTCGGATCGTCGATATGAACGCCCGAAGGCCTAGTGCACACGCCGTGTGCACTAAAGGAGTGCACAACCAAAGCTTTCCCAATACACACACACACACACACACACACACACACACACACACACACACACACACACACACATGTGAAATACATACAAGTATTTATGTACTTATATCATATACAATCCAACCCAAATATACATACATACATATAGTCAGGCCTATATATATATCACATATGCATACAAACATATACATACATACAAATAAAAATATCTATTTGTAAAACATAAGAATGCATTTTATAAAAATATCATTTATCAAAAGATTGTTTCGTTAAAACAGTCAGAATAATATGCAAAATTTTAATTGAGAAGATATCCCGAATATATCTTATCAGGTTCATAATAACTAATATTTATGAAATTTCTCAATTAAAACTAATTATTATTATAAAAATACGTAATCGCATGCAATTCTCAACTATGCATGGATTACGATACAAAATAGCTATATGCTATTTTGCGGGGTATTACATTTCGATCCATGGGTATGGATTCCGAACCCGTCTTTTAGGAAGCTTTTAACGAGTTTTTGGTTCCATTTTTGTGTATAAGTTTGGCGTTTAACTCATTGTTTGCTTCCATGTAATTGCAAAAAAATTTTAAAAAGATAAATGACTAACTTTTATTGAATTAAAGGAAATAAGCTAAATGGTTGCTTTAGTGGCTGGCCTTTATCATATGCTGTGGTTTTTATTGAAAGAAAGAACTAAACGACTACTCTAGTGGCTAGCCTTTATTACAATATAGGAAAATTTTCTACTACTAAGAGAGGACGTTTCAGATGCCCTCGTTGTACTTCATGAGGTGCTCGGAAGCATTCCAAGTTCTGGGTATCTTCTCCCCCCCCCCCCCCCCCCCACCCCAAAGGTCTTCAAGTCGATATGACCCCAGGGGGGATTACTTGGGAGACCTTATACGGCCCCTACCAGTTGGGGGTAAGCTTACTCTTTTTTTGCGGGTTGGAGATTTCGAGTTTGCGCAAGACTAGATCCCTTTCTTCCAGACTAGTGGGGCGAACTTTTCTGTTGTATAACTTTTCGACCTTTGCTGGTAACTTACGGATGATCTTTCCCATACCTTTTCAACGATGTCGAGATTGACTTGAAGGTTGTTGGAATTTTGTTCTTCGCTGAAGGACAGAAGAGGGGAGATGGTAATCCAACTTCCAAAGGGATGAGTGCTTCCGAACAGTAGGCAAGGTTGAATGTCAATTCCCCAGTTGGGGTTCACTTTGTGGTTCTGTAGGACCACAACACACCTGGCAATTCTTCAACCCATAATACTCTTGCAGCTTCTTCTAGTCTCATTTTGAAGCCATCTAGAATTTGTTGATTTGCATTTTCAACTTGGCCATTAGTTTGGATGTGAGACAGATGTAAAGCATTGAGTAATCCCTAAATCTGTGCAGAAATGGCGAAAGCTTTTCCCGGTGAACTGCGTGCTGTTGTCTGAGATTAATATAAGGGGAATCCCAAATCTGCAAACGATATTCTTCCAAAAAGAACTGTTAGATTTTCTGCTCTGTGATAGTTGTTAGTGGTTCTGCCTCAACCCACTTTGTAAAGTAGTCGATGGTTATCACTAGGAAAACTATTCGGCCTGCTGCTGGCAAAAATGGCCTAAGTAGGTCTACTCCCCACATGGCAAAGGGGATATAACTTGACATAGAACCCAAGATTGCTTGGGATCCACACTTGATGGTTGAATGCTTCTGACAAGGGTCACATTGGCGAACATATTCTTGTGTATTGCTAAGTAGCGTGGGCCAATAACACCCATGGATGAGTATCCTTCGTGCAAAGGACCGTGCTCCTTAATGGCAACTGCCGATTCCTTCATGATGTTCTTTGATGGCATATTGCGCTTATTCTAGAGTGAGACATCTCAAGTAGGGCCTGCCGTCAACTATATTGTATGATCGTTTGTACAGAAGTCCCTCCACGAGGGTCTATCTTTTATCCCTTGTCCGAATCTTCCTTGTTTCTCTGCGATCTTCATAGAGGATTCCTTTGTCAAGAAAATCGAATAAGGGTTTCATCCAAAAATCTTTGGACATTTGGGGTGTGACAACCATGAGCTCCAACTCTTCCTCCTCGATGCTCGACCTGATAAGGACCTTAATGAGGACAGTTCGTCAAGCCCATGGAGAGATAACGAAGCTAGCTTGGAGAGGGCATTTGCTTGTCCGTTTTGCTCACGGGGGATACGAGTGACGTTAGCTTCTTTGAACGCTGTCAGGAGTTTCTTTACTTGTGACAGGTATTTGGCCATACGGCCGTCTCTGGCTTCATACTTACCTTGAATCTGGTTGATGACTAACTGAGAGTCAATGAACATCTTGATTCTTCGCGAGCCTTCTTCACGTGCTAACTAGAGATCAATAATCAGTGTTTCGTATTCGGCTTCATTATTGGATGCGGGGAGATGTAACCCCCATTCCTGACAATAAATATTTTTCGTGTATTTTCTATAATTTGATTTTTATAAATTTATTATGTGCTAAATTCTTTTCAGATTTTTATTAAAGTGTTTTTTTAATCGAAAATTATATTTCGAATAACGGGGTATTTTGATCTTACCTTCTATTCCTTCTTGATCGACTATTTATATTTGACCCTAAATCAAATATATTATTATTATTGGATTATTTTAATAAATTGTTACTAATTTATTATGTAATTTTATTTTTATTAAGATTATATTTATCAATTTCTATTTCTTGATTACTCATTAAAGTTCATCTATTGAATTATTTTATTATTTGATCTAATTTTCTTGGTGATATCTAATTTATTTTTCAAGCCCAATTTATATTCTATTCATTTGTATTATTTATTTATTTATTTATTTGGATTTAAATTTTTGTTCATGAAATTCTTTGTTCTTCTTGATGAACTATTTTCTTATCGATCCAATTTTTTCTTTTATTTAATTGTGGATATTTTATTCGAACCCTATTGTCTTCAAACTCATCTCTTGTTGAACCCAAACCTAATTACAATTATTTCTTGACCCAAAACCCACTATTATTGGATCCTAACCCATTAACCCACCAATCTACTTGTATTCTATAAATACAACCCTAATACAAACCCTAAAACCCAAAAATACAATTTACTAGCCGTCATCTCTTTCTCTCTCCTCAAGTTTCTTTCTCCTCTCTCCTCTCTCTCTCTCTCTCAACCCATCAGCCAAACCTTCAATCCCGACCATCCCTAATCTGAGCCTCACTCCGGCGACCCTCCAACTCCGACTGCACACCCCGTCACCTCGCCCAACCCCCCTCTGGCCTCCCCCGTCGATCCCGCTGCTCCTCCCTCCATCGAATGCTAGCACAGCAGATCGACGCTCCAACCCCGAACCCCCTTTTTGCTGGCCCTATTTCCGATCGACGAACGCCAGCAGCGCCACCGCGTCCTCGAAAACATAACCAACAAAAATACTCAAAAACAGTAATACTTAATCCCAAATAATCAGATCTGGAAACAAGTTATAAATTCTGGGATAAACTGCCCAATACAAAATTCGAGTAGCAAAATACAATTTATTCAAAACATGAAATAAACTAATGCAAGAAACTCCAGCCAGCTAGAATGTTTGGTCACCTACTCCTTCGGACAGCTGGTCACCAAAGTCTGCAATTTAACAAATTGCAGGAAGAGGAAAAGAAATAAAACGTCCGTCAATGCAAGTTATGGGTCGCTTGTAGTGCAGACAACAAGTACAAAAGAAAATAGATAGACAAGTATAGAATAACAGCGGAAGCAAGTACTGAATAAGCATGGAATACAGGTGACAGAATGGTTAACATAAAACAGGAGCATGAACAAGTAATATGATGTGATAATAGGGTGCATGTGACATGTGATAGATAACAGGTATTATGCAAGCAAGTAAACAGGTAGCAGGTGTCAAGTAGCATGTACAGGTAACAGGAATATGCAGGTGATCATGTTATTTCAAGTCTTGTATTTATTTCTATCTAGGTAGCACTTCATCTGTCCCATTTATTTACCACATGGTTGCTACATACAAACAAGTTACATTTAGATTTCGTAGTGGTAACTATAGGTCATGAACTAGGGTCTTCACAGGACTACACAACTTGGTCAGTAAACTTGGTCGCTAACATGTAATTAACTTGGTCGGTAAACTTGATCGGTAACTTAGTCGGTAACTTGGTCGGTAAACAAGTCACACGGGAAATACGGGTCCCCTTTCGAGTACAGGCTCCTATATTGTCCACTACTAGATCCTTCCCTTAAATCCTGGCTTGTTCTTATTATTATTATTATCAAACGGGCATATACGTGCACAAAATAGGGCAAGAATAACATGGTATGAACAAGGGACAGGTTTAGGTCAGACATAAACATGCGCAGGTGACAGACAACTCATAAAAGGCTAGGACAATGAAACTTTCAGTTTTGAAAAGCAAGACACTATTGCACCAAATCTGAGATTCCTGTTGCCACAGACATGCAAATATGGATCCGTCAGAAAATCTAGAAATAGACTCTCGGCCGAATCCAGCACATATATATAAGTCATATAATAATTGCAGGAGCAGGGCTCAAAACAGAATTATATGCAGAAAACATGTTCAGCCAGAAATCACAAGGTTATATTCATAAGCATGAAAATAGCATAAAAACTTACTGATTAAATCCAAGAAAAATCTAGGGTATTCTCTAGTATATCTAATATCAACAATAAAATTTCATAATATTCCAACTCAGATAGTATAGCTAAACAAATTTCGGGGAAACAGCAAGATACAACAAGTTTGCAAATCTAAAACCTTAAACACAGTAGTAATAAAATAGCGATAGATTACAAAGTATGATTCGAAATACAAATCTGTCAAAAGGGTAGTAAAATAGGTACAATAGGCTACATTTTATTTTCACAAAGTTTTTATCAACAGCGACTAGAATCAGGTTGAAAACATGGTTATTTACTGAACATCATGCAGTTCTGGAAATCTAATAGTTTGTTCACAAGCATAGAATAGTTTATAAATGTCATTAAATAAATCTTCAAAAAATTGGGATTAATCCCAATCAAGTCTCATACCCAGAAAAATATTAGATCCAAATTTTGTTTTTAACATCAGTATAAAAATATATACTACACATAAATCACATAAAACAAGGTTTGGAATTTTGAACACATCTGTAGCAAAACAGCAATAACTCGCAACTCACAAATCGAAATTGAGATCTGTCAGAAATTTTAGAAATAGACAGCGGGGTCTAAAATTTATATTCAAAAATTTATTTGAATTACTGACCGTAATAGGGTCTAAAATACTGAACAGAAACGGGACAGTAGTGAAAACAGAAATCTTTTCATGTATTAAATCAAATAGTTCATATGCAACAAACCAAATTATAATCAAAACACAAAGCATGGTATAATAGATGTCCAAAACAACATGGTATGGGTGTTTTACAAATCTACCACAAGATACTACGACTAACACATCAAGCATGCGACAAGGGTACAACACATCATGAATCACGAACAACATACATACATGCATCAAGTCTAGATTATTTCTAAATTATTTTCATGTCGTGTGTGTAACAAAGAGGACTACGGATGGATCAACAAATTAAGACAAGATCTAACAAGGAATTTCATGAGAATGAATCTAGAAATAGAGGTGGCACTACAGGCAGTATTTAGTACTTGTATATACAACAAAAAAAATAAGTTACTTGCTTAACAGACAACAAATCTGATGAAAGAATAACAGGAATGGATACCGGCGACGAACACCATCTGCATGGATCTTGATGACGATCAAGATTAAGATGATAAACGACTGAGATCCAAGGGCTGATCAGATCAGATCAGATCAGATCAGATCAGACGGTCCAGATCCAGCAGATGATGGTGGAGATCTGATAATCAAAATCTTGATGATGATCAAGATCGAACGGACAGCTGAGTTTGATCATGATGTTGATGATGATCAAAATCAATCGGATGGTCCAGATTCAAATGACGAATTCCCTCCCTGATCAGGTGATGCACGGCGGATGGCGACTTCAACTGCTGTCGCGGTGGATGAGGGCGGAGCGCAGGGGCGCGACTGGATTGTCATGCCTCGCTTTCCAAAATACGGAATACGAGTGTGTAACGTAAGCCCAGCGAATGATGTAAACACCATCCATAAGTTGTACCAGACTAACTCAGCAATAAGATCAACAAATATACAACCACGCAAGAAATATAACCACATGAATCAATGATAAAGTTCCAATAATAATGAAATAAACCAATAGTATAAATATCCAACATCCGGGATCAAAACAAAACTACGGGTCATAAAGCCCAAACAAAGTACAAGAGATAATAGTGTTCAGAGAATAAATCTAGCAACAATTAATAAGCTACGCAGCGGAGACTGGATCCAACACTAGAAACGTTGCTAACTAATTCCTTTGGGAACAGATCCTTCAGTACCTGTAAATTCCTGGTCTAAAAAGAAATAAAAGAGTGCCCTTAAAGCAAGTCGTGGGCAGCAAGTTGAGAAAACAAAGGTTAATAGAAAAAACATGAATATCAATGGAAAGGAACATGGTCAAAGAACAACACAAAGAGTAGGCAATATCAAAGGGTTACAATAATCACACATGTAATGCGTGATGTCCAGTCAATGTCAATACAAGATCAAGTATGCAGGTTGTTAAGTATTTTATTAACCTAACTAGTGCACGTACTACTGCATCTCATACTACAGGTTCCATGCAAGCACAGTGATCGTTTTAGACTGATGGTGAATTCACGGTTCGTGTACTCGGCATCGATAACAATAATTTACAATCAAGAATCATCAATAAATCATTGCAATCAATACACCTCCTTCTAAGACAATACAATATAACGATGAGGCCTTACCGAGTACATTTTTCGATTGTTCACTACCAAGTCTACCCATAATAATCCCGCTTGTTAATAGTTTATTTTCATCCTATGTAAGCATGCAAGAGGGTGTCAATGTTGTATATTACTATGTGTGACTAATTCTAAGCGCTACAGACAAAGCATGAAGCAAACACATTATTTAACATATTTCACAAAATCAGGACAGCATGACCTTGCTATACTAAAACATAGATCATGGTCACTAAACGATAGAAAAATTGAATCTGCTGGAAGATCTGGAAAGTAGACGTCCATACGGTTCCAGCGAGTATAATTAAGGCATATGAAAGACATAGGAACTACGGTGAAAACTCTAATCTAATCAGGTTTTATGTTCAGTCAGCATGCAGTAGGTTATGTTCCATTAATTATTTTGGGTCAGAGAACTCGTTATTAAAATCTACAAAAATCCAGGGAAGTAGCTATACATGTCTAGGTTCAGCCTGATTTATTTCAGATTTTTTCTTTACTGTTAACAGGATCAAATAAAATAGACAACAGCAGGATACGCATGAATTTATGAGTCTGAAATTACTAATACAGTTGCAGTAAAGTGATGATATCTAACAGATGAAAAATTAGAATTCAAATGCAGACCAGGAAAAAAATTATCTTGACATCAAGGGCTACATTTTATGTTCAGTAAGTTTTCTCAAATTATGTCATTAGCTTGGCTAAAAATCGGAGTCAAAATGAAACATACAGCAGTCTAGAAATCAACTTAACATTAAAAGATAACAAATAATTCATACGATCACATATAGCATGCAAATTGGTAATCAAAGCAATCCTAGGTGTCAACATGCAAATTTCTAAGGTTTAAGATACATTTATTACGGTCATTGTGTCAATTCATCAATTAAATTCAATTCTAGCATATACAATTTCAATGTCCAATCTATCAAGCAATCCTATGCATGAATCTAGTTGTTTAATGTGCAAATGCATGAAATATTGGGGACTAGGTTTAGATTGAAGAGAAAAATGTTAAGGGTATGTCAGGTTAGCTCGTGTAAATTCTCGATAATCTTAATGGAATTGTCAAAAGCTGTTTTGATTAAAAAAAAAGGACAGGATCTACTTGCAGGAGATCAAAAGATCTTGAACACAAATAATGAAAAGGGTTCAAGAAGAGACTTGCCTGTTATTGCAGGTATTATTAAAATAGAATAACGGGATCAGAATCCCGGGCGAAAATCTCCCAAAAATGCACGAAGAATCAACAGCAACAGCAAGATCCTAGAGTAATTCCCACACACCAGATCGGGATAGAACGCAGAACACTAAAACTGGATCTAGCACACACAGAACACGGAACAGCAAAACAACCCAATAGGATCTCAGCTCCACACCGGATCCACACCAAAACAGCGGATAACAAGAGCGAGATCAGTTGAGGCTAAATACGGGACACCAAAACAGCCTAATCGGATCGCTGCCTCACACCGGATCGAACCTGAATAGGGGATAACGAGCGTGGGATCGGGTGCGGCAGAACAGAAAACAACGAGATCGACCAATTGGGGCGCATCTCCTACCTCTTGACAGCAAAAAAGAGAAAAAGGGAGAGCGGCAGACTGGTGCGGCACGACGACTGCGACGGGGAGACTGCGATGGCAGAACGGTGTCGTTATCACAGTCGGGAAGCGACAGCGGCGACAACAACTCTGGCGAAGGGGACTCTGTTTTCGCGGTTGAAAATAGGGAAACGACGCTCGTGACTTTGGGGCTCGAACGGCAGTGCTAGGGGGCTGCAAAGGCATGGTGAGAGAAGATGAAGACGATAATGGAGCACGAAGAGGGAATAGGGCGACGGAGATGAAGTTTACGGTGAGGAAAACTCGGCAATGGGGTCTCAGTGACGGGGATGGCCAGGACTGGGGTATGAGCGATGGTGATGGGGATGAAGAGAAAATGGAGACGGTGACGGTGGTGATAACGGTGGTGGACGATGGTCGGAGGAGCGATGGGGGTCGGGGGTGTGAGTGGTTGGGTTTGGGTTAACGGAAACACAGAGAGAGAGAGGGTATGGGGAGAGAGAAAGCGGTGGAGAGAGAGAGAGTATATTAATTAGGGTTAATTAATAGGGTTATTTACAGGGATCAGGAAATTAGGGTTTTGGGTTGAGATTATGTGGGTTATGGGTATCAATTTTGGCTCCAAAAAGAGACAAACAAATGCAATGAGATGAGGCGAACACAAAGGAGAACAAATCGAATTCAAAATAGAAAAGAGCCAAATTCACAAAAGAACAGAATCCAATCAAAAGGACACAGATTGATCCAAAGAGAACAAAAGAAGCCAAGAGAAGACAAAATGCACCATAATAAATGAGTTCAAATATAATTATCAAAAGAATACAAAATACAATAAAATCAGAAAATAGGGCTTACATGGATGGCGACGGTGATCGGCATAGGGGCATAGGGCGAATCGCACTGTTTCGACAGGAAAACAGGGGAGGAGAAGGTGGAGACAGCGGGGGTGCTCGGGCTGCGCACAGGGTGGCGCGACGACTTCGATGGGCACAACGGAACGGGAGTAGGAGGATGAGTTTCGGTGATAGAAGTGGCGGTTGCAGGGGTTTGACGAGGCAGCAGAGGGAATGACTCGAAGTGGGTTGCGGCAATGTAGGGGGGCAAGGCGATGGGTGGAGGACGAGGCGGGAGGTTGAGCGATGAGCAGCGAGGATGATGGCGATGAGTAGGATCGGGGATGATCGGAGGGTGAGTTGAGCGGGAACTGGAGTGATGGGATGGGGAGAAGATGAACAATGTTTGGGAAGGGTTTGGCGGCTACTGTGTAATTAGGTTAGAATAGATTAGGAGATAATTAGTATTTATAGGGTATTAGAATTAGGATTAGGGTGATATTGGGTTAAAGAGTAAGCGGGTAGGATCCAATAGGGAAATGGTATTGGGTTCAAATCCATTAGGAAAATTAAAATAACCAATAAAAATATAATTAAAGTTAGATAAATTTTTGGGACATTAAAAAGCAAAATTTGAATAGGGAGAACAATAAAATTGCAGTAGAAGAATTTAATTAGATAAATCATGAGTCAAAATTGAATATAAGACAAAAATGAATTCTATTAATAAAATAACAGATTACAGGGATTAAAAAGGCGACGAAGAACACAAATAAATAATAGTTCCAAGAAAAAACGATAACTATAATAACAATAACAATAGTAACAACAACAACAATAATAACAGTTTCAATAATAATAATAGAAATCAAAGTAATAGTAACAATAGATTTGTATTACAATATAAAAATTATTGGAAACTAGTTACAAATAAAATCATTGATTAAAAATAGACTTTTGTAGAAGATCCAACAATACATTTTAACAAAAGAATTTCAAGCGAAAAAAATAATTTACAAAAAAGTCAAAATACAAAAAAATACACAGAAAATACGTATTGGTAGAAACAAGGGTTACATTGAATCTTGTATCAAATTCAAGTTATTATTGAAATTCCGCAAGTAGATCTTAATCGTTTATCGTATTGTTGTACTGATTATCTTTCGTTGAGTCTATTGAGGGTTTACACAAGCTAACCCCAATATTCTTGATTTCGTGCCACTTTTGAATCCAAAGATTGAATCTTTCATGTATTCATATAATATCGTTAATAGGGTTATGCATATGGTCACGACACAATTAAATTATTGTAGAAATAATTGCTAGGTTGTATGTTTGATTGATCAATTGATGTTTGATTGATGCTAAATTAATGTATGTATGTGTTTCTAAATTTTTTTATCATGTTATTGCACCCATCATGTTGATTATGAAGTTTACCGACTATATGAAGTAGAACCCATCATGTTCAATCAATTTAATTTATGAAAAATACCCCAAATCCTGTATGTTGCTTGCTGGCTGTATTTTCCCTGCTATTTTCGACCTAGTAAATGATCTTAAAATAAATAACTTTCTGAATAAAAGTTGTATCCCCATTTTCTAGTTTCCAGAACATCTTGAATTTCTGAATTCCGAGTTGTGTAGCAAAAGTTATGATTGTTTTACTAATGTTGTGTTTAATGTCCAGAATTTTAATTTCCAGTGTTTCTTAATTTAATTATTCCTATATCGTTGTATTGCATGAATTAAAGTGTGTATGTTGCATTGCATGATCCTAACGTCCTATTGACATCATTCTAATTTTCCAATCAAAATTATCATCCTATTGTTCTTCTATTGTTAGTATCGTTCGTCTAAATGTCTCAAATTGCATATTGTATTGTTGCATTGATAAAATTGTTAATAAGCTGGGATTTAAGGGTTGACTTTAGTAGTGGAAAATATAGGAGACTGTACTCGGAAGGGAGATCGTGGTTTCCCTACAATTACTGAATGACTGAATGATTGAATGACTGAATAACTGGATAACTGCATATTGTTCCATGGATATTGATACTGAATAACTGAATGACTGAATAACTGAATACTGTATATCTTTTTCCGAGTACATGAACTATAAAATCCACTACTAAGTCTAAACGTAACTTATTTTTATGTAGCAACCATATGGTAAATAAATGGGACGCATAAAGTGCTACATTAGTTAGGATTAAAATGATTAATAGACTTAAGAATTGATACGACATTGACATTGCATATTGTTCATCATTGTTTCTATTCATATCAATTATTGGCTAAGTGTTATTGATATTGATCATTGAATATTGTTATCGATTATTAAATCATTGTTTACAACTATTGCATTGTTTGTCATGATATTGATTATTACTATTGTCCTATGTTATTGGTTCCTATCGATCCATTGATTCATTGTTATATTGTTACTCCATTGTTCCTTACTTTCTCTACTTGCTATCCATGACTTGCTCTAAGAACAACTTTTCTCCTCTTTTTAGATGAAGTGTTTACAAGTGTTGATGGAGAATTGCCTAATGGATTGGGAGAACAACATTGGTGAAGGAACTGATAGCATCGCCGCTTAATAAATATTGTTTTGTCATGAAGACTTAATTATTGGACTATTGTTATTTAATTGTATTGTGGACTTTTGACCCGAATATTGCTATTATTTGTTTCAAGATATTGGATTTTTATTTTATTTGGATATTTCATATTGCTTCATTCCAAGTATTATTGTTCATGAGATTATTATTATTGCCTGCACAATTGTTCTGTATTGATTATATTATTGAGTTGATCGGATAAACAGCTTATGGGTGACGTTAGTCATTCGCTGGGCCAATATCATGTACTCGTATTCCGTATTTTTGGGAAGTGGGGCGTGACAGGAAATTAAGGCTGAATGAGTATTGGAGAATAAACTTATCAGGTCCAAGCAAAATAATTCTTTCTCTGCTTCCTTCGAGGAAAGAGGATCCGTCTACATATACCTTTCAAAGTAGGGGGTTTCTTCTTCCTCAGGAGAGTTGGAGATGGTGGTTTCCAAAATGAATCTGGACAAGGCCTGAGCTTTGATGGCCGTTCTCGGGCGGTTTCCCCTGTCGTGTTGACTCAGTTCAATGTACTACTTCATTAGTCTTCCAGAGCTTTCAGGTTTAAGGAGCACTTGCTTGAGTGGATGATCAGTGAAGACGCATATAGAATACGCTTGAAAGTAGGGGCGTAGGTTTTGAGCAGCTGTGACCAATACATAGGCCATATTTTCCATCTTAGAGTAACAGGGTTCTATGTTATGGAGTACCTTGCTCACACAGTAGATTGGTTTCTAAACCCTGTCTTCTTCTCTAACCAGGACGGCGCTGAAAGTTTGGTCTGAGGTAGCGCTAAAGGGTTTCACTTGACTCGAGCTTGCTCAGGAGTAGAGGGTTGACAAGGTATGCTTTGAGTTGATCGAAGACGATATGTTGTTCTTCCCCCACTTGAAACCTTTCGCGCCCCATAGAATTTTTTTAAAAAAAGGCAGATATTTCTCCCCTGACTTAGAAAGAAATCAGTTGATGGCGGCAAATCGGTCGGTGAGTTTCTACACCTCCTTGACCGTGGTTGGGGGAGACATGCTGCGAATTGCCTGGATCTTCTCAGGATTGGCTTCGATTCCCCTTTGACTAACCATGAAGCCCATGAATTTACTAGAGGATACTTCGAAAGCACATTTTGAAGGGTTCAATTGCATGTTATGCTTGCATAATTCTTCGAACGCTTCTTGGAGATAGGTGACATGGTCTTCTTTCTAGAGACTTTTGACTAGCATGTCATCCACGTACACCTCCATGTTTCTTCTGATCTGAATTTTGAATACCTTATACATAAGACGTTGATAAGTAGCGCCGGTGTTTTTTAGGCCAAAATGCATGACTCGATAGCAGTATAGACCCTTATCTGTGATGAAGGAAGTTTTCGGGGTGTCAGGTGGAAACATCTGGATTTCGTTATACCTGGAGAATGCATCCATGAATGTTAGGAGTTCATGCCCCAATGTGGCATCAATCAGTGTGTCTATGCTTGGGAGAGAGAATGAGTCTTTTGGACAAGCCTTGTTAAGATATGTAAAGTCTATGCACATTCTCCAAGAGTTTTCACGTCAGCAAGACCCTTCCTCTCAAACTTAAGTAGCATCTTATTGACGGGCTTTGAGTTTGTGTGACTTTTTTGTGGTGACAGTTCGATGACATCGAGTGGAAGAATGGAGCCCCCCATTGTGCCAGTATAACATGCTCGCGCTGCCTTTTGGCCTCCTACAACTTGGCCTACGCCTGATGATGTGGGGAATTTTATCTTCATGTGAAATGAGGAGACGAATGCATGGAAAGTTGATAGGCGGGGGCAGCTAAATATGGCATTGTATGTGGCTCTGATGTTGACTACCATGAAGTCTAATGTCTTTGTTCGAGTTGCAGGGACTTTTCCTGCTGTCACATCTAATGCTGAGAAGCCGTGGAGGGTGTAGCTGGCCGGCTTGAGCCGGTCCCGTGGGAACTTGAGAGCGTTGAATGTGTTCATGAAGAGGATATGTACAGAGCTGTCATTGTCTACCAGGATGCATCATATCTCATGATTTTCCATGCAAAGGCTTATGACCAATGCGTCGCAGTGAGACATCTTGACACCCTCTAGATCTTCATCTGAGAATGACACATTAATACCCATGCCCTTGGCAGGTAGAATGTTGTGTACTGAGTTAACCTCCCTAACAAAGGCTTTGCGGGAGGAGTTGGAATCTCCCCCCCCATCAGGCTTCCGTGAATGGAGTGGAGAATGGCCATATGTTCCGAGTCTTGAGATTTGATAGGCTTCTTTGAATTCTTTTTATCCCCCCCTTCCTCCTCGCAGCTGGAGGGGTTTCGGCATTGTTGTCTTTCTAAACGAATTAGGAGAGGTAGCCTCGACGGATCAAACATTTGAGTTCTTCTTTGAGGACTCCGCAGTTGTCGATGGTGTGTCCATGGTCCTTGTGAAATTCACTCTTGTTCCTATCTCTTCTTTTGCTCGCCATGGTCATGTTGGGAGGAGGACGGACTATTTCGTCTTTTTCAACTGCCATGAGGATGGCATACACTTGCATTTAGGATAGTAAATTTGTCAAAGCATGGTGTTTGAGGAGGGCGGCCGCGCCGTCTTTCTGAAATTTCTTGTCCCCTTCCTTGCTTGTATTCTTCCGTTTGTTCCTAGAAGATGACTCACTCTTGCCTTGAGGATAGAGAGCTTCTTCGGCCTTGATTTACTTTTCGCTTCTTTCCAGGAGCTCAGTGAAATCTCTTGGTGACTTCTTCGCGAGGGAAGCTTTCAGTTCTGTGTGAGTGACATTGTGATGGAAGGCGGCAACCGCCGCTGATGAGTCTAAGGATGAGATGGACCTTCATTCGGCTGTGAAGCACTTGACAAAGTCCTTCAGCAGTTCTCAGCCCTTCTGTTTCAATTTCAACAGGAAACACTTGTTTTTTTAGCCTTCCGGCTGGTAAAAAAGTGTGCTATGAAAAGGTCATCGAGCTGGTCGAAGGAGAATACTGATTCTGGAGTGAGGCAGGAGTACCATTTCCTAACTGATACTTTCAGAGTTATAGGGAATGTTCGGCACATAAGCGCATCGGTGGCATTGTAGATCATCATGAGAGTTTTAAAACTATTAATATGGTCAGTCGGGTCAGATTCACCATCGTATGACTTGAATTGTGGAGCTTTGAAGTTCTTTGGAATGTGTGCATGATGGTTTTGCTGAAAAGAGGCGACTGGGGCGGTAAGTCCTGCTGGAGTGGTTCCCTTCATTCTTCATCTGTTCTAGACGTTCTTCTAATTCTTAGATGCGACGAAGGAATTGGTCTTCTTCCCCTTGGATCCAGTCGAGTCGCCAGATTCTTCTTCTTTTGAGCACATACCCTGATCTTGACTGCCTGGATGGCTCGGAGGATGTCAAGCTTGAAGTTTTCCAGTTCGACCTTAGTGACTGGGACCTCTTTCTCTTTATTTTTCTGAAGATCCTGTCGACCCTCACAAGTCGGGCTTCTTTCTACTGTGCACCCCCTGTGAGAGAAGTATCTTGATCATGGCCTTCGGGGAGAGTTGCTTCTCCGGTTTACTTGACTTTCTGAGAGGGAGGCCTCGGTTCGGGCACGCCTCCCATCCAAACAAATTCGTAGGTTGGTTCCTTGTTGCATTGTGCTGATGATATGGTGAAGATCTCTTGACCCCTTCGAGGCCTCACGAGGCCATTGAGTCGTTGGAAGGATTATGGACTGAGGCATGGTTGTGCAGAGGGTACTGTTCACAACAGCTTTGTCGGGATCCCCCCCGGTGCCTTTTTATTGATAGGAGCTTGGTTAGGCTGTTGGGGCGGATCCCGCTGTTGAGGAGGAATTAGGTCTTCCATGTGAGGAGCTGGTTGACGATGAGAATTGGTGCAACGGCTTGAGGCATCCACTCTGCCTCTTAGTCTTGGTAGCATGGTGGTAAGTCTGATCTGTGTATTTCCTACAGACGGTGCCAATCTGTTGTTGCTTATTTTGGTGTGGGGAAAAACAGATAGAGTTTATATTTGAAGGAAACTACTAAATATCTAACCTTTGACCGTCGCCGTAAAAAGTAGTTAGAGCTCCCAAGAGTAGATCTAGATCGTTGATTCAACACTGTGATCTGAATCCGACGGTTGCTGACACAGCCAATGGATTTGCAAAACGCCTGAAACATCGGGGGATGGCTCCAGTGACAGACCCTATGATGCTCAAGTCAGAACCAAAGAGAGAAAGAGAGTTTGAGAGAGAAATTGCTAATTACCTTCTGACTAAGGAGGGGGAGTGTATTTATATGCATGAGAAACAATCTAGGAGATTGATACGAATCCATTAGATTGATATGGATTCCTTATCTCCTGTTGAATCTCCCCCTCAAGAGATAAACTCTCTTATTTGGGGATAAGAGATTTGACTTACAACCCTTCATGGCCTAGGCATCTCTCTTAGTGGGCCTAGTTTAATGAGCTTGAGAGCGACCCTTGTCTTGTAGATGAGCCTGAAGAAGGTCCAGACCTTTTAAAGAGGTCTGTTATGACTAATCTGCCTGTAGAAATTTTAGGATCTGTGCTAGAATCGTATGACCTTGATTTACTGCGATTTTACCATTATCCTCAAAAGATCAAGTACAAATAAAGAACTCTTCATATTTTGTTTGAAACTGCATTTTTTACAATTTTGGGTTGACTCGAAAAATATATCTTCGATGGGAAAAGCTATTTAAGCTATTTAGTGTTGAAATATAGAAATTGTATATTCTGTTTCCTAATATATAGGAAACAGATTCCCCAAATCTCTCATCTCCTCAATCTTCTCTCAATCTCTTTTCTTCTTCTCCAAGAATGTAATTCTATATATAGATGTATACAGCAAAGAAATAAAGAATAAGAAAATATGATTTTTCCCAATTCTGATTTCAACATGGTATCAGAGCCATAAAAAAATCCTAGTCGAAGAAGAAGATCTTGATCCCTCTTCTTCTTGATCTAAAAAACCCCGATCCCAATCCCGTCGAAATTCCCCGTCGTCGACCCCGATTCTCCTGACCTGTAGCGTCGTCTACCCTGATCATCGTCATCATCGTCATCATCTTCCCTGTCGACCCTAATCACCGGCATCGTCTTCCTCGTTGACCCCTGATCGTCGATTCTCCATCTTCATCTGATCGTCTTCCTCCATCTTCATCAGATCTCCCTACCCCTGATCGTCGACGCCAGCACAGACCCACACCAAAACCCCCACTTCGTCTTCTCCGACCAAATCCCCAAATCCGGCGAACCCCAATCTCCACCACAGTCACCGCTTGCCGCCGCACAGCTGTTGCTTCATCTTGCGACCACCGAACAACACCCGAACCACCAGCACTATCAGACAGCCATCGCCAGCACCATCTCCATTGTCGCAACCACCTTCAATAGCCCCGACGACCGCCGCTTGCTACCTCATCTCGAAGCCCCGACGACCACGACCCCCGACCCCCCTTTCCTCGAATTGCAAGAAGTCCACCTTGGCGTCGCCTGAGAGATCTGATCAGTCCACCTTCTTCCTCCTCAGAATCACACCCATCTCACACTCAGATCTAGATCTAGATCAGATCTAGATACCGATTTCAGTCCACCATCCCGAAGCCTGATCAGATCTAGATCCGTCGTTGCTTGATCCAGATCCATTGTTTACTTGTACTGCTAACATGGGTAGTACACCGATTATTGTGCAATCCGAGAATTCCGGCTTTAACGCGGGGATAATTCTTGATGAAACAAATTATGATGTTTGGACTCAGTTGATGGAGATGCATATTGCTGGACGTGAAAAGATCCAGTACATTCAAGGTGATAGTAAAATTCCTGCTGAAAGTGATGGTTCCTATGCCAAATGGTATGCCGATAATCAGAAAGTGAAAGGCTGGCTGTTGATGTCCATGAAACCCGAGATCATGAAGAGATACATTCGATTGAAAACTGCCCGTGATATTTGGGATGCTCTTGCAAAAGCATTCTATGATGGAACCGACGAAGTTCAGGTGTTTGCTCTAAACCAGAAAGCTTTTTCGGCAAGGCAAAATGGCAGGCCACTTTCTATTTATTATGGAGAATTGACTGAAATTTTTCAAGAACTGGATCATCGAGATAAGGTGATCATGAAGAATCCCGACGATGTCCAAACATATAAGAAATCAATCGAACGCCTGCGGGTTCATATTTTTTTGGCTGGATTAGATGCTGAGTTTGAGCAGGTTCGAGGAGAAATTTTGCGAAAAGATCCTGTACTTGATCTTGAGGCATCCTACGCATATGTTCGGCGAGAGGCTCGTCAACAAAGCACCATGAACTGCTCTTCTGAATCTTCTGATGTAGCTGCAATGGTGGCTCGGCCACATCCATTCAAAAGTCTCATAGGTCAGTCTGGATCATCTGCACGCACTTCTAAGGGCTTCAATCAATCTACTTATGAGTCCAGGAAGTGTGCACAATGCGGCAAAACTGGGCATACGAAAGCTCGTTGCTATCAGATTATCGGCTACCCGCATGACTGGGATCACAGCAGAGATTCTCGGAAGAAGATATCCACTGTAGCCGTCAAAATTGCTGAAGGGACTGGGAAGAGCATTGAACAAACCTCCGCACTGGTTACAGCTTCAGGTAACGATGGTAAGGCTTTTAATATTTCTGCATCTGTTATGAATAAAACATGGATAATTGATTCTGGTGCTACCGATCATATGACTTTTGATTCTAGACAAGTTAAGACTTTACACCCATCCACCAAATCCACAGTATCCACTGCCAATGGTAATCCTGTCCCTGTCACTGGCGAAGGTTCCATATCCCTCACAAAAGATCTTACATTAGACACAGTACTAGTAGTCCCATCATTAAATTTTAATCTATTATCCGTTACCCAAATTACTAATACCCTGCATTGTATTGTTGTTTTTTGGCCTTCTTTTTGTGTCTTTAAGGATATTCGGACTCGCAAGACGATTGGTTATGGGGTTAGACGTGGAAAACTCTATTATCTGGATTTGGTTTCTGAGAGTTCAAACAGGTTGACTCAAGCTCTTGTCGTTAATAATTCCGAGGGGGAGAAGCAATCAGAAATTTGGCTATGGCACCGACGTTTAGGACATGCATCGTTTGGCTATTTGCTTAAATTATTTCCCAGTTTATTTTCGAAGTTGGATATTTCTAGTTTTCGTTGTGATGTATGTGAACTAGCAAAAAGTCACTGTGTTTCTTTTCATTGCAATTTGAATAAAAGCACGATTCCATTTATGATTATTCACTCTGATGTTTGGGGTCCATCCAGAAATACCACTATTGGAGGAGCTAAATGGTTTGTTACATTTATTGATGACTGCACTCGTATGACTTGGATTTGTTTGATGAAATCCAAAGGAGAAGTTAGTAGTTTGTTTCAAAACTTCCATAAGCAGGTTATGACTCAGTATAAAGCACACATTCAAGTTCTCAGAAGTGATAATGGTGGCGAGTATCTAAATACAGATCTACAACAATATTTGGTGGAACATGGAATTGTTCACCAGACTACATGTTCATATACTCCTCAACAAAATGGCATGGCCGAAAGGAAGAACAGACACTTACTTGAAGTAGTCCGTGCTTCACTTATTTATAGAAATCTTCCACTCATGTATTGGGGGGAAGCCCTTACCTCTGCAGCATACCTAATCAACCGAGTCCCTTCTCGTATCCTGAACTTCAGCACACCACTTCAAGCACAAACTAATGCTGTGGATGCGCCAACTGTTGTCAACCTGCCACCTCGTATCTTTGGGTGTGTCGCATTTGTTCACCTACATCAACACGAGCGGAGTAAGTTAACCCCTCGAGCAGTAAAATGTGTTTTTGTGGGATATGCAATGAATCAGAAAGGGTATCGTTGCTATCACCCACCAACTCAACGGATGTTTGTGACTATGGATGTGGTGTTCCATGAACATGAAATGTATTTTTCTTCCTCTACGACTGAACTTCAGGGGGAGTACCGAAGTGAAGTTCAGACTCTTGGGTATGATGAAGTAATTGTCAGGCAGAACGAACAACTGGATACAAATAATGACGAACACTTGAATGAAGATATAGCAAGGGAGGAAGATACTCATGAAGAATTGCAAGAAGACCCCCTTGAAGAATTGCAACCAGTACCGAATTTCAGTGAGAGTGAACCATCAGAACCCCAAAACCAATTGTCATCGTTGTCCGAACCTCCTAGAAGAGAACTCCCGTATCGTACTAATAGAGGTATTCCAAAACCCACTTATGAACCTAATCCCACTAGTAATGTCAAATATCCCATGAGTAATTATGTATCCTCTCACCGCTTGTCGGAATCAAATAAGTCATTTGTAAATCAATTATCTACTGTATCTATTCCTAACAGTGTGCAGGAAGCCCTTACTGATCCAAGGTGGAAAGCAGCTATGGATGAGGAGATGAAATCCTTGAAAAGGAACGAGACTTGGGAGATAGTCGAGCTGCCAGCAGAGAAGAAGCCAGTAGGATGCAGATGGATTTATACAGTGAAATATAAATCAGATGGTTCGATAGAGCGGTACAAGGCAAGGCTGGTTACAAAATGGTACACTCAAACTTATGGAATTGATTATGACGAAACATTTGCACCTGTGGCAAAGTTCAACACTATTCGAGTTCTACTGTCACTTGCTGCAAATCTTGACTGACCGTTGGAGCAATTTGATGTAAAGAATGCATTTTTGCATGGGAAATTGACAGAAGAAGTCTATATGGATCTTCCACCAGGGTCGAACAAATCAGTCCAACACAGCAACAAAGTCTGTCGTCTGAAGAAAGCATTGTATGGATTGAAGCAGTCACCAAGAGCCTGGTTTGGGAGATTTACAAAATCAATGAGGACATTCGGATACGATCAGAGTAATTCTGATCATACTCTATTCCTAAAAAGGAAAGAAGGTAAAATTACTGCTCTCATTATTTATGTTGATGATATGATAGTAACTGGAGATGATCCTGAGGAGATGAAGCCATTAAAGAACTACTTGTCACAAGAGTTCGAAATGAAAGATCTTGGTCCTTTGAGATACTTCCTTGGTATTGAAGTTTCTCGCTCAAGAAAGGGGATATTTCTTTCTCAAAGAAAATATGCTCTCGATTTATTAAAGGAAACTGGAATGACCGCTTGTCAACCGATTAGTACACCATTGGAAGAAGGACTAAAACTATGCAACGAAGCTGATCAAGTGCCTTGTGATAAGGAAAGATATCAGAGATTGGTTGGACGACTAATGTATCTTACACATACACGGCCAGATTTGTCATATGCTTTAAGTGTGGTAAGTCAGTTTATGCATTCACCTCGGGAACAACATATGGACACAGTAATGAGAATTATGAGATATATTAAGTCAGCCCCAGGTAAAGGAGTCTTATTTGCGAAACATGGTCACTTGAAGGTTGAAGCATATACTGATGCTGATTGGGCAGGATCTACAACCGATAGGCGCTCCACTTCAGGATATTTCACCTTTGTTGGAGGAAATTTAGTTACATGGAGGAGCAAGAAGCAAAATGTTGTTGCACGCTCTAGTGCAGAGGCTGAGTATCGCGGAGTAGCATTGAGTATAACAGAAGCTTTATGGCTGAAACTCCTATTGCAGGATTTAGGCTATGGTCCAAAGGAACCTATGAAGGTGTATTGTGACAGTCAAGCGGCATGTGATATTGCGGCTAATCCAGTTCAGCATGATAGGACGAAACATGTAGAGGTAGACAGATTCTTCATCAAAGAAAAATTAGATGAGAAAGTTATTGAGATATCCAAAGTGAAGTCAGAAGATCAACTCGCAGATATCCTAACCAAGGCTGTTTCGACTCGGCTATTCTTGAAATTTGTTGACAAGTTGGGCATGTTCGATATCTATGCACCAACTTGAGGGGGAGTGTTGAAATATAGCAATTGTATATTCTGTTTCCTAATATATAGGAAACAGATTCCCCAAATCTCTCATCTCTTTTCTTCTTCTCCAAGAATGTAATTCTATATATAGATGTATACAGCAAAGAAATAAAGAATAAGAAAATATGATTTTTCCCAATTCTGATTTCAACATTTAGCCCATCAGAAGTAAGAATCCAAAGCACCGGCTAACTGCTAATTGCAACCGACCCATGTGCCCTAAATTCTAACCCAACATCCCCACCCTCACATGGATTTGAGTAATTGAATTTCAATGCAGTATAGACACTGTCCCAAAGTGTTCATTTATTTGCGTTCACTGTATTTGTTTGCACCTCCAGACAATCCATGCAGATGAGCAGTAGAACTTTTAATTCAGTACCCAAAATAAGATTTTTTACAGGGAAGAGAATCTCATGGTCATAGAATAGAATATTGGATGAGGATGAGAATCTTATCAAGATTCCAGTCAGAATATTGTTTCCCTAAGTTTAGTCGCATTATATTATACTAGTAATTTACATATGCTTAAATAAATTTTAAAATATATCTATCTCAATATATAATGAGAGAGTTGGAGTTATAAGTGTGATACACGTAAGTTGGAGTTATCCGTGTGATGCACATTTTAATAAAGAGTTGAAGTTATACGTGCGATACACGTAAGTTGGCATTGTCTGTGCGATGCACATTTTAATAAATAAATAAATATATATATATATATATATATATATATTCTAAAGTAAATAAAGGATATATAATGGGAGAGTTGGAGTTGCACGTACAATACACATTTTTGTTTTATTACAAATGGTTAAAGTAAATAAAGAATATAACGAGAGAGTTGGAGTTGCACGTGCGATGTACTATTTGTTTTGTTACAAATGAGATTTGTTTGGTAATAAACTCTTCCATTAAAATAGTAGAGATTTTATTTATATTTAATAATTCTTCTTTTTTGTGTTTTTCTTCGGCTAGGGCCGACGAGGGATGTACATGGGAATCAAACTAGTAACAAGACATCTTAATAAAATCTATGTCCTGTGATAAGATAAATATTAGGACAATTAATACTCATCTACTAGGATCCTTCCTCAAACTCAAAGGTGTTGGAATTATTGTTTCTTTTATTGAGAAATTCATCAAAATAAAGAAGTACGTTGTTATAGAAATACAAAGTATATGATATACGTATAAAGGTTTTGATATGAATCGTTATCATATGTATAAACTAGTACCAACAATGCTAGAGGTTATGTTTTTGATTAGTTTGCGTGAAATATATATTAGGGTAAGTAGGCTTAGATGGGCTATATCACAGTCTGAAATGTGTTCATTGTATGATTTACCTCAGAAAAAGAAATCTTCCGCTCATTTTGGCATATGATCGTATGAAATAGCAAGAGGTCCTTTGAATTTCTTTGAAACTTATGCCCTCTGTCTGAAAAATGATACAGAAAGGCTTAATATAATTTCAGAAAACATCTAAAAGTTTCGTGCTCATATAAAATCATATCGTCCAATAGGCATATGCTACGAAGCCCAAGCACTTCAATACAGAGGCCAAGTCGTGTTTGATACATAACAAACATTTTTGTGCTGGATGTTAGAGCATGAATTTCATAAAACAGAAAATGCTAACAATATTTGTGAAGAATTACAAATACAGAAAATGAAAAAACAAACCATACAGTACAATACAGAGTTGAGATTTGAATATCTTTGTCCTTAAAACAAAATTCGCCCCGTAGTGTGACGGTGGTTGACGAATTGCCTCCCAGGATACAACTGTATTACCTTTCCTTGAATAGCAGCACCCTAACTTCAAAGAGCTCAGCGAACCGGAGCTGTGTTGTATTCTCAGGCTGTGACTCAGAGGAATAAGAACAAGAAGATTCAGAATGGTTTTTTGAAACTGTGTGTACTGACAGACAAAAGTTGCTGGTTTTAAAGGAGAATGAGAGTAACTGAATGGTCCATTACTCTGTAACAGCAGAGTAATGGCCCATTACTCTGTAACAGTAGAGTAATGGTTCAAAAACGTAACTGATGAGCCATTACATTACTGTTACAGAGTAATGGTGGGAAAAAAATTGGAGCGGGGCAAAAAAAATATAGGCCAGAGCCAGACCCCAGGGCTACGCCCTTTAGTCCATTTCTTTAGCTTATATACTAGAGAAAATCTTTCCCATCTTCCGATGTGGGATTATTTATTCCAACTGTCCAAGTTAGTACATTTCGAGTACCCAAATTTGGACCTACATTTTTCACTCATACGGAAACCATTTTTGGCAAGTGAGTACATTACGGAATAGTACTCGACGAAAGGAACATGATCCAATCAATTTTCGGCGCCGCCGGTGGCCGGAGCCCACCGAAATCCGGCCCGAAAAATAAGCAAAAGCTTTTTCCAACAATCCCCCACATGAATGGAAATGACCAGACCATGTAATCTAGACACGACAGAAAGACACATGACAGAAAAAGACTGAGAATATAATCGGAAAATCACTGCATTAGGAATGGTAGTAATTTTTCAACTTTGAACCACCCATAGTGAGTAGCCATTGGATTCACTTGACCAGGTAGTGAACATGATGTCTTGAACTACCTGGGCTTTAATGTGAACCTAGACAATAACTATCACACAGTTTCATCTCCTCATAGAACTAGGTTCTCTTGTTGTGTTCATTTTGGCCTTGAACATCCCTGGTTAATCGTGAGCAAACTTGGAGAATGTAGCCTCTCTTCATTCTTCTAGAAACGGCCTCATTTCACGCTCATAAGGTGATTGTCCATAACGAATATCCTACCATACCCCACTTTTATTTCAAAGCTATGGGAATCATTAAAAGCCAAGCTTATCCTAACTCTTTACAGGCAGCACTTTTTTATCATCCTAAGAGTGGGTATGAGATTTTAATCTCTCAGTGCTCCCATTGATTCAATAAGATTTAGTTGTCCCCTTGAACTTAGATCTTGGGATCTCCAATTTCTAGGTAGGGTTTCCATCAAGTATCTTTTTTCGTCATAGGTTTTAAACCCATTCCTCCTGATGATCTCACAACTTGCTCTCGTATCAAACATTTAGTAAATGGATCTGCTAGGTTGTCTGCCGATTTTATATACTTTATAGAGATTATTCCATTAGAAAGCAGTTGTCTAATATTTTTGTGTCACCTTCTGATATGACGAGACTTACCATTGTACATACAACTCAGTGCCCTTACTATAGCCGATTGGCTGTCACAATGTACACATATAGCAAGCACTGGTTTTTCCCATATGAGAATATCCTCTAAAAAGTTTCGAAGCCACTCAGCATCCTCTACCGCTTTGTCTAAAGCAATAAACTCAGATTCCACAGTGGATCTGGCTAGTAGCGTTTGTTTAGAGAATTTCCATGACACAGCTGTACCACCAAAAGTGAAGACGTACCCACTTGTAGATTTCGAGTTCTTGGAGTCCGATATCCAGTTGGCATTACTATAGCCTTCTAGTACTGCTGGATATCTGGTGTAATGCAGCCCATAACTCTGAGTATGTCACAAGTAGTTCAATACTCTAGTTATTCTTTTCGAGTGACTTCGTCCTAGATTACTTGTGTAGCGGCTCAGTACATTTACTGAATGTGCCAGGTCTGGTCTTGTACAATTTGTTAAGTACATCAGACTACCGATTATACGTGCATATTTCAATTGTGATATGTTGTCACCCGTGTTTTTGAACAAGTGAAGACTGGGATCCACTGGACTTTTGGCAGTCCCATTAGAGTAATTCTTGAATCTTTCAAGTACTTTCTCAGTGTAATGAACTTGAGACAAAGTAATTCCCTTAGACGTCCTGGAAACTTTGATTCCTAAGTATAACGTTTGTAACTCCCAAATCTTTCATATCAAACTTGCCACTAAGCATGTTCTTAGTATGTTTGATGATGTCATTATTGCTACCAATAATGAGCATGTCATCTACATACAGACACACCAAAATGTATCCATTTGGAGTATCTTTGATGTAGATACACTTATCACATTCATTTATTTTGAAACCATTTGACATCATAACATTGTCAAATTTTGTATGCCACTGCTTTGGAGCTTGTTTCAGTCCGTACAAGGATTTGACAAACCTGCGCACCTTGTTTTCCTGTCCAGGAACTACCTAACCCTCAGGTTGTTTCATGTATATTTTTTCTTCTAGATCCCCATTTAGAAATACAGTTTTAATATCCATTTGATGTATTTTCAGGTTACGTAGAGCTGCAATAGTTATCAACATTCTTATGGAAGTTATTCTTGTGACCGGGGAATATGTATCAAAGAAGTCTAGGCCTCCCTTTTACCTAAATTCTTGTACCACAAGTCTCGCCTTATGTTTCTCTATTGAACCATCTAGTTTTAATTTTTGTTTGAAAATCCATTTGCATCATAGAGCTTTACATCCAGAAGGTAAATCGACCAACTCTCATGTATAATTTTGCACAATGGAGTCTATTTCACTTTTAATTGCTTCATTCCACATAGGAGCATCAGGCGTAGACATGACTTTCTTGAATGTTCTGGGCTCATTCTCTAACAGATTGGCCGTTACAAAGTCAGGACCAAATGACTTTGATATTCTAGCCCGTTTACTACGTCTAGGCTCATCATTATCATGTTCTGGTTCATCAACCAAAGTACTTGCATTCCCTTGTTCACGTGTACGTTTGGGATACTTAGTATCCTTGCACAGAAACACATGTTCAAAGAAGGAAGCATTCCTTGATTCCATTATTGTATTCACATGGATATCCGGTATATCCGATTTATATACCAAGAACCGATATGCACTATTGTTGTATACATAGCCTATGAATATGCAATCAATAGTCTTAGGTCCTATTGTGACCTGTTTTGGATTAGGTGCTGCCACTTTTGCTAGACACCCCTATACTTTGAGGTATTTATACAAAGGTCCATTACCTTTTCACAGTTCGTATGGTGTCTTGCCAGTTTTCTAGTGAAGTATTTTATTGAGAATGTAGTTGGCAGTCAGCAACGCTTTTCCCCACATGTTTTGGGGTAACCCAGAATTCAATAACAAGGCATTCATCATTTCCTTTAGAGTTTGGTTCTTATGCTCGGCAATACCGTTTGATTTAGGTGAGTAAGGAGCAGTTGTCTGATGAACTATTCCATGTTCAGAGCAGAACATATTAAATGATGCATCATATTCTCCTCCTCTGTCACTCATAACGATTTTAATTGTTTTGCCAAGTTGATTCTCAGCCTCACGCTTATATTCTTTGAATTTATCCAAAACCTCATTTTTGCTATGTAACAAGTATACATAACAGAATTTTGTGCAATCGTCTATAAATGTCACAAAGTACTTTTTGCCACCTCTAGTATGCACGTATTTTAAATCACACAAATCCGTGTGAATTAGACCAAGAGTTTCTGTGTTTCTTTCTACAAAACATGATGGAGTTTTAGTGAGTTTGGCCTCTGTGCAAACTTTATATTTTTTGCTGTTGTCTACCTTAAATTTTGGTAGCAAATTCATGTTAATTAATCTATGCATAGAGTTGAAATTAACATGGCCTAGTCTTTCATGCCAAACAGAAGAAGACTCAACAACATAAGCAACATGAGTAATTTCATTAACTTTGGGAACAACATGAACAATAGTTTTAGGGATGACTGTCATTACATTAAATTTGAACAGTCTATCCATTACATATCTTTTACCCAAGTACACCCCATTCTTAGACAATACAAAATTATCAGAAGCAAGAATAACCTTAAATCTATTCTTTCTTAGTAAAGATCCTGATACCAAGTTCTTTCTAATATCTGGAATATGCAACACATTTGTGAGTGTTAGTTCCTTGCCTGAAGTCAAGTTCAGCACTATCTTCCCTGTTCCTACAATTTTGGAGGTGGAATAATTACCCATGAACAGCTGTTCATCCTTGTTGCACTTCTGGTATGAAATGAACATCTCCTTATCCGAGTAGATGTGCTTGGTGGCCCCAGTGTCGTACCACCACTCTCGAGGATTGCTCCCCACCAGATTCACCTCTGATACAACAGCACAGAGGTCCAGGTCAGAGAGATCGGTGGACAAGTTCTCAGCTATGTGTGCATGGGATCCTTTTGCCTGTTCGGTTCCAGCTCGGTTGTTGTCCTTGCTGCGGCATTCAGAAATTCTGTGGCCCAGCTTACCACACTTGTGGCATTTTCTAGCAAACCTCTTTGCTGCCGATTTTTTGTTCGTGGCCTATGGTAGGAACTTTCTCTTTTTGCCTTTCTGTTCATGCTCCACCATGTTTGCCTTTTCTATGGACTGATTTCCATAGGACCTGTCAGCCTTGCGATTCTTCTCTTCGATATGCAACCTGACAATGAGGTCTTCAAGAGACATCTCCTTTCGCTCGCGCTTGAGGTAGTTCTTGAAGTCTTTCCATTCAGGTGGAAGCTTCTCGATGAACGCTGCAACCTGGAATGGTTCGCACAACGTCATGTTCTCTAAAGCGATTTCATGCATTATCACCTGTTCCTGGATTTGACTCACAACTGTCTTGGATTCAACCATCTTGTAGTCCAGAAATTTGCCGACTACAAACTTCTTGGACCCAACGTCTTCTGTTTTGTACTTCTTCTCCAAGGACCCCGACAGAAGTTTGGAAGTCTTGAAGACACAGTAGACATTGTACAGCGGGTCCACCAGGCCGTTCATGATGTAATTTCTGCAGAGATAATCACCATGTGTCCATGCATCAACTACCGCAACGGAGTGTGCATCCATAGGTGCCAGTATAGGGGCAGATTCAGTGAGAAACCTGTCCAGCTTCAAGGTGGTCAGGTAGAACTGCATCTTCCCTTGCCACTTCTTGAATCCTGTTCCATTGAACTTCTCTGATTTTTCTCCCACAGTTATATGTATGGACAAAATGACTGTCTGTGCCGCAACCAATTGTGCAGTTACAGTTTGGGTCACTTGTGTTTGTTCACTAATAAGTCCACTGACATTATCGTTCTGTGTGTTTTTCATGTTCTGAAACAGTTGAAATAGAACTGTTAGTTCTTTTCTTTTTCCGAAGTGATAACTGTACCTGTAAAGAATCTTTACAAAAACTGTTAGAATAGAGAAAAAATTTTACTTTAAGATTGTTAGAACATAAATTTCATAAAACAGAAAATGCTAATAATATTTGTGAAGAATTACAAATACAGGAAATGAAAGAACAAACCATACAGTACAATATAGAGTCGAGATTTGAATATCTCTGTCCTTAAAGCAAAATTCGCCCCGTAGTGTGATGGTGGTTGACGAATTGCCTCCCAGGATACAACTGTCACGCCCCGCTTCCCGAAAAGAATTCGAAATACGGATACGCGACTCAACCCAGGGAATAATTTGCATCATCCATAAGATGTTCAGAATCTTTACAACAAATCTCAGAATAATCAGAGTCAGAAGCCAAAAGAACCATCCTCACACAGACATATATATCTCAAAGCCAACAGAAATTAATTGAAATCCAATAATATAATAATCTCAAATAAACATATCCGAACAAGTTAATATCCTGGGTCACATTGCCCAAATACAAATAAAATCCATATTCTCAAATACATTGTTTAAAAGCAACAAATAATAATAATAGCAAAAGAAGTCCAGCACTAATATTTCATTTCTCCAATACCATCGGGCAAACGACCATCCTGATCTGTAATCAATAAATTGTAGGAGAAGGAAAAAAAAAAAAAGACAAGTACCCGTCAATACAAGTTACGGGCCGCTTGTAATGCAGGATACAAGTACATGGATAATTAACAAATCTAAATAATAGCAGAAACAGATATAGCATGGTATAGCAGAATCAACTATCATGGTATACTAATATGTGTCAAGTGTCAAAAGTCAAATAGCATGTAGATAGATATACAGATAGTGTCAAATAATAGTGTCAAGTGATAGTGTCAGACATATAACAGATACTCAGATAATCAGATGACCAAAAAATCAGATAATAGATTTAGATATCAGATACAGATATAGATGTCAGATTCTTATAAGTCTTGTATTAATTAATAACTAGGTAGAACTTCATTTGCCATCCTTTTATCACATGGTTTCTGCATTCAAAATAAATTACGTTTGTAGATTTCGTAGGGGATCATATAGGGTCGTGTACTCAGGGTTCAGACAGATAGATATCATATAACAAATCCAGACAGACAGATAGAACCTAGTGGTTCTTTTCTTCCCTACACCTTTCTATAGGAAGTAATGTAGACAGGATACAGAATAACAGATAACAGATAATCATATGGGAAACACGGATCCCCTTCTAAGTACACATTTCTATGCTTTACCACTACTAGATCTTTCCCGTAAACCTTGGCTTGATCATTTTATAATTATAATCAGACAAATGTGTATGTGCATGAAACAGAGTAATCTAGCATGATATAATGATCCACAAGTTCAGAACAACTGAAAAGCATGTACAGATGGTAAGATAGTCACATAATAGAACAAAATAGGGTACTTCCTAATTCAGGACAGCATGACAGTACAATACTAAAACAGCGATTCCCGTTACCACAAATATCAAAACCAAGATCCGTCAAAGAATTTGGTAAATAGACTTCCAACCGAATTCAGCGGATGCATATGTCATATAGTGTTTTAGAAAAACATAACTCAAAACTGATTTAAAACCAGGAAATACATTCAGCCAGAAATCAGTAAATCGAATTCAAAGTCAGGAAAACAGCATCAAAACACCTCAAATAAATTCAAGAAAAATCTGGGGTATTCCCCTATATATCTAGTATCAGAATATAAAGTCTCATAATTTTTTATTAAGATTAGTTTAGCCAACAAAAATTAGAAAATATCAAGAAATAATAGTTTGGCAAATCTGGAATTCCCAACACTGCTGTACGAAAACTGTAATATCTCGCAAACCGTGAAACGAAATCCAGATCCGTCAAAGGGAGAAAAAAATAGACGAAATAAGCTAATTTTCATATTTCATAAATATTTTTCATACAGGAAAAGGATTAGGGTGAAAATACAAATCTTTTCAGAACAGCGAGCAAAATCCAGCAAGTATAGTTTTTATAAATAAGCATGAAACGGTATATAAAACTCATCAATAAAATCTACCAAAATTCTGGGTAATCCCTACATAGGTATAGAAATACTGTTCAAAATTTTAGATCAAAATAATATTCTTAGCACTAGTATCAAAATTGTTTAGTCATCGAAATCATCAATAAACGAAATCTGGAAATATAATACACCTCTGTAGTGAAACAATCATATCTCACACATACGAAAACGAAATCGATCTCTGTCAGAAAATTTGGAAAGAAGATAGATTTCTCTAAAAATCATGTTTACTATTGAAGTTAAGATTCTGACCTTAATATGGTCTAAAATACCAATCAAAACAGATCATCGACCAAATACAAATTTTCCTCTTAACAACAAATCAACATACAACATACGAAACTCGTTCCAAATACAACCAAACATGTTATAGAGTCTACTAAGTGTCCCAACAACATGAAATAGGGTATATAGCATGTCCACAATAAGTATATCACATGGATCCAAACAAACACACAAATTTTCATAATTATCTCACAAATATAATCACATCAAGAACGGTCAAAACCTAAGTTGTTTCATGTCAAATTTGTATTGTGAGGTAACTATGGCCAATAGCACTATAAAGACAATACTCATAAAAAATACATCACACACGAGTTGTCTCTAGAACCCAACTACACTACAAGCAGAATTTATGACTTGTATCATACAAAGGAATTGAGTACAAGTTACTTGCCTTAACCGAAGACGAAACGAATACCAAGAATGACAGGAACAGATCCCGGCAATGAAAAATCACACGAACAAAAACCATGAACCAAGCAATCCACGTGCAACTCCGTGCACGAGCAAAACCAAAAGAGAGAGAGAGAGACGGCTGGGAGGGGGGACAGCGGCACTGGCGCTGGTTGCACTGGCGTTGGCTGCTGCTGCTCTGGCCTCGCGACGACGAGGGAGAGCGGGAGAGATGGACGGAGATGGGGAGAGATGGTGGGGAGGTGCTCTCGGTGATGGGTTCAAGGGGATCGGGTTGGGCAGTCGGAGGGGATCGGGAGTGGAGTGCAGCCGGGATGGGGTGTTCGGTCGAGGTTGGGTGATGGCGCAACAGGAGAAGGAAGGGGGGTCGGGTTTTGGGGTTTGCATAGGGTTAGGGTTAGGGTTTCGGTAGGAGAGAGGGGTGAGGGTTTATATAGGGTGTGAGCTAGAGTTAGAGATATAGAGTTGTGGGTTAATGGGTATTGGGTCCAATAGGAGTTTGAATAGGAGTAGGTCTAATTAGAAGTTATATAGGATTTAAAAATAGGATTTGTAGGCTAATTTGGCTTCGGTAGTTAATTAGGAATCAAAGGCAATATGAATAGCAATAGGATTAGCAACCAAAACACCACGAGCACCCAAGAACAAAATAAGAGAACAAGAACGAAATAAAGAGCGAAACAATAATAACAACCAAGAACAAATCAAGGGATAGAAAAAACATTCACAAGCAGATCAAAAATGAGCAAAAATGAATATATATTGAAAACAACTTCCAATATAGGTTCAAAATACAAGAAGAGTATAAATACTCAAGAAAGAAGAAAAATACACCAACAATACGAAAAACGAAAAACAGGGGTTACAACAACTGTATTACCTTTCCCTGAAGAGCAGCACCCTAACTTCAGAGAGCTCAGCGAACCGGAGCTGTGTTGTATTCTCAAACTGTGACTCAGAGGAAGGAGAAGAAGAAGATTCAGAATGGTTTTTTGAAACTGTGTGTACTGGCAGAGAAAAGTTGCTAGTTTTATAGGAGAATGAGAGTAACTGAATGATCCATTACTCTATAACAGCAGAGTAATGACCCATTACTCTGTAACAGTAGAGTAATGGTTCAAAAACGTAACTGATGAGCCATTATTATGCCGTTACAGAGTAATGGTACCAGCAGTTAGAGAATTTGAAAAGCCTCAACAGTAACTAGAGAAAAATTTGGAGCGGGGCAAAAATAAATATAGGCCAGAGCCAAGCTAGACCAAGCCGAGCCGAAGCCGAGGCCAAGGCCGGGGTGGTAACGCCAGGGCTACGCCCTTTAGTCTATTTCTTTAGCTTATATACTAGAGAAAATCTTTCCCATCTTCCGATGTGAGATTATTCATTCCAACTGTCCAAGTTAGTACATTTCGAGTACACAACTTTGGACCTACATTTCTCATTCATGCAGAAACCGTTTTGACAAGTGAGTACATTACGGAATAGTACTCGACGAGAGGAATATGATCCAATCAATTTCTGGCACTGCTGGTGGCCGGAGCCAACCGGAATCCGGCCCGGAAAATAAGCAAAAACTTTTTCCAACACTGGATACACTCGTCGGACATGTAGAAGCTAATTAAAGTAGGTCTTTAAAGTTCTCTGCATCTGTATTGTTTTACAACATCGGTATATTTGTGTCTATGCTTCTTAGAGCATATATGATTTTCATATCATTGAAACTGGAGAAGCCATTCTTAACTGTTTACCGTGGTTGAAACAGGTATCAGAATAGAGATGGTCCTGCATGAACTATATATACAATTGGTTGCCAGAGTTGGTCTCTTTTATCATATCATACATACATATCAACAACAAGGGCAGAAATTGATTTGAAGGACCACAAAACCCTGGCTTTAAAGTTAGCACATGTCACATGCACTGTTCATATGATTATTTGAATGCAGAGTGGGGGTAAAGAAAGAGCTATAGTTATCAGAGGATGTGGTCGGTCGACTCTGAACCTCTTTTGTTTTAGGGCTTCTTTATCTTTTGTGGTCTTTTTTGGTGGGCTGCTTGGTGTGTATATATATATATATATGTTGGTTAAGTCCACCGAATAGCAGAGGAAAAACAGTCGTAACTTTTTAAATTGTTAAATCTACATCTTCTCATAATTGTAAGATCTCTGTAAGCTTTTCTTGAGCCAATACTGATGAACTTTGAGCTTGTTTTACAACGTTAATTATAGCTATGCATAAAGATCTTAATCTAGGAGCTCCGACTTGAAATAGGTGAAATAATATGTTTTGTGAAATGTTCAATCGACATAATATACAAATAATTAATTGGCCTATCTCTTCTCATATATATATGCATTATCTAACATCATGATTCAAAGTATTTACATTTAATCGAAAATGAACATAATGAATCAACCAAGCATCTGTACAATATAGTGGAAATCAACTACATCAGGTAAATTGTATCGACCTAATGCAACCGTCAAAGAGCTTGAGAATGATCTGAAGATTCATCTACCCTTCTTTTCGACATCGTCGTTCACCAATTGGCTCAATTCTCTTCCCACAAAGCCTAATCTTCTAGACACAATCATTGCTTCGGCTTGCGCACATTTTTTCTGGATGCTTTGGAATAGCGAAGGAATGCACCTTCTCAAATACCAATGGTTCAAGTTCTTCTTCAAAATGGTGTTGGTTTAAGTGCAAGAACATGATCAACGAACAGATCTCCACTCATCTCCCAAAGGCCAAAGAAATATCCAACTTTGATCGAAGTTGGCTTATTAAGAATCACTTTTTGTAATCCCTCCTTACCTTTCTAAGTTGTAATTTCTAGTACACTTTCTTTCTTATGTTATTCGGGTTTGACCGTAGTGTATTAAAAAAGGAAAAAAAAACATCAGGTAAAAGAGATATATAACTCTGCCCTTATATATACTAATAATATACACGTGCAATGCAACACAGGAGCTACTCCTCTTCATTGTGATAACCGGAGTACGTTGCACATTGCAAGCAATCCAGTCTTTCATGAGCGAACGAAGCACATAGAGATAGATTGCAACTATGTTCGTGAGCGCTTAGAAGCAGGGACCGTTTCTCTTTATTCTATTACATCTTCACAGCAGACAGCAAGACTTCTTCACCAAATTCCACTATGTTCAGAGATTTCGTTACTTGGTAGGAAAACTCACGCTGTTCAATTCACCGTGAATTTGAGAGGGGGTGTTTGACACTGTAATATATATTTAGTCTCATATCGGTTTATGTATCAGTTTAGTATTTGATTCCCTCCTATATATACGAGTCATTGTACTTAGTTATAATCAATCACAATAATCCACTAATATTTCCTAATCTCTCTGTTAACCTTAAAAGTATCGAGATTCGAATAGTTCACATTAATTTACATGTCTAAATTAGTCTAAATATGTCAAATCAAGTCATTTGAAATTAATTTGTCCATCCATTTTGTTATTATAAAAAAAATGATATCCAGACATACAATTTTGTAACACTTCAATGGATGGGCAAATGAATTTCAAATGACTTGATTTTACATATTTAGACTATTTTAAATTTGTAGATCAATGTAAATTGTTCGGATCGTTGATACGAAGACCCGAAGGCCGAGTGCATACAGAGGCTAGTGCGCAATGAAAGGTATATATATATATATATATATATATATATATATATATATATATATATAGAGAGAGAGAGAGAGAGAGAGAGAGAGAGAGAGAGAGAGAGAGAGAGAGAGAGAGAAGGGGGGGGGGGGGGGGGAGAGAGAGAGAGAAAAGTGAGCCTCATATAGAGTATGAGGAAATTTTCCTCATACAAAGTGATTATACTCACTTGGTGGGGTCATTGTGAAAGATCCACTCCGTCCATCATGTTTATCATGCTAATGGATGTATGTGTAGAAAAAATTGAGTGGTTTAGAGGTCATTCACCTATGTATCATGTGGTTGAAAAATGAACGATTTCACAGTAATATAAATCGAACACAAATTAGACCCACATAATGCATAGGTGAATGACCTCTAAACAACTTGATTTTTTCTATACTTACATCTATTAGCATAATAAACATGATGGATGGAGTGGATCTTCCATAATGGCCCTACCAAGTGAGTATAATCACTTTGTATGAGGAAAATTTCCTCATACAAATATGAGGCTCACATTACTCACATATATATATATATATATATATAGAGAGAGAGAGAGAGAGAGAGAGAGAGAGAGAGAGAGAGAGAGAGTCCTCTTCCATTGTGCACTAGGCCTCCGTGTGCACTCGTGTGCACTCGACCTTCCCGTTTTCGTATTGACAATCCGAATCGCTCACATTGATCTACACATCTTAATTAGTCTAAATATATAAAATCAAATCATTTGAAATTTTTCTGCCCATCCATTGAAGTGTTACAAAATTATACGGCTGAAAAATCGTTGTTTTTTATAGTCACATGATGGATGGGCAAATGAATTTCAAATTATTTGATTTTGCATATTTAGACTAATTTAGATTTATAGATCAATGTAAACAGTTCGGATCATCAATACGAAGGCGGGAAGGCCGAGTGCATACAGGTGCACACGGAGACCTAGTGTACAACGGAAGGGGACTCTCTCTATATATATATCTTAACATGGTTACTTCCATTTTTATATTTGTCTTCTCGTTGAAGATAAAATATCAACTTCACCATTTTGGCATTACTTCTAATTATCTCAAAGTTTCTAAACTTCTAATTATCTCAAAGTTTCTAAACCATCTAAAGCAGGAAGTAGCGCACTAGATGCCAATTGGATATACTCACGATCTGCGATCCCTGCTTTAATCTCACCTTTGGGCTTAATATTACAAAGGTTTTTATCGAATTAGGTTGCCAACACATCCACTGCACATCAGGATATGACATGAAAGTGTTAGAGAATTGTGAAGCATGGGAGTTGTTGAGCAAGGTAGCAAGGATGTTTGTGATGAATAACCAAGCAAATAGATCACATTAATTCCACAAAGATTTTTTCCGATTTGGGCGAACCCTAATATGGAAAAATTATAGGGAGACATTATTCAACTAGAGAAGATTACAGAAGTTACAAACTTACATCTCTCGAACCTCACTTACAATGGAGAATTATCAATGAAGTACTTGTTGGGTTTATATGTCTTTCATACTAAATCGGTTAGAGGAGAAGTGGGTGAAGCAATGAAGGAATTGACGCAAAAGTGGAAAAGGAAAAGGAAAGCAACAAACAACAGCAGCAACAGTCGACTGTGTATACTGCACAGTCGACTGCAATATGTTCTGTTTGAAATAGAACATTAGCGGCTGTTGGGCAGTCAACAACTTTTGGGCCTAAATGTAGGTGATTGTTTTGGGCCCATCTTCTACTCCATATTATATCGTACGGTTCCTATCGTGTGACTTCTTCTTCAGGGTATATCAGACGGCTATTGTATCAAAACTACAAACTAGGGTTTCTCTAGTTTTCTATATATTATTGTAATTGGCCTCCATTGAGAGCAAAGAGAGAGAGAGAGTACTTCATTGAAGAGAGTTTGAGAGGTTTTCTAATTGTAAATAACTAGTATTTTCTGGTGAGGCTTGAGAGATGGTCGTGTTGAGAAGTGTAATATTCTTTTTTTCTTTTCTACTTGAATAATATCTAGGTTTCTTCTCCCCGGGTTTAGGGTTCGACCCAAACCGGGACAAAATTGTGTGCTTTGTGTGTTTGGTGTGATCTTCAATTTTCTTGGTGGTTTGTGTTGATCATGTCGTATAAACTCTGCAAGATCTGGCGCATCGTTGGAATTTCTAACAATTGGTATCAAAGCTTCAAGTCAAAAATCTTCCACAGGTTCGTGGGTTTGCTCGAGTTCCTTGGAGATAATCGATCAAATCACGAAGATCAAGCAATTAGTTGGTAAGACCAACTTTAAACTCTGGGTGGTGAACATGTATGATACATTGGTTCTAAAGGGTTTGAAACTAGCCCTAAAAGGAGATAAACAGAGACAAATCGACATAAAGCAAGAGAATTGGGAGGAGATTTATTCACAAGCATTGGGTTTAATCTGGATGTCAACGACGAGTGAAGTCAGGTGCAACCTTATGGAGGAGAGAAGCGGCGCGACTCTATGGGCAAGACTCATAATCGTCGTTACAAAATTGGATGTGCCAGAAAAGAAAGTTGTCAGGTTTCTCAATGAAGAAAATTACCGCTATTCCATATCATATAGTGGAGTTCAATACGGAGTTATCTGAACCAAGGGCGATCAATGCATATGATCTAAAATCTTCCAATTTGATATATTCACCAACAAATTCATCCAACTTGATAACCATACTAGACGAAAAATCTACTAAGGAGAAGTTTTCAGTAGTAGGTATGATCGAGGGCCAGGAGGAGGACGCACTTAGGAAGGAGAGCCAGAAATCAGCGTCTACTTTTGTGAGTTGCTTGGAGTGGATGGTACTTTGAATAGAAAGGAAAGTGCATGTAATGGTAGAATTCATTGCCATCATTGCAGCGAAGGAAGTTGGGCATTATAAGAAGGATTGTCACAAGTGGTTGAATCAAAGGGGCACCAAATATAGTACCGCTGAATCAAGTGATAGCTTAGACAATAATCTTGTTTCAAATTTTATAGATGTGTATTCAGGCTGATATCTTGATTCAGGTGTTTCTTCTCATATATGCTCCAAGAGGGAGATGTATGCTACTTTCAAGTTCACAGGAGAACGTTATGTAAGAACAGTGGTTGTTGAGTTTTGTGAAGTAGTAGGCAAGGGAACAGTCGAGTTGGAGGTACCAGATGGAAATGGTTACACACTAGAAAATGTTATGCATATTCCTAAGTTGAAACAAAATCTTGTGTCCTTGAGAACTCTTGAAGCACGGAACTTCAGGTACACAGCTCAATGTAGAGTTCTATCAGTTTGGAAAGATTGTCGTAAGGTGTTGAAGTGAACGAAGGGGTGTTGAGTGCAACCTCTACATGTTTTGTGGGAACGGTAAAACCTGTACAGGTGTTTCGAAGCCCAACGTTCCTAAAGCACTATCTAGTTTGCCGTCACTAGAATCATCCGAGTGAGACTACGTCATTCGAATATCATCAAGAGGTGGAGGGTGTCTCGGGATAGGTGGAGTTCGTGCGGTGGGCGTCGCCTCCGTGTCAATGCCTACTAGGTTGCACCTTTAAGAGACATACCAATAGGAAAAAAAACAGGTGGAGGTAGATTCAACTAGAAGAAGAAACCACATATCCGGGTTGTTTGCAAAAGGAGTTTAGAATGGTTTAAATCACACAAGCATGGATTCATTCGTATGCAATCCAAGATGAAGATTATTCGGTTTATATGTCTTGCATACTAGTTTGATTAGAATAGAAGCAGGTGACGCGATGAAGGAATCAAAGTGAAAGTGGAAAAGGAAAAGGAAAGCAACAAACAGCAGCATCAGCAGTCGAGTGCGCATACTACATAGTCAACTGCAATATGTTCTGTTTGAAACATAACATTAGGAATCGACTGCCCAAAAGGGCAATCGATCGCTGTCGGGCAGTCAGCAGCTTTGGGGATAAAAATAGGCAATTGTTTTGGGCCCATCTTCGACTCTATGTTTTATTGTACGGCTCCTATCATGTGGCTTATTCTCCAAGATATATAGAACGACTATTGTATCAAAACTACAAACTAGGGTTTCTCTAGATCTCTATATATTATTGTAATTGGCCTCCATTGAGAGCCGAGAGAGAGAGAGAGAGAGAGTACATTGAAGAGGGTTTCAGAGGTTTTCTTATTATAAACAACTAGTATTTTCTAGTGAGGCTTGAGAGAGGGTCGTGATGAAATTGTATTATTCTTGTTTCTTCTCTAATTGAATAATATCTCGGTTTCTTCTCCCCCGGATTAGGGTTCGACCCAAACTAGGACAAAATTGTGTGCTTTGTGTGTTTGGTTTGATCTTCTATTTGCTTGGTGGTTTTTGTTGATCGTGTCGTATAAACTCTTAAAGATCCGACACATTGATGGAATTCCTAACAGTACTTACCCTCTCAATAGAGGTTATTACAATATATATAGATCTAGAGATAGCCTAAGTTTAGTTTTGATGCAAAACCATCTGATATGTCCTGAAGAAGAAGCCACACGATATGAGTCATACAATCTAACTTGGAGTAGGAGATGGACTCAAAATATCACCCTAGATAAATGCCTGATAAGAGCCCAACCACCATTGGCTGTTGGCTGTCCCTATGTGCAATCGAATGCCATATTTCATCTCCCATCCAAAGGGTTTTGGATTCACTATTTTCTCTTCTCATCGAACCCAAGTATGCAAGACATACACCCAACAATCTCCACCTTGGATTGCCTACGCGTACTATCAACATTATGTGATTAGTCACTTTTAGACTCTTTTACTTTCCATTTGTAAATGAACTCGGTTCATTGGCTTGTTCAGCTAGTTGAAACAATCTTCCACCTTATCTTACCAATCAGTATACCCCCTCAAGGGCATACCACAGTAGGTGTTAATACGGAGGTGCCACCCTCCACACGAACTCCACCTACCCCGAGGCACTCTCCACCTCTCGATGATATTCGAACGTCGTGGTCTAGCTTCGATGATTCTAGTGGCGGCAGACTAGATGACGCTTTAGGAATAACGAGCATAAAAATACTTGCGTAAGATTTTTGATTTTCACAATACTTGTAGAGATTGTGCTGACCTAGTCCAACACCCCTCTTTCGAACGTCACCTTACAATGTCCTTCTCAAACAGACAGAACTTCACCTCAAGATGTGTACCTGCAGCCGCATGATTCCAGATTTTCCAAAGATATCAGATTCCATTTCAGCACATGTATATGCATGTATTTCTTTAGAGTGTACATGTCTCTATTTGACATCTCTAACTCAACTGTTCCCTCACCAACTACATTACAAACCTCACCCGTACTCGTTCTCACACAACGGCCCATTGTTGACTTGTAATTAGAAAACTTCTCCATCTCGGAGCAAATATTAGTAGAACTACCCAAATCAAGAAACCAAACAGAATCCACATATAAAGTATTTGAAACAAGAAGACAACCAAAATGATCACCTGACTCATAAACACTTACAATATTGACACTCTTCTTATTCAACAACTTGCAACAATTCTTCTTGTAATGCCCAACCTTCTTGCAATATCGGCAACATATTATACTTTATGCACACTTTTCCTTTCAATTGAAGGATCTTCCACTGCTAAAAAACTTGTGGAATTAGACGATGAATTCTGAGTCTCCTTCCTAAGTTGATCTTCCTTCAAGCTCTTGATTATCTCAGCCACCGAAAGATTCTTATTGGCAGACTTTTTGTGTAGATGGTAGTTATCAAATACTCGTACAAATCTGACAATGATTATATCAAGTTGAATGTTTTATCCTCTTCGCTTAGATCATCTGTGTTTATCACCCTTAATTCAGATAACACCTGATTAAACTCCGTGATAATATCTTAAAGAGCGGTACCTTCCTTCATTGAGAAACGAAACAGTTTTCTCTTTTAGTACATCTGATCCAATAATGACGATCCCGAGTAGTCAGTTATGAGTCTTGCCCATAGCCTCGCCGTGCTTTTCACCTCATGGAAGTTGCACTTGACCTCGTCGGCCAAGGACAATCGGATTAAACTTAGGGCTCTTAGACAAATCTCATCCCACTCTTTCTTCATGTCGGATGGCTTTCCTTTATCCCCATCTAGGGCTAGATGTAAGCGTTCTTGAACCAGTACATCGTACAGGTCCACCTTCACGAGGTTAAAGTTGATCTTACCATCAAATTGCTTGATCTTCACGTAGTTGTGACCTATCATCTTCACCAAGGGATTCGTCAAACGAAGCTCTAATACCAGTTGTATGGAATTGTGGTGCAGCGGAGTTGTTGAGCAAGGTAGTGAGGAGCACAAACCGATTTGATGAACAACCAAGCTTACTGATCACATCAATCTCACAACGATTTGTCCCGATTTGGGTGAACCCTAATCTAGGGGAAAATATAGGGACATTATTTAACTGGAGAAGAATACAGGAGTTACAAACTCACTCACCAAGAACTATCTCTTGAGCCTCACTTACAATGGAGAATTCTCAATGAAGTACTTACCTCTCTCAATAGCGATAATTACGATATATATAGATATAGAGAAACTCTATGTTTAGTCTTGATACAATAGCCAAATGATATGTCATGAAGTGTTGATTCTTGATTTTGATGATTACAACACAATGCAAAGTTTGTTGTGCTACTTCTTATATATTACAGGATATACACAAAGGCAAAATGTTCTAACAATCTTTACAAGGTTCTTAAAGCAAGTTGATCAAGCAAAGCTACAAACAAAGCTCTTATAGCTAAATTGATCAAGAAAGCTACAAGGTTGCCAGCTTCAAAGAAAAGACGAAGGCTAAAACTCCATCTCAAAATTCAAGACTCAAGACAAGACCTATGTTTCAATATATTCTATTAAGTATCTTGTAACAATTGTAACTTTTTTATTTCTTTGAGTCTTAGAAATTCTGTAATAGCCTTGTCACACACACTCACACATATCTTTAAAATAATTGAGTGTTTTTCAAACTTAAAAAGATCGAAACAAGATTGAAAAAGCTCAGATGTTAAGTACTAGTCGACCGCCATTAGGCACCAGTCGAATGTCCTAGTACGAAACTGTCTGAACTTATTCAAACTCTGACCAGTCGACTCATAACGGCAATCCAGTCGACTGTTCAAATCGTTTCGACAGTTTATTAATTTCAAAACTTGATTTTTTGAATTCAAAAGTTTTATTTCCGTTGGTTGACAGTTGGTACAACTGCTTCTCAACGTCCAGTGATTCTAACTCTATAAATAGAGTGTAGAAATCACTTGGAAAAGGTAACAAGACAATACTCTCTTTTACAAGATTTCAAGTACTTATTTTTAAAAAGAGAACAAGAGTTCACAAGCTTTCAAATCCTCTAAGTTTTTGGTTCTTTGAAATCAGTCTAGTATAACAGTGAATTCGTTTCAGACTGATTTCGGAAGTTGACCTAATAGCCACGCACAAAATCACATTCACAACAAGGCTATTGGTTGATTGTAAACATTTTATTGTTGTTCTTTACTCTCGGGTTGTGAGAGTGGTTCCTCTCGGTTGGAGAGTAGGGCTCTAGGGTGTAGAGTCAGGTTTTCACTCTTGGTGAAAGAGTGGATTGCTTTCTCTAGTTGTGAGAAAGGACTACGGGTTGGACAAGGTTGTTATACATCGTCGTAGGGTATTCTTCTACATTTTTCAAGAATAGTGAAAAATCTCAAGTGGGTTGCTTGGGGACTAGATGTAGGTCGGGAGGACCGAACTAAGATACATCGTGTGTACTCTGTAGTTGTATTTCTCTGAACTTGCATTTCATTTACTTGCTTTTTTAAGTTCTCTGTGAAACTTGTCTGGACAGTCGACTGTGTCCCTTTTTAAGTCGACTGATCAGACTTGTACTACATTCTCTCTGAAAATTTATCTAGTAAGTCGACTGGTTCTTCTATAAGTCGACTGATCAGACTCGTCTTAAAATACTCTTCTTAACTGTCGTCCTAGTCGACTGGTTTCTTTTTTCAAGTCGACTGGACCGAAGAAAAAGTTCAATTTCGCAATTATTTTTATAAAACACTATTCACCCCCCCCCCCCCCTCTAGTGTTTCTTGCTTTGCCTACAGGATTCAACACTTGGTATCAGAGCCTTGTTGAGTGCAATGGCAACTACGTCTAATGCAAATCAATACCATGAAGGCCAATCTACACAAAGGCCACCCCTCTTTGATGGAACCAATTACAACTATTGAAAGTGTAGAATGAAGATCTACCTTCAGTCCATCAACTATGAAATATAGAATATGACGGAGACTGAGTACACCGCTCCTACCATTCCATGCACAATGGAACAACGACATGAAGAACCAAACAATAAACAATGCAAAGGCGATGAACACGCTATTTTATGCCCTTACAAAGGAGGAGTTCAACCGTGTATCCAATGCAACAACCGCACATCAAATTTGGCATACACTCGAGGTAACTCATGAAGGAACAAATAAAGTAAAAGAATCTAAAATATCTGTTCTTGTTCACAGGTTTGAAATGTTCCGCATGAAGGAGAATGAGAATGTGTCCGAGATGATTACAAGATTCACAGACATTACCAATTCACTTGTGGCACTTGGAAAGACGTACACTCAAGCCGAGATGGTGAGGAAGGTACTTTGTGCACTAACCCCCGAATGGGAGAAGAAGACCACCGCTATAGAAGAGGCCAATGATTTAACACAACTTTCTCTTGAGAATCTTGTAGGAAATCTTATGGCTTATGAGGTACAACTTGAAGAGCGCAAGAAGGATGCTGAACCACAACAATCAAAGAAGAAGACATTAGCATTCAAAGTCATGTCGAACTCCGAGGATGAAGAAGAAGATGAGGAAGAGATTACCATGTTCACGAGAAAGTTCGAAAAGTTTCTAAGAAAAGGTAAGTTTAATTCAAAATCTAAGGAATCTAATGAACCTCCAACTTGTTTCAGGTGTAACAAGACAGGCCATATGAAGAAAGATTGCCCACTAGAGAATGCAAAATCTAAGGGAAAGGCGTCCAACTTCAAGAAGGACAAGTACACAAAGAACAAGTTCATGAAGAACAAAAAGGCATACCAAGCAACTTGGGATGACAGCGATTCTTCGTCGGAAGAAGAAATTAATGAGACAAACGAGGTTGGAAACGTGTGTTTTATGGCGTCTCAAAATCAAGTATGTAATGAGTATGATTCTAATGATTTACTTGATGCTTTCAATGAAATTTTTCAAGAACTTAAAAAAGAAAAGATTAGAGTTAAGAACTTAGAGAAAGTTAATCAAACACTTTCTCAAGAGAATTTTAACCTTGATAAAGAAGTAAAATCCTTAAATTCTCGTCTTTCTAGTTTAGATATGGATTTTGAATCTCTAAAGAAAAATTATGAAGAGATATCCAAGAACGTATCTAAATTTAATAAAGGAAAAGAGAATTTAAATGATGTTCTTCAAAATCAAGTGCAATCTAGTCAAAAGTTTGGACTTGGTTTTAAAAAGTCCCTTGAAAAATCTCATTCTTCTAAGAACACTAGTGTAAATAAACCTGTATCTATTTCCAATGTTAAGCATAAACTTTATGAGTTTTTTTGAAAATCCTAAAACTGTAAAGTTTTCATGATAAAGGCAAATCTAGAGTTCAGACAAGTCGACTGCACCCAGCCACCAGTCGCCTGTCCAGAGGTACTGAGTCTCATTCAATGAGATAAATACCTCAGATAGTCGACCTGTACTACCTCCCAGTCGACTGAATAATAGTAAAAGTCGATTGAAAGGTGCTGTAAAGTCGACTGGACAGAGCAAATATGTATGGGTTCCAGTCAACCTGAGTTCGAAAGATAGAATTGCTTATATTAATTCATATATGCTTATTGTATGTAATTTTGCTAATTTTATTTCTGCTTATGGTGGAAAATCAAACTCATCATGGGTTTGGTTTCCCACAAACTAATCTATTTTGGACCCAATGAAAAGGATACCATATTCACATTGAATATTTTATAGGTACCTAAGAGAGATCGTTGGATACTTGACAGCGGATGCTCGAAGCACATGACTGGTCATGCCAACCTCCTATCTTCCATACAAAACATTGATGGAGGAACAGTCACATTTGGTGATAACAATAAAGGAAAGGTCATAGGAATCGGTATGGTCGGTAAGCACACTAACCCCTCTATAGAAGATGTCTTATTAGTTAGTGGACTTAAGCATAACCTGTTAAGTATTAGCCAACTTTGTGATAAGGGTTATAAAATCATGTTTGAAAAAGATGCATGTTTAATTTATGATTCTACCATGCAAAATATAATTTTTCAAGGTTTTAGGAAAAATAATATTTATGAATTATGTTTAAAAGCATATGAGTTTTCGAATGATTTTTGCTTAGTAGCTTCTAATAATGATTCCTAGCTTTGGCATAGACGTTTTGGCCATGTGAATATGAAAAATATCTCTAAATTGTCTAAGTATAACCTAGTTAAAGGGCTGCCAAGACTATCCTTTAAAAAGAATAAGTTATGTGATTCATGTCAACTAGGTAAACAAATTAAATCTACTTTTAAAACAAAAGAAGTAATTTCTACTAGTAGGCCGCTCGAATTAATTCACATGGATTTATTTGGCCCTACTAGAGTTGCTTCTTTAAATAAAAGTAGGTATGTTTTTGTTTTAGTAGATGATTTTTCACGATTCCCTTGGACTTTCTTTCTAAAACATAAGAATGATGCTTTTGAAGAATTTGCTAATTTTTGTAAATGAATTCAAAATCAAAAGTCTCTAACCATAGTCACTATTAGAAGTGATCATGGTGGAGAATTTGAAAATGAAACGTTTGTAGAATATTGCAACAAGAATGGTATAACTCATTCATTTGCATTTCTTAGAGCTTCACTACAAAATGGAGTGGTTGAAAGGAAGAACAGGACTTTGCAAGAATGTGCACGTACTGTAACGCCCCGGATCCCCATTACCGGACATCCGTGACACAACCAGAATCTTTGCCTTCACATGCATCTCAACACAGTAAATAACACGAAAATTTAAATACTTTTATTGCCATTAGAGTTATTACATCAATAATTATAAATATCAATTTCTCCTTGAACAATGAATACAAATTACATAACTTATTACAACTGATCACAAAGAATATTCAGGCTCCTCTTGCAAAGCTGTCAATTATCTTCCAGATCGGTAATCGATTGGTCATTGCTGATAACTCCGCTGAGTGGTCTATCTGCTTCCCTGGTACTTGCCCCTCGGCTTGAGCCTTCTGCTGCACGACTCTGATATTTCTGCACCACTCGAATGGTAGGCATGTATACTGCCATCCCCCTTGGATGCCCTGCTGATCTTGGGCTCTCCTGCACTTGTGACCTGATATCCATGTACCTAAAAGGTGGGGTACGTCAGTAATTCTACTGACGCAATGCTGATAAGAAAACAGCGATTTTCAAACTAGCAACCACAAACCATCTTGAATGAGAGGAAAACGTGCATCCTAATTTTCTGGTGTTCGTGTATGCCATGGTCTAACAACTAATGCACTGATCTTCCTTAAAAAAAAAAAAAAAAACTAATGCACTGATCACTTGCCTTATTGTAATACAAGCAATCTTGGGACTCTGGATACGCATGCATCCTATACTACATACGTTCCAGGCCAAAACATGACATGGTCTAATCTAATACACGAAACAAGAATGCACACGATGCACTTACTCTAATGCGATTCGTTTGGGAACGCATGCATCCCATACTGCATACTTTTCCAAAATCAACTTCGATGGAAATGTATGCATCCCATACTACATACTTTCCAAGGAGTTCGTTTTTCTGAATGTAGGGTTCAATCCCTCGTTATGCAGTGCATTCTAATTCGGTCCACTTCTTGTTCCTGATAGTATGATATGGTTGAAGAGGTATAAATAAAAGACATTATTCGGGGTGCCACCCCGTTGTCACCAATAATTGTCACATCGGACCCTCCTCGAAAGCTGTGACGAACTTAAAGATATACTGCAGCATACTTATGGTTTCTTATTTCACAAGACCGCAGCCCATACAACCCGTTCGTTTCCACCAACATAGAACATGACGGTCTCGAAGGTCTAAAAACCCCCCTATCTGCCAGGAAATCAACATCCCTTTCTTACCATGATACTTCAGGAATCAATAGTGCAAGATACGCGTAGCAGCACGTATCCCTAATGATAGGAAGAGACAACCCCATAGTATCGCTACCTACTGCTAACTCTCAGAACGAGTTGGATTATAGGGAATCACCCCTAACACCAATTTGGTCTTCGAGCGAAAACAATAAGAAAAAACCTAATCAATGCAGTTACTGAAACAAGTTGTTACCCAGATCACACTCGGTATCGATCCATAATGTCGAGCCCATCTGGTCTGTCAAAACAACAGTCATCACGGGAATCACCTCCACGGGTTCCCAACACCTTCACAGGTCAGCGACCAAATAATCCCGGCCCGTGACCCTCCACGAGTGGTCCAACGGCACCCCAAGGATGCAATATAACTCAAATGAAGGTAAGCTCATACATAACCATCAATTCTTGACCATTGACAGACCTCAGGCATCGAGGCACCAACCACAAATTGACCAAAGCTATATCCAACTAACTCATGTCCACCATGAGTACTAAGCACATGAACTTATCTAAGTTCCAACTAAAATGCTAAAACCCATCCTTAAAACCTTATAGCTCATGATCACCACGTTGCGGTATGCAAAGGGTTCCTCATCAATTGTCTGATGAAACAGTTCAAGAAATAGCAGTAGCTGTAACCCCAGCTACGCTCATCGGAACCCAACACACTCAGAATTTCTAGGAGGGTAGGGAGATCCACTGCAATCCCCTAGTTATCGACTCCCTCAAATTTCTTAAGGAACTCAAGTTCCCGAGTTAACTAAAGCTTGAAGTCAATTTAACAACAGGTTGCTAAGCTTGCAATGTCCATAACTACCAGCACACAACCCAAATTTGCTTGATATCTCCCATCTTGGAAAGGTAAGACTCTAGTTTACAACTCTCCAGTTGACCATTACCTCAAATTCAATCATCTTGGCACCCAAATAACCCTTATATGTTCTCAGCAGTATATTCCTTCTTGCACTTGCTGCACCTTCCCAACATCATAGAAGTTGCTCACTCATCGGAATTGCTCGGTCCTGGGTCCTATGAAAAGCTGGAAGTGTCTACTTTAACTTTCTAGTTGGACACGTCCTCAGATTCAATCCATAAGGTCCTCAAAGATACCCATTTCCATCGGGGGCACAACAAGGAAAAAGTTGATTTCTCTAACAAACATTGCCTTGACAAGGCCGAATCTATCCCAACTTCGGAAAATCATAACTTCCAACTTACAAACTGGAATTATAAAATTCTAGTTGGGTTAGAAAGCTATGATTCCCTACTGTAAATCTCCAGTTGGCCAGTCGCCCGAATTCTTAACAGATAAGTCCAGGAATATCCATCTCCACGGACTAGACAACTTGTACTAGGCTGAACATAGCCTACTTCGAAATTCGATAATAAATCAACCTTGAGTCCAATGCTCATGAGATTTGAGATTCTCTATCTACACATATATCATTTCATTGTGTCCAAAATTCACATTCAAATTCATTTCACACAATGATCAACGACTCCTCAAACATTGCATAATTTTCAGCTGTTCCTTTTTCTGCAGGGCATTTACTGTCCCTCATTAATTACTTTTGAAACCTCATCAAATGACCTCTAAAAATTCTAAAATTTGAGATTCATCAAATAGACTCATACCACAAGCTCCTCCCAAAGTTTCATAGCAAAATATTAAACATACAAGGAGTTATGGCTTTTTGAACTTCAGCCCGAAATACAGTCAGCTTCAGCCGATACCTTCAGACCAGTCGCGCTCTACAAATTTTTCGAGGCATCAAAAGACCGCGGAAAATTATGAAATTTAAAACTATAGTTTTAAACACATACTAGAGTGTCCACAAAAATTGTCAACTCAAAATACACTGTATTTTCCGAGATATAAAATCGGAAAGACACAAAAATTTTCACAGCCATCAGCTATTCTGGCTGCTCACTATCCTGACTTAGACCCATTTTTTGGGACACTAAAATGCATCCAAATATTAAGAAAAAAATCATGGATACTCTAAACACATAGAAGAAAAACTTTCCAAAATTTGAGCTCATAATTCGGAGCCATTTGGGCGCAATAAATTCTCAAACATACCCTCACCATCATGCTACTTAACAAACTCATAAAAGAGTTATTTTTTCACCATCCAACTTATCTTTTCCTAGCACTTCTCATACTCAAACATGGTAACAAAATAATAGCTACCACTACTACTACATCCATTCACACCAAAACAAAATAAATACCAAAGAGTTTAAGAGATCACCCATATGAAGTTTGCAAAATCTCCTTGTTAGCTTGCCTCCTAGCTTTGCTTGCTTGCCTTGCACTTGTATAACTTGGCATCCTCAAATCCCCTACTTCTCCACCCTACTACAACTCCCTACTCAAAAGATTCCACCTTTCTTCTTCTCCTTCTCTTTCTCCTTTTTTTTTGAAACAAGAACAAGTGAAGGAATGAAAGAATGAGAGAGTGTGAGTGGAAATGGGGGCTTTATAAAAGATGGGAGCTAGGGATTGGGAGGTTTGGCCGGATGGGATATAGGGTAGGGATGGGGGGAAGGTGGTGTGAGTGGAAGATGGGTGGATGGGATGAAGCGAACACCTTCAAGGAAGAAACTTCTTGGAAGTTTCCCATTCATAAGTCAACATGCACATAGTGTTTTACCTCCACCATTGGATCTTCATCAAGATCCAAGTAATGATGTGATGCTAGGGTTCCTAACCCTAGGTTCGGTCAAGGAACCCTAGGTCACCATACCCCGATTTCTAACCCTAGTGCACAATCTCGACCTACACTCAATCCAAGTACTAGCTTTAATTGAAAGTAACCAATATATATAAATTAAAATCTATAAAAAATATAGGTTTTGTAGAAATCGTAACTTTCTCCCGACAATTGTCCGGTTGAAATAATCGGGACAAAACCATGGTTTAATCGAGAAGATATTCCGAGTTTATCTCATCGGGTTGAGAACAACTCATTTGTCTGAAATCTCCCAATTAAAGATGATAACTATTAGAAAAATACGTAATCATGGGAAAATACTTAGACGTGCACAGATTACTACACAAAAATAGCCATATACTATTTTGTGGGGTATTACACGTACCATGCTTGTTAAAAGTAATTCACCTAAGTATTTTTGGGCTGAAGCCGTTGCTACAGCTTGTTATGTTTTAAATAGAATTTTAATTAGACCTAAGCTAAAGAAAACATGTTATAAGCTATTTTTTGATAGAATTCCTAAGGTCTCTTACTTTAAAATATTTGGTTGTAAGTGTTTTATTCTGAACACTAAGGATAATTTAGATAAGTTTGATCCTAGATCTAATGAGGGTATCTTTGTAGGATACTCAAATAGGAGTAAGGCATATAGAATCTTCAACAAGTTAACAATGACTATTGAAGAATCCATGCATGTTGCATTTGATGAATCTCTGTCTTCATCGACTTTAATTGAAGATGATGAAACTAATTCATCACCTTTAAATAAAGTAATTACATCTTTAGAACAAACTAGTCTTGCAGATAAGTCGACCGATAAGGAAGTCAAGTCGAATGCTGTAAATCAGTCGACTGATGGACTTGTCAAGTCGACTGATCCTGTTGTGATGTCTCCAACTTTACCAAAGTCTTTTGTTAAAGTTAGAGATCATCCTCATGACTTAATAATTGATAACATTTCACATGGTATTCAGATGAGATCACATTTTAACATGATATCTCACACAGCTTTCTTATCGGATTTTGAACCAAAGAATATACAAGAAGCATGTGAGGATGAATTTTGGATGAATGCCATGCAAGATGAGTTAAACTAATTCATAAGGAATGATGTATGGGATTTAGTTCCACGACCTCTTGATCATACTATAATTGGTACTAAATGGGTATTTAAGAATAAGTTAGATGAATCAGGACAAGTTGTTAGGAACAAAGCTAGACTAGTTGCTCAATGGTATAATCAAGAAGACGGTATAGATTTTGATGAAACATATACTCCTGTTACTAGATTAGAATCAATTCGTATCTTATTATCTTTTACTTGTTTTATGAATTTTACACTCTTTCAAATGGATGTTAAAAGCGCATTCCTTAATAGGTGTATAAAGGAAGATGTTTATGTTAAATAACCACCAGATTTTGAACATGAACAATTCCCAAACCACGTTTTTAAATTGAAAAAGGCTTTATACGGTCTTAAACAAGCACCTCGTGCTTGGTATGATCGATTGAAGACTTTTCTTTTAGAAACATGTTTTGAAATAGGTAAAGTATATACTACTTTGTTTATTAGAAGAATTAAGAATAATATTTTAATCATAAAAATATATGTTGATGACAGAATTTTCGGTTCTACTGATAGTAATCTATGTCAAGAGTTTGCTAACACCATGAAAAACGAATTTGAGATGAATCACATGGGTGAACTCAATTATTTCCTTGGACTACAAATTAAGCAGTCACATAATGACATATTTATTAATCAAGGAAAATATGCTAAGGAATTACTCAAACGGTTTAACATGGATAGCACGAGTAGTAAGACCACACCTATGGCTACTACCACTACCCTTGACAAAGATGAATTAGGTAAGAGTGTCGATCAGAAACTCTATCGAGGTATGATTAGCTCACTCTTATATATAACTGCCAGTAGACCAGACATTATGTGTAGTGTATGTTTGTGTGTTGGATATCAGTCAAGTCCTAAAGAGTCTCACTTAAAAGCTGTGAAATGCATTTTAAGATAAATTAAAGGCACATCTGAATATGGTCTATTTTATCCACACACCGACAACTTTCAACTTTTGTCATATAGTGATGCGGATTTTGCCGGTAGTAAAACTGACCGCAAGAGCACTAGTGGGACATGTCACTGTTTGGGACATTCACACTACTCTTGGTGCAGTAAGAAACAAAATTCAGTATCTCTATCTACTACAGAAGCTGAATATATCGCTGTAAGTTTGGCTTGTGTCCAAATTTTGTGGATGAAACAAACCCTATTAGACTATGGTATTTCATTTGAAAAACCTTCAATAATTTGTGATAATACCAGTGCCATTAACTTATCTAAAAATCCGGTTCAACACTCACTTACGAAACATATTGATATTCGACATCATTTTTTACGTGATCATGTTTTAAAGAGAGACATTTCTTTAGACTTTATTTCTACTGATAAACAGGTAGCTGACATTTTTACCAAACCTATTAAGGAAGACACCTTTATCACTTTAAGAAGAGAACTAGGGATTTGTAGTTTTCATGATGTTTCTTGAATTTTTTCTGGTAAGTCGACTTGCAAGTATTGTTCGGTCGACTGCCAAGTATCTTTTTCTAATTTTTGTCTGAGTTTTATGCTCTAGACAGTCGACTGTGCATAGTACCACAGTCGACTAACCCATTGTATTAATGCTATGTTCGATTTTCTATTTTGCTCTCGACTAAGTCGACTGCCCCTTAATACCAGTCGACTGTCACGAATAAGTTTTCTTCAAAATCAATTTTGGCACATCGTTTGAGGCGATTCTTTTTCACTTTACGACTACCCTTTGACCGATCTGAGCCTTTGAAACTCCCTAAACTTCATCTCAGTCGTCCATTCAAAGTAAAAACCCTAACTCTTTACCATCATTCTTTCACTTTTACCCTAACTCTCTCTCTACCGAGCTCTCAAGTCGGCTGCTGCTGCTTGGCGATTTCAAAGTTTTTGAAACCCCAGATTGAAGATCTCTTTCAATTTTTAGTGATTCTTAGAAGATCTCTTGATGTTCTTTACTTCTCTTTGCTACTTCCTTGTCGGTATATTTTCTTAGAACTTTTTCCATCTCTTGATTTTTAAGATTTTTTTATGGCCCCCAAAAGATCTCATTCATCTAATGTAGAAGAAGGACAAGGATCTAGAAACTTTCTTCAATATTTGAGAAAACCAGATCTCATTGATAAATGGTACATTATTTGTTCCATTATCATTTTTCCAGGTAGATTTGTGAATTTTACGGATTTAGATAGGTTCCCTTTAGCCCCATTGTTTGAGCAATGTGGGTTATTTGATCTATTGTCTCTTGTCAATCAACCCTCTTATTATCATCACTTAATATATTTGTTTTATACAAATATGAAGATTACTACTTCCAAGGATGGTAATGAGATTCTTATTTTATCATCTGTCAAAGATAAACATATGAGAATCTCCCCTGTAAGACTAAGTCTTATTTTTAGTCTGTCTGATGAAAGGTGTGACTTAGGAGATGTTGATATGAATGATGACTCCGTCTTTTCTAAAATTTATTTGCCAAATTGCAACTCCTATTTCCCCGTATTTATATTTTATACTATATTGTGCCTCATTGTACTCTCCCGTCTATTTGAGATCCTGTAATTTGTTCAGATTGAATAAAATCATTATTTTTGTCTCGACTCAAATTTTTGGTCCTTTTATCGAATTCATTTGTGTGCTATTTGTGTCGTTATTCATGAAGAATTGACCATCTCTTCTCATTTATATCTTTAATCTCCATTTTGATACATTTTGACCAATTCTCCTGTTGGATTCTATTTGAAGCGGATACCCTAAAACCCACAAACCCGAAACCCTACTATATAACCCTACCCTAACCCTAATCCCAACCCTAATCACTGTTAAAACCCATCAACCCGCCGCTAATCCCCTTCCTCCTTCGTCTCCATCTCCACTACGCCCAAACCCAATCGCCTTGCCTCCCTCTCGTCTTCACCACCGCGACCCTCACCGTCGCCGCCCTTCGTCATCACCACAGCACCCAACCACCATTCACCGTCGTCTTCACCATCGACCCAAACTCTCGAACTCCGAAACCCAACTCCGCCTTTAACTCCGTCTCCTTCCCCCCGCTCCCTACCCCTCCACCTTCGCCCAAGCCCAATTCCCATCACTTCCGCCGCACCGCCTTCCTCTCCGACCTCCATCCACACCGCTAACACCCCGAACCACCACAGGCTTCTCCTCCGCTCCTCCCCTATTTCGAACCCACGCACAGAGCATCGTCGCTTCTCGACGTCGTGCTGCTGTTTCCGCCGCTCGTCGCACCACAGTCGCCGCCGTAGATTACGCTGCCGGTCGCCATCTCTCCCTTTCTCTCTTGCTCTCTGTTTCGACGAAGAAGAAGGAGGATTGGGCGGGACTGAATCTCGGCCTTTGGATCGCGCCAAGATTCATGCCACTCAGATCGTTGTTCGCTATTTTGCCACAGCAGATCCCCGCTCGCTGTTCCGCTGTTCGGCCAGATCCACTGTGCAGAAGGGATCTAATTGGCTGCGCTCGCTGTCCTGTGTTTTGGCGCAGCAAATTCGATCCCGCTGTACGCTGTTTTGGCAGGATCTGGTGTGGAAAAATTTGCTCTACGGTTGATTTCTTGCACGTGCTTTACACGTGCTTTTGGGAGACTTCGCCCGGGAAATTTTTTTGAGCCCATTTTCTTTAACAATCGGATCTTTTCGTCGTCAATTAAGGCAAGTATCCCTTATATAATTTATTTGTTCTAGTACAAGCATCCCTTGAAAAATACTACAAATAGTTAGAATTGTGACTCCTCCTTGATTATCGTTGTTGATCAATATTAAACCTCCAAAATTTTATGATTCTAAGAGTCACAAAAATTTCATTGTGTTAAATTATAATACTTGGACTCTTTTACCCCTGAACATATGGACACATAAATTAAGGAGCCCTAGATTTGTAGACACATGTTATATTTTGTATTTGATGATCTTGCAACCATTTGACTTGAAAAACAATTATTACTTGCTGTTTTGACCACCACTATCCTGTATTTATATCACACAATAACTTAGACGCCTAATGACAAATTTCCATGTAATCTATACTAGTAAGTTATTCCCACATGTTGCTGTCCTGAATCGTCTTTTGCTGTTTCGACCCATTTAGTATTAGAATATGGACCCGAGATCTGAATAGAAAATGTAGATCTGGATGTCTAGATGTTGATAGCCTCCAAAATTTTTGAATTCGGAGTTACCGTCTAGGAGTTATTGCAGTTTTACTGCAGCTATGTCGGTAGACGCAGATTTGCAAAACTGCTGCACACTTTTACTTTGCGAATTAATTTAGCTTTGTAAACAGCAAGCATTGGACTTGAAATTTTATATGGCGGTTGCTGGACACCCTATAGGACATCCCCAAATTTTCTTAGAATTAATTTACAACATTTCACACACTTGTATGCTTGCTTGATAAAAATTAATAAATGTAACAAGTCGGGGTTTAAGGGAAAGACTATATTAGTAGACAATATAGGTAAGTGTACTCGGAAGGGGACCCGTGTTTCCTAAATACTTGGTTCATGAACTTGTTATATCTTGTTCGATTCATGGAGTCAGTTACTTGGCTCATGAACTTGTTTGATTCATGAACGCATTGTGCGGTTCTTGAACTTGTTAGTGGATTCGCGAACTTGCTTCGTGAACTTGTTATTTATTTTCCGATTCATGAACCATGGCTTGCTTGATACTTGATACCTGAGTACGCCGCTCTATAGACTCCATTACTATGTCTAAACGAAATTGTTTTGACTGTAGCAACCATATAGTAAAAGAATGGATGCATGAAGTGCTACCTAGTTAGTAATCACCACAAGACTTGAAACCTGAACTTGAACTTGATATGTTACCTGATACTTGACAACTTGTTACTTGAGACCTGACATTTGAAATAAAATTTTGACACTAGACTTGGCACTTGTTATATGATACTAGACTTGAGACTTGTCACTTGATGTAGATACCCCTATAGGTTCACTTGTCATGTGTTTTACCATTAGCAGTTGTTATCCAACCTGTTTACTAAGATGTCCCTCTTGCTAGCTAGTTTTTGGTTTTTCCATTACTTGTTATAACTATGTTACATTCTTGATTCCAATTCTTGTTCCCTTACTTGTACTTGTTTTCACTATTTGTGGCCCTCGCTTGTACTAAGGGTATTTTCTCTTGTTTTCCGTTTGTTTTCCCTTTTTATATTTATTAAGCAGACTTTGGAGACGAGCTACCCGCAGGCATTGGTGAGCAAAGGTTCTAGCCTTCAAGTGAAGAAATGACTTGATTAGAAAATTTATTTCTTGAATTATTTGTTTTCTTGGATTATTATTTCTTGCAAATTTAAGAACTTGTAACGGGTTGATGTTCCCGAGTTTTAACTTGATCCAGACTTGAAACTATTTGGATGTTTTATTATATTTCAGTTGTTTCTGTTGCTAATAAATTATTCATGCATGCTTGGTTATATATATCTCTCTTATTATATTCTTGTTGTGATGCTGAGTCGATCCTACAGCTTATGAATGATGTTAAGATCATTCGCTGGGCTTCGTCATGCACTCGTATTCCGTATTTTGGGAAGTAGGGAGTGACACAAATCATGGTCCTCCTATGACCAATCGATCTATCATTCCTATTGCCAAGCTAGTTGCACGAATACTGTCATATAACATTATTCCCAAAACTGGGAGTTATGATCAGTATTCATTTGAGTTGCAACAAGCTGTTTATGCAATATTCTGCAATATTAAAATAAATTGGGGTCTAGTCATCCTTAAACATTTTTCTAAGGTTCATACTTCATTTCTTCCCTTTGGTGCTTTACTTACTCACGTCTTCTATGCTCATGATGTTGATCTCGAATCTGAGACGGATGTTGTAAAACACTTTGATTCATTTGATCGTGCTAGTTTAGCACGTATGAAGTTTCTAAATTCTCCAACTAGGTCTCCTTCTAGGAATGTCCCTCCTATCCCCTTAGCCACTTCAGCTCGTCGGTCTTTTGCTTCTAGTTCCTCTCATCTTCGTGCTGATTTTGATGATCCAAGAAGTCTTTACACTTCTGTTAATTATATTATGGATCGTCAAGATGCTCTCATGGATCGTCAAGATGCCCTTGAAGCAAGTATTTCTCATCTTACCCACCTATTCACCACTCAGTTTTCTCCTCCCTCTCATGGTGTCCAAGAAGAAGATGATGAAGATTGATGAGCTACTATTTTTATATTTTTTCTATGTATTTCCTACTTATTGTTGAATTTTTTATCTATTATGTAACCGTTTGAACTAAGACTATTCTCTTTTTATGTAAATGTCATTTTGCTATGTATTATTTTTGTGGTTTATTTTTTTCTCCATGTTTTTTTTGTTGATGACAAAGGGGGAGAAAATATAAGCTATAATCTTTATGTTGCTTTGTGTTATGTTTATGTTGCTTTGTGTTATATTTTGGTGATGCATATCTTTGTGTATGTCTTTGTGCATATTTTTGTGCATGTTTTCACACCTATGCATGTTGTACATTTGATAGGGGGAGCATGTGAGCATTTGTAATATTTATTTCCATTATTGTAAACTATTGTGTTGTCATCATCAAAAAGGAGGATAATGTTGATTCTTGATTTTGATGATTACAACACAATGCAAAGTTTGTTGTGCTACTTCTTATATATTACAGGATATACACAAAGGCAAAATGTTCTAACAATCTTTACAAGGTTCTTAAAGCAAGTTGATCAAGCAAAGCTACAAACAAAGCTCTTATAGCTAAATTGATTAAGAAAGCTACAAGGTTGCCAGCATCAAAGAAAAAGACGAAGGCTAAAGCTCCATCTCAAGACTCAAGACTCAAGACAAGACCTATGCTTCAATATGTTGTATTAAGTGTCTTGTAACAATTGTAACTTTTTTATTTCTTTGAGTCTTAGAAATTCTGTAATAGCCTTGTCACACACACTCACACATATCTTTAAAATAATTGTGTATTTTTCAAACTTAAAAAGATCAAAACAAGATTGAAAAAGCTCAGCTGTTAAGTACCAGTCGACCGCCATTAGGCACCAGTCGACTGTCCTAGTGCGAAACTGTCTGAACTTATTCAAACTCTGACCAGTCGACTCATAACGACAACCCAGTCGACTGTTAAAGTCGTTTCGACAGTTTACTAATTTCAAAACTTGATATTCCAAATTCAAAAGTTTTATTTCCGTTGGTTGACAGTTGGTACAACTGCTTCTGAACGTCCAGTGATTCTAACTCTATAAATAGAGTGTAGAAATTACTTGGAAAAGGTAACAAGACAATACTTTCTTTTACAAGCTTTCAAGTACTTATTTTTAAAAAGAGAACAATAGTTCACAAGCTTTCAAATCCTCTATGTTTTTGGTTCTCTGAAATAAGTCTAGTATAACAGTGATTTTGTTTTAGACTGATTTCGGAAGTTGACCTAATAGCCATGCACAAAATCACATTCACAACAAGGCTATGGGTTGATTGTAAACATTTTGTTGTTGTTCTTCACTCTTGGGTTGTGAGAGTGGTTCCTCTCGGTTGGAGAGTAGGGCTCTAAGGTGTAGAGTCAGGTTTTCACTCTTTGTGGAAGAGTGGGTTGCTTTCTCTAGTTGTGAGAAAGGACTACGGGTTGGATAAGGTTATTGTCTAATGCCGTAGGGTATTCTTGTACATTTTTCAAGAATCGTGAAAAATCTCAAGTGGGTTGCTTCGGGACTGGATGTAGGTCGGGAGGACCGAACCAGGATACATCGTGTGTACTCTGTGGTTGTATTTTTCTGAACATGCATTTCATTTACTTGCTTTTTTAAGTTCTCTGTGAAACTTGTCTAAACAGTCGACTGTGTCCCTTTTTAAGTCGACTGATTAGACTTGTACTATATTCTCTCTGAAAACTTGTCTAGTAAGTCGACTGGTTCTTCTATAAGTCGACTGATCAGACTCGTGTTAAAATACTCTTCTTAATTGTCACCCCAGTCGACTGGTTTCTCTTTTCAAATCGACTGGACCGAAGAAAAAGTTCAATTCCGCAATTATTTTTATAAAACACTACCCCCCCCCCCTTTCACCCCCCTCCCCCCCCCCCCCCCCCCTTCCCCCCGCGCCCCCCCTCCTCTAGTGTTTCTTGTCTTGCCTACAAGATCCAACATGAAGAAGAAGCCACACGGTAGGAGCCGTACGATCTAACTTGGAGTAGGAGATGAACTCAAAATATGACCTAGATACAAGTCCAATAACAGCCTAGCCGACGTTGGCGGTCAACTGTCCCTATGCACAGTCGACCGCCCTATGTCATCTCCCATCAAGAGGGTTTGCACGATCAACTACCCTTGGGGGGCAGTCAACTGTCAATTGATATGTTGTTGTGCTGCTGCTATGTTGTTGCTATTGCTGTTGGTTCGTCTTCCACTGATGCTTCGACCTCCTTTGCTTCACTGTATTCTCTTCTCACCAAACTCAAGTATGCAAGACATACACCCAATAGGAAGTCGTAATGGCACTATACACAAGTGTATTTTGATGATTAATGCCTCAAATGCAGTAACACAGTAGTGAAAAAAAGGGGGGGAAATGTAGTAGTAGTGTAATATGAGACCCAATCCAATGGTCATTTATATTGTGACTAGGTAGTCTTTCACTTGAAGGATGAAATATATAGATCGTCTTAGACATCAATAAGATGCATAAACTATCCATCAGAATTCCTAAATGTCTGAGAATGGAAGTAAGAAAATTATTGGAAAGAAATGAATGTAATATGCATCACTAGCAAGTCTAGCATGCAATCCCGGTAAGCTAGTTAGTGACAGAGAGAGCCGAAGCCACAAAATATATACGGTACAACAATCTACGCATAGGAGAATATCCATTATAAACCGAAAATATATACCTCGTACATTTATAGTTATACAACAGCGCCACCCCTAATCACAAACATTAATATAGATTAGAGACAAGAGGGAGAGAGGGACATGCACATACATATTTAACACAAACATCACACAGTCCCCCACCATGTCTCGCTATTTAAAACAACGACAAACATTCATCTCAGAATATTAATAGTAATTAATTCCAGTAGGAATACTACTATTATACTTGGCTGCATTAGCGCGTTCTAACAACTGCACCTGAGCCTTCAGGAACTTGACATAATGTATAGCCTCATCCAACATAGATGCCGTATCCATCTTGGTCCCACCGGGCACCAGTCGCTGTAAGATTCTCATCCGCTCACTGATCCTCTCCCTCCTCTGCCTTGCTGCCACACTCTGCGGGTCCTTTGAAACCCGCACATTCCTCCTCTTGGGAGGCTTTATTGTCTCAGGGTCAATTTCATTGACTGGTTGCATTGCAGCCATGCGGAATATCATCTCCCTCATTGCTGCAACCGATGCATGAGTCTCATCCACATAGGATATTTCAGGGATTGCATTAAATGATAGGGGAGGAGGGGAGTAAGTAGGGGCAAATTGAGGAGATGGAGATGGAGATGGAGGTGGTGGTGGTGGTGGTGGTGGTGGTGATTGTTGTGGGAATGAGAGGTTGTCGTCGTTGTCCATGAGCATCATCATGTTGAGAAGGTCCATTTGGGCTTCAGGGGTTAAGTTGAAGAAGTCCATGTCCATTTGATGAATGATAAAAGGAAATGAACTAGGAGTACTTCTACTTCGTATTAATAGAGGAAAAAATTAATAACAAAGACAATGAGAAAACAAGGAATCGATTTATACGAATATCTCAAGCATGGTGGGTGGGGGAACCCTATATATAGCAGTTGGGTGGTATATTTAAATTTCAAATTTTAGTTGTATAATCAATTTTTAAACATTTATATTATATTCAGAAATTAAGTGTAGGTTGTTTTTTGTTCTTGAATCTTGACCGTCTTTCTAGTGTTGAAGATAACTTAGGGGACCATTCAAAGTACACAATGAATGCCACCCATTGCTCTCCCTATTTGATGCTAAGCGATACTCAAATCAACAAAAAAATTTCGTAGATCTCATACCCGAAGACTAGGGTCATCTAGGTAGTCTTCTTAATTTGATTCCGTGATAAATTTGGTCTATATAACATAGTTGGCTTGGCTCTATATGATGTTAATAAAAGCTGGTTAATCTATTTATACATAGAATTTTAATGGATTCATGAATTTATAGTCTCAACTTAGCATGCGCAGAGAAATTGTGTATACTAAGAGAGATTACTTATAACGCAGTGAGGTTTAGCCAAAAAAAAAGAAGAAATCTGTAAGTACAAGTCACAACCAACCTTGTGATAATAAACGTCTGAAGAATTCACCATGTTATTTATATATGTACAGGAGAATTATTATTTTTTTACTACAAATACGTAGTATAAATCATGTGAGATTCTTAATTTCGGTTGAACACAACATCTGATTCAAGTCGTTAGACTCCCATAAATTCCATTGATTTCCCACATGACAAGAGTCACAATTCTGAAAAGAGAAAATGTAGAATCCAATCCAATGGTCTGACATTTTTGGCAATTTAGACACATTCCTATTTGTAATAACTTTTGGCATGTTGGTGTGTATCTTTGCATTACAAGAGAAAAGGAAGACTTATACTTATTCGGATATGATTGTCTCCTATAGATTACTTGTAATTATTTTGTAGGACGCATAATTCATTTTGTTCTTTATGTCATAATATGTGTGCCTATGAAATATTAAGTGATTTAGAGATTGTTTATTCATACTTTAAGCAGTCACAAAATGAATGGTTTCAATCATATAACGAATTGGCACCATGAAATAGAATGTGAAAGAAGCCCCCGAACAACTTGGTTTCTAGTACACACGTGTTTTATAACATTATAAATTTAATGAACAGTTTGGATCGTCCAAATAAAGCCCCACAATATGAGTAACACTACTTTATATGAGAAATTTTCCTCCTACAAATATGATGCTCCCTTTACTCTTGCAGTATAACAATTTTTATTTCTCTAATAAGAGCATCCATACTCGGTTTTGCAAAATTTGACAATTTGGAAAAATGAGAAATGGCAAAATGTGAGGTTCTCTGCACTCGTCGTCAGCCAAAATAAGGCAAAAAAGGAAGAAAAAAAATTCAGACGCCGTCTGATTTTTTTTTTTAATGTTTAAGATGATTAAATTAGGGATTAATAATTAAATTAACTAAATTAATTAAATTTACAATTACATTAATTGTGAGATTTTGTGGCATTTTGGTGAGATTAAGAGCTTTAGTTGTCTATTTCCTAGGACGGGACTTACTGTCCCGTCTAAGCAAAAAATTTGCATCACACGGAACAGCATGTGTTGTCTGAATTTTTTTTTTATAAAAAAAAAATTATTTCTTTGAACGGTACATCTTGTACCGTCCGGTCGTTTTAAAAAAAAATGGAAATTAAATCCCTTAGACGGAACAACAAAAAAGCGTCTAATTCCCTTAAAAAAATTAAAAAAATTATGAGACGAAACATGTTGTACCATCTTTTATATTTGGCAATTGCCAAATCCGTTCCTCAAATATGAGAAGCTATTGTTCCTCATTTCTCATAACTTGGCAAAATAGCGAACGAGTGCAACGCTCCGATTATCATAATTTGATAAATTTGACAAAATAGCAAAAACGAGTGTGGATGCTCTAATGATGCATGCTTGTGTTTAGTTGCATTATTCAAGTTGTTCGGTTGTGTTGTTTTGGGAGTGTTGGCACTCTTTTTTGAGCTTTTTATCCAGATATAGTTGCTACTCCTTATGGAGAATTTTGATTGCAGTAGTTGTATATGAACCAGACAATTACAATTGCAATTGCAACTACTGCTTCCACACCGAACACCCCCCAACCCAGCTAAGCAAAGAAAAAAAAAAAGGAAGAAGGGCCCAAGTCTTTTTTCTGATACACAAGCCCTTGGTCTGTTGAAACTGATCATGCACTCTTTAGAACTGCAGTTAGACAAAGTCCCTACTACTTTTTGTACTACTTATTTACATGCTACTCTTTTCAGAAGGGTTAACATACCTAGCATGTAATATTGTATGGTGTTACCGCAAGCATTTTTATATATCGATAAGATTCTGAAGATATAAGAAATGCAGGAAACCTGAAAAGGACCTTGCATGCTTCATGTCTAGGCCACACAAAGACATACCACAAGGTGATGCTCCTGTATATGTGACATGCAAAAATTTGCTTCAAATATAATAAATAAGTGGACTATTTGGAAGAGGACCAATATAATTAATTTTGCATTTGTTTTATTAGTAAAGGGTTAGCATATATACCTACCTTGTTTTCACAAATTAATCAGAAAATAATGATAAAACTAAAATGCAATTCCATAACGTCACATAAAAATTCATCGCAAAACCAACAAAGGCAAAAGAACGATAATGTCAACAAACAAGGGGAACTTTTTTGGATCTAGGTCCATAATGTGCCGCTGTACTTTTGGAAGAAAGAGGCTTTACGAGAAATCATATCAGAGTTCGGCACCATTGAAAGCATTGACAACAAGACGATTCGGAGATCGGAAATAGTCTCCGCTAGGATTCTAATCCGAAGCCCGACATCGCCCTCATGTCTCTCTTTGCTAAGGTCTTTTCGTTTGAGGATTCATACCTCATCAGGTTCGTTCTGGACAAGCAAGCTGAACCGGAGACGAAGGAACTCTAGTCACCCCCCCCCCCCCCCCCCCTCTCTCTGCCATCAAAGATGGGCGCTCGTACTTGCAGGTGGCTACGCCTAAGTGGGATCTCACCGTGGATGGGGTCCACGAGGTGGAGCGAGCGCACCGACAGCTCATCCTAGCGGCAAGGGGAAAGGAGGCATGCATGCCGAATTGTGAAACCCTGTCATCTCCAACGATCAACAGCGACAAAGATCGAGACTTCACCAGAAGACCCAACGGTCAGCAACCAAATCCAAGAATGGAAAGATTCCAACACACACAACCTTCCCTTGGGAGTCTCGCCTCTCATCAAGCCCAAAGTGGAAATCAAACCTTAGATAATAGGGTTGACTGGCTCAGAGAGGAGCATGAGGCAGAGAAAGGAAAACCCTTAGCTGAAAATGGGAAAAAACCCAAATCCATGGGTCAAAGTAGCCTAAAGGCGGCATCTTTTGACATCGCTGCCCAACAGAGGGGGGTTATTTTGAGGAACAAGACGAAAGGAGAGGTTTTCGAAGCCAGAAAGCAAAAAGGAAAACTTTTGGGTATCGAAAAGGAGAGAGAAAGAAAGAACTCAGAAGAGGAGCTCCATTTTGGTGCTATGGTACATGCATCGGTCGCGTCGCCCCCCAGAAAGGAAGGCTTGGGGGAAGACGAAAAGGAAAAAGGAGGAAGACGAACATGCATCGGTCGAAGCCAGAAAGCAAAATGGAAGCTTTTTGGAATCGAAAAGGAGAAAGAAGGAAAGTGTTGTGCGTGAGTACAAATCAAACCAACAATCCAAACGAACTAATGCGGAATCAAAGAGAGAACCAGCGAGAGAAAACACAGAAAACCAAACAACACAAGAACACAAGATTTACGTGGTTCGGCAAAACGATGCCTACATCCACAAGGGGCGGTTGGGGTTTCTTTACTATGATCTCCAATGGGCAAACAAAGCCTTTACAAGAGATGACGGCTACAAAATCCGAATTAGGTGTTACAATTTACAAAACCCTAACGGGTGTATTTATAGGGAAACTATTGGGCCTTTTCGAATTGGGCCAGATCCAGTTCAAAATACCGTCGAAAGTCGACTGATCCTCTGCTGCTGCTTGTATCTTTAGCCTTCGAAAACTCTCTGGACAGTCGCCTGATCCTTCTATCAGTCGACTTATGCTGTAACTTTCTTTTGCTGCAGATACTCCAAAACAATCTGAACCAGAATCGAGCCATTATCCTACAATCTCCACCTTGGCGAGATCTTCCACCAACCAACAATCTCCACCTTGGCAAGATCTTCCAAACAGCCCAAGCAATCTCCACAAATACTCCAAAACAATGCTCATCACCAAATGCAACAAACGAACCCAAAACTCCACCTTAGTATGATATCACATACTAAACAAACCAATAGCAAAGTACTATCCCAACTCGCCCATGCCAAATTATCAAACATGCAAAATATTAGCCAGGTTCATGCAATGCTTGAACTTGGCTGCTCCAACAACTTTGGTCAACATATCAGCAGGATTATAGTTGTGGGATCAAGTTCATCAAGAACAACGATTCACAACGCAAAATTTGAAGTTGAAAAATTTGATGGGACAAACAATTTCGGGATGTGGCAATGTGAGGTGTTGGATGTTCTTGTTCAACAAGAACAAGATGTTGCTTTGGAAGTTGAAAAACCTAAGGATATGTCCGAAGCAGATTGGAAGAAGTTGAATCGAGTTGCGTGTGGGACTATTCGGCTCTTTATTGAGAAGGCTCAGAAGTACGATTTGATGAGGGATACCGTTGCTGCGGTGTTGTGGAAGAAGCTCGAAGACAAATACATGAGGAAAAGTTTGGAGAATCGGCTGTATTTGAAGAAGAGACTTTTTCGCTTCACCTATACGGAAGGTATGTCTATGAATGCTCATGTGGAATCATTTAATAAATTATTGGCTGATTTGTTAAATTTGGATGAGCAAATTAAGGATGAAGATAAAGCCCTAATTCTGTTGAATTCATTACCTGAAAGTTATGATCATTTAGCAACTACTTTATTATATGGAAAAGATACAGTGAAATATGAAGATGTTGCAAATGCTTTGTTAAATAATGAAACTAGGAGAAGGGATAAGATGGTTGATAGAGAAACTTCTGAAGCGTTGATTGTAAGGGGCAGGACTGAGACAAGATCTGAGTCCAAATCTGGGAAAAAGGGAAACAAGTCTCGTTCCAAATCGAGAGGAGTTTCGAAGGACAGGAAAATACCGGCCAAAGATGAATGTGCTTTCTGTCATGAAAGGGGGCATTGGAAGAAGGATTGTCCAAAGCTACGAAATAAGGGAAATTCGACTGCAAATGTGACTGTTGATAATTCAGAAAGTGGCGAGGATTTTTCTTTTGCACTTGCTTCTAGTCCCTCACTTTATCAAGAAGTATGGTTTCTTGATACAGCAGCCTCCTATCATATGACTTGGAAAAAGGAGTGGTTTACTTCTTTGAAGTATATGGATGGTGGTGTAGTTTTGATGGGAAATGATGCACCTTGTAAGAAGGTAGGAGTCGGGAAGATTGAATTGCTAATGCACGATGGTCTCATTAGGGAGCTTTCAGATGTATGGTATGTTCCAGATTTGAAAAAGAATCTGATTTCACTAGGTGCTTTAGAGGCCAGTGGTTTGAAATTTGCTAGTGAAGGTGGCGTTCTGAAAGTGACTAGTGGATCACTTGTGGTGATGAAAGGCCAAAGGAAAAGAAACTTGTTTTTCTTGCAGGGAAAAACATATTTGGGTCAGGCTGCCAGTGTAACTGAAAAGCCTAAACAGGTTGTTCCCGACTCTACTAGGTTGTGGCATATGCGACTCGGGCATGCAGGAGAAAAGGCCTTGCAGGGGCTTGTGAAGCAAGGGTTGCTTAAAGATGCTAAAGGGTGCAAGTTGGAATTTTGTGAACATTGTGTTTTGGGTAAGCAAACTAGGGTGAAATTTGGTACAGCTGTACATCAGACAAAGGGTATCCTCGATTATGTGCACACAGATGTTTGGGGCCCTACTCAGACACCTTCTATGAGTGGTAGACACTGGTTTGTTACTTTTGTTGATGATTACTCCAGGCGAGTTTGGGTATATACCATGAAGCACAAAGATGAAGTTTTGACATTGTTCACAAGTTGGAAGAAGAAAGTTGAAAATCAGACTGGTAGGAAGATTAAGGTTCTGAGGTCAGATAATGGAGGGGAATACAAGAATGATCCGTTTCTGAAGTTGTGTGAAGATGAAGGGATCCAGAGGCACTTCACAGTTAGGAAGACTCCACAGCAAAATGGGGTTGCAGAAAGGATGAACAGAACCTTACTTGAGAAGGTAAGATGTATGTTAGCACAGTCTGGGTTGAAGAAGACATTTTGGGCAGAAGCTGTTATATATGCAAGCCACATCGTCAACCGTTTACCATCAGCAGCACTTGAAGGCAAAACGCCTATTGAGGTATGGAGTGGTAAACCTGCATCTGATTATAGTTTTTTGCATATATTTGGTTGTCCTGCTTATTTTCATGTAACTGAAACTAAACTTGATGCAAGAGCCAAAAAGGCTATATTTGTTGGTTTTAGTACTGGTGTCAAAGGTTACAGGTTGTGGTGTCCAGAACAGAAGAAGTTAGTAATCAGCAGAGATGTCACTTTTGATGAGACCAGCATGATCAGCTCGGGACAGTCGACTGGTGGTATAGGACAGTCGACTGGTGAGCAGCAGAAGAGTGGGACAGTTCTTCAACAGGTGAGTAGAAGAAGTTCGGGACAGTCGACTGATGAACAGGAGCAGTCGACTGGTGGTCCAAAACAGCAGAATTGTGGGAGCTCGGGACAGTCGACTGGTGGCAATAACCAGTCGACTGGTAGGAGAGTGTTCCAACAGGTGGAGTTAGAAAATTTGTCAGTTGAAAACCCTGTTCCTGTCCAAGATGAAGATGATGTGGTTGATACTGAGAATGATGGAGAAGTTCCTATCCAGCAGGAAGAATCAATTGCAGTAAGAAGGCAAAGAAGAGATATCAAACGACCGTCTCGTTTTACAGACACAGTTGCATTTGCTCTTCCCATTGTGGATGATGAAGTTCCCTCCAACTTCAAAGAAGCCACTAGAAGTTCAGAAAATACAGATTGGAAAGTTGCTATGGATGAAGAGATGAACTCTCTTCATAAGAATAAGACTTGGGATCTAGTGCAACTACCAAAGGGGAAGAAAGCAATTGGTTGCAAGTGGGTATATACGAAGAAAGAGGGTCCAAAAGGCAGTGTTCGGTTCAAGGCTAGACTAGTTGCAAAGGGGTATGCTCAAAAGGAAGGAATTGACTACAATGAAGTGTTCTCTCCGGTTGTGAAGCATCCTTCTATTCGGATTTTGTTGGCATTGGTAGCACAGTTTGACCTTGAGTTGACACAGATGGATGTGAAGACTGCGTTCTTACATGGGGAACTAGATGAAGAAATTTATATGTTACAGCCAGATGGGTTCAAGACAGCTGGGAAGGAAAATTGTGTTTGCAGGTTGAAAAAGTCTCTCTATGGGTTGAAGCAATCTCCAAGGCAGTGGTATTTGAGGTTTGATCAGTTTATGAAGGTGCAGAGATATTCCAGAAGTGAGTTTGATCATTGTGTTTACTTCAGGAAGTTGCAGGATGGCTCTTTCATATATCTGTTATTATATGTGGATGATATGTTGATTGCCTCTAAGAATGCTAAGGAGATTCAAAATTTGAAGAATCAGTTGAGTTCTGAATTCGAGATGAAGGATCTTGGTGAAGCCAAGAAGATACTTGGGATGGAGATAGCTAGAGACAGGGCAAAGGGCACAGTGAGTTTGACTCAGAAGCAATATCTTTTGAAGGTGCTGAAACGGTTCGGTATAGATGAGAAGACTAAACCAGTAAGTACACCCTTAGCCAGTCATTTCAGAATTAGTGCTTCTCAGTCTCCAAGTACAGATGAAGAGAGACAGTATATGGCAAATGTACCTTACACTAGTGTGGTTGGCAGTTTGATGTATGCCATGGTTTGTACTCGACCAGACATCTCTCAGGCGGTGAGTATGGTTAGTCGATATATGCATGATCCAGGCAAAGAGCATTGGCAAGCAGCTAAATGGATTCTAAGGTACATAAGTGGCACCACAGATGTGGGTTTGAAATTTGAAAAGGATGACAATATTAGCAGGTTATTAGTTGGATATGTTGATTCAGACTATGCAGGTGATCTAGATAAGAGGCGGTCTACTACAGGCTATTTGTTTACGATGGCTAGAGCACCTATAAGTTGGAGGTCAAATTTGCAGTCCACTGTAGCGTTGTCTACTACTGAGGCTGAATACATGGCAGTTGCTGAGGCCATGAAGGAAGCCATTTGGATACATGGACTTTTGAAGAGCTTGGGGATTCATCGGGAGAAGGTGGAGGTACACTGTGACAGTCAGAGTGCTATCCATTTAGCGAAGAACCAAGTTCATCATTCGAGGACCAAACATATTGATGTCCGTTATCACTTTGTGCGTGATTTGATAAAGGATGGTGATATTCATTTGGTGAAGATTGGAACAGCTGATAATCCTGCTGATATGTTGACCAAAGTTGTTGGAGCAGCCAAGTTCAAGCATTGCATGAACCTGGCTAATATTTTGCATGTTTGATAATTTGGCATGGGCGAGTTGGGATAGTACTTTGCTATTGGTTTGTTTAGTATGTGATATCATACTAAGGTGGAGTTTTGGGTTCGTTTGTTGCATTTGGTGATGAGCATTGTTTTGGAGTATTTGTGGAGATTGCTTGGGCTGTTTGGAAGATCTTGCCAAGGTGGAGATTGTTGGTTGGTGGAAGATCTCGCCAAGGTGGAGATTGTAGGATAATGGCTCGATTCTGGTTCAGATTGTTTTGGAGTATCTGCAGCAAAAGAAAGTTACAGCATAAGTCGACTGATAGAAGGATCAGGCGACTGTCCAGAGAGTTTTCGAAGGCTAAAGATACAAGCAGCAGCAGAGGATCAGTCGACTTATCAGTCGACTGCCAGAAGGATTACCAGTCGACTGGTAAGTCGACCAGTCGACTGTCGACGGTATTTTGAACTGGATCAGGCCCAATTCGAAAAGGCCCAATAGTTTCCCTATAAATACACCCGTTAGGGTTTTGTAAATTGTAACACCTAATTCGGACTTTGTAGCCGTCATCTCTTGTAAAGGCACAACAAGTGGTATCAGAGCTGTTGGTTCGACCTAGAGAGAGATGGCGGGTGATGCAGATGCAACCAAGGAAGTTGTGGGATCAAGTTCATCAAGAACAACGATTCACAACGCAAAATTTGAAGTTGAAAAATTTGATGGGACAAACAATTTCGGGATGTGGCAATGTGAGGTGTTGGATGTTCTTGTTCAACAAGAACAGGATGTTGCTTTGGAAGTGGAAAAACCTAAGGATATGTCCGAAGCAGATTGGAAGAAGTTGAATCGAGTTGCGTGTGGGACTATTCGGCTCTTTATTGAGAAGGCTCAGAAGTATGATTTGATGAGGGATACCATTGCTGCGGTGTTGTGGAAGAAGCTCGAAGACAAATACATGAGGAAAAGTTTGGAGAATCGGCTGTATTTGAAGAAGAGACTTTTTCGCTTCACCTATACGGAAGGTATGTCTATGAATGCTCATGTGGAATCATTTAATAAATTATTGGCTGATTTGTTAAATTTGGATGAGCAAATTAAGGATGAAGATAAAGCCCTAATTCTGTTGAATTCATTACCTGAAAGTTATGATCATTTAGCAACTACTTTATTATATGGAAAAGATACAGTGAAATATGAAGATGTTGCAAATGCTTTGTTAAATAATGAAACTAGGAGAAGGGATAAGATGGTTGATAGAGAAACTTCTGAAGCGTTGATTGTAAGGGGCAGGACTGAGACAAGATCTGAGTCCAAATCTGGGAAAAAGGGAAACAAGTCTCGTTCCAAATCGAGAGGAGTTTCGAAGGACAGGAAAATACCGGCCAAAGATGAATGTGCTTTCTGTCATGAAAGGGGGCATTGGAAGAAGGATTGTCCAAAGCTACGAAATAAGGGAAATTCGACTGCAAATGTGACTGTTGATAATTTAGAAAGTGGCGAGGATTTTTCTTTTGCACTTGCTTCTAGTCCCTCACTTTATCAAGAAGTATGGTTTCTTGATACAGCAGCCTCCTATCATATGACTTGGAAAAAGGAGTGGTTTACTTCTTTGGAGTATATGGATGGTGGTGTAGTTTTGATGGGAAATGATGCACCTTGTAAGAAGGTAGGAGTCGGGAAGATTGAATTGCTAATGCACGATGGTCTCATTAGGGAGCTTTCAGATGTATGGTATGTTCCAGATTTGAAAAAGAATCTGATTTCACTAGGTGCTTTAGAGGCCAGTGGTTTGAAATTTGCTAGTGAAGGTGGCGTTCTGAAAGTGACTAGTGGATCACTTGTGGTGATGAAAGGCCAAAGGAAGAGGAACTTGTTTTTCTTGCAGGGAAAAACATATTTGGGTCAGGCTGCCAGTGTAACTGAGAAGCCTAAACAGGTTGTTCCCGACTCTACTAGGTTGTGGCATATGCGACTCGGGCATGCAGGAGAAAAGGCCTTGCAGGGGCTTGTGAAGCAAGGGTTGCTTAAGGATGCTAAAGGGTGCAAGTTGGAATTTTGTGAACATTGTGTTTTGGGTAAGCAAACTAGGGTGAAATTTGGTACAGCTGTACATCAGACAAAGGGTATCCTCGATTATGTGCACACAGATGTTTGGGGCCCTACTCAGACACCTTCTATGAGTGGTAGACACTGGTTTGTTACTTTTGTTGATGATTACTCCAGGCGAGTTTGGGTATATACCATGAAGCACAAAGATGAAGTTTTGACATTGTTCACAAGTTGGAAGAAGAAAGTTGAAAATCAGACTGGTAGGAAGATTAAGGTTCTGAGGTCAGATAATGGAGGGGAATACAAGAATGATCCGTTTCTGAAGTTGTGTGAAGATGAAGGGATCCAAAGGCACTTCACAGTTAGGAAGACTCCACAGCAAAATGGGGTTGCAGAAAGGATGAACAGAACCTTACTTGAGAAGGTAAGATGTATGTTAGCACAGTCTGGGTTGAAGAAGACATTTTGGGCAGAAGCTGTTATATATGCAAGCCACATCGTCAACCGTTTACCATCAGCAGCACTTGAAGGCAAAACGCCTATTGAGGTATGGAGTGGTAAACCTGCATCTGATTATAGTTTTTTGCATATATTTGGTTGTCCTGCTTATTTTCATGTAACTGAAACTAAACTTGATGCAAGAGCCAAAAAGGCTATATTTGTTGGTTTTAGTACTGGGGTCAAAGGTTACAGGTTGTGGTGTCCAGAACAGAAGAAGTTAGTAATCAGCAGAGATGTCACTTTTGATGAGACCAGCATGATCAGCTCGGGACAGTCGACTGGTGGTATAGGACAGTCGACTGGTGAGCAGCAGAAGAGTGGGACAGTTCTTCAACAGGTGAGTAGAAGAAGTTCGGGACAGTCGACTGATGAACAGGAGCAGTCGACTGGTGGTCCAAAACAGCAGAATTGTGGGAGCTCGGGACAGTCGACTGGTGGCAATAACCAGTCGACTGGTAGGAGAGTGTTCCAACAGGTGGAGTTAGAAAATTTGTCAGTTGAAAACCCTGTTCCTGTCCAAGATGAAGATGATGTGGTTGATACTGAGAATGATGAAGAAGTTCCTATCCAGCAGGAAGAATCAATTGCAGTAAGAAGGCAAAGAAGAGATATCAAACGACCGTCTCGTTTTACAGACACAGGTGCATTTGCTCTTCCCATTGTGGATGATGAAGTTCCCTCCAACTTCAAAGAAGCCACTAGAAGTTCAGAAAATGCAGATTGGAAAGTTGCTATGGATGAAGAGATGAACTCCCTTCATAAGAATAAGACTTGGGATCTAGTGCAACTACCAAAGGGGAAGAAAGCAATTGGTTGCAAGTGGGTATATACGAAGAAAGAGGGTCCAAAAGGCAGTGTTCGGTTCAAGGCTAGACTAGTTGCAAAGGGGTATGCTCAAAAGGAAGGAATTGACTACAATGAAGTGTTCTCTCCGGTTGTGAAGCATCCTTCTATTCGGATTTTGTTGGCATTGGTAGCACAGTTTGACCTTGAGTTGACACAGATGGATGTGAAGACTGCGTTCTTACATGGGGAACTAGATGAAGAAATTTATATGTTACAGCCAGATGGGTTCAAGACAGCTGGGAAGGAAAATTGTGTTTGCAGGTTGAAGAAGTCTCTCTATGGGTTGAAGCAATCTCCAAGGCAGTGGTATTTGAGGTTTGATCAGTTTATGAAGGTGCAGAGATATTCCAGAAGTGAGTTTGATCATTGTGTTTACTTCAGGAAGTTGCAGGATGGCTCTTTCATATATCTGTTATTATATGTGGATGATATGTTGATTGCCTCTAAGAATGCTAAGGAGATTCAAAATTTGAAGAATCAGTTGAGTTCTGAATTCGAGATGAAGGATCTTGGTGAAGCCAAGAAGATACTTGGGATGGAGATAGCTAGAGACAGGGCAAAGGGCACAGTGAGTTTGACTCAGAAGCAATATCTTTTGAAGGTGCTGAAACGGTTCGGTATAGATGAGAAGACTAAACCAGTAAGTACACCCTTAGCCAGTCATTTCAGAATTAGTGCTTCTCAGTCTCCAAGTACAGATGAAGAGAGACAGTATATGGCAAATGTACCTTACACTAGTGTGGTTGGCAGTTTGATGTATGCCATGGTTTGTACTCGACCAGACATCTCTCAGGCGGTGAGTATGGTTAGTCGATATATGCATGATCCAGGCAAAGAGCATTGGCAAGCAGCTAAATGGATTCTAAGGTACATAAGTGGCACCACAGATGTGGGTTTGAAATTTGAAAGGGATGACAATATTAGCAGGTTATTAGTTGGATATGTTGATTCAGACTATGCAGGTGATCTAGATAAGAGGCGGTCTACTACAGGCTATTTGTTTACGATGGCTAGAGCACCTATAAGTTGGAGGTCAAATTTGCAGTCCACTGTAGCGTTGTCTACTACTGAGGCTGAATACATGGCGGTTGCTGAGGCCATGAAGGAAGCCATTTGGATACATGGACTTTTGAAGAGCTTGGGGATTCATCGGGAGAAGGTGGAGGTACACTGTGACAGTCAGAGTGCTATCCATTTAGCGAAGAACCAAGTTCATCATTCGAGGACCAAACATATTGATGTCCGTTATCACTTTGTGCGTGATTTGATAAAGGATGGTGATATTCATTTGGTGAAGATTGGAACAGCTGATAATCCTGCTGATATGTTGACCAAAGTTGTTGGAGCAGCCAAGTTCAAGCATTGCATGAACCTGGCTAATATTTTGCATGTTTGATAATTTGGCATGGGCGAGTTGGGATAGTACTTTGCTATTGGTTTGTTTAGTATGTGATATCATACTAAGGTGGAGTTTTGGGTTCGTTTGTTGCATTTGGTGATGAGCATTGTTTTGGAGTATTTGTGGAGATTGCTTGGGCTGTTTGGAAGATCTTGCCAAGGTGGAGATTGTTGGTTGGTGGAAGATCTCGCCAAGGTGGAGATTGTAGGATAATGGCTCGATTCTGGTTCAGATTGTTTTGGAGTATCTGCAGCAAAAGAAAGTTACAGCATAAGTCGACTGATAGAAGGATCAGGCGACTGTCCAGAGAGTTTTCGAAGGCTAAAGATACAAGCAGCAGCAGAGGATCAGTCGACTTTCGACGGTATTTTGAACTGGATCTGGCCCAATTCGAAAAGGCCCAATAGTTTCCCTATAAATACACCCGTTAGGGTTTTGTAAATTGTAACACCTAATTCGGATTTTGTAGCCGTCATCTCTTGTAAAGGCTTTGTTTGCCCATTGGAGATCATAGTAAAGAAACCCCAACCGCCCCTTGTGGATGTAGGCATCGTTTTGCCGAACCACGTAAATCTTGTGTTCTTGTGTTGTTTGGTTTTCTGTGTTTTCTCTCGCTGGTTCTCTCTTTGATTCCGCATTAGTTCGTTTGGATTGTTGGTTTGATTTGTACTCACGCACAACAGAAAGAACACAGAAGAGGAAAGTGGAGCGAAAGAGGAAGCATCGGTTGTAACACTCAAAGCCTCGATACCTACTCCAAACGCTTCCAGCGCAACGCCCTCCGCTCAGAATGAGCCACGTGGCGAAGGCGTCAGAGGAGATGAGCTCCTGCAGGGGCAACGTGGCCCACTACCGTAAGCGGCAGGCACAGTAGACGAAGAGGGCGATCTGCTAAGTCGCGAAGGAAAGATAGGCTTAAGCGAGACTTGGGGGAAAGACAGGCTCATACAGGGGGATTTTTATAAGTACGTTAATGGGCCCAAAAAGGGGCCCAAGACGCACTATAATGTATTTTGGCCAAATGAAGCCACGGATTCGCACAATGAGCAACGGATTTTGACAAATAATGGGCCCATTGAGGAGTCTGTTACGAAAACCCCACTATTCAGGTAGAAGCGGCGACAAGTTGTGGCTCATCGAGGGGTCCATTACAGGAGAGCCTACTATGCAGTTGGCACACCACTGTGATGAAAATGATCGCGAAGACAGGCTGAATCTTGAAGATGACTTTGTCTACTCTGAGAGGGAGTCTGTGGAGTCAGAGGATTTTGATTTTGATGTTGACTTCCGCACCATTTCTCCTGAGTTTGTTCCTTCCACCTACCCATCTTACCAGCTGGACACAGGTTTCAAAGTTCAGAATGTGGCTAAAAGGACTAATGAGGAGTCCCTAGATGATTATCTGGAGATCGCGGCAGCCGCTAAATCCGCTAAGACTAGCGACGGAGGTATGCGTTCCTTCTTAACGTCTATTTTTAATTTCATGATGATAATGAAATTTTTAGTTTAGCCAATACCTGTGGTCTTGCGATAGGCGATACCGATCGGAACGCGCTTCTCCTGAATAAGATTAGAGGGTGGGAAACCGATAGGGTTATCCTCAATTGAAAATCGACATCCAAATTGAGTCACGATCCCCTACCCAACCGTAGTTAATGGAAGACCTATTCTGGAACGATAGAGGATTAGGAAGGCGGGGCAAGCGGGAAATGGTTAAGGAGGTCATTGCCAAATCAAAAGCTAACATTGTTGGTCTTCAAGAGACCAAACTTTCACGTACATCTAGACTTAATAGGCTGAGGGGAAGTCGAATACCTGAATGGAGAATGTCCCCATCTGTCGGGGCTTCTGGGGGAATTGCGTTAGGTTTTAACCCAGATACATTCCATTGTATAAACGAGCTATACGGGCAATTTTCAGTCTCGATCTTGATTCAACAAAAATCAGACCTGTGGACTCAATCAATCACAGTGGTCTATGGTCCCCACACCACTACGTCTAGGATGGCTTTCTGGACAGAATTAAGAGCAATCCAAGCACACTGGCCACACCCCTGGGTGGTGGAAGGAGATTTTAACATCACTAGATTCGCCTCAGAACACAGGGGCAGAGGAGCTAGTGACTCTGATAGGGAAGCATTTAATGAGGTCATCACGGACCTGAAACTGGTTGACATACCCATATGTGATAGACTGTTCACCTGGTCGAACATGCAATCGATGCCCATCCTTGCCAAACTAGACAGGATATTGGTCTCCACTGACTGGGAAACCAAATTCCCGCTGTCTTCGGCTAAATCTCTTCCTAAACCCACCTCGGATCACGTGCCTATTTTCTTATCTTCCTGGGAAGATCAACCCAGAAAAGCGCCAAAATTTAGATTCGAAAGAGCATGACTTGAAATCCATGGTTTCCACCACATGGTCAACGAGAGTTGGTCTCGCCCGACTACGGAGACTGAAGCGACCGCAATCTGGTGTGAAAAAATTAGGAGACTTAGGGCCAAGCTCAGAAATTAGAATCGAACCAGATTTTCCTTGATTTGGAAGACAAAAGAATCCATGCTTGAAGGAATTGATGAACTCGAGAAGACTGAAAAGACTAGAGATCTGCTTCAGGCAGAGAGGAATAGGTTGCTCCAACTCAGAAAGGAAATTGACCAACTCTATTGGATTGAGGAAATCAAATGGCAGCAGCGATCCAGAATTTCGTGGCTCAAAGAGGGAGACGCGAACACTGCTTTCTTCCATAGAGTGGCCAATGCCCGACATAGATCTAACCTCATCCACTCGATCCACTCAGACTCTGGAATTATCCAATGCGATGAGGACATCAGGATGGCATTCCAGTCCCATTTCAAGCTCCTATTTGGTGACAAAGCAGACTTAAGAGTCCCCATACATCACGACTTCTGGGAGAACCTGAGGGGCAATCCCGACCGTCTGACGCAGGCCCTAGAAGTACCTTTCTCAGAGAAGGAAGTCTGGGAGGCTGTCCAACAACTTGGAAAAGACAAAGCCCCAGGTCCTGATGGCTTCCCAATGATATTCTACCATATATTCTGGGAGGAAATCAAAGACGATTTGATGAAAGTTTTCGCTGATTTCTATGACCATAAGCTCAAACTAGGGAGAATAAATTATGCGGAGGTTGTGCTGATCCCTAAGGAAGAAGACTGCCGACGAGTGGGAGACTTCCGACGTATCAGTCTCCTTAATTGCTCTGTTAAGATCATTACCAAGACACTCGCTAATAGACTGGGAATGGTAATGGATAGCCTCATTAGTCACGATCAGACGGGGTTTATTAAAGGTCGATGCATTCAGGACAGTATTGCCATGGCCGAAGAAACCATCCACCAATGTCACACATCGAATGCTAAGAGCTACCTACTCAAGCTAGATTTCGAAAAGGCTTATGATTTGGTTGAATGGGACCGTCTCCTGGAAACGCTGGCTGAAAGAGATTTTGGAGATAGATGGATCAGATGGATCCAAACTTGTCTCACCATCAGCAGAACGGCAATATTGGTAAATGGGGTGTCGGGCCACCCATTTTCGTGCAAACGGGGCCTCAGACAAGGAGATCCGCTCTCCTCTTCTCTTCACCGTCGTGGCAGACGTTCTCCGCTCCATGATGGCTAACTGCAGCAGAGCAGGTTGGATCGCATCGGTGGCCAGGGGGGTCAATCGCCAAGGTTGCTCAATCTTCCAATATGCAGATGACACTCTCTTATTTGGTAATGGCAACCTCGGGGAAACAACTGCCTTCAAAGGAATTCTATATAGTTTCGAGGCTTGGTCTGGCCTTAGGGTTAACTTCCACAAAAGTGCTCTCATCCCCATTGCCCTAACAACTGAGGAGGCACTAGAACATGCCACAATCCTCAATTGCTCCATCGAGAGCTTTCCTATTCAGTATCTGGGGTTGCCACATAGACCCGAGAAGCTCAAAAACGCAGATTGGCTACCTATCATTAACAGGGTTGAGAACCGGCTGTCATGATGGAAAGGTAAAGCACTGTCATTGGGAGGAAGAGTCACGCTTATTAATGTTGTCCTTTCAAATCTTCCAATCTACTATTTATCCTTCTTTGAAATGCCTCGATGGGTAATTCAGAGAATTGACATGACGTGAAAACGGTTTCTATGGAAAGGGGCGGACCCAGATCATGGCGACTATCATCTTATCAGATGGGAGAAGGCTTGCATGAGAAAAATACATGGAGGACTAGGCATTCTTGATCTGCGAGATATAAATCTGACTCTATTGGGTAAATGGTGGTGGAAGTATTCCACCCGAATGGAGAAGGGTGTCAGGACTTTGTTCAGGGATACATGCATGGAAATGGAACGAGAAATTTGGGCTTCAGGATAGGCCTGCAGGTTTCCTGGTTCTGGAAAGGCATCACTAAGGCCTATGAACTATTCATTAGCTGTGTCACATCAGTGATCGGTAATGGCAAGCTCACCATATTCTGGTGGGATAAGTGGTGTGAGGACCACACTCCGAGCAATGTTCCCCGATCTATACGAGCATGCGTCACAACCACACTGCACGGTGGCCACTACCTGGAAAAGAGGTGCCTGGGAACCAGCCTTTAAACAAGCGCTCGACGGGAGTTCTCAGAGTATACTCATGAACTCCAGGCCTACATCAACAACGCTGGAATTAGCTGTTCTCAGGGTCCAGACAAATAATCTTGGGGATTGGAAAAGAACGGGACGTTTACCGTTAAATCACTATATAATCGCATACACTTTAGGGGATGTACCCCAAAGTGGTCACACGTCATTTAGAAGATGAAAGCCCCGCTGAAAACAAAAGTCTTTCTATGGCTGATGCTGAACGATGCGATTTTGACTAGAGAAAACTTCGTTAAACGTCAACCGAATATTGACTCTAGTTGCGAATTCTGCCACACTAACATAGAGACTATAGACCACCTGTTCCTACACTGCCCTAGGAGCAAAGCGGTACTTGTCGAGGTACTCAACGCCCTGGGGACGAACCTATATCCTAGTGTGTACGAGAACCTGTGGGTAGGTCCAACTTTTGTCATGGAGAGAAGAACTATGAGAGAAGCGTGATATATCGCTATCGCCGCAACGACCTGGGTTCTTTGGCTAGACAGAAATAATTATTATTTCCGCACAACTTGTAATAATATTTCTGGTAATTTGACTCACATTATGCATTTTATCTCATTTTGGGCTAATGTGGCTGCGGTAGGTCCTAGGGGAAGGATAGCGAGCATCTTCCAGGTCGAGGATTTTGATGATGAGGAAGTTCAGATCGGTTTGACAATCGACTGACAGACAGCGTGGGCCTTTGTGTTGATAGTACCCACCGCCCCAGGGTTTGTTGGGGGGATTTAATGTATTTTGGTTTCACGCACGTTTGGTGCGGCCATTCTGGTACTCTTTTGTCCCACTCCTTATGCTTGGGGTGGAGATTGTGTTTTGGTTTATGTACTACTTCTGTTCTGTCTGTAAGACTTTGAAACTGGCTCATTACTCTGAGTTTGTTTTATTAATCTCTTATTAATGAAACAAGGTTGCCATATTCCACATTTTCTTCAAAAAAAAAAAAAAAAAAAACACAGTAGTTATGCTACAAATACTAGCTACCTGCACTAGTACAGGAATAGAACCATATACCATATCAAGACCCATTTGAAAATACACAATCATAATTCAATCATAATTTTTATGTTTTTTTATTGCACATGTTATATTGAAAATAGCAAATATCTCTTCAACAGTTAAATTTCATCATTTTCCACACTTAAAGTTCTAAAAAGTTAGATTTTATATCCTCATTTATAATTATTTTTCAACATATACTAATGGAAACATGAACTTTTATTTACAACTAATTATTGTCATACTATTCAAACTTTAGCTACATAATTGTGTTTTACTGTTTACAGGGCTTTTCGTGTTTTGTATCGTTCCGAAGACGCGTCGTAGGCACATGCCCACGGGCAAATCTAGTTATCTCATAAAATTGAAAATGAAATCGTATAGCAACATATTAAGGGATAATGTGTTGCTCTAAATCTCACCAAGAAACAAAAAATTATGTGCTATATCACCCCGATGTAGAAAATGAGTAGCGTCTGAGTACAATTATTGATTATCAATTCTGAGACCCATTGGATACAACAAACCAGTTCCAGATCTGGATCCAAAGCCAATGTTAATATTTATCATTGGTTTTACAGAGCCTGTGCTCACAGTTGCATTCCGTAATAAGGAATTGCTGAACCCCGAACCTCTTGCACACGCAATTCCATTCTACAACAACGACAATAACAAAGTCTTTTTCCCAACTAGTTGGGGTCCACAGTTCCATTCTATGATAAAGAATTGGTGAAGCTTGAACCTCGATTTTGCCACTAACAATGAGACATACCACACACATAGTTGCAATTCATTGTAATTCATGATATGGAATTGGTGAACTCTCAACACCTTGCTCACTAGCGAAACGGTTTACTAGACTATTAGGGCACATGCGAACCGAATTTTTTTTTTTTTTTTTGAGGTTATAGGTGGAATAACGCCACACTGTTTCATTAATAAGAGAATAAAACAACCCCGGAGTACCCGAAGAAATACAAAAGTACAGTGCAGGAAATAAAACATAATCCCCCAACAAACCCTGGGGGTGGGTCTAGTCATCCTTACATCAAACAACCAAAAGTACAGTAGGTCGATACAAAACACAAAGTAGCAGAGCTTGCGGCTAATGAGAATCTTGATGAGTATGGAGGGCGCCACCCCTCAGTCCAGTGTCGGCCCAAACTCTACCTTTTCATCATCAAATTCTTCCACCTGGAAGACTCTGGCAATCTTCCCTCTTGCTCCTGTGGCAGCAGTTGTAACCCAAAAAGAAATAAGATGCATGATATGAGTAAGGTTACCAGAAATACTATTACATGAAGCAAGAAAATAAAAATTATTTCTGTCTAGCCATAACACCCATGTAGTTGCCGCAATGGCAATGTACCACGCATCCTTCATTTCTTGGCATCTCGAGACAAATTTGGGGCCAATCCACAAATTCTCATATTCGCTAGGGTAGTCAAATGTTCCTAAGGCTCGTAATACCTCCACCATAGTTGCCTTACTCCTTGGACAGTAAATAAAAAGGTGATTCAAATTCTCCGTATGCCTATTGCAGAATCCACAGATGGTCGCAAGCTGGGGTTGTCTTTTGGCAAGGTTCTCTCTGGTGAGGATTGCATTATTGAGCACTAACCAGAGGAAGACTCTGACTTTAAGGAGGGTTTTTGCATTCCATAACACCTGTGCCCAGCTGGGTCTGCATCTTCGATAGTAAATTCGATGATACAGAGATCTGACCGTGAAAGCTCCCTTGGCCTCGAGTTCCTAGCGCATCTGATCTCGGCCTTGAGCGCACATTGCACCGGTCCGTGTGATGTGTGCTTGCAATTCAAGCAGTTGCTACTGTAACTCTGGGGTAAGAGTTCCTCGGAACGACGGCCTCCAATTTCCCCTCTTGCAAGTCTCGGCCACAGAAATATTTGGTCGATTCGTTTTCTCATACAGCTCTGGGAAAGTTTCCTTAAGGGTATGGGCACCACACCATTTGTCCCACCAAAATCTAGTGGACCGTCCATTACCGATAGTCGACGTAGTTGCTGAACTGAACGGTCCGCTTGCTTTGGTAATTCCTTTCCAGAATCGCGAAACTTTAGACCCTACTCGGAAGCCTAAACTTCTAGTACCTTTTCCCCGGAGGTATGGTTGAATGAAATCCTGCCATCCTTCCCCGCTGTGGTGAAATACCTTCCACCACCATTTCCCCAAAAGGGCAAGGTTCATATCTCTAAGGTCGATGATGCCTAGCCCTCCATGCTTCTTCTTCATGCAAGCAATACTCCATTTGATCAGGTGGTAACCTCCCCTATTCGAATCTGTCCCTTTCCACAGGAATCTTTTCCGGATTCGGTCAATCCTTTGGATAACCCATTTAGGAAGCTCAAAAAATGACATGTAGTAAATGGGCAGATTAGACAACACTGAGTTGATGAGTACCACTCTGCCCCCGAGAGATAGCGATTTTCCTTTCCAACCAGACAGTCTGTCCTTCACCCTGTCTATGATGGGCAGCCAGTCCGACTTAGTGAGCTTTCCTGGTCTGAGTGGGAGCCCTAAGTATTTGATTGGAAACTCATCCGTCATACAGTTTAGTATGGTGGCATGTTCCCGTGTTTCGACATCGGATAGTGTAATTGGAATCAGAGCGCTCTTGTGGAAATTTATCCTGAGTCCTGACCAGGCTTCAAAACAGTAGAGTGCCCCTTTAAAGCAGACTGTTTCTGACCTGGTCCCGTTACCAAAAAGTAGGGTGTCATCAGCGTACTGAAGAATCGTGCACCCTTGATTAGATGCGCTGCTGGCCGCTGTCGTTATCCATCCTTTTCTTCGACAGTTCTCTAGCATACCCCTCAGCATATCCGCTACGATAGTGAATAGAAGTGGTGATAGTGGATCCCCTTGCCGGAGTCCTTTCTTGCAAGGGAACTGCGGCCCCAGCCGCCCATTCGCCGAGATTGCCGTTTTACTAGTATGTAAACACTGTCTGATCCATCTTATCCATTTATTCCCGAATCCCCTTCCTCTGAGAGCTTCCAGCAGGCACTCCCAATCGACGGAATCGTATGCTTTTTCAAAGTCCAGTTTTAGAAGGAAGTTCTTAGAGTTGCTCGTATGGCAGCGGTGAATAAATTGTTCCGCGGTGGCCACACTCTAGAATACATCTGCCCTTGATGAAACTCGTCTGAGTTTTGCTGACTAAGCTGTCCATTATACTTCCCATGCGAACTAAAAGTTGTAACTTACTACTTAGAGCATCCACAGCAGTTTCTTATAATTGGCAATTTGCCATTTTATAAGAAACCTTCTATATCTGTTTCTTATATTATGAGAAACGAAATACTCATTCTCAAATTATAAAGGACGGGATATCATATACAGTCGCTCCGATTTTATAATATTTTAATCCCATCAAACGGGAAAACATATACCGTCCCTCCGATTTTTATTTTTTATTTTTTTTAAAACTCCTCAGACGGGATATGTTCTCCCGTCCGGGAGAACATATCCCGTCCCAGGAGTTTACCAAATTTTTTTTTTAATTTTTTTTTTTTAAAAATGAACAGTGAAGATTCATCCGATCGAGAAAAAAAAAAACTCGAACGGGATATGTTATCCCGTCCCTGAATTTTGGGATTAGTTAGGTGGTGGTAGGTTTAAGTTTATTAATTAGATTTAGTTAGTTAATTAATTAGGTTTAGGTATTAAGATATTATTTATTTTATTTAATTAATATTTTTAATAGTTAATCAGCAATTAAATTTTTTTTTTTTTTTTAAATCGAGAGAGACGGTATATGTTATACCGTCTCACGCGCGACGGTATATGTTAAACCGTCCCACACAATTTTTTTAAAAAAACACAGAATATAGCAAACAACCACTGCAGTCTTCGCCGCTATTTGCTATTACTGTAGCAGCCATTTTTGGCAAAATGAGAAACACCATTGTTGATGCTCTTACTGGGTAGACTGAATAGTGAATACAGAAACTTCGGAAACTAAAGCAAAAGAGAACAATAGCATAGGTCAAATGACAAAAGTGACCCACAATCTCAGACAAGTAGACAAACAATCAACCGACAAAAGTTCGATTTAGTAGGAACCTGCCCAGCGATTAACCTCCCATACCCATCTGTTCATGAGGGAACAATGCTCTTTGATTCCTTACCAATGTTGCTCCTATACCTGTAAATTAATTTTCAATTATGATTTATAGTTTAAGTACAAGTGTAATATATATTCGAAATGGATAAGTATTGCCAACTGAGAAATATGTGCCACACAATTAGGTAGAAGTGGCCAAGTTTGCAGTGAAGAACAAAATGTTATGCATTGCATACATACAAACGTTTGGTTCGGCCATCATTTTCTCGTAATGCTGCATGTACTTCAAACCTACCAGCCATCATTTTTTCCTAATGCTGCATGTACTTAAAACCTACCAGGCAAATTCTGGGAATTGTCATGTTGCGACAAAATTTATACGCGTATTCACAATATATGGATAGAAACAAAAGCAAGGGAATCTTACCATCAGCGAAAAAAAAGAAGAAAAGAAAAGAAAAGAAAAGAAAAGAAAAAACCATTTTGTGCGAATAATCTGTGGAGATTATAGTTTACCTAACTTGAACTTGCTACAGCCTGTTGACGTTTGTACAGAATTCACTCCAAGATTCAATGTTAGCCAGCAGAGAACCGAGTTATGCAGAGCATATCCTACTAAACATATATCAGTACAAGACATTGGTGCAATTCAGTTCCAATGATTGTACCTTTTGTTAAGACCAAAAGACTTGGCGAGATAGCAATTCAGATTAGCATCGACAAATAACTAGTTTAATCAAAAAGAAAAAAAAATGAGGAGTTTCTTCCTCCAAAGTCGAGTGCGAGATTAATTGTTACAACAAATTATTGGAGAACTTCCTAGCTCTTCAGTATAAACATACAGCTTTTAGAGCGATGAATGTACTAGAAAGTACCAAAATAAGTGATGATTCTTGCTTTGAGCTAGAATAATCTTTAGGCTTCCCATACAAAACAAATTCGATTCAGATCATCTTGTTGGCTGAATCTTTTGCTACAACACTTGAAACGTGTCTCGAGCTTAAATCTTAAACACTATAAATTAGATCAAACAAAAAGAAACACAGATAACTGAACAATTATATTTGAATATTTTTTGCCAAGGCTGGGCTTACAAATTAGCATCAGATTCCCAGCCCGGTAAGAAGGCTAGGTTCTACCTAAAGACAAATTAATATATTCTCTATGCTAATTGATCTGCACAAGAATACCCATCAAAGCTGTTGAAACTAGTTCTATCCTAACACGTCCATTTTCAGTAAAATTTGGTTTCTAAAGATTTCCAGGTGACCAGATCAGTTTCTGTTACCGGGTGTAAGTGAAAACTCTTCTGCTCAGAAATAATTGTTAAAATCCAAGCATCCTCAGCCTCAAAATACAAGATCTTGAATATAAAGTTTACAAAAACTTTTAGGCTTCATTACCAGGAAATGGGTTTTAATTCTGCTTTCAAAAAATTAGCTGAACAGAATAAGATCAGCTGCTAATGGAAGTGCCTGTAAGAACTATGGAGTTCCTTGATCGCACAGTGCATTACAAAATTCAAAACTATGTAGCTCAATCCAAATCAAGTTAGAATTAATATTGCAGCCTATCATAACTTCGTAAGAATATCAAGTAGGGTACAGATATTTCTTTCCTAGGCTGTGTTATTCCTTCACAGGGTTGATTCATTGCATTGATTAAAAGCATAAAGGAAAAGGTTGCCTAGGATCCTTCTCAAGTGTACAGCCAACTAACATACATCAGTAGGATGAAAGGGGTAACCAAATTATTGTACTGCATATTGTTAAAAGGGCTACACCAGAATCATATATCTAGTAAGTTGATAGAAATATCAGATTCTAATAAGATCTCTAGTACCAAATAAATGAAGCATTATGCAACTCAGAAATAGTCTTGTAAGAACTTTGGCAATGAAAAATAACAATATGTTATTTTCATATATGCACCGACAACATTAAACATATCAAAAGTGATCAGGTTCAAATATATTACCCAGATTACCATTAATCACATTCCATAGAAAAATGAACCAAACCTTGAATAGCTTACATGATAAAGGAGTTGTGTTTTTCCAACTGTCTACAAAGAACATTTGAAAGGCATAACAATTTACGTTGTAATCAGATTAACCTGCAAGATACTAACTATAACTTTAAGACATCAACAAAATATTAAAACATATGACACAATAATAATATAAAAAGTGTTGATATAAGATCCTTACCTATTTGCACATATGCAGTGAAAATCTGACGGTTCAACATAACAAGAGAAAAGAGACCCCATCCTTCATTTCTGGAAACAGAAAGAAGAAAGAACAGAAGTGACCCAAAATGGACAAATCTCACCATCTACCAAGTTTTATATGAAGTGGCACACAAGAACGCCATTCAGATCATATAATGGGTGAGGAAATGGGTAAAAAATAAATTAGATCCAGTAAGTTCTTTGCTTAAATTTAACAAAATGGCTGTAGCCAAGTAGTGGGAACTAAGGTTAAGATGGGGGCACAGGTAGTGCATTAGCTGAACTAGGACAAATAGTTTTCACGGGGCAAAGTGGAGGTGCTGGGGGTTGCTCTTCTAGAGCTTCCCTTGTCTGCAGCAATTAGGACCAACTCAGAGAGATTATGAGAGGTAAAAACTAGTAGTCGTTTATAGTCATATGACTCACCATTAAGCATGCTAAAAGTAAATATGCAATCGGTATCCATAAAAAAAACCCATTATGATGGAAAATGCTTGGACAATAAGTATGACCACGACAATGTTCTATGTACATAAGAGAAATCAACACTCTCAACCAGGAATGCACAAATATAAACAAAATTAAAAGGATGATGTAGTGCCAATATGAAGACAATTACATATATACGAGGATAAACTTGAATCTAGTGGCACAACAGAATGCTAATGTATCTAGCCTCTATGACCTCCAAGGTTATTTGCATTACTATATATATGGTATCAGCAGCGAATACATGAAAATAAGGCCATGTAATACCAAACATCACTCAATACCAGGAATGGAATATAGTAACACATAAAAATACAGAATATCAATATATATGTACTTTTCTCTCACTTGTTTTAGGCAAATTCAAGTTACAGAGAGAGTACAAATGAGTTTTACATATTGCGTAGTCATGCAATTAGAGGTATCAATGATTCCCTCGTACCTAGAGCCTTAATGTCAACATAAGGATGAATAGAGAGGTTTCAACTTCTGCACATGATTTTGGTTTATGTTTTAACATGTAAGGATGAATATGTTGTAAACATCTTATCATACTATATGTTTAAATTGTTGAAATAACTTCAATTCCCTAATCATGCTTACAAATAAAAAAACACTTCGGAGAATTTACACGCTGTCAAGCGGAGAATAACAAACACCACTAATGACCATGCTTACATTCTTCATTATCATGCATTAGCAAATGAAAAGAGACTACACAAAGATTTCCAGAGAACAAAAACACTACAAACTATCTACCTTAATAGACTCTTAGTTTACAAGCACATGCATTGCTAATCAGATAGATGCTCACTACTATTTGAACATAGCATACACAGGCACAAGACTGAAACTTCAATCACTAGATCATAGGCGAACATTCACTGTCAAGGATCATTTTGGGAGCTATTAGAATGTAAATTAAAGCATGTACACTTATCTTTCACGGCTTCAGCCTCACTCCCGTATTCTATGAATCTATACTCCTCTTGCTTGAAAGCCGACGGAACCTTCCCCTCACTATAGCAGTGATTGCACAAGCTGAAGTGATGCTTTGTCTCCTTGAATCTAGACCCAATGATGGGGTATCGACATATCGAACAAGAACGACTGCCATGGCGCATTCGGTCACCAGTTTCAAGTTTCGCCAATGTGTTTAAAATCCCAAAACCCCAGTCTGGATCATTAAACATCCCAAGGAACTCTGCATATGAAATTAACGACTCATCTGATTCACCCTGACCTTCCGTCATGTCACTAGCACAATGAGAAGGGATATAAACTGCTCTTAAGAACTTCAGATATGTAACTGCATCACTTTTCCTAATATGTGATGGGTTCTCATTATTAGGCCTCCAAAGGAGAGCATCAAATACAACCCTCCTTCTTTTATCGGTAGGGCCAGAACAAATTGGAGCAAGAACAGCAAAGAACATGCCCAAATCCACACGACCAGACCCGGAGGCATCCAATACCGAAAGTACCCTCTCATTAATGGCTTTGACAGATCCTAAGAAGGTCTCAGCTTTCAGAAAGCTAAGAAATTTCCGGAGGATCACTTCCAATGCAGCCTTCCGAATAGATTTCTCAGGAACCCCACTTCCCGAATAAGACACAGGAACATCAGTCTCATTCATCTCCTTCCTCAAGACATCCACATCGCATCGGCTCAACCTCGTTAACCTCTGTAAACCACGAATCCCAAGCGCATATGCCAAATCCTGCCTCAAAGTTGTCTTCCTACCAACCCGCTTAAACTTGGAAGCCTCTACAACAACAAATCCTACATCTCCATCACTGCCATTCCCCTTCCCCATGCTATTCTTCTTCTGCTTAAGTATCTTAAGATGAGCAATTGCATCATAAACTTCAACCCTCTTTGTCATCTTAAACGCCTCCTTCAACGCCTTCTTCGCTTCCTCATTCTCCCCTGCACCCAACAATGCCACCGCCTTATTCAATTGCGCCCTCCAATGGTTCGGCTTCACACACAAAACCCTAGTATACATCTCTGCCGCCCTTGCAAACCGTCCCACATCCATCAACAACCCACCCAAATTGTACAAAGCATCCAAATGCCCCGGCTTCAAATCAATTGCCTTCTGAAACTCCTGAATCGCCCGTTCCTCATCCCCCAATGCATGCACCGCTGATCCCAAATCACAATGCGCATCCGCATAATCCGGCCTCAAGAAAACCGCCTCCTCCAATGCCTTCTCCGCCGCCCGATACTCTCCCACCCCAAACAGCGCACTCCCCAACAGCTTCAAAGCCCTGTAATGCGTCGGACAAAGAATCGCCGCCTCCCTATAATGCTCACAAGCCCCCAACACCATCCCTTCCCCTTCCATCGCAATCCCCAAATTCACATGAATCTGCGGCAACAACTGCCCCCATTGATTCCCACTCGCCTCCGCTGCTTCCAAAGCCAACAGAAACTCCTCCTTCGCCTCCAAATTCTTCCCCAAAGCATAAAGCGAATTCCCTGCCCTAAAATGCGGCCTCACATCCGTCGGCTGCAGCTCGCACGCCCGCTGAAAACACTTGAAACTTTCCTCAAACAGCTGGTGATCATACAACAACTTCCCAATCCCTATGTGTCCATCAAATGCCTCCTCCCTCGTCTTCCCAGAATCCGCACGTGCTCTTAATCCGTCCATCTCCTTCACGAATACTGCATACTCCGGCGCCGTCTTGTTCCACACAATCTGCCTGTCAGTTCCCGCCGTCCCCATCTCCCGGCTCCACCCCGTCTCCGAAATCGAGTCGAAATTACTGTTATTTATTTTCTCGGCCGATTTGTGCAGCCTTTTTATGAGAATTTCAAGATCGTCGAGGAGCTGCCACGTGGCATCGAAGGCAACCCCGGTTTGGGTGGAGGAAGAGGAGGCTGGTGCTGCTGCTGCGACGTCGTCGGCGGGAGGGAGGTGAGAGGGGGGTGGGGATTGAGGGGGGAGGTTGAGGGAGTGGAAGTCACGTTCGACGTCGCCGGCACCGTCGTCGTAGGTGCGGAGGAGGCCGGGGAGGGAGAGGCCGCGGTTGTCGGGGAGGATGAAGTCGGAGTAGGTGCGGAAGACTTCGTCGAGGATGGCTGAGATCTGGTCGTCGGAGAACTTGACGCGGGGGTTGACGGCGACGACGAGGGCGGCCATCTCGTCACGGCTGAGGCCGCCGTCGTGGTTGGCGTCGAAGTGCTCGAAAATACGGCGAACCTTTTCGGCACGTGACATTTTTCTTCTTCTTTCAAATTAGGGTTTGGTGGATTTGAGAGAGGGGAAGAAAGAGAGGAAGAGAAGGAGAGAGATGAGCAGCTTTAATTAAAGCGCCATGAATTTTCTCTCTCCTCTCTCCTCTCTCCCCTCTCTTATCTTTTTCTGTTTCTGTTTCTGTTTCGGTTTTGGTGTTTTTGGGTGTTTATTACATTTTTCTGAATTTTTTTGGGGGGTTTTGGATTGATTACTTTTTCCTCCTTTTTTTTCCCAATTTTTTATTTATTTATTTATTTATTTATTTATTTTTTTGAGAGGGAGGGGGGGTTGTTTAAAAAATAATGGTCATGGAAATGGTTTTGTTTTGTTTTTTTTTCAAAAACTAAAATACCCCAACGTTTAATGTAAATACAATATGTCCATATAATATTTGGAAAAATACATTTTACTCATTTTTCTCTTAACTTAAACTCATCCATTAAGTTAGAATTATTGAATTATCTTTCTACCATTTAACCTTTTATAATCAATCTCTTCTTCATTCTTTCCTTTCTTCATTAACCCCGAAAGCACAGCGGTCGGCAACGATCTCTTCGGTCGACAGTAGTCGGCAACGGTAAGTATTTGGTCGGCAGTGTTCTTTTCCTTTATCTTCTTTCTCCCAAAAACCAGGGTTTCCGAAATCAAAATCTAACACACCAAATCATCAAAAGAATGAAAGTTTGGCATCTGTGTGCGGTTTCGTTTTATGTTTAGTTTACTTTGATGAAGATGAATAAGTTTGGATTTTGGGAAAGTTTGAAGCCCTAAGTTTCAATTTTGGGGATTTAATGTTTATGTTTTGGATCTTGATTATAGGGTTAATATTGGTTGTTGCTTTTGTTGTATGAATGAATATTCTTCAAATGATTTTGTTCAAAGTTGCGGTGTTTATTTTTTAGCTCGTTGGCATAGGAAGTTGTGGAAACTGAAAATATTAGTAGTGAATCATTGAAAAAATCTAGTAAGAAAATGAAGTCAAGATTGTTATGCTATGTTAATTTTATTGATAGTTCATCTATGTCTGCTGACATTTACAATAGTATAACTTGAGATTGGTATGCTATGTTCTGCTATTCAAGATATTACGATCACATTAGAGGAAAATATTAGGTTTGTTTAGATCCATCATGATCCTAGTAATCAAGCCTAGAGATTGAATCTATAGATAAATGCTTTAAGAATTGAACTCGATACTTTGAATGCTAATAGCACTTACTAATTATGGGTTGTGGTTGTTTTTTGTTTAACTTGGCTTTACCATCTAATGTAGAGGGCAACCGAAGCTTATATTTTGGAGATTCACCATGGTGGAAATTGGAGCAAATTGAAAGTATGATGTTGGATACAGTGACGTATTGGAGGTAGACTACTTGATTTTTATGATACTAGCGCTGATGATGATGAGTTTGAACGTGATTGTGTATATTTGTTAATGTTCAACTTGATGGAATTAAGCCTTGTGCATTTTCAAATGTTATATCTTGAAATGTTATATATTTCTTTCATCATACAGTTGTTGCTTCTGTTAGTGTGCTCAGTTAACAATGTCATGATTCATAAATCCTGTATTTTCTTAGATGTAACAAGTTTTACGAAATGTAACAGTTGGTGCATTCTAACAGCTATGTTTATGTTGTTTATGAACATTTTGATCTCTATTTATGTTGTTTCTAAGCATAATGAGCTCTATTTATTTTGTTTCTTGTTTCTCTTCAAGCCTCTTTTAATGTTTCCAGGCAGCCTGAGCTCTGTTTATTTTGTTTATGAGCACTTTGATCTCTAATTATGTTGTTTCCAGACATAATGAACTCTGTTTATTTTGTTTATGAGCACTTTGATCTCTATTTATATTGTTTCCAAGCATAATGAGCTATGTTTACTTTCTTTCTTGTTTTTCTTGTGGCCTCTTTTAATGTTCCAGGCAGCTTGAGGTTTGTTTGGCATGCTTTGTGAGCATTTTGAGCTGTGTTTATTTTGCCAATGAGCACTTTCAGCTCAGTTTATGAAATTTCCATGCATAATGAGCTCTGTCTATGTTGTTTCCGGGCATTTTAAGCTCTATTTACAGGCTGTTGAGGCAGTTAACATGTTGCGGTTCAAAGCTCGCTTTCCAGCAATTTAGGAGTTTTCTTTGACATTTGTTTGAGCTTTGTTTAAAAGCATCTATAAAATACACCTTCAAGATAAAATACAAAACCTGAAATTCCCTCGCCTACTTGACTAAACTAAGGACAAGGCATCAGGGACTGCCCCCACCTAGAAGCAGGTGTGGTGGCCGCCTCAGGCCCCCAATTTTTTTACAATTTCAGGGGCCCCTAAATTTATATTTCCCTAGTAAATATTGGCATGTATTTTCCCGTAAAAATATATATATATATTGTTATAAGGGGCCTCCTGTTGCTGTTCATTTTGGTGTGGGAGCAAATAAATGTATTTGTGGGTTCTTTCGGAAATAATAAAGGCAAACCTGTTGACTTTCACCGGCGTTTGACTGTTCCTTGCTGCTGCCGTTGACCTGCAAAAAGTTTAATACACCGGGAAGGATTCCGGCAACGAACCCTCCGACGCTCAAATCAGTAATCAGGAAGATTACGAAAGAGCATTTATGTGGAAAAATATTGATTACATCGTTATGGTGGGGGGAGAGGGGTATTTATAGTCGCCTTAAGAGACAGTTTAGAGATAATCATTTATCTCTATGTCCCGGTGTTTTTGGATAAGATATATAGAGTTTAAACTCGTTTCATGATAAGAGAGGCAGTTTAAACCGCCTCTTAAAGATAATCATGAATTTGAATTACTCTTTAAATATTTGTGCCGGTTTAAAACGGGTTGCCACCCACGCCTAATAGGATAGATCCGTTTTCGGGTTACTGGGTTTTGTAGAGAGACTCAGTTCTCATTTCATACCCGTTTGTAGGTATAATTACTGTTTTACCCATGAGAGCTTTATGATTCGTGCTCGGTTTGAACGGTCTCGAATTTAATCATATTTTTAGTGTCACGCCCCGTTTTCCAAAAAGAAAATACGGAATACGGATACGTGACTAAGTCCAACGAATGATTTTCATCATCTATAAGCTGTCAAGATCATTACAACTTCATAGGAATATCCGAGTAGGAAGTAAGAGAAGTCAACCACGCATGCATATATGAATCAATATACCAACAGAATTTACTTGAAACAAAGCTTAATAAATTTCAAATAAACCAGATCTGAAAAAGTCAATAATCATGGGTCACATTGCCCAATACAAAATAATCCAAGTAGCAAATATATTTATTCAAAAAAGCGGGAAAGTAAATAATAAAAACTCCAGCATTTAGAATCTCATATCACCTACTCCATCTGGCAGCTGATCACTATAATCTGTAATTTAACAAATTGCAGGAAGAGGGAAATAGAAAAAAAAATGCCCATCAATGCAAGTTACGGGCCACTTGTAGTGCAGGCACAAGTACAAGAAAAATAAACAGATATAAAATAACAGCAGAAACCAACATAGCATGGAGTAGATATAACAGAGCAAAGCAGGATGTCTAACATGAATCAGAAAACAGAATCAAGTAACATAGTGTGTTAACAGGTACAGGTAATATGCAATAAATGTCAAGTGTCAGATGGTATGCAGACAGATATACAAATAACAGATGTCAAGTATCATGCAGACAGGTAAACAGATATCAGATGTCAGGTTATTACAGGTCTTGTATTTATTTCTATCTAGGTAGCACTTCATGCATCCCAAGTTTTTACCACATGGTTTCTACATTCAAACAAGTTACGTTTAGATTTCGTAGTGGACTATATAAGGCAGTATACTCACGTATCAAACAGACAGATATCAGATGCAGATCCAAATAGACAAATAGAACCTACGGGTTCTCTTCTGAGTACACCTTCCTATAGGAAAGTGTGCAGTCAGGTAATCAGATAACAGAATCATGTATCATGTAGTCATGAATACGTAACAGATAACAGATAATCATGTGGGAAACACGGGCCCCCCTTCCAAGTACACATTTCTATAGTATCCACTACCAGATCTTTCCCTTAACCCCGACTTGATTATTTTGTTATTATTATCAGACAAATATGTATGTGTCACAAAACAGAGGAAGAATAGCATGGTATAAACAGGTAACAGGTTCAGGTTAAAAGATAAACATATACGGATGAAATACAACTCATTAAAGGATAGAACAACAAAAATTTTAGTTCAGGACAGCAAAACAGTACTGCACTAAATCTGGAATTCCCGTTGCTACAAATGTGAAAATCTAGATCCGTCAGAAAATCTGGAAAATAGACTCTCGGACGAATCCAACAAGTATATATAAGTCATATGATATTTCACAAAAATAGGACTCAAAACAGATTTGTATCCAGAAAACGTGTTAAGACAGAAATCAGAAGTTTGTATTCATAAACAGGATAATAGCATAAAAACTTACTGATTAAATCCACAAAAAATCTGAGGCATGCCCTAGTATGTTTAGTATTAGAAAATAAAGTTTCATAATTTTCCAACTAGATAGTATACTCAATTAAAATTAGAAAGCAGCAAGATACAGCAGTTTTGCAAATCTGAAATCTAAACACAGCAGTACTAAAACAGCAATATCTTACAAAATATAAATCGAAATCTAGATACGTCAAAAGGGTGATAAAATAGATACAGCTGGCTAAAATTCATATTCACAAAATTTTTATAGAAAGTAAATAGAATCAGGTCGAAATTATATTTCTTTACTGAACAGTATGAAAATTCTGCAAGTAAAGTAGTTGTTTGCAAGCATAAAATAGTTTATAAAAGTTATCAATTAAATCCACAAAAAATAGGGGTTAATTCTAATCAAGTCTAGTTGTAATCAGCAAAATATTGGATCAAAATATTATCTTTAGCATCAGTATAAAAATAATTTACTATACAGAATTCGTATAAAACTTGCACTACAAAAGATACTGCTTTTACCGGCGATTATTCCCCGGCGTTTTACTAGTAGCGCCGGGGTAGGGAGCGAGTAGGAATTGGGTGCCAGATGGGATTGTCATACACCGGCGGTCGATTTAAAACGCCGGCGAATTTTAGTATTCACCGGCGTTTTACCTAAACACGCCGGTGAAGTTTATTATTCACCGGCGTTTTTTATTATAAACGCCGGCGAATATACGGCCACATTCACCGGCGTTTCCAATTAAAACGCCGGTGAATAACTGGGAATAAAACCCGCGAACCCTAATCTTTCGCTCGCCATTTACCCATTACCCAAAAAAAAAAAAGGGGAAAGAGGCGCTTCGTTTCCCTCCTTCCTCGCTCTATTTCCCGCGTGTTTGCCTCCCCCGCTTCGTCCTCTTCGACGGCCTTCGACCATTTGATTCCCTTCGTCCTTTTCGATTTCCTTCTTCCCTCTCTCGATCTGGAGGTGAATCGGCGGTCGCCCCCTCTCTCTCTCTCTCCTACGCCCCCACCCTCGTCGCCCCGCTCCCTCCCTCTCTCTTCGGTATGATCTCTTGATTTCCCTTATTTTCCAAAAAAGGCAGCTTTTTTCAGTTTATTCATTTCGATTTCCTTAGCATGAACGGTTTAGTTGAGATGAAGAATTAATAGAAAAATATATGCTTAGATAATGGAAATTTTCATCTTCTTTTACTGTTAATGAAGCTGATTTCATGCATCTGATTGTCTTCATGGCATGTTTGTTTTTTTACCCAAAATGGGTTCACTGTGAACTGAGGATATTGTATAGGTACGTATGCCAAAATTCTCTGGCCGGATATGCACCACACTTGGGTTTTAGATTTAGTTGGGCACAGTGAATTAGTAGAGCAACATATAAGCTCAGTTAATGGGAAATTTTCATTTTCAGATACTATTAAAGTAACCTGATTGCAATCTTTGGCATGGTTTTTTAACACAAATTGGGTTCACTTCCAAACTAAGTATGCTGCATAGCATACCCGTTTTCTTTCACTGTTAATGAAGCTGATTTCATGCATCTGATTGTCTTCTTGGCATGCATGTTTTTTTACCCAAAATGGGTTCACTGTGAACTGAGGATGCTATAGGTACGTATGTCAAAATTCTCCGGCCGGATATGCACAACAATTGGATTTTAGATTTAGTTGGGCTAAAGAAGTAGTAGAGCAACATATAAGCTCAGATAATGGGAAATTTTCATTTTCAGATACCGTTAAAGTAACCTGATTGCAATCTTTGGCATGGTTTTTTAACACAAAATGTGTTCACTTCCAAACTAAGTATGCTGCATGCATAGCATCCCCAATTTCTATAGGTTCACTTCCAGACTAAGTGAACTGAGGATGCTATAGGTACGTATGCCAAAATCCTTCGGATACGCACAACAATTGGGTTTTAGATTTAGTTGGGTTGAAGAAGTAGTATAGCAACATATAAGCTCTGATAATGGGAAATTTATCATTTTCAAATACTGTTAAAGTAACCTGATTGTCAATCTTTGGCATGGTTTTTTATACGAAAATGGGTTAACTTCCAATCTAAGTATGCTGCTAGCATCCCCATTTTCTTTTTTTGTTGTTAGTGAAGCTTATTTTCATGCATCTGATTGTCATCTTGGCATGTTTTTTTTACCAAAATGGGTTCACTGTGAATTGAGGATGGTATAGGTACGTATGCCAAAATCCTCCGGCCGGATATGCGGCTACAATTGGGTTTTAGATTTAGTTGGGATGAAGAAGTAGTAGAGCAACATATAAGCTCAGATAATGGGAAATTTTTCATTTTCAGATACTGTTAAAGTAACCTGACTGGAATCCTTGGCATGGTTTTTTAACAAAATGGGTTCACTTCGTAACTAAGTATGCTGCATAGCATCCCCAGTTTCTTTCACTGTTAATTAATTGAAGCTTATCCCATGCATCTGATTGTCATTTTGGCATGTTTTTTTTGACCAAACTGGGTTCACTGTGAACTGAGGATGCTATAGCTCTATGCCAAAATCCTCCGGCTATGTACAACAATTGGTTCAGTCTGCAAAATATATGCTTACATACTAGACATTTTAATTTTTCTTTTATTGTTTCTTTTGTTTAGTATTATTATTATTATTATTATTATTATTATTATTATGAGATAAGTGATTATTAGTAGTCATGAACATAATAGTTCATGAGTCATCAGATCTTCTTGTTACCGTAGTTACAGCACGACGCACTCATTATTCGGTCGATTCCTCTTCATCAGCAAAATACCCTTTACCATCATCATCTCCTTGAACGGAAAGCCAAATACAGGGGAGACTATAGTCGATTTTTTTTTATGCTCGAACACAGGGTGTGCGATAAAATACCGTCTAAGGTGGTTGTGATCATTTCCACAAAAGGTCGTTTAGGGTTTGGTGAATAGAGTAGATTGTGTTAAGAAGTAGTTTTTTTTGTACATTTTTTGGAGCCACAATTTCTTTATTTTACAGTTAAAGATTATATCGTTTATTTATTTGCAGCTAGGGATGGTTTTCAAATAGGTGAAATTTAATATACAAAATGCCTTTTACTGTTATTACTATTTAACATATCAAATTTTAATTTCAGACTGTGTGCTATTGATATAATGGATAGAAGTTGGATTAGTAAACCACGATTATCCAAGGAGTACCGTGATGGTATTAAAGATTTTATTATCTTTGCCAAACGACATTCCCGTGATCCCAACCTAATCCTTTTTCCATGCCTTCGCTGTACAAATTGTATGCTGAGGACATGTGACGTAGTACATACACACTTGGCTGTCAACGGTTTTCTTCAAGGTTACACAAGGTGGTTTTGTCATGGAGAGGATCATACGGCAGCTCCTGTTCGTCCGGTTGTATTAGAAAATGAGGCTGAGCCCTTAGTGAACGAAGACTTAAGCGTTCCCGATGAGATGCATGCTTTGTTACAAGATGCCATGGGGATTCATAATGTTCCTTTCCACACCAATGACCCAACAACCGAAGTTCACAATGAGTCAATAGAAACAAACCAGATTGGTGGTGGGGTGGACGAGGAAATGTCTGGCCCCACCCATGAAAATAATAAGCAGCAAGAATCCTTCGCTAAGTTACTTGAAGATGCTAGTATCCCGTTGTACCGCGACTGCACCAAATTTTCTAAGTTCTCATTCATTGTCAGACTATTTCAGATTAAATGTTTAAACGGGTGGTCTGCTAAGTCCTTCACTATGCTACTTGAATTGTTGAATGAAGCATTTCCTGAAATCTGTATTCCAAACTCAGCCTATAAAATCAAAAAATTCCTAAGTTCTCTCGATCTAGGATATGAGAAGATAGCAGCATGTCCAAATGACTGTATGCTTTTCACGAGTGGTAAGGAAAGTCTGGAGAATTGCGAAGTGTGTGGTTCTTCGAAATGGAAAGAAAGACCAAATCAAGACGAGGGAGCCAGTGGATCTACTAAGCGAAGTAGGAAAAAGAAGCCTGCCAAAACATTGCGTTACTTTCCTCTGATCCCTAGGTTACAAAGGTTGTTTATGTCCACGAAAACGTCTTCTGATATGAAATGGCATGCTGAAGGCCGCACTAATGATGGGATTCTTAGACATCCTGCTGATTCTCAGTCTTGGAAAAGATTTGATGAAAGATATCCTGATTTTGCGGAAGATCCTCGAAATGTGAGACTTGGACTAGCTAGTGATGGTTTCAACCCTTTCAGGCAAATGAGTAGTACATACAGCATATGGCCGGTTGTGTTGATACCATACAATTTGCCACCTTGGAAATGCATGAAGCAGTCCTCATTTATTTTGTCCATGATAGTTCCTGGACCGAAAGGTCCTGGAAATGATATAGATGTGTACCTACAACCTTTAATAGATGAACTTCAGAAGTTGTGGGTGGGTGTTCCAACCTATGATGCTGTGGCTAAAGAAAAATTTTCTCTTCGTGCCGTGTTGTCTTGGACAATCAATGATTTTCCAGCATATGCAAATTTATAGTACTAAAGGACGTTATGCATGTCCATGTTGTGCTGACCAAACTAGTTCAAGGTGGTTGTACAATGGCAGAAAGTTTTGCTATATGGGTCATAGGAGATGGTTGCCTGACACACATATATTTCGGGCAGAGGCAGCGACATTTGATGGCACTGACGAGTGGGAACATGCTCCTGGGTCTTCCTCTGGTTCAGATATTTTGAGGCGGGTAGATGGTCATCAATTCAAATATGGAAAGGAACCAGAAGTCAGGACAAAGGGCAAGAAAAGGGCATGGCCGGAGCAAGATGAGGAGACCGATCTATATGGCGAGGATGAGGATCAAAACTTGACGAGTTTAGGTGCATGGAAGAAGAAGAGTATTTTCTTCAAGTTGCCGTATTGGGAATTCAACTTACTGAGACATAATTTAGATGTGATGCATATCGGCAAAAATATAGGGGAGAATTGTATAGGAACAATTATGGGAGATGATCAGAAGACAAAGGACAATCTCAAGAGCCGACTTGATTTGAAGTCAATGGGCATCCGACATGAGTTGCACCCAGAAGAATTGCCGAACGGGAAAGTGCTCCTACCTCCTGCAATCTATTCAATGTCAAAATCGGAGTTGGAGTTGTTTTGCAAAGTACTACTTGAACTGAAAGTCCCCGATAGCTATTCTTCTAACATGGCAAAATGTGTCAACTTTAAAGAGAAGAGGCTTCAGGGGCTAAAGTCACACGACTACCACATCCTAATGCAGGATCTCCTTCCTGTGGCCCTAAGGTCTTCAATGTGTGAGCAAGTCACTACTGTCCTGAAAGATCTTTGTAGCATATATAAAGGTATTTGCTCAAGAATGCTTCGTGTTGAAGATCTGGACCAATTAGAGCAGCAGGCGGCATTGACACTTAGTAAAATGGAGATGATATTTCCTCCATCGTTTTTCACTATTATGATTCACTTGATAATCCACCTTGCTGGTGAAGCCAGAATCGGTGGACCTGTTCACTATCGGTGGATGTACCCCATTGAGAGGTAAAATAATTCGTTCATCTTACGAAATTGAATTTTCAAAAGCTCATTTCTTTTAATCCCCTAAACCGCTCTAGTTTATTAATTGTACATGTTCAGGTACCTATACCGGCTAAAGGGTTATGTGAAAAATAGAGCATATCCTGAAGGGTCAATAGCCCAGGGATATCTATCAGAGGAGTGCTCACATTTTTTTTCCAGGTATTTGCCTGGTGTGGAGACATCTTCCAGTAGACCACGTAGAAATCCAGACATTTCCAACCTTGATGGTGCACAATATCTTTTTGATACTGCTGGCACCACTGTTGGTAAAGTTGATGCATTTGAGCTCGATAGCTTAGCGTGGGAAAAGGCACATCGATATGTGCTAGACCATCATGCATCAGTGGAACCATTTCGAAAGTAAGTTGCTTTTAAATGTAAATTGAATACAGTGAAAACCGCGGAGTTCGATATTTTTGATACTTTTGTTATTCCTAATTTCAATTGCTTGTTTTTTAGCGAATTTATCAGGGACATCAAACGAAGGGCTAGACCAAGAAGACTACCACTACGTGAACAAAACAAGCTGATGAATGAAAAATTTCATAAATGGTTTGAATCTCATGTAGGTGAATTACAGTTATGCAAGTTAATCTTTATTATTTCTACATTTTCTATGGTGTTGATACGATTTGCGCAAAATTAATAGGTACATTGTTTGGGTCCTGAAGGTGCTTCATCTGAAATACAAGTACTTGCCAAAGGTCCCTATCAGATGGCCAAAAGATACGGAGGATACATATTCAATGGTTTTAGATTTCGTACTAAGGATCGTGAATCTAATTTGAAGTCTCAAAATAGTGGAATGGTAGTGACGTCTAAGACTAGAAGTTATGCTTCCAAATCGGACACGAGGCCTGTAGATGGGGATTTCGACTACTATGGAGTGCTCACGGATATCATTGAGTTGAATTATTTTGGCCATTTCCGTGCTGTCTTATTTCGTGGGGATTGGGCTGAGTTTGATAGGAATTTTGCTAACAACAAGGACAAGCTTCGCTTCACAGTTGTAAACTTCTCAAAATTGATTCACATCGGTACACACATTAGCCATGAGCCATTTGTGTTTCCATCCCAAGTGCAACAAGTGTTCTACATTGCAGATCCAGCCCTGCCAAAATCGTATGTTGCTATCCCTATGCAACCAAGAGATGTATTCCAACTGGGCGATACTTCAGACGATGAAGACGGTGAAGACATGAACAGTTACATTGCTTCTGAGTTTCCTGTGTTTGATGTAAACACAACCGATGTTGGAATTTGCGGGACTTGGCTCCGCAAGGATGGAGAAGAGGACGATGTACTGGAAGATGTCGTATTGTAGTTTACATGATTTTTTATGCAAGTTTATTATATGTCTGTAATTTTATGTCTTAAATCTTGTTGTAATATTATGTCTGTAATTTCGAATATGTTCATTGTGAATTTAATACACTGGTTTAATTGTCTTTCTATTTTCTACTGCTTGGTATTATTTACATTAAACTATGCTTAGTGTCATTTGAACCAAACTATCGTTGTCATTTGAACCAAACTATCATTTGAACCAAGTTATCGGATCCTTGACAGGTACAACATGCCGAGGCGTGGAAAGAGGGTTAATATAAATGATGGCAACGAGAGCCATGGGGATGAGCAGCCACTAAATAATAGTGGCAGGCAAACATATGAGAGTGAGGGTAGCACGCCGCCCACTGTCAAAAAACATCGGTAAGTCTTAAAATTGGTATTTTTAAAGAGATTATGTTACTTGAATGCATGAAAGACACATACTAGTGTTTGTGAGTCTGCATTGTGGCTGTCGTCTATAAGCATTTCGTCTATGTTTCTTAAGTGGGCTGTGATTAGAAAGAAAGGGCTGGAGTGGAGATCTGGAAACCCAAAATAGAGACATCTCGTTTATTATAATCTACACTTATTGTTGGACCAACTCCCTCTTGCTGTTGTTGCTGATGTCTCTTTGTGTGCATGTGTTGAAGAGAATGAAGGGATGAGAGAGAGATGAGGAAAATGCCGCTATGTTAGCCTGGTGTATCCTCATTCTCTACCATCCCTCTTTCTGGCTCCATATATGGCTTCTATATTAAATTGGTTTCCTTCCACGATGACAGTCCGTAATACTACACTTGATATGAGCCCATGTTCATAGCTGCATCCTATTGCATACTCACAAACAACTAATACTTGTCGGCCTTGCATCGTATGCCCAACCCCATTTTGGCACATAACCTGGTATAGATGACATTGTACTGATTTGGAGGAGGTGAAAATGGGACCATAAAATAGCTTAAGAAGACCATCAGGTTTGTGAAATAAGCTTCACTAACAGTGAAAGAAACTGGGGATGCTATGCAGCATACTTAGTTTGGAAGTAGTCCCATTTTGTGTTAAAAAAACCATGCCAAAGATTGCAATCAGATGCATGAAATCAGCTTCTTTAACAGTATCTGAAAATGAAAATTTTTCATAATCTGAGCATATATGTTTCTTTAACAGTGACTGTGAACAATTGTTCTTAATTGGGCTGTGATTAGAAAGAGACGAGTTGGAGTGGAGATCTGGAAACCCATATAGAGACATCTTGTTCATAATAATTTATTATTGTTGTTGTTCTTGTCGCTCTTGCTGTTGTTGCTGATGTCTCTATGTGTTTGTGTGCTGAAGGGAAAGAAGGGATGAGAGAGAGATGAGGAAAATGCCGCTATGTTAGCCTGGTGTATCCTCATTCTCTACCATTCCTCTTTCTGGCTTCTATATTTGGTTTCCTTCCACGATGACAATTCCAGTTAAAACTACACTTGCTATGAGCCCTATTCGTATTTTTCTTCCATGAAGAATTGATCTATGACTACAATCTCCATTCAAAACCCAATTGTTCACTCAAACATGCCCCTTGTATCTGAACTCAAACATCACATTAATAAACATCTTTTCTAATAATGGCTACACTTGTGGAAGCTCTCTCTAAGCCTCAATTCTTCAAGGTTTTGTTGCCTACTTCTTTACAGAAACTGGTACTCTATTCTTCTTTAAAGAGAGGAGAATGGAGTACCAACTTCTGTAAAGAAGTAGGCAACAAAACCTTGAAGAATTGAGGCTTAGAGAGAGCTTCCACAAGTGTAGCCATTATTAGAAAAGATGTTTATTAATGTCATGTTTGAGTTCAGAAACAAGGGGCATGTTTGAGTGAACAATTTTCCAAACAAGCTTCACTAACAGTGAAAGAAACTGGGGATGCTATGCAGCCTACTTAGTTTCTTTAACAGTGACTGAAAATTTTCATAATCTGAGCATATAAATTTTTCATAATCTGAGCATATATGTTTCTTTAACAGTGACTGTGAACAATTGTTCTTAATTGGGCTGTGATTAGAAAGAGACGAGTTGGAGTGGAGAAGGGAAAGAAGGGGTGAGAGAGAGATGAGGAAAATGCCGCTATGTTAGCCTGGTGTATCCTCATTCTCTACCATTCCTCTTTCTGGCTTCTATATTTGGTTTCCTTCCACGATGACAATTCCAGTTAAAACTACACTTGCTATGAGCCCTATTCGTATTTTTCTTCCATGAACTGAGGATGGTATATAGGTACATATGCCAAAATCCTCCGGCCGGATATGCACCACACTTGGGTTTTGCGGTATAGTTGGGCTAAAAAAGTAGTAGCGCAACATATAAGCTCAGATAATGGAGAAATTTTCTTTTTCGGGCACTGTCAATGTAACCTGATTGCAATCTTTGGCATGGTTTTTTTAACACAAAATGGGTTCACTTCCAATATGAGTATGCTGCATAGCATCCCCAGTTTCTTTCACTGTTAGTGAAGCTTATTTCACAAACCTGATGGTCTTCTTAAGCTATTTTATGGTCCCATTTTCACTAACTGTTAGTGAAGCTGATTTCAAGCACCTGATTGTCTTCTTGGCATGTATGTTTTTATACCAAAAATGGGTTCACTGTGGTCATCAGATGATGGAGAAATTTTCATTTTCAAATACTGTCAATGTAACCGGTTTTTTTAACACAAAATGGGTTCACTTCCAAAATGAGTATGCTGCATAGCATCCCCAGTTTCTTTCACTGTTAGTGAAGCTTACTTCACAAACCTGATGGTCTTCTTAAGCTATTTTATGGTCCCATTTTCACTAACTGTTAGTGAAGCTCATTTCAAGCACCTGATTGTCTTCTTGGCATGTATGTTTTTACACCGAAAATGGGTTCACTGTGAATTGAGGATATTGTATAGGTACGTATGCCAAAATTCTCCGGCCGGATATGCACCACACTTGGGTTTTGCGATATAGTTGGGCTAAAAAAGTAGTAGAGCAACATATAAGCTCAGATAATGGAGAAATTTTCTTTTTCGGGCACTGTCAATGTAACCTGATTGCAATCTTTGGCATGGTTTTTTTAACACAAAATGGGTTCACTTCCAAAATGAGTATGCTGCATAGCATCCCCAGTTTCTATCACTGTTAGTGAAGCTTACTTCACAAACCTGATGGTCTTCTTAAGCTATTTTATGGTCCCATTTTCACTAACTGTTAGTGAAGTTCATTTCAAGCACCTGATTGTCTTCTTGGCATGTATGTTTTTATACCAAAAATGGGTTCACTGTGGTCATCAGATGATGGAGAAATTTTCATTTTCTAATACTGTCAATGTAACCAGTTTTTTTAACACAAAATGGGTTCACTTCCAAAATGAGTATGCTGCATAGCATCCCCAGTTTCTATCACTGTTAGTGAAGCTTATTTCACAAACCTGATGGTCTTCTTAAGCTATTTTATGGTCCCATTTTCACTAACTGTTAGTGAAGCTGATTTCAAGCACCTGATTGTCTTCTTGGCATGTATGTTTTTATACCAAAAATGGGTTCACTGTGGTCATCAGATGATGGAGAAATTTTCATTTTCTAATACTGTCAATGTAACCGGTTTTTTTAACACAAAATGGGTTCACTTCCAAAATGAGTATGCTGCATAGCATCCCCAGTTTCTTTCACTGTTAGTGAAGCTTACTTCACAAACCTGATGGTCTTCTTAAGCTATTTTATGGTCCCATTTTCACTAACTGTTAGTGAAGCTCATTTCAAGCACCTGATTGTCTTCTTGGCATGTATGTTTTTACACCGAAAATGGGTTCACTGTGAACTGAGGATATTGTATAGGTACGTATGCCAAAATTCTCCGGCCGGATATGCACCACACTTGGGTTTTGCGATATAGTTGGGCTAAAAAAGTAGTAGAGCAACATATAAGCTCAGATAATGGAGAAATTTTCTTTTTCGGGCACTGTCAATGTAACCTGATTGCAATCTTTGGCATGGTTTTTTTAACACAAAATGGGTTCACTTCCAAAATGAGTATGCTGCATAGCATCCCCAGTTTCTATCACTGTTAGTGAAGCTTACTTCACAAACCTGATGGTCTTCTTAAGCTATTTTATGGTCCCATTTTCACTAACTGTTAGTGAAGTTCATTTCAAGCACCTGATTGTCTTCTTGGCATGTATGTTTTTATACCAAAAATGGGTTCACTGTGAACTGAGGATATTGTATAGGTACGTATGCCAAAATTCTCCGGCCGGATATGCACCACACTTGGGTTTTGCGATATAGTTGGGCTAAAAAAGTAGTAGAGCAACATATAAGCTCAGATAATGGAGAAATTTTCATTTTCGGATACTGTCAATGTAACCTGATTGCAATCTTTGGCATGGTTTTTTTAACACAAAATGGGTTCACTTCCAAAATGAGTATGCTGCATAGCATCCCCAGTTTCTATCACTATTAGTGAAGCTTACTTCACAAACCTGATGGTCTTCTTAAGCTATTTTATGGTCCCATTTTCACTAACTGTTAGTGAAGCTGATTTCAAGCACCTGATTGTCTTCTTGGCATGTATGTTTTTATACCAAAAATGGGTTCACTGTGAACTGAGGATATTGTATAGGTACGTATGCCAAAATTCTCCGGCCGGATATGCACCACACTTGGGTTTTGTGATATAGTTGGGCTGAAAAAGTAGTAGAGCAACATATAAGCTCAGATAATGGAGAAATTTTCATTTTCAGATACTGTCAATGTAACCTGATTGTTTAACACAAAATGGGTTCACTTCCAAACTAAGTATGCTGCATAGCATCCTCAGTTCTTCTTTTGTTGATAGTGAAGCTTATTTTCATGCATCTGATTGTGATCTTGGCATGTTTTTTTGACCAAAACGGGTTTACTGTGAACTGAGGATGCTATAGGTACGTATGCCAAAATCCTCCGGATACGCACAACAATTGGGTTTTAGATTTAGTTGGGCACAGTGAATTAGTAGAGCAACATATAAGCTCAGTTAATGGAAATTTTCATTTTCAGATACTGTTAATGAAGCTGATTGCCATCTTTGGCATGATTTTTTAACACAAAATGGGTTCACTTCCAAACTAAGTATGCTGCTAGCATCCTCATTTTCTTTCACTGTTAATGAAGCGTATTTCATTAAGATCCAGGATGGCAAATTTTGACTGGGCTATGATTGGATTGTTTAGTGGATGTTGTCTATGTTCTTAATTGGGCTGTGATTAGAAAGAGTGGGCTCGAGTGGAGAACTGGAAACCCATATAGAGACATCTTGTTCATAATAATTTATTATTGTTGTTGTTCTTGTCGCTCTTAAGGTGGTTGCTGATGTCTCTTTCTGTTCGTGTGCTGAAGGGAAATAAGGGATGAGAGAGAGATGAGGAAAATGCCGCTATGGTAGCCTGGTGTATCCAAAGTCTCTACCTTTCTTCTTTCTATTTCCATTTCTGGCTTCTATATATATTTGGTTTCCTTCCACGATGACAGTTTCCTAAAAATACACTTGATATGAGCCCTATCTTATTTTTCTTTTTTTTCTTATATTTGGTTTCCGTCCACGATGACAGTTTCATGGATTGTCTGAACAATCCATGAAGGACATGCTTAGATACTGAATTTTCATTTGTTTTATTGTTTTAGATAGTGGATATTCCCAATCAGAGGAGAATATAAAGGTTTCAAGTTAGATACTGAATTTTCATTTGTTTTGTTATTTTAGATATATTTAAAAACAAAATTAAGTACGGAATTTTTAGCATTGCAATGTAATTATTTTACCTCTGTATATATCATTAACAATTCCATTTGCAGTTGGCACTTTGATCTTATAATTCGAGACACAGGTAGTTCTTTTTGCAAGTTCAAAAAATATGTATATTCTGTATTGTGATCTACTGTTCAATTAAACTATTGTTTTTTATTCACAGAGCAGTCGTCAAGATGAAGGAAATGCAGATGATCAGAGCTGAAGCTACTCGAGGGGTATGAATCTGCGGTCCTCCTTGCTGTTCTTATGTCCTCCTTGCTGTATGGTTGTTGTTCTTATGTCCTCCTCCTTGCTGTTGTTATGTCAGACTGGTTTTTTTTTGAGAGTTATGTCATACTTTGAATTTGGGATATTTTGGATATTTGTCAGACTGGTTTGTTTGGATATTTTGGATGTTAGTCTCTATATTAATTTGTTAATTATGACACTGTTAATTAATCAATAAATTTGGACGTTGATATGACACGTGTGAAACTTGATTATCTTTAATTATTCTTGTGTTTGGTTGTGGTTTGCGCAGTAGTATGCAACGAAATTGATTGAATCAGTTGTGAGAATTAGTTTACAGGTTTTGTAAATGAAACTGTGAATTGAAATCGAATGGAAAAGCGGAGTATCGAAAATAAACGGGCATAGCCAGAACGGCGTTTTAAAAAACGGCGGTGTATATAATTTAATTGTTGGAGTGTGTGATACACCGGCGTTTCAACGCACGCCGGTGAAAGTTTTCAGCTGTAACGGCACAGGCGTACACCGGCGTTTTATATACGCCGGCGTATATAACTACACCGGCGTTTTTTGGTCGCGCCGGTGTTCGTAAACATGGAAAAGCAGGCGCTCATAAACGCACATACACCGGCGTTTCTTGACCACCGGTATACTTTCGATCTACACCGGCGTTTTTATTTCCGCCGGTGAATGTATAAATACCGGCGGTTTACGACCGCCGGTGTATGTATATAGGTGCACAAGAACGGCACCCAGAAACCGATATACACCGGCGTTTGATGACCGCCGGTGTAGTCCTATCATTTACCGGCGTCCACCAAAAATGCCGGTGTAGACCCCTTCGTTTCAGCGATGCTCGCTTCGGCGGCAGTTGGACCGGCGTTATTGTAAACGCCGGTGAAAGTTTCCCCGGCGTAAAAAAACGCCGGTATAGACCGAAAAAAGCGCCGGGAAAGCTGCTTTCTTTTGTAGTGTTGATCTGGAATTTTCTACACATCTGTAGTAAAATACCCATAACTTGTAACTCATAAATCGAAACTGAGATCTATCAGAAAATCTTGAAAGTAGACAGAATTCTCTATAATTCATATTCACAAATAATTTTTATATATTGACCTTAATAGGGTCTAAAATACTGAACAAAACGAGGTACAACCAGAACTGAAATCTTCTTCATGCATAAAACTAACACAGATCATATGAAACTCATCCAAATCATATCGAACGTGAAATATGGTGTACTAGATGTCTAAGCATATGGTATAGGGTATTTGACAAGTCTATAACGAGTTATACTATGACTAACACCATCAAGCATACGACATCATACGAATAATATGCATGCACACATCAAGAAGTGAATATCTCTAAGTTATTTCATGTCGTGTGTGTAATGTGACAACTACGCGCGGGTCAACACAATAGAGACAAGATATAATAGGGGTTTTGCACAAGAATTGTCTCTAGAACACAACTACACTACAGGCGGTTTGTAGTACTTGCATTTGCAACAGAAATTAATACAAGTTACTTGCCTTATAGTCGACGACGAGAACGGAGCAAGAACAAGAATAATGGGGATAGATATGCGGGGCACGAACTCAACGAACGAACGACGAACCCAAACACTACCCACGAACAACGAACTACGATCCCGCGAACCAATAATGAACACACACGATCACACGAATACAATACTCACCAACCACGAACACAACTCTCGGATCAACACACGCGCACAAGAGAGGGGGAGCCGGGGTGTGCACGCATCGCGGGAACGGGCGACGGCCAGCAAGCAAATGCCGACGACGGAAAAAAAAGAAACGGCAGGGGAGAGTCGCAGCGCTGCTGTTGCTCTTTACCGTCAGAGAGAATCACGCACAGGGGGGTGCGCCGGCTGCTGAAGCATCACAAGGAGGGAACCAGGGCATCGAGGCAAGGAACACAGGGGGGTCGGCAGCGCTGTAGAAGGGATTCGGGGTCTAGGGCTAGGAGGTCGGGCTCCGCTACTCTAGCTGTCGACGCAGCGGGAGGAGAAGGGAAGAGGAGGGCACCGGAGGTAGAGGGAGAGGATCGGGAGGAAGGAAGGGGAGAGGGTTGACAGCGGCTAGGTGAGAAGATGATGAACAGGGGAATATATATGGTTATATATATAGGGTAGAGTAGATATTAGGGTTTAGGTGAGTGACGGCTGAGAGGTAAACGGGTACGGGTTGAATATTGGGTATTTAACGGGTAGGATATATATAGGATATCGAATAAGAAATAGGGTTTTGGATTAATGGGTTGCGATAGAAATTGGGGTGATCCAATCAATATAAAATAGGACATGAATCAAATTATAAAATATGGCTCAAAATAAAAGCTGAAACAATCAGAGACGAAACAATAGGAGACAATAGAATCAAGAACTCAAATAAAAAGACGACAAAACAAATAAATGAATATATATCGAAAATAAAGATCCAATATACAGTCCAAAAAGAGATGGAGTAATACAAGATGAATAAATACCCAAAAAGAAAAAAAATACATCCAAAAATACATAAAATGGGAAACAAGGGTTACAAATCCTACCCACCTAACAAGAAGAATTTCGTCCTCAGAATTCAACAAGAGATACATAAAGTAACCCCGAAAAGAAAAGAAAAAACAAAACAAAAAGTTACTCAAACAGATGAGGAAACTTCTGTTGAATCTCCTCCTCCAGTTCTCAGGTCGACTCACCCGGTGAGTGAGGATTCCAAGAAACACGAACCAGCTTGATGACTTTGTTCTTAAGCACTTTCTCCCACCGATCCAAAATAGCAACTGTCAGAATCTCATAAGTTAAATTCGGCCGAATGGTCAACTCAGAATAGTTGATCGCGTGGCTCTCATCTCGGATATATCTCCTGAGTTGTGAGACATGGAAAACATCGTGCACTCCTGATAAAACTGGCGGCAATGCAAGACGATAGGCCACCTTGCCTACTCGTTCCACAATATCAAACGGTCCAATAAACCTAGGGCTGAGCTTGCCCCCATCACCAAATCGAATGACACCTCGCCAAGGCGATACCTTTAGGAAAACATGGTCACCAACCTCAAACTCCAAAGCTCTCCGATGGACATCGGCCCATCGCCTCTGCCTATCCTGAGCTGCCTGCAAGTGCTTCCTGATCTGAGTCACTGCATCAACTGTCCTGGTGATCAACTCTGGACCCAACAACTTTCTCTCACCAATGTCATCCCAGCACACTAGTGATCTGCACTTTCGCCCATAAAGTGCCTCAAACGGTGCAGCTTTAAGACTGGCCTAAAAGCTATTATTGTACGAGAACTCTACGAGATGCAAATGGTCCTCCCATGATCCACCGAACTGTAGCATACAGGACCTCAACATGTCCTCAAGATTTTGGATGGTCCTCTCTGACTGTCCATCAGTCTAGGGATGAAAAGTTGTACAGTACTTTAATTTACTCTCCAAACTACTCTGAAGACTCTCCCGAACTGAGATCTGAATCTCGTATCCTTGTCGGATACAATACTGACTGGAACCCCATGAAGTCTAACGATCTTTTGCATATACTTCTCAGCTAGGCTCTCAGTAGACTGTCCGACACGGAAGGGAATGAAGTGAGCACTCTTCGTCAGTCAGTCGACAATCACCCAAATGGCATTATGACCTTTAGGACTCCTCGGCAAAGCAGTCACAAAATCTGTAGTGATGTGTTCCCACTTCCACTCTGGAACGAGAAGCGGTTGAAGAATTTTAGTTGTCCTCTGATGCTCTGCCTTAACCTGCTGGCAGATCAAACACTGAGACACAAACCGAGCCACGGCCCTCTTCATACCATGCCACCAGAAATGAAGCTTCAAATCCCGATACATCTTAGTACCTCCAGGATGAATAGAATACGATGATTGGTGGTCCTCCTCAAGCAACCTCTGACGAACTTCACCCTTCGGAACACACAACCTGGACCCAAAACGAAGTGATCCATCAGCATGAATAACCATATCCGTTCTGGAACCAGCCTCAACTTCTGCTCTGAAACCCTACAACTGCACATCACCAGCCTGTGCCTCTTTGATCTGATCAACAAGAGATGACTAAAGCTAGAGCACCAAACAACTCTGATCAGAACTCGGCAACAACACATCTAACTCCAACCTCCGTATATGCTCAACCAAATCACTCTACTGAGTCAGGAACATAGCTGTCGGTCTCATGCTCAAAGCATCTGGCACCAAATTTACTCTACCAGGATGGTATTGCAAACTGATATCGTATTCGGCCATAAGTTACAACCAATACCTTTGCCTCATGTTAAACTCCTTCTGAGTGAAGACGTACTTGAGACTTTTGTGGTCAGTAAAGATCTCCACTCGGTCCCCATGCAAATAGTGTCTCCACAGCTACAAAGTAAAGATCACTGCCGCTAACTCCAAGTCATGAGTCGGGTAGTTCTTCTTATGCGGCCCAAACTGCCTCGATGCTTAAGTAACGACTCGGCCCTACTAGATCAGAACTGCTCCAAGACCCTTGCCAGAAGCATCACAGTGAACTACAAATCTGCCTGAACCATCAGGAATAGTCAACACCAGCGTTGACGTCAACCTGCTCTTCAACTCAGCAAAAGCCTCACTTCAAGCCTCAGACCAATAGAACTTCTGATCCTTCCCTGACAGCTTAGTCAATGATCCTTCCATCTTCGAAAAATCTTGGACGAATTTTCGATAATAGCCAGCTAGACCAAGGAAACTCCTTAACTCTGAAACTAACTTGGAAACTAGCATATCCTTCACGGCCTCCACCTTGGAAGGATCCATAGAAATACCATAATGTGCCCCAAGAAAGTAACCTTGTTAAGCCAAAACTCACACTTGCTGAGTTTTCCATAGCTTATTCTCTCTCAATGTCTGCAGAACCAACCTAAGATGCTCAGCATGATCCTTCCGATTCCGAGAATACACCAGAATGTCATTAATGAACACCACAAATCTATCCAGGAGCTGGGAAAAGACCCTGTTCATGAGACTCATAAATACAGCTGGTGCATTCGTGACCCCGAACGGCATCACAAGATACTCATAGTGCCCATATCTGGTCCTGAACGTAGTCTTCTGTACATCAGTCACCTTCACTTTGACCTGATGATACCCGGAACGAAGATCCAACTTTGAGAAAATAGCAGCTCTGCTCAACTGATCAAATAAGTTATCGATCCTGGGCAGCGGATACCAGTTCTTCACATTAACACTGTTCAGTTCCCAATAATCAATGCACAGTCGACGACTACCATCCTTCTTGTTGACAAAAAGAACTGGAGCACCCCACAGCGAGACACTGTCTGATGAACCCCAAATCAAGCAACTCTTGAATCTGCACCTTGAGCTCTGCTAACTCAACCGGTGCCATCCTGTAGGGACTCTTTGATATCGGCATCGTACCAGGATGAACTTTAATACCGAACTCTACATCCCTATCAGGGGTAAGCTAGGCAACTTCTCTGGAAAAACATCTAGGAAATCCTGCACTACTAGAGGCGCAGCCTCACAACCTGAATGCAATTCCATCGCACAAACCTCCTGATCAACTGCAGTCTCAGCTCGGCCAAGGAACATCTCCCCGGTATGGAATTCAAACTCTATGTGACCTGGGATTCAGAATACAACTTTCTTAGCACGAAAATCAATAATGGTGTGGGATTCACCCAACCAATCCATACCAAGAATAACGTCGAATCCTAAATTCCCAATTACAATCAAGTCAGCCTTGAAATCTGTGCTGCCAATAACTACGGGACACTGCCTGCACTTTTGGGAACAAATGACAACACCGCCACCTGTCACAATGTTCCAAGCTTCTAACATGATGCTGCAGTCCATCCGATGGCAAGCCACAAACCGAGAAGAGATGAAGGAATGGGTTGCCCCGAAATTAAAGAGAACAAGAGCAGAAAAAGAGTAAACAAGGACAACACCTAAGATAGAATCAAAAGCAAGAGGAGAGGAATTGATGATCAAGGTGAGGAAAACACAATGCAGAAAGATAATATGAAAGAATAATGCAAGACAAATGAAAGAAGCAAAAGAAAAATAACAAAATAACAAAATGCAAAAATATACCGCAACAACACCCTCTGCTATCTTAGCATTAGCAGCATTCAGGTTGAAAGCCTGACCTCTCCTGGGGACAGCGGTCCTCTGATCGACAATCTGGAGCTGAAGAGGAAGCAATGGCCTGACTGGACCACAAGTTGGGGCTACCTGCTGAACTGGACCTCCGGCTGGAAGAGTCATCCACTGCTGCGAGAATCTAGCACTGAATGGTCAGTAGCGCCACATCTGAAGCATCGGCGGTTGGCATGCCAACAGTTCCTGTGATCATGCCCAGTCAATTGGCAGAAGTCACAGAAACTAGCTCCCCAAGAACCAGCAGAAGAGTAGGGAGCTTCCCTGACAGGATGGACGGGAACAGGCTTCTGAATCGGCCCACCAGAAGGCCTAACAACAACAGAGTGCGAAAAAATTGGCTGGGGAGGAACCAACCCACCACGAGCCTACTCCTGAGCTCGAGCTGCCTCGAGAGCCTCAGCATAAGTACGCAAGCGAAGGGAGACGAGCTGCTCCCGAATCTCTAGCTCAAGTCCCAGTGTGAACCTACGAGCCCTATTTGCTTCGTTTGCCACAAGAACGGCAGCGAAGTGGCTAAGTCTGGTAAATTCCGCTGCATACTCATCCACAGACCTGGAGCCCTGTTTTTAAGAAAATCTCATGTTACAACATTGCATGGACAATACGTAACAAAAATTCCAATAATAGAACAACAAACAACCTGTTTCAGGGCCAGGAACTGTTGCTCCATTTCAACTCGCGTGCTGCTAGGGAATAACTTCTCCAAGAAGCTCCTAGTGAACATGGCCCAAGTAATCGATTGTTCGAGTCTTTCGGACTCGGACCTCCACCAAATGTGAGCAAGGTCCACCAGCTGGATGGCTACCACATCCACTATATCAGCATCGGTAACTCACGCTGCCAAAAGAAACTGCTCAGTCCGGATCAACCACTGTTTTGCCTCTAAAGGCGTCTCAGTGCCGGAGAATCTGTCAGGATGCAGCCTCATGAAATCTGTGACTGTACCCGAACGAGGAGGGAAAGCTACCTGCATAGGCACAGCGGGAGGTGGAACCTGGGCAACTTCCAAAACAGCCATCACCAGGTCACAGTGGTTTTGCTGCATATTGATCAACCATTCCAACGCGTTGGTAACGGCCTCAAGCCCGGGCTGATCTTCCTGAAGACGAGAAGTAGAACCTCTGCGAGCCATGGTCTGCACAAGATCAAAAAAAATTAGCATCCAGATCAAAGTTGATTATAATTCATTCATGTATGTATGGTTTGTGTACTATTGAGCCAATCCCAGATCGAGCCATGCTTGACTAATATATCATTCAAACTAATACATTAGCCAAACCTGGGCATTGATACCACTAAAAACCTTGTTACACCCCGCTTCCCAAAAAGAAAATACGGAATACGGATACGTGACTAGGTCCAGTGAATGATTTTCATCATCCATAAGCTGTCAGGATCTTTACAATATTTCACAGGAATATCAGAGTAGGAAGCAAGTCAACCACGCATGCATATATGAATCAATATACCAACAGAATTTACTTGAAAAAAAGCTTAATAAATTTCAAATAAACCAGATCTGAACAAGTCATAATCCTGGGTCACATTGCCCAATACAAAATAATCCAAGTAGCTAATACATTTATTCAAAAATAGCAGAAAAGTAAATAATAAAAAATCCAGCATCTAGAATCTAAAATCACCTACTCCATCTGGCAGTTGATCAACATAATCTGCAATTTAACAAATTGCAGGAAGAGAGAAAAAGAAAACAAACGGCCGTCAATGCAAGTTACGGGCCGCTTGGAGTGCAGGCACAAGTACAGGAAAAATAAACAGATATAAAATAACAGCAGAAACCAACATAGCATGGAGTAGATATAACAGAGCAAAGCAGGATGTCTAACATGAATCAGAAAATAGAATCAAGTAACATGGTGTGCTAACAGGTATATGTAATATGCAACAGTTGTCAAGTGTCATATGTTATGCAGACAGATATACAGATAACAGATGTCAAGTATCATGCAGACAGGTAAACAGATATCAGATGTCAGGTTATTATAGGTCTTGTATTTATTTCTATCTATGTAGCACTTCATGCGTCCCAAGTTTTTATCACATGGTTGCTACATTCAAACAAGTTACGTTTAGATTTTGTAGTGTACTGTATAGGGTCATATACTCAGGTATCAGACAGACAGATATTAGATGCAGATCCAGACAGACAGATAGAACCTACGAGTTCTCTTCTGAGTACACCTTCCTATAGGGAAGTGTGCAGTCAGGTAAGCAGATAACAGAACCGTGTATCATGTAGTCATGAACACGTAACAGATAACACATAATCATGTGGAAAACACGGGCCCCCTTTCAAGTACACATCTCTATATTATCCACTACTAAATATTTTTCTTAACCCCGACTTGATTATTTTGTTATAATTATCAGGCAGGCATGTATGTGTCACAAAACAGAGCAAGAATATAATGGTATAAACAGGTAACAGGTTCAGATTGAAAGATAAACATGTATGGATGAAAGACAACTCATAAAAGGATAAAATAACGAAAATTATAGTTCAGGAAAGCAAGACAGTATTGCACTAAATTTGGAATTTCCATTGCTACAAATGTGCAAATATGGATCCGTCAGAAAATCTAGAAAATAGACACTCGGCCGAATCCAACAAATATATATAAGTCATGGTATTTCACAAAAATATGACTCAAAACATATTTGTATCTAGAAAACATGTTAAGCCAGAAATCAGAAGTTTGTATTTATAAACATGAAAACGGCATAAAAACTTACTGATTAAATCCACAAAAAATCTGGGGTATTCCCTAGTATGTTTAGTATCAGAAAATAAAGTTTCATAATTTTCCAACATAGATAGTATACTCAATTAAAATCAGAAAGCAGCAAGATACAGCAGTTTTGAAAATCTGAAATCATAAACACAGCAGTACTAAAATAGCAATATTTTAAAAAATATAAATCGAAATCCAGATCAGTCAAAACGGTGATAAAATAGATACAGTAGGATACAATTCATATTCACAAAGTTTTTATAGACAGCAATAGAATCATATCGAAATTATATTTCTTTACTGAACAGTATGAAAATTCTGCAAGTAAAGTAGTTATTTGCAAGCATAGAATAGTTTATAAAAGTTATCAATTAAATTCAAAAAAATTAGGGGTTAATCCCAATCAAGTCTAGTTATAATCAGCAAAATATTGGATCAAAATATTATCTTTAGCATCAGTATAAAAATAATTTACTATACAAAATTCGTATAGAACTAGATCTGGAATTTTCTACACATCTGTAGTAAAATAGCCATAACTTGCAACTCATAAAACGAAACTGAGATCTGTCAGAAAATCCTGAAAGTAGACAAAATTCTCTATAATTCATATTCACAAATAATTTTCATAAAATGACCTTAATAGGGTCTAAAATACTGAACAAAATGGGATACAACCAAAACTGAAATCTTCTTCATGCATAAAACCAACATAGATCATATGAAACTCATCCAAATCATAACGAATGTGAAATATGGTGTAACAAATGTCCAAGCACATGGTATAGGGTATTTAACAAGTCTACAACGAGTTATACTCTGACTAACACCATCAAGCATACGACATCATACGAACAATATGCATGTACACATCAAGAAGTGAATATCTCTAAGTTATTTCATGACGTGTGTGTAATGTGACAACTACGGATAGGTCAACACAATAGAGACAAGATATAACAGGAGTTTTGCATAAAAATTGTTTCTAGAACACAACTACACTACAGGCTATTTTTAGTACTTGTATTTACAGCAGAAATTAATACAAGTTACTTGCCTTATAGTCGACAACGAGAACGGAGCAAGAACAAGAATAACGGGGATAGATACGCAGGGCATGAACTCAACAAACGAACAACGAACCCAAACACGACTCACGAACAACGAACTATGAGCCCGCGAACCAATAACGAATACACGCGATCACACGAATACAATACTCACGAACCACGAACACAATTCTTGGATCAACACACGTGCAAAAGAGAGAGGGAGCCGGGGTGTGCACGCGTCAGGGGAACGGGTAACGGCCAGCAAGTGAATGCCGACAATGGGAGAAAAAAAGAAACGGTGGGGGAGAGTGGCAGTGCTGCTGTTGCTCTCTGCCGTCGGAGAGAACCATGCGTAGGGGGGTGCGCCGGCTGCTGAAGTATTACGAGAAGGGAACTAGGGCATCTGGGTAGGGAACACAGGGGGGTCAGCGGCGCTACAGTGGGGATTCGGGGTCTGGGGCTAGGAGGTCGGGCTTTGCTGCTATGGCTGTCGACGCAGCGGGAGGAGAAAGGAAAGAGGAGGGCACCGGAGGTAGAGCGAGAGGACCAGGAGGAAGGAAAGGGAGAGGGTTGACAGCGGCTAGGTGAGAAGATGATGAACAGGGGAATATATATGGTTATATATATAGGGTAGAGTAGATATTAGGGTTTAGGTGAGTGACGGCTGAGGGGTAAACGGGTACGGATTGAATATTGGGTATTTAACGGGTAGGATAGAAATATGGTATCCAATAAGAAATAGGGTTTAGGATTAATGGGTTGCGATAGAAATTGGGGTGATCCAATCAATATAGAATAGGACATGGATCAAATTATAAAATAGGGCTCAAAATAAAATCTCGAACAATCTGAGATGAAACAATAGGAGTCAATAGAATCAAGAACTCAAATAAAAAGACGACAAAAAAATAAATGAATATATATTGAAAATGAAGATTCAATATGTAGTCCAAAAAGAGATGGAGAAATACAAGATGAATAAATACCCAAAAGGAAAAAAATACAACCAAAAATATAGAAAATGGAAAACATGGGTTACATTTAGCCATATCACGAGCCCCCCACTCCTGAAGACTGAGTTTAACAGCCTTTGGGGAGTTATTTTCTTGTTTAATGGCATAAGAGATTTTATCGGCATTCTTAGGAGCTTCAGAATCGCTAGCATGGCTTAACAACGTTTAATTGAGTCTGCCTTGTATTCAGATGTGTTTGTGGGATCTTTGGATTTTTTACTGATTTTTTTTCTATTTTTTTATTATTTTTCGAATTATTTATTCAGTTTTGCGAAGTAACAATCAATTTTCAAAAAGTATCAATCAATCATTCTAATTAATAATTATTTTTCCAGGAGCTCAAAAATATTTTTCCGAATTTATAATTATTTTTTAGAATTTTAAATTCAATTTTTAGAATTTTAATTATTTTATGCAATTTTTAAATAATTATTTCGATTTAATAATAAAAATAAAGAATTAATCTATTAATTACCGACGTAGTGCAATCTGGAGCATCGATCACGTCAACGGCGGAATTCTCTGGACGATCAGACGGTTGATTTGGAGTTTACTAACGTGGCTTAATCTGGAAGCTTCAATCGTGAGCGCACATTGGGTGGGGGGCGTTTTCCCTATTTTCACGCTCGGTCGTTCGGACGTTCGGACTTTGGATCAAGGCTACGTGGCGTAATCAGAGCCGATGATCAAGATCAAGCACGAATTATGAGGCGATGATTTTCCCCATTTTCACGCTCGGTTGTTCAAACGTTCAGATTTTGGATCTGAGCTACGTGGAGTGATTAGAGCCATTGATTACGATCAAGCGCAAATCATGAGGCTGTGATTTTCCCTATTTTCACGCTCAGTCGGTCGGACGCTCGATTTTGGATCCGAGCTACGTGGCATGATAAGAACCGTTGATTAAGATCAAGCGCGAATCATGATCAATCGTTCGGATGCTTGGATTTTGGATCCGGGGCTATGTAGCTTGATCACAGCCATTGATCAAGATCAAGTGCGAATCATGTGGCGACGATTTTCCCCATTTTCACGCTCGGTCGTTCGAAAGCTCGGATTTTGGATCCAGGCTATGTGGCGTGATCATAGCCGTTGATCAAGATCAAGCACGAATCATGAGGCTGTGATTTCCCCATTTTCATGCTCGGTCGTTTGGACACTCAGATTTTGGATCCGGGATACGTGGCATGATCAGAGCCGTTGATCAAGATCAACCGTGAATCATGAGGCAATGATTTTTCCCATTTTCACCCTCGATCGTTCAGATGCTCGGATTTTGGACCCGGGCTACGTGGGATCAGAGCCGTTGATCAAGATCAAGTGCGAATCATGAGACGGCGATTTTCCCCATTTTCATGCTCGGTCGTTCGGATGCTCGGATTTTAGATCTAGGCAACGTGGTGTGATCAGAGCCGTTGATCAAGATCATGTGAAAATCATGTGGTGATAATTTTCCCATTTTTGTGCCCAGTCATTCGGACGCTCAGATTTTGGATCCGGGCTACGTGGCGTGATCAGAGTCGTTGATCAAGATCAAGCGCAAATCTTGAGGCTATTTGACTAGTCAATGAGTTTTTGGCGCCGCATCCTATTCTCGCCTTTAGGAATTCTATTGTTTAGCATTCTGATGGGCTTTTTAGTGGTATCAGGGGCCCAAAGCTCTCAGAAGCCCAAGCGGTGCCCCGTCTTTCACTATAAGTCTCCACCCCTCCCCTCATTTTCACATTCTCTCTTTTTACTCTTGGTAAAATATTCTTACTGCGGGGTGGCTCAACTGGTGTTCGCGGCCAATCGTTAGTGTTTTCCGATGACCTTTTTCCGATCGTAGCTGTCACATCAAGGTAAATATATATTTTATTTTATATATTTTATGAGATGTCTAGGGTGTCGTCTGGGAGTGAGACCTCCACCTCGGACCATGGGAATAATCGGCTGTTGGTAGTCCCCCCAAGCGTGGACAAGGGGAAGAAGGTTGTTGGGTCGGTGTTCGTCGAGACGATAGTGGAGGAGGTAAGGAGAGCGGGGGAGTCGAGAAGGCTACCGTCCACTTTGACTAACCTCGGGGGAATCAAAGGGTATTCCGATGATCTTCTTGCCAAAGTTGTCTACGAGAGCTCAGCTTCGTACGAGGAGAACAAGTCGAGGGAATGCTCCGAGGTTGATAACATCCCTTTTGTTCTTATGGAGAGGGACTTGCTGCGTATTCGAAGAAGCTTTATGATACCGGCGGAGTTTACCCTCCTTCTTCCCGGTTCGGGGTTTCGAGCATGTTCGGCGACCTCGTCAGACACGTGCGTCTTTCCATTTGATGCGCTCAATGCCTATCTTTGTTTACCCCTACCACCATTCATGACCGAGGTATTGCGGTGGTACGGACTAAGTCCTGTCCAATACATGCCAAACATATGAAGGCACGTCATCGGCTTCATACTTCAGTGCCAAGCAGTGGGGGTTGAGCCTCAGTTCAGCGTCCTCCGAAGTCTTTACCAGATCCATCGCATGAGCAAAATGGAGTGTCGGTACTATTTGTCGTCGCGGCGGGGTATGAGATTGATCGAGAACCCAGACTCCATCATGTTTTGGAAAGAGAAGTATTTCTTAATCCGGGGTAGCGAACCGTGTGATTTTCCTATAAGATGGAGGGAGGATGTGCCGAGGTGGGCGAAGGCCAAGCCCATATTGAATCCGAAGGAAGAAGAGGTCGTATCGAAACTCCTCGGTCGCCCTACCTTGAGTTGGAAGGATATGACCGAGGAGATTCTCTTCGGTGGGGGTCACAGTCCTATCGACCCTAGTATGCTTTAGATATGTCTTTTGGTTTTTTTTTTCTTTTTTAATCTTTTTTTCTTTGTACGCTAACTTTTTTGACATTTTTTCCCGCAAAGGCCCCTGGTATGGACTTCAGGCGATGTTATTCGATCGAGGAGGAGTAGGCGGCAAGGCCACCGATAGCAAGAAGAGGGAGAGAACGATAGCGGGGCTGTCGTCTGCCCGAACTGCGAAGGGCTCAACGGTGACAGCCCCAGTGGTTAACTTGGAGTCCCCATCTTCTGCTCTGTCTGCCCTGTCTGCCACTCCTGTCCCGTCTGCCCCTCCTGCCCCATCCGTTGAAGTATTCACTCTCGGCGTTACACTGGCACTCGAGGCACCACCACTTACTGCTGAGGCGGAGGCGATTCTTACTGAGGAGCACAAGAAGCTCTTCGTCCCTAACTGGCGAGTGATGAAGCATGATGGCTTCTTATGGGACTCTGCTATGAGCATGCAGGAAATTCGTCATCTGCCAATCCCGAAGGACCGAGCAGCGATGAAGGCAGGGTCGGTTGGCGATGATGCCCTTAAGATTGCTAGGGCGACCATGTCGGTGAGTAGCTATTTAGACTCTCATAACATAGGAATTTTTCCTGTGTTTCACTTAGTTTTTCCTTGCTTTTCTGTAGATTATGTGCCACTTTAGCCCCCTTTTGGAGCAGTTTGCCGAGCAGGAGAAGGAGCTCAAGGCGGCGAGTGATAAGGATCGGTCGGAGAGAGCCAAGGCCATGAAGATGTACGAGGCGGAGAGGCGTCTGTCAAAGTCTCAGGCTATTCATATCAGCTTCCTCAAGTCCGCCTTGGCGAAGGCGAACGAGACTTCGAGATGGCAAGGGCGGACAAGGAGAGGGAGAGGGCTGACAAGGAGAGGGAGATAGTTGCAAAGGCTGCCGAAGACGTGATGAAAGAGAAGGATGTGGCCGTGGAAGCGGCTGTAGAGGCAATTAGGAACGAGGCAAAAATGCACATGCGCACAAACATGGAGCAGTCCTATGCCAGGGCCCTCAAACATGTGGAAGCACGTATCCCCGGCTTCGACAGCTCGGGGTACAGTTTGTAGAACCTTCTTGAAGGCAAAGTGGTTGAGGGTGCAGATGGCGTTGGTAGAGGCAAAAAGGAAGAAGAAGAAAGAGAAGGGGAGGAGGATGTTATGGCCGACCCTCAGTCAGCGATTTTGGTAGTACCAGAGGCGATCACGGGGCCAATCACGGAGCAGTCCGCCGAGGTGGCTCCTTGACCTTTATTGTATCTATATTATAAATTTTTTCTTTGAGTGCTTTTGTACTGATGCCTTATAGAGGACTGGCCACCGCTCTTGTATCCACCTTTTGGAAATGAAAAGGGCTTTTTGGGACTCGTAGTGTTTGGCGGTGAGGCTTAAAGTTCTCTTAAAGTTCTCAGTTTGTTAGCACTTGAACATAGAATTAATTTTGTAGCTCCCCATAGACCCAACGCTTAGCCTCGTTAGAGTTAGAACTCAGGACTGTCTTGTAGCTCTATTTGAAGTCCGGGCGTTTTATGTTTATTTCTTTGATTGGCTTCCCCTAGGTAGCGAGGTATCACATCTCCACTCTAAGCTAGGCGTTACCAAGTTGGGGCTTGCTCGGTCTCGGGAGATGCTTTTTAAAGCAGAGCGGGAGTTAGGTCATTTGAGGCTGACCTTGGCTCGCCGAGATATCGAGATGAGGCGTCTTGAAGAGAGAATTCACGAAGTGTCCCTAAAGGTACGAGCCGAGTGCCTCGTTTGAAGATCAGAGTGACGGATGACTCTTTCAAAGAGCAGGTTGTTGAGTTAGAGGCGGAGAATCTTCATCTAAAACAGTTTTCTGAGGGGAGCAACGTTAGAAGCACTTCTTGTCCTCAAGGTAAGTACGCCAAAGGAAGATCGTTCCACGAGTTAGCGCTTCGTTTGCCTCCTATTTTGCAAAATCCTAGCGATGCTCAAAGCGGAGTGGCCAGCTCGTCGAGTGGAGCATCTGTTGGTGCGACAGGTAGGTCTATAGATCCTGATGGTACCACTCGGCTCGTAGGCTTGGACATCTCTTCGGAGGCCACGAGGGAGCAGCACAGCGCTCGTTGTCCCCATGTATCTCTTAATAGAAGTGTACCACTTTCTAGGAGTTAGGGTGAGATTTTGTAGTTTTGTAGGAGTCTTTAGTCCTGAATAGAACTTGTATCTCCATCTTTGGCGGAATAAAATGTTTATAGTATTCGAGCAATGTTTTAGTTGATTGCATCTTTTGATCTTGTAACGAGCCCCTTTCGCCTAATAACACTTGTAATTATTCCGTTCTTGTGGAACAAGCAGCGTTTTTCGACTTAAGAGTTCGTATTTTCTCTAAGTGTTTGCTAACACTTGGGTTTAAGAGAGTTCCAAGAGTTGTGGGAGCAATTTCGAATGATGGGCTACTTCGTACTTTCTCGTTCGCAAGTGGCTAAAGTGGCATCGAACCAAGTGTTGGACTCCGAACTTGTCATTTTAAGAGAGTTTCAAAAGTTGTGGGAGCAATTTCGAATGGTGAGCTACTTTGCACTTACTTGTTCGCAAGTAGCTATAGTGGCATCGAACCAAGTGTTGGACTCCGAACTTGTCATTTTAATAGAGTTTTCAAAAGTTGTGGGAGCAATTTCGAATGGTGAGCTACTTCGCACTTGCTTGTTCGCAAGTAGCTAAAGTGGCATCAAACCAAGTGTTGGACTCCGAAATTTTTGTTTTAAGAGAGTTTTCAACAGTTGTGGGAGCAATTTCGAATGGTGAGCTACTTCGCACTTGCTTATTCGTAAGTTGCTAAAGTGGCATCGAACCAAGTGTTGGACTCTGAACTTGTCGTTTTAAGAGAGTTTTCATACTTAGAGTGTACGCTTCGGGGCGAGACAACCAGAACATTTAGACAATAGGTTTTCTAAGAATTAAACTGCTTTTATTAAAGAGGACTAAGTGGCTACTTCTGAGTTGCAAGTCATTATTACATTTGAAAAAAATGAACTAAATAAGAAGAAAAACAAACTTAGAAATGCGCTAGGATTAGAAATTGCTTGGAGCGGTGTTTAAAAACCCTCTTGGTACTTCAACAATTGTTCCGCACTCCATGTTCTTGGTACTCTCTTGCCCTCCGGGTCTTTAAGTTGGTAAGCGCTAGGGCGAACAACTTTGGAGATCCTATATGGTTATTCCCAATTAGGCGATAGTTTCCCTTTCTTGCTCGGGAAAGAAATTTATAGTTTCTAAGAACCATATCTCCTTCTTTGAGATTAGTGGGGTGGACTCTCTTGTTGTAGGACTACTCAATCCTATGCCCATAGATCTCCTGACGGATGGAGGATATTTCTCGAATTTCATCGCTAAGGTCCAAGCTGCCCCGAAGCTGGTTCGAATTTTGCTCATCATTGAAGGCAATAAAGTGGGGAGAAGGTAGGCTAACTTCCAGTGGGATGAAGGCTTTGGAGCCGTAAGTAAGGTTGAAGGGGGATTCTCCTATGGGGGTCCTCTTAGTAGTGAGGTAGCTCCAGAGTACATTAGTGAGTTGCTCGACCGATAATCCCTTGGTGGATTTGTGCAGTCTCTTTTTTAGGCAGGAAAATTTGCCGATTGGCATTATCAGCTTGACTGTTGGATTGCAGGTGGGATATTGAGGAGAATCGTTGCTGGATACCAAGGTCTGTGCAAAAATTGTGGAAGACTGCCCCCGTAAATTGGGTCCCATTATCCATTACTAAGACTCGAGGTATACCAAATCTGTAGACGGTGTTCCTCCAAAGGAACCGTTGGACTCTGTTCTCAGTGATTGTCGCTAAAGGCTCGGCTTCAATCCATTTGGAGAATTAGTCGATTGCAACGATAAGGAACTTCAGCTGGCACGGTGCTGGAGGGAATGGCCCGAGCAAGTCCATCCCCCACAATGCGAAAAGGGTTAGACTGGATAAGAAGAATAGCTGGGATTGTGGTAAGCGCCGAATTGTTGAGAACTTTTGGCAGGGAGTGCATTGGCGAACGTGCTATTCGGCGTCGCTAAGGAGTGTAGGCCTGAAATAATCATAATTTAAGATTTTGCAGGCGAGGGACCTTGCTCCCAAATGAGCATCGCACATCCTTTATGGGCCTCCTTGGGGGAGAGGCATCTTAAGTAAGCTCCGCCATCCACTTGAGTGTAAGAGCGCTTGTACATGAACCCTTCGATTAGCGTGTATCACTCGGCTCTGGTTCTAATTCTTCTAGCCTCTTTAGGGTCTGGAGGGAAGATTCTGTTTTCGAGAAACTTGAGCAAGGTCTTCATCCAATTATCCCTAAGTGCTAGGGGCAGCGCCTGCATCAGTTCGGGGTCTTCTCCCTCGATGCTGGGTTTCAAGAGGACTTCTGTCAAGATGGTTAGTTCTAGTCCCTATAGGGAAGAGGAGGCCAGCTTTAAGAGGGCATCTGCCTGCGCATTTTCCTCTTGGGGAATTAGTTGGAGTTTTGCATCTTTGAAAGTAGCCAGCAGCTCTTTGACCTTGGCCAAATATTTGACCATGCGATCATCCCTTGCCTCATACTCCCCTGATACCTGGTTCACTACCAGTTGTGAGTCACTGAATATTTTGACGCACTGGACCCCGGCCTTGCGTGCCATACACAGACCGGCTATGAGAGCCTCATATTCGACCTCGTTGTTTGATGCCCGAAAATTAATGCAGAGTGAGTACTGAAGAACGAAGACATCAGGTCCAGTCAGGATGACCCCAGCCCCACTCCCGTCAGCGCATGAGGACCCATCAACATACACGATCTAGAATAGGGGTTCATCTATTGCCTTGCTGGGATCAGGGATAGTGCTCTTTACTATAAATTCTGCCAGGGCTTGTGCCTTGATAGCGGTTCTGGGCTGATAGTTGATATCATATTGGCTCAGGTCTATAGACCACTTCATAAGGCGGCCCGAAGTTTCGGGCTTGTGGAGCAATTGCTTGAGTGGCTGGTTAGTAAGAACGACCACAGAATGAGACTGAAAGTAGGGGCGGAGCTTTCGGGCTGTCATGATTAATGCATAGGCCATCTTTTCTACCTTTGAATAACGGAGTTCGACATCCCTGAGGACCTTACTCACATAGTAGATTGGCTTTTGCATCTTATCTTCTTCTCTTACCATGACGATGCTGAGGGTCTGTTCTGAGGTGGCAAGGTATATGTAGAGGACTTCCCTAGGCTTTGGCTTGCTCAAGAGTGGGGGGTTGACTAGACAGGGTTTGAGTTGATCGAAGGACTCTTGAGGCTATTGCCCGCACTCGATACCTTTCGCCCCTTTAAGGGCCTTGAAGAACGGGAAACATTTTTCTCCTGACTTGGACAGAAAATGCCCTATGGCCGCGAGGCGTCCTGTGAGTCTTTGTACGTTTTTGACACTAGAAGGGGGAGCCATGTTCAGTATGGCCTGAATCCTTTCCGGGTTGGCTTCTATGCCTCTTTGGCTAACCATGAACCCAAGGAATTTGTCGAATGAGTCGCCGAAGGCACACTTGTTTGGGTTTAGTCTCATATTGTGACTCCGCAACACATTGAAGGCCTCTTGAAGGTCGACACATGGTTCAAATTTCTGATGCTTTTTACCAACATGTCGTCCACATAGACCTCCATATTCTGGCCGATCTAGTCTCTAAAGACCTTGTTGACAAGGTGTTGATAAGTTGCACCGGCGTTCTTTAGCCCAAAGGGCATGACTCGGTAGCAGTATAGGCCTTGGTCGGTTACGAACGAAGTCTTTGGAATATCAGGGGGGACATCCTGATCTGGTTATACCCGGAGAAGGCGTCCATGAAACTCAAGAGTTCGTGGCCGAAGGTTGCATCAATCAGAGCATCAATTCTTGGGAGCGGGAACGGATCTTTCGGACAAGCTTTGTTCAGATCCGTGAAATCAATACAAATTCTTCAGCTCCCGTTGGCCTTTTTGACCATCACAACGTTGGACAACCATTCGGGATAGTTGACCTCCTATATGAACCGAGCATTCAAGAGTTTCTCTACTTTGTCTTTGATTTCCTGTTGGCATTCTAGCGCGAACTTACGTTGCTTTTGCTGGACAGGTTTGGCCTCAGGAGCAACCCTAAGGTGATGCATGAGAAGTTCTTCAGAGATTCCAGGCATGTCGGCCGCAGTCCAAGAGAATAGGCCGTGATTTCCCCTTATGCATCGGATAATATCGGTTTTGACTGGAGGGGAAAAGACCTTACTAATTTGGAATGTCTTGGTTGGATCTTCTTCTGAGAAAACTATTTCTTCCAACTCATCGACCGGCTCTAAGATAGCTTGGCAACTCCCTTGAGGAAGCTCGAGGGCTTCAAGAGAGAGGACCGGCCCTCCTACCAAAGTCATGTAACATTTGCGAGCCGTCTCCTGTCTCCCTCTAACTTCTCCCACCCCAGCTATGGTGGGGAATTTCATCTTCCTATGGTTGGCTGAGGGTACGGCCTGAAGAGCAGCTAGGCTGGGTCGACCCAGAATAACATTGTAAGCGGCCTTTAAGTCTACCACCATGAAATCCATCGGTTTGGTTCGAGTGATCAGGGTTTTTCCAGCGGTTACGTCGAGATTTATAACTCTCTCGATCATCACTGACACCTCGGAGAACCTGTGGAGAGTGTAGCCGGCGGGCTTGAGGCGATCCCTAGACAACTTGAGGCCATGGAAGGCTTCTAGAAAAAGGATGTTAACCGAACTGCCATTGTCGACCAAGACTCGGCGTACTTCGAAGTTGGCCATATGGAGGTTTATCACAAGAGCATCACAATGATGCGTTCGGAAGCCTTCCAAATCCTTGTCTGAAAAGGTAATAAGAACCCCAAGGCCCTTAGGGGGGATGATTCTGCACTGAGTTTACCCCTCGGACGAAAGCTTTCTGGGAGGAGTTCGAATCTCCTCCCATTGGGCCTCCATGAATGAGGTGTAGAACAGCTTCAGCTTCGGAGTCTAGGGTCTCAACAGGTCGCTCAGTTCGCTTATTAGCCCTCGGAGAGGCGGAGGTTGATCTACCCTGTCCTTCCTTACTGTAGAGCCCCGTATTTTTGAAATATTATTTTTATATTTGAAAATGAATTTAAATTGATTTTTGGAGATTTAATTAATATTTTCTAAAAAGATTTATCTTGTTACACGTGCAAAACACGTGCAAATACTTTTATGAGAAGTTTGAAAGTTTAGTTTTCTTTATGAAAAATCATTATTTAATATTTGGGATTTATTTACTATTTTTCCAGATTTTTCTGAAATTTATTGGGACTATTTGCAATTTTTGGGAAAAGAATGACCTTTTTGCAAATTTGATATTTTTAGGGGTTAAAGTGCAAAATGCACATTCTGGACGTTTTGAACAATATTGATTGAGATTTAGAATGTATATTTTCTTTTAAACCCTAATTTAAATAAATCTTGATTGAATTTCCAAGGATAGAACTATATATGCAAGTTGTATTTTGGAAGGGTTTATTTTGCAAAAGTGTGGGTAAAACCCTAATTTTCAATCCCGAATATTTAAGGGATTTTTCTCCAGCCGTCATTTCTGAAATACAGAATTTTGTGGAGATTTATTTTGGTGGAGAAAGGAGTTTTTTTGGATCTAGCAAAGGGGAGACTTTTCGTGGACTTTTCTCAATTCAAGGTGAGAGATATAAACATTGTTTTTGTTGTTTGATTCAAGGTGAGAGATATAAAAATTGTTTTTGTTACTGATTTGATTACCTTCTTCCCTTCCAACTATTATAGTATAGTAGGAATTCTCTCTCGAACCCTAGAACCTTTGGGCTAGGAACCCGAGAAAAGCCCTTTCGTCACGATTCAAGGTGAGAGATATAAAAATTGTTTTTGTTGTTTGATTCAAGGTGAGTGATATAAAAATTGTTTTGTTGTTTGATTCATGTGAGTGATATAAAAATTGTTTGTTGTTTGATTCATGTGAGTGACCTTGTTTGTTTGTTCGATTTTGTGAATATTATAATTCGTATTGTTGTTGATCTATGTGTGCAAGTATCATTGATGTATTGATTTGATGTTGTGAACGATATAGGTCTTGTAATGTGGTATGAATCATGTGAATAATTGTGGATGAAATAGTAGATCTTATTTATTAAAATTGTGTTGATAAAGGTATGTTAAGATTTGAGTATGAACATCTGGACATTGAATTTATAAATCAGATTTTGATTTAGATTTGTGAAAGAAAGTTAGATCTTGTAAAACCCTAATGAAAGAATTTGTGATTTAGAACATGAGAACTTGAATTTCGATATATTTGATGTTTTGAGTAATATAAATATATATATGATGAGGATTTTTTGAGATTTATCATTTCTCCTGAATACGAACTATTTTCATAATCATTGAATCATTAGAAAACTCCAGACTTGATTTTGTAATCAGACCTAAACTTTGAAATCTGTAGGCCGACAGTTGACTGGCCTACTGTGCAGTCGACTGGTACGAGCCTGACACTGTATTTTTAGAATCTTTCAAATAGTCGTTCTGGACAGTCGACCTAGCTCATAGGTAGTCGACTGGTTTGCTGAGGAAATTATTTTTGTAAAAAATTATTAGTCCTTCTGGGCAGTCGACCTATGATTCCTTTAAGTCGACTTGTATACTTAGAATAATTTTGAGAAGATTATTGGAATTTACCTCGGGTGAGTCGACTGATTCCTTTTCTTAAGTCGACTTATATGACTTAGTTTATTTTTGTAAAATTTTGGAAATTGTCCTCTGGACAGTCGACTTACTATAGTATAAGTCGACTGGTACTGAAGGATCTTTGTAAACTTTAGTGCTATTTCGAATGATTGGTTTTTCAGATAATTTAGTCTATGCTTGACATTCAGTTCAGTATTTGATTAAGCATTTGACTTTGAGATATTCAGTTAAGTATTTAATTTGAGACATTCAGTTGAGCCACTTTATTTAGTGGAACTTTGGTTTACATTTTTTTTGAGTTTGAGTCTCTAGAGGTGTGTGACCCTAGTATACCGGTGTTGAGTTACTTTGTTGAGGCCCATTGAGGCATTTCAGTTATTTAGATTTGAATTTAGGCCGGTAGGGTATACCGCTCTAGGAGATTCATTAAGTAATCAATTAACCCAAAATGATAAGGACAGGCACTAGTGGTGATATGATGAACGGGAACATGAGTCAAGAACCTCAGTATGGCTTTCGGTGTGGGATTTAATCTCCGGAATTATCACAGTAGATTATTAGTGGTGTGGGATATGTCTCCGTAATTATCACAGTCTTGTGGTGTGGGACAATCTCCGGAATTATCACGGTAACTACTTGTGGTGTGGGATTGATCTCCGGAATTATCGGAGTCGAGGTGAAGCACATGTGGTATTCGTGTGGTGACGTGTCAATGTTTCGGTGTGGGATGATCTCCGGAATTATTCAAGTAAAATATCTTGGGTGTGGGATCCATCTCCAGAATTATCGGGCATGAGATACTATCCATAGTTTATCTTTATCTCGTAGTAGTCATCGTGTTAGGATTAGTTCATAACGCGGGGATTGAACCCTATGAAGTGAAGACGTTAAGGGCTTGCACCGAACCTATGTAGTATGGGATGCATAGACTTCGACAAGTACGCATTAGAGAGTCTGCATCTAGAATATGTGTTTCTAGGCTTGGTTTTATGCACGTGGTTTTCTTGTTTTCTACACCTGACACTTAGCTTAGTACCACTTAATGTTTTATGTTACTGTCATTTCGTACCTTCCATATTCTTATTTAGTACTTGTTGTTTAAGAATTTATGTGGTATGATCTTTTATGTTGTTTGTTTGTTTTTATATCTCTCACACCATTTATGGCTGACCCCTTTAGTTTGGGGGTTAGGGATCATCTCTAGCCTCACATGTTGCAGGTTATTGCTTAGAGTTGGAGATGGAATGCTTGAGTGGTTTTGAGATATAATTGACTCATAAGAGATTTGTGTGAATTTGTAATAGCAGTTTTAAGATAAATTCGTGTTGTAAATAAAGAAAATATTGAGATGAGTTTGTTTTGAATTCCGCTGTGATTTGTAAAAGTTCGTTGTAATAAAAGTTTGAAAATTTTAGTGATGTTGGTTATGTTTAATATTGTATTGAAGTGGATCGCTGGGAATGTGCCACGTATTTTCTAAGATATCATTTTAGAAATTCGGGGCGCTACACTTACGAACTTGGAGAGTTGCCCCCTCTGAATGAGGGCTTCAATCTTGTCTTTGAGGGCCTGATAGTCATCCGTGTCGTGGCCATGATCCCTATGGAAGCGGCACCATTTGTCCCTGTTCCTTTTCTTGCATTGTGTATTCATCTTCGGAGGTGGTGGGAGCAGTCCTTCTTTCCCGAACTCCATTAGGATGGCCGAGACACTAGCATTAAGCGGGGTAAACTTCTCAAAATGGGGAGGAGGGCAGTGCTGACCACCATTCTCTTTCTGAAGCTTCTTAGCCTCTTCTTCTTCAGTGCCTTTCCGTTTGTTCCTAGACAGGGGCTCTTTCTGATCAAGTGGGAGGAGGGCATCCTCCGCCCTAATATATTTCTCGCTCCTTATTAGGAGTTCCGAGAAGTCTCGAGGCGGCTTTTTGGAGATGCCTTCAAGTCGGTATGGTTGATGTTCTGTCAGAACGCAGCAGAGTCTACCTACTGATCTAGGGAGGTGATAGATTGGGCCTCGGTGGTGAAGCGCTTGGCATAGTTTCTTAATCGCTCGCCCTTCCATTGACTGAGTGCCAGCAAAGATGTGCTTGTATTTTTGGCGCGACGGCTACTCACAAAATGGGTAAGGAAGAGCTTCTCAAACTAATCGAAGGAGAAGATGGAGGTAGGGGTGAGTCGGGAATATCATTCTCTCGCAGGTCCCTTCAGCGTGGCTGGGAAGATTTTGCAAAGGAGCACATCCGAAGCCTGGTGGATCATCATGAGAGTTTTGAAACTCTCGATGTGGTCAACGGGGTCTGACTTCCCATTGTGCGACTCAAAGTGAGGGGTTTTGAAGTTTTCTGGGACCAGGACTTCCATGATGGTTCGGGAGAATGGAGGCCTGCTCAAGCGAAAGTTCCTCGCCCGCTGCTCTTCTTTTTTGTCTAGTCTGCCAAGGCGCCTCTCCATCTCGTGGAGACGGTGATGGACCGATTTTTCCACCTGGTGGGATCTAGCCGACCCTCGGGATTCTCCTTCATGAGGAGCGTGCGACGAGAACTAGGTGTGTGTTGGTGATGATTTGGAACATGGCGAGAGCTAGGTGAGCGGCGATCATGACTAGTGGCGATATTGAGGGCTCGAAGAATGTTGTCCTTGAAATCCTGGAGCTCTACCCGAGTAACAGGTGCCCCTTCGTCTCGGTGGTCCCTAGGTGCTGGCCGATTTATCAGGGTATGCCTCCTCCGGCAACCGAGGGGGGGGGGATTCTCTTCGCCTCCTGGGGGAGTGCAATCTTTTAGGCCCTGGCCTGCAGGGGGAATGTCCTCTAGAAACCCTTTGGCACTCTGGGTGAGGGATTTCCTCGGTGGCTAACCTCTCATTCAAGCGAGTTCGGAGATCTATCCCCTGCTGATGGTCGACGATGACCTGACGAAGGTCTCGTGGCCCTGGGGGACTATGGGAAGGCATGGATTCGGAAGAGGCATTGTGAATCGAGACATGATTATGATGAGGTTGTTACTGGGGACGACTTCGATGAGAGCCTCTCGGGGCAACCCCCCGAGATCCAGGAGGGGCCTGCAGAGGAGGAGGCTGTTGGGAGAGAGGCTGTTCAGGCTGCGGTTGCTGAACTTGCTGGTCGAGTTGAAGAGGAACATCGTGGAGTAGAAAAGGAGGAGGAGGAGGAGGAAGAGGAGTGGCTATGTGGCTGGAGGCCACTTTCTTTCCCTTCTTTGGGGGCATGGCTCGGAAATTAACTTCATCGGTGTAGTCAGGCTAGATTGCTTTTTCGCTTCCCACAGACGGTGCCAATCAGTTGCTGCTAATTTTGGTGTGGGGGCAAACAGATGTATTCGTGGATTCGTTTGGAAATAATAAAGGCAAACATGTTGACTTTTACCGGTGTTTGACTGTTCCTTGCCGCTGCCATTGACCTAAAAAAAGTTCGATATACCGGGATGGATCCCGGCGATGAACCCTCCAACACTCAAGTCAGTAATCAGGAAGATTATGAAAGAGCGTTTATGTAGAAAAATATTGATTACCTCATTATGGTGGGGAGAGAGGGGTATTTATAGTCGCCTTAAGAGACAGTTTAGAGATAATCATTTATCTCTATGTCCCGGTGTTTTTGGATAAGATATATAGAGTTTAAACTCGTTTCATGATAAGAGAGGCAGTTTAAACCGCCTCTTAGAAATAATCATGAATTTGAATTAATCTTTAAGTATCTGGGCTGGTTTGAAATGGGTTGCCACCCACGCCCAATAGGATAGATCCATTTTCGGTTACTGGGTTTTGTAGAGAGACCCAGTTCCCATTTCAGACCCGTTTGTAGGTACAATTACCATTTTACCCTTGAGAGCTTTAAGATTCATGCTCGGTTTGAACAGTCTCGATTTAATCCTAATTTTAGCCATACAAAAATAATTATTTAGGCATTTTGCCTCGAGCCCCCGGGAACTCAGGGCCGGCCCTGGAAAGCATTTCGAGTATATCTTTGAACTAAAACTTATTTGAAGGCATTTGGAGTATATCTTTGAACTAAAACCTACTTGAGCATCATTTAGAAACCTACTTGAATATTGAATGAAGAAAAATGAATGAAGAAAAAGGGATGAAGAAATGGGAGAAAGAAGAAGAGATTGATTATGAAGGAATAAGGATAGAAAGATAATTCAATAATTCTAATTTAACGGATAAGGTTAAATTGACGGAGGAATGTGTAAAATGTACTTTTTCAAATGTTATATGGACATATTGTATTGATGTTAAATGTTGAGGGGGGGGGGGGGATAATTTGGTTTTTTCCCCTTTTTTTAAAGTAAAATGGTGTTTTGTTGCATATGGGTGCTACTTGATACAGGTAAAATTTGAAACAACATGAGCCCAGCACATTAGCGAGAACATGTATACTAGAAGACTATAGACCATCTTCAGGCCCATTAACCCAGCCAGATGTCCAATTAGGGTTTGCTTGCTGCCCAAGAAGAAGAGGATTTCCAATCAATCATTGTTGTCAGTAAAATCACCAAAATCAAGAATTAGTTTCTAATCCTATCCCTTCACCATAATAACCCCAACTGAATATGGGAAAGATATATTTCTGGTCTATCTTCCATAACCAATTCGGAGCCTATAAATACGTGATATGGGTAAATCAAAGCTACAAGCCCATCACGCATCTTAAAGTCTCTCTTGGGCAGAACAATAATTTTACAACAACTTCGGGCCTGTAAGGAGACATGGGCAGCCTCCACACCCATCAACTCAAACAAACCAACAATTAAGGCTAGCTTACAGCCTAAGAAAGAGAGATTTCTAGCTAATTAAAGGTAGAAATCAAATCTTTTATCCTAAAGAAGATTATTAACTGATCTATCCCTTAACCATGAGAATCTACAGTTTAAACTCACAAGCTTCTTTTTTAAGTCTATCTTTTGTAACTAACTCATTGCCTATAAATACTCCCCCACCCCCTCTCCTCAATTAATAGCAGGTAATCAATATTTTGCCACTAAAACTGTAATATCCTTTCCAAGTTACTACTTGAGCTTCGGAGGGTCTTTTGACGGGGCCACCCCCAGTGTTATGACATTGTGCAAGTTTATCGAACGTTTTCAGCCGTCCATATCTTAATTTAGATGTTCTCAATCATTCAGATTCAGATCAATGAGTCTTCAACCATCACAATGAAGATCTGATTGACGGTCTAGATTGTAAGTTTTCTTTCTACAAAAGAACTAATTATAGGATTACTCCCATACCCAAAAAAACAGCAACAGATTGACACTTTCTGTGGAAAACTACAGATCTACCTCTCTGATCAGATCTCGCTAGCAAAAAACAACTTTCAGCCATGGCCCCCAAAGGATGGAAGGTGGTGACCATTATCCATCAAGTTGATGCTCCTCTTCCTCCTCCTCTAGGGCAATATCCATGCCCATCACCGTAGGCCCATAGTCCACCATCGCAACCTCCCTTCAATAAGACTGTGTCTGCCACGCCCCACTTTCCCAAAAGAGAATACGGAATACGGATACGTGACTAAGTTTAGTAAATGATTTTCATCATCCATAAGCTATCAGGATCTTTACAACAAGCACAAGAATGATCAAGAGATAACAAGGAGAAATCAATCATGCATGCATATATGAATCAACATACCAACAGGAATTTACTTGAAACAAAATTAAATAATCTCAAATAAACTAGATCTAAACAAGTTAATAATTCTGGGTCACATTTCCCAATACAAATAATCCAAGTAGCAATACATTGATTCAAAAATAGCAGGAAAGTAAATATAGCAAGAACTCCAGCAGCTAGAATCTTAGATCACCTACTCCATCGGGCAGCTGATCACCATAATCTGCAATTTAATAAATTGCAGGAAGAGGAAAAAGAAAACAAAACACCCATCAATGCAAGTTACGGGTCGCTTGTAGTGCAGGCAACAAGTACTGAAGGAAACAAATAGACAAGAATAGAGTAACAGCGGAAGCAAGTATAGCATGGAAATAATCTAACAACCAAATAGTTAAACTAGCATGGCAAGATGAATGAGTGCAAGTGGCATGTAACAAGTGTCAAGTAAACAACTATCATGCAAACGAGTAACGAGTAACAAGTGTCAAGTATCAAGTACAAGTAGCAAGTAGCAAGTGTCGAGTGTCAAGTGATCATGTTCAAGTCTTGTATCTAATCCTATCTAGGTAGCACTTCATGCATCCCAGGTTTTACCACATGGTTGCTACATTCAAACAGTTTCGTTTTAGATTTCATAGTGGATCATAGAGGGCAGTGTACTCAGGGACAAGATCCAAGTATCAAGTATCAAGCTCCAAGTATCAAGTGTGCAAGTGTCAAGTAGTCACAAGTCAAGCTCCAAATAACCAAATATCAACCTCCAAATAACCAAGTAGGATCTATGAATCCTCTTTTGAGTACACATTTCTGTATTTTCCACTATTAGATCTTTCCCTTTAAACCCCGGCTTAGTTTCTTATTATTATTATTCAAGCAAGCATGGATGTGCACAAACAAGTCAAGAACATGGTAAGATGACAAGGAACAAGTACAAGTCGAACAGAGGACACGAACAGGTGATAAAAGACTCAGAATAGACTAAGACAACGAAAATTCTAGTTCTGGACAGCAAGACACAACTGCACCAAATATGGGATTCCCGTTACCACGGACATGAAAATCTGGATCCGTCAGAAAATCTAGAAAATAGAATTTCGACCGAATCCAGTAAATATATATAAGTCATTTGGTATTTCACAAAAACATGACTCAAAACAGAATTATATCCAGAAAACATGTTCAGCCAAAAATCAGAAGTTTGTACCCATAAACAGGAAAAAAGCATCAAAACTTATTAAATCCAAGAAAAATCTGAGGTATTCCCTAGTATGTCTAGTAACAGAAAATAAAGCTTCATAATTTTCCAACATAGATAGAATATTTAAGTAAAATCAGAAAGAAGCAAGATACAACAGTTTTGTAAATCTGGAATTATAAATACAGCAGTACTAAAACAACAATAGATTACAAAATATAAATCAAAATCCAGATCCGTCAAAAGTGTGAGAAAATAGATATAGAAGGCTACAATTCATATTCACAAAGTTTTTACTAACAGTAAGTAGAATTTGGTTGACATTAAGGCTCTTTACTGAACATCATGAAAATTCCGCAAGTATAGTAGTTGTTTGCAAGCATAGAATAGTTTATAAAAGTCACCAATTAAATCCACAAAAATTAGGGGTTAATCCCAATCAGTTCTAGTTGTACTCAGCAAAATATTGGATCAAAATATTATCTTTAACATCAGTATAAAAATAGATTATCTTCCAGAACTCATATAAAACTGAATCTGGAATTTTCTATACATACCTGTAGTAAAATAGCCATAACTTCAAATCGAAACTAAGATCTGTCAGAAATTCTGGAAAGTAGACAGAATTCTCTATAATTCATATTCACAAATAAATTTCATATACTGACCTTAATAGAGTCTAAAATACTTATAAAAAACAGGGTACAACCAAAAACTGAAATCTTCTTTATGCATAAAATCAACATTAATCACATGAAACTCATCCGAATCATAACAAATGTGAAATATGGTATATTAGATGTTCAAGCAACATGGCATAGGATATTTTACAAGTCTACGCCAAGTTATACTACATCGAACATATCATGCACACAAGATCATACAGCACCTCATAATCACGAACACATGCATGCATACAAGAATTGATTATCTCTAACCCTAAATTCATGTCGTGTGTGTAATGAGACAACTACGGATGGATCAACACATAGAGACAAGATATAACAGGAGTTTGCACAAGAATTTTCTCTAGAACAAACCTACACTACAGGCAATATTTAGTACTTGTATTTACAACAAAAATTAATACAAGTTACTTGCCTTATAGTTGACGATGGAAACGGAGGAGCAAGAACGAGAATAACGGGAACGGATTCCCGGGCACGAACACGATACCAACGAACGGATCTCGAACAAGATGATCACGAACACAATCAAACGGCTAGATCCAAGAGATCAAGATCAAGATGATCAGATCAGATTGGATAGCCAGATCAAGACTGAAGATGATGGAGACGATGATCGCGATCAGATCAGACGGTCCAGATCTCCCTGATGATGAAGAAGATGATGATGATCACGATCGATCGATCGAACGGCTGTGATCAAAGGAAGCTTGATGATCATCATGATCATGACGATCAAGAAGAGATCGAATGGCCAAAATCTAAAGCCATGATCACCAACAGCAATATGAAGGTGCGGCTTTGGATTGGTGGTAGATGGCGACCGGCACAGGGCGGCAAGGCGACGGCGATAGGAGGCCACGATGGGCGGTGTGATAGTCGGAGGTGGAAGTCAACGCGGCACAGGGGCTGGCACTGCAGGGAGAAGACGGGCAAGGGATGGCACTGCTGGCGCTGCAGTTGCCGAGGGAAGGAGCATTGGGGGCACTGAGGTGGCTGCTGGTTGAGGCTGGCCGCTGCTACCGATGACAGGAGGAGGGGAAAGTGCACAGGACACTGGAGTGCTATCTTTCACTGAGGAGTCACGACAGGAGGAGACCACGGCGGTGCGACGGGGTCGCGAGGTGGCTGAGAGACTGGCTGGCATCGCTCGGGAGGAAGCACCAACGGAGGGGTCGGCGACTGGAGCTATGGTTTGGCTGCTGACTACTAAGTCGCGGAGGCACATCACACAGGGACGACGGGGAGAGGTAGCGACGCTATCGCTGCTGGCGTCTGTTGCCGATTGCTATGGTGGGTACAGTTGTCGCTGCAGCCTGGCTGACGTCGGGAGGAGGCAGTGCGCTGCAGTCGTGCAGCGCGACAGAAGGAGGGAGAGAGACGAACGGGAGGGAAGCCGAGGTGGTGGAGGAAGAGGAGACGGAGGGAGTAGGGGTTCGGGAGTTGCAGGAGGGGAGAGGTTGAAGATGGCTGAAGGGGGTAGCTAGGGTTTAGGGGATACTAGGGTAAGTGGGGATAGTCGGGAGAGCACTGGGTAGGAGGCAGTTAGGTATAGGGATGAACAGGAATTGTATGCACAAGGGTATATATAACTGAAGAATTAGGTTCAGAAGCATATTGGGTTTCGGGTATATATATCTATTGGGTATGGGTAGGAGTAAATGTGTATTAGGCTGAGAGGGTTATAGGGTATAACAATAGGATCCAATAGGGTAGATGGATGATCCAATAAAAGATAATAGGGAATCTAATTAGACAAAAATCAAATGGCCATGAACAAAAAATTAATTGGAGCAAAACAAATTAAATCGGAGACAATAAGTTGGGACAGAAAAATTAAATCAAATCAAGGAAATGTTCAAGGCCACAAAATAGGGTCAAAATCAAAGCAGATAGATTGATAATGAGAACGGAGATCAAATACATGGTTCAGCAAAAAAAAAGAGTACAAAATGAATAAATACTTAGAAAAGAAAAATACATCCAAAATATGGAAAATGGAAAACAGGGGTTACAGTTTCGGTGAGCTCCCAACGGTGTCGCTATGAACATCGCTCTGAACCGAACCCTGGGCCACACCAGATTGAGGATTGGGTCTCAGTCCACATAGCCTCCCCCTCTCCGGGGCATCCTGCGCACAGATCTTTCCGACATCATTTAACTCCCAACAGCAAGAGAATACCTCCGTCGGCGCTTAAATGAAAAGATCACCCAAGATTAAGTCTTTCGTGCGAAGTGCCAAGGGAGCAAGAGAAGCCCTTCTCCTAAACAATAGAAGTCTCATCGAATGCCCTCGCCAAGAGAATGAAGATGCGAGAGCAGCCCAACTCTATTCAGTCGGCGAGCTCCTAAAAACAACAGAGAATAGGAGGCACCCATCACCCGGGATGGGTTCCGCGACTTCAAAGATCGAGTTCTCAAAGCCCTCCAAGTTGCCCTCGAACAGAGACCGTCAAACAAGTGATCACCATCCTAGAACTATGCAACAAGAAGAGTCTCGCGAGTCAACTCAATCCGAAGATTCTACACCCTAGAGTGTCTATGTTGATGGCCCTTCCTGCATCGAAGGGAGCAGGGCCGGTGTCATCTTACTCAGAGTAAACAGGTTCACTATCCAGTACTCGCTTTGTTTCAATTTTCGAGCCTCCAACAACTAAGCTAAATATGAGGCGTTGATTGCCGATGTCCTCTTAACTCAGAAAGAGGGGCCCACAAGGTCAATATATTCAGAGAATCCTATTTGGTGGTAAATCATATCTGAGAACAATATGAGGCCAAGGATGATCGAATGATGAAGTACCTAGCTTACGTTAAGAAATTGATGGCTACATTTCGAAAGGCATAAGTCACTAACATCCCCTGCGTGGAGAACAAACAAGTAGATGCTCTCTCTAAGCTAGCATCCTCTTCCTTTGAAGGGATCGAATAAACCGTTCTTATTGAAGTCTTACTCAAGTAGAGCATCGAAGAAGAAGTTTCAGAGCTCATGGTCTTCACTCCTCAGACACCCAAAGACAATTGGATGAAACCCTTTCTTGACAAGGGGATCCTTCCAATAAATCCGAAAGAAGCAAGAAAGGTCCTGACAAGAATAAAAAGGTGCACACTTGTTGAAGGTGTCTTGTACAAGCACTCCTACACTTTGGTAAATAATAAACCTTATTTACGATGTCTCAACCTAAGGAGTGAACAAGAGCCCAGATGAGGAGTTTGAACCTTAGGACTCCTAAAGGATGGCTATCCTCCACTGCGTTCACAGTAGGTCCATGGGGGAGAAGGGGGGACTTAAATTCCTCCCGCAAGGCTTTCGTCTGGGAAGTCAATTTGGTCCACAACTGCCCTCTTTCTCGAGGTCACAGACTGTCTGTCTCATTCTCGGACGAGGATCTCGAAGGTGTTCGGGCTCCTCATTGCGATGCCTTGGTCATTATCCTTGGCCTAGCCAATCACAAGGTCTGCCATATTTTGGTGGATAATGGAAGTTCAGTTAATATCCTGTTTCTTTCTGCCTTCGAGAATTAAAACTCTTCCAAGAGGTTAAAGCATGCGGGCTCACCCTTCACGGCTTCTCGGGTGCCCCGGTTCAGATCAAGGGGATCATCACCGTGGATGTCACTACCAGGAAATCCCTGACCTCCCGAACAGAGGCAATAGATTTCATGGTAGTCAATGTCAAAGCTACTTACAAAGCCATCCTCGATCTTCCCGGCCTTGTTTCCCTCTAGGCAGTGTTCTCGGCCTACCACATGAGGATGAAGTTCCCCACTAAGTATGGGGTCGAGGTCGTCAAGGGCAACCACGAGGCCGCTCGGGCCTACTACACAGCCACAGTGGGGGGCTCAGTCCTCCCTCTGGAGTCAAACTCCCCTCCAATCATAGTTCTATCGGCTCCGAGTCAGTGGATGAGTTGGAGGAGGTCCCCTCCTTTGAAGCAAACCCACCTAAATGGTTCCAAGTGACCAAGTCTTCCCCTCTGGCCTCAAAGAGGACGTCATCGGCTGTGTCCGACAGAACTGAGACCTGTTCGCCTGGACCCCCTTGGATATGCCCGGGATCTCGGAGGACCTCATTATGGATAAGTTGAGCGTCCATCCGGACTCTAAGCCAGTTGTCACGCCCCGCTTTCCAAAAATACGGAATACAAACACGCAACATTGGCCCAGCGAATGATTTTTATCATTCATAAGCTGTTCAGGAATCTTTACAACATCTCACAAAATAATCAGAGTCGGAAGCAAGAGAATCAACCACACATGCATAATTGAATCAATATACCAACAGAATTTACTTAAAACAAAATTTATTAATCTCAAATAAATCAGATCTGAACAAGTCAAAAAAAATCCTTGGTCATACTGCCCAAATACGAAGAATCCAAGTAACATATACATTGTTCAAAATGAGCAACAGGAAATAAATGAAGATAGTAAAAGCTCCAGCCAACTAGAACTTTAGATCACATACTCCATCGGGCAGCTGATCACCAAAATCTGCAATTTGACAAATTGCAGGAAGAAGAAAAAAGAAACAAGATTCCCGTCAATGCAAGTTACGGGCCGCTTGTAATGCAGGTTACAAGTACATGGGATAAATAACAAATTTAAAATAATAACAGAACAAACATAGCATGGTATAAGTGTGTCAACAAAAATGTGATAACTAACATGAATTAGGAGAACAAATCAGATAGCATGGTATACTAACAGATACAGGTAACATGTGTCAAGTGCCAAGTGTCAGATGGTATGCAGACAGATATACAGATGGTAGTATCAGATGATAGTCAGACAGATAACAGATAATCAGATAATAGATATCAGATGAACAGATACAAATAACAGATAACAGATGTCATGTTCTTATAAGTCTTGTGTGATTACTATCTAGATAGCACTTCATGCAGCCCACCTACATGGTTGATACATTCAAACAGTTTCGCTTTAGATTTCATAGTGGAGTCCATAGGGCAGTGTACTCAGGGTTCAGACAGACAGATATCTGATAATCAGATCAGACAGACAGATAGAACTTAGTGGTTCTCTTCTTCTCTACACCTTCTTATAGGAAGTAATGTAGATAGGGTCAGATAACAGAGTTGTGAATCATGTAACCATGAACACGTAACAGATAGGGAACACGGGCCCTCTTCTCAGTACACATTTCTATATTTTCCACTACTAGATCCTTCCCTTAATCCCGGCTTGGTCATTTTGTTATTATTAGCAGACAGACGTGTAGGTGCAAAAAACAAAATGATAATAGCATGATATAAACATGTAACAGGTTCAGGGTGATAGATAAATAGGTACAGATGATATACAGGTCATAAAGGAATAGAATAATGCAAATGTTAATTCAGGATAGCAAGACACTACTGTACTAAAACAGGGATTCCCATTGCTACAAAAATAAAAATCTGAATCCGTCGAAGAATCTGGAAAATAGACTCCCTTCCGAATCTAGCAAACATATATGAGTCATAGTAATTCACAACATCATAACTCAAAACAGGTTTGAATCCAAAAACTACGTTCAGTTAGAAATCAGTAAATTGAATTCACAGTCAGAAAAACAGCATCAAAACATCTCAAATAAATCCAGGAAAAAATTGGGGTGTTTCCCTATATGTCTAGTATCAGAATATAAAGTTTTATAATTTTCCAGTAAGGTTAGCTAAGCCAATAAAAATTAGAAAATATCAAGAAACGATAGTTTGGCAAATCTGGAATTCCCAACACTGCTGTACGGAAACTGTAATATCTCGCAAACAGTGAAACAAAATCCAAATCCACCGAAGAGAGATGAAAATAGACAAAATAAGATAACTTTAATATTTCATAAATATTTTTCATACAGGAAAAGGAATTAGGGTGAAAATACAAATCTTTACAAAACAGCGAGCGAAATCCAACAAGTATAATTTTTATAAACAAGCATGAAACGGTATATAAAACTCATCAATAAAATCCACCAAAATTCTGGGTAATCCCTAATCAAGTACAGAAATACTGTGCAAAATTTCAGATCAAAATAGTATGCTTAGCACTAGTATCAAAATAGTTTAGTCATCAAAATCATCAAGAAACAAAATCTGGAAATGAAATATACCTCTGTAGTAAAACTATCATATCTCACACATACGAAAACGAAATCGATCAAGGTCAGAAAGTTTGGAAAGAAGACAGATTTATCTAAAAATCATGTTTGATACTGAAGTTAAGATACTGACCTTAATATGGTCTAAAATACCAATCAAAACTGATCACTGACAAAATACAGATTTTCCTCTTAACAACAAATCAACATAAAACATATGAAACTCGTTCCAAATACAACCAAACATGTTATAGAGTCTACTAAGTGTCCAAGCAACATGAAATAGGGTATATGGCATGTTCACAACAAGTATATCGCATGGATCCCAACAAACACACAATTCTTACAAATAACTCACATATATGATCACATCAAGAATGGTCAAAACCTAAGTTGTTTTATGTCAAATTTGTGTCGTGAGGCAACTATGGTCAATAGCACTATAAAGACAATACTCATCAACATACATCACACACGAGTTGTATCTAGAACCTAACAACACTACAAGCGGAATGTAGTACTTGTATATGCAAAAAAATTTAATACAAGTTACTTGCCTGCGAGACGACAAAACAACGATCCAACAAGCAAGAATAACGAGAATAGATTCCCGGGAACACGATAACACGAGCAAGCAGACACGAACAAGATCACAAGACGATTACGAGCAAGATCACGAACCCAAAGAACAACTGATTGCGAACATGATCGGATGGATCGATAAGGATCTTGATGATGATTAAGATCAAGATGATCAAATGGCTAGATCCAAGAGATCAAGATCAGATCAGATTGGACGACTGAGATTCAAAGATCAAGATCAAGATGATTAAGATGATCAAGTTGATCGGACGGCTCTCGACCACTTGATCAAAACCCATGATCAAAAACCCATATAACAGTAACTCAATGCTCGGTCTTGGCGATGATCGATGGCAGCGGCCAAGGGGACATCACGGAAGCACTGGACAGCGGCCATGGCGGCGGCGACCAGGGGGCACGACTGGGGTGTGCACAGGGACGAGGGCAACACAGGGTTGCAGGCGAGGGCACTGAGCAGCTGCCTAACGTCTGCTGAAGGCACAGTGCAGGGAAGCTGCACTGCGGCAGGGCAACGTAAAGGAGAACCGAGAGACAATGCAGCGTCGATTGCAGTTGCTGCGGTCTGTCGATGTGGTCGACGAAGGGAGGAGCACATGGGTTGCGACTGGGCTGAGTTGCTGCGGAGGATCGGGAGACAGGGTAGGGGTTGATCGGAGAGGGTGAAGGATGATCGGGAGGATGGTTTCGGAAGATGAAGTGGCGGGTCAGATAATTGAAGATGAACAGGGACATGCAATTGGGTTTATATATAAGGGATGATAATAGGGTTAGGGGTGTAATACCCTGATTTTTCAATTAATGAGAAATTATTTATTTTGCACGTGTTGTGCACGTGCAATATTTTGTTGGATTATTTTATCATGATGTGTATGTTTAAGTATAATTTTCTCAAATTATTTTAGTACAAAAAGCCTTCTTTAAAAGCCTTCTTTGATTTAACTAAAAAGCCTTTTCTTAAAAAGCCCAAAAGCATTTTATTTTATTTAGTTTTATAAATTATTTTGGCCCAAAAAGAAAGCCCATGAATTGATTTATTTTAATTAAACTTGTCATGTAGAAGACTTTTTTTAAACAAAATTATTTTTATACAATTTTAAAATGTACAAATTTGGCCTAGTTGCATGCACGTGCACTACGCGTACACGTGCATTGCACATTTCTTATGCTTGGCCGGTAGCATTCTTTTGGGAGGGAAAGTTGAAATTTTGGTGTGGAGAACATGGGGGTAGTTTCAAGGAGGTGGGTAGTTTTCCTAACTCCTACTTGAATCTAAGCCTTTCATTTTGCAACCACCAAGATGATCTTAGCCCTCCATTTCCCTCATTTTTTAGTATAAATACCTCCTTTCTCATGGTTAATTTTTCATATGCAAAGTGTAATTTCTAAAGCTATACTAATATATTGTGAGAGTTATAAAAGATAAGAGTTTGTGTGGGTTGTGTTGCTTGGAGTGGCCGGCACCATCAAGAAGCATTCGGTGGGGAGCTTGAGGAAGCATTCGGCATTGGTTGGAGGCTTGGAGTGGTGCATTCTTTTGGCTAGGAGGAGGTGTTCTCATCTACTTGATTGCTTTTGTTTGTGTTCCTCTCCAATTGAGGTGGGTAAAACAATTCATGTTTCTAATATAGGGTTCATGCTAGTATATTGATGACACTATACATGGAAAATACTAATAAGAGACCACTCTAATTAAAAAGTTTAGTGTGTGAATGGCTTAGAATGATGTGATAAATTGTGTATGTAAATTGCTTGCATGAAATGATACCATATGAAGCACTTACTATGACTATCTAGTTAATTGAACAATGATGCAATGTGACTAGCATGATGTGTGAAAGCCTTTTTTTAATTACTTGCAAATTGTGTGGTTGAAACATGACAATTGAGAAAGATATTAACACTATGGGAATTGAATAGAAAGGTATATTGAATGCTTTGAATTCATGTGTAGAAGTGGCGTAGATGAACCAAAGAATTGCTTGTTGTCATCAATTTAGAAATATACCAAACTTAGTAATTGTTGAGTTTCACCTATTCATGTGCTATATGAATTCTTTTGCTAGTATGAGTATGGGGAAATCCAAGGTTGTATTGTGTTGTGAATGTAGATTAATAACCAGTAAATTATCATGGAAAATTTGGGGATAAAAGAGAGATTAAAAGATTAATCGATTATTTTCAATGTCGAAAATAAAAGATTTGCTAGTTTTAATAAACAAATAATTAATTTGGGTGGAGAAAATGTGTTTTTAGTACAAAAATTTATTTTACAATTACTGTTTTGAAGATGGAATAAAGAAGATTAAATCTGGAATTTTTCAGTGGTTTATATGAAGGCAATATGAATCAATTGTTTTGAACATCGAGTTAATTTCTACAAACAGTGTGAATATGAGACAAATGGGTTTTAACCTACACTGTGACAACCTGAGCCAGTGGCTCAGGCGGTCAGTGGCTCTGTTCGGTTTCCCTGAGCGGTGTGGTTCGAAACCTGGTCTCACCATCTTTTTAAAATTACTGTGTATATATATATATGAACAGCGAATGATAGCACTTATACTTAACGCGCCCTCTTCTGATCGCTGGCACCGATTGGCCTATCGGCGGGTGCTCTGGCCTTCTTCTCTACCGTGCTGGGTTCGAATCCTTCCCCTAGCACTTAGGGAAAAATATTTTTTTTGTGAGATTTTGATGTCCAAAAAATGTGAGAAAAATATGGTAATTTTCATAAAAATACAAGGAATTTTATGGGATTGGTTTGGATATTATTTGAAGAAAATATAATGTAGTTTGTGAACAAATGGTATATTAAAGCTATGGTTCTAAGACACATACTTATGGAAATTTTCAAATTCATAAAGAGTTATTGAAATGAATTTATTAGAAAGTATTTGACACAAAAGAGTTTGTGGTGTGACATGATATTATAATTTTTACTTGAAGATATGGTGTAAAATATGAAGTATGAGTGTATAATTGTAAAGTGCATGAGTCCATTGTATGATGATGGAGTTTAGAAACTTTGTTGATGAAATTGTTGGACTTGAATATGAAACTTTGAGTTATAAGTATTCACTATGGGCTTGTGAACAAAGAGGAATCATGAATAAGGAAGAATATGAAATTGTGACATGAAAGTGGTTATGACTTAAAGATTGTGAAATGAAATTTGAAATAGAGTAGCTAAGTCTCCCCGGCATTGAGAAAAATGAATTGAATTGAAATTAGACCAAGGTTGGTCATGTTGAATTAAATGAATAAGTCCGGTTGATGGAGAAGCTAACTCTAGTGATTATTTTGTTCATGATTTTTAAATGAAACTAAGGACTAGTGCATAGTGAAGACGTGATGAAAGTAAGAGAAAAACACTGAGTATGAGGGCCCTGGGTAGCGGCGAGAGCGTATCCCAGGAATTCCCATGACGAGTCTGGGTGAGGATACTGTTCCAGAGTACCGTCCCAGTGGCGACGCTCGTGGGATGTTTGAAGACTACGGGTGGTGTCATGTTTATGGTGAGAGAATATCCCAGGAATTCCCATGATGCGTCTGGGTGAGGATACTACTCCAGAGTGCCTAAACATGAGTTCGTAGGTCAGATAACATCTAGGATACTTACCGTAATTACAGTAGTAGATTAGATCATAACGGGGGATTGAACCCTATAAAGATGAAGACGAATAAGGGCTTGCCCTCGGACCTATGTAGTATGGGATGCATAGAATCCGAACAAGTGTGCATTAGTGTCATATAATTAACTGCATTAAAGACTAAGTGCACAATCACAACACGACATCAATAGGGTAGTCCCTTTAGTTTGAATGTGACAAGTTTGTGTTTGCTAAATATGAAATGTTAAGTTATACTATTTTCGGCAAGCGAGGACGGCCGTGTATAATGATCGTCGGTTGAATAAACTGACGTACCCACAGTCTAACATGCAGGTAAATGTCATGCTAAAGAGTAAAGAGGATTTGGATGCTTAAAGTTTTTATCAAGCTGTTGTACTTGTATTTAATTGTTGTATTTTACTTCCGCTGTGCAAAAGAAAGATGTAATTATAATGTAATCTCTGATGTATGATGAAAAGTTTTAATTTCCCTGTAAAAGTGTACTAAGAAAGTGAAAAGATCCTGTAGAACATCTCGAATTCAGTATATTTGGGATTCGGGGCGTTACAGAGTGGTATCAGAGCCACGCTTTCTACACTTTCACACTTGTACAAATTTATAGGGAACGACACCCTAGAAGTGGACATTAGAGTGTGTGTTTGAATCTAGAGATTTAAATGTAAGTGACTTACATTTGTGTTGCTCTAAGATTTGTGATTTCTCCTCTCTATTTCTAAGATGGCTGATCACTTCGACCCTGCTGGAGGCGACGACTGGCACATCATTGAGGAAGAGTACCATCCTGGACAGGCAGATTCCGAGGACGAGTACTACCCTGGACAAGCTGATTCTGATGACGAGGAGTACCCTGAATCCCGAGAGATCACCCCACCTCCGGATTCATCTGATGATTCTTCTTCCGACGAAGAGGAAGTACCAGTTCCAAGTGGTCTTGTGGCTTCTCTTCGGAGGCAAGTGGAAACCCTGAAGGAGAGAGTTGGATTATTGGAGGCGCAGCTGGAGAAGCGGAAGGCCGACTATTCTGTTCTTAGCCATCGGATTTGGGAACTTGAGAAGAAAAAGAACCTAACTGATGTGCTGAAGGATGAGGTTGATGAACTGCGGGAAGAACTTCGAGCAGCGAAGAGGACCCGTAGGAGTTAGACCGTTGTTTCTTTTCCCGCTGATTTAGTGAGGCTGTTATGTAATGATGTATATTATGTAACAGGCGAACTCTATCTTAATGGAATTAAAGCTGTCGTATTGTTTGATACTGGATCCTCTCATACTTTTGTGTCTCCAAAGTTTGCTAAAGTGTTGGGAGTGGAATCGAAGATTTTCCCAGGCAAGATCTTATCAGTAGCTACTCCGTCAGGGGAAACTTTAACCACTGATCGGTATTATGCTGATTGCGAGATTGTGATTGGGGATAGAACCTTTGGCATTGATCTGATCGAACTGACTATCTTGGGAGTCGATGTTATCATTGGCATTGATTGGATGTCGGTGTACAGTGCGAGCATCGAGTGTAAGGCCAAGACGGTGACAGTGAAGGCTCCAGGTGGACCTGAAGTCGTGTTCCAAGGGAAGCGGAAATGTTCTAAGCTGGTGGCTACTATCCGCAAGGAAGAGACTCCTGTGGAAGTGCAAGGGATTCCTGTGGTTCGGGACTATCCGACCGTGTTCTTGGAAGATTTTCCTGGGTTACCCCCGCATCGTGATGTAGAGTTCAGCATCACTGTTCAACCGGGAAGTGCACCCATTTCTAAGGCACCTTATAGGATGGCTCCAGTGGAACAGGATGAGGTGAAACGGCAGATTGAGGAACTATTGGGAAAAGGCTTTATTCAACCTAGTGCGTCACCTTGGGGAGCGCCAGTGCTTTTGGTTAAGAAGAAGGATGGATCGATGAGGATGTGCATCGATTACCGGGAGCTGAATAAGGTCACTGTTCAGAATAAGTATCCGATTCCTCGAATTGATGACTTGTTCGATCGTCTACAAGGAGCAGCTGTATTCTCCAAGATAGATCTTCGATCGGGTTACCACCAAGTTCGAGTGAAAGCTGAAGATGTGCATAAGACTGCATTTAGAACTCGGCATGGGCATTACGAATTCTTAGTTATGCCATTCGGAGTGACGAATGCACCTGCAATCTTCATGGACTTGATGAACAGAGTTCTGAGGCCGTTTATTGATTCTTTCGTCGTGGTGTTTATCGACGATATTCTCGTGTACTCCAAGTCTGAGGAGGAGCACACTGAGCATCTGGCAGCAGTTTTGCAGAAGTTGGAAGAGCAGCAGTTGTATGCCAAGTTATCCAAGTGTGATTTCTGGAAACCTGAAGTGGCATTCCTAGGTCACATCCTTTCTAAGGAGGGAGTGGCAACTGATCCTCAGAAGATAGAGGCAGTGAGAGATTGGACAAGGCCTACTACAGTGAAGGAAGTCAGAAGTTTCCTTGGGATGACTGGGTATTATCGGAGATTCATTCAAGGTTATGCTCAGATAGCTGTACCGCTTACAGGGCTGACCAAGAAGAATGTGAGCTTCAAGTGGACCGAGCAATGTGAGGCGAGTTTTCAGGAGTTGAAAGATAGACTGACTACTGCACCTATTTTGGCTTTGCCTAGAGCTGGTGTTGAGTATGACGTTTATAGCGATGCTTCACATCGGGGGCTTGGTTGTGTCTTAATGCAAGAAGGAAGAGTAATCGCTTATGGGTCTAGGCAACTACGACCACATGAGAAAAATTATCCGACTCATGATCTGGAGTTGGCTGCGATTATTTTTGCTTTGAAGCAATGGAGGCACTACGTGTACGGTGAGAAGCTGAATATGTACACGGATCACAAGAGCTTGAAGTATATATATCAGCAGAGGGATCTCAATCTGAGACAGCGGAGATGGTTGGAAGTGCTCGAGGATATGTGACCTGAGATCAAGTATCATCCCGGAAAGGCTAATGTTGTTGCTGATGCACTTAGCCGCAAGAGCAGTTTGGCCTGTTTGATTACGACTCAGAGGCATCTGATTGAGGAGCTGGACCGAGCTGGTATTGAGGTTGTCTTGCAAGGATTGGGAGCATCTTTGGCTCAGTTGAGGCTTCAGCCTACTCTGAATACAAGGATCATTGCAAGTCAGGAAGTTGATGCTGATATTCTGGAGATGAAGGAGCAGGTCAGTGCTGGCAGGTTGCCCGGTTTTCAGATCAGGGATGGAGTGCTGTGGTTCGGAGATAGGCTGTGCGTTCCAAATCAGGCGGACCTGAAAGAAAGTATTCTTCAGGAGGCGCATGCTACTCTTTTGTCTGTACATCCTGGGAGTACTAAGATGTACAAGGACATCAAGCAGCATTTCTGGTGGTCAGGTTTGAAGCGGGATGTGGCTGAATTTGTCGCGAAGTGTGAGGTTTGTCAGCAAGTCAAAGCCGAAAATCAGAGACCCGGAGGTCTATTACAGCCGTTACCTATTCCGGAATGGAAGTGGGATAACATCAGTATGGATTTCATTACGGGATTGCCTAAGAGTCCTAAAGGCAATGATGCAATTTGGGTTATAGTCGATCGACTTACCAAGTCCGCTCACTTTTTGGCGATGAAACTCACTGCTTCGATGGACAAGTTGGCTGAGATGTATGTTGGTGAGATTGTCCGACTTCATGGCGTTCCTTCGACCATTGTGTCTGATCGAGATGCGCGGTTTACTTCGCATTTCTGGAGGAGTCTTCAGGCAGCTTTGGGTACCAAGACGGATTTCAGTACTGCTTTTCATCCGCAAACCGATGGGCAGACCGAGAGAGTCAATCGTATTCTTGAGGATATGCTGCGGTGTTGTGTACTAGACTTTGGAGGCAGTTGGGAAAGGCATTTACCTTTGGTGGAGTTTGCCTACAACAACAGTTTTCAGGCCAGTATTGGGATGGCGCCGTACGAAGCTTTGTATGGCAGGAAGTGCAGGACTCCTGTTTGTTGGTATGAAGTAGGGGAGCGTCAGTTGTTTGGTCCTGAGCTTGTGCAACTGACTTCTGAGAAGATTGATCTGATCAGGAAAAGGTTGGTGGAAGCTCAGAGCAGGCAGAAAAGCTATGCAGACAACCGGAGAAGGGACCTTGAGTTTGAGGTTGGTGATTTCGTCTTTCTGAAGGTATCACCCAGCAAAGGTGTGGTTCGTTTTGGCAAATGCGGGAAGTTAGCCCCGAGGTTTATAGGCCCGTATAAGATATTGAAAAGGATCGGGAAAACTGCTTACCGGCTTGAATTACCGGAAGAGTTGTCTCAGGTGCACAATGTCTTTCATGTGTCTATGCTGAGAGGTTATATTCCGGACCCGAGTCATCATTTACCTGAAGTGCCGGAAGGTTTGCAGTTAGACCTGAATTACATCGAGTCTCCTGTTGAGATTGTTGATCGTCGAGAGAAAGTCTTGAGGAATAAGACGATACCGATGGTCAAGGTAGTCTGGAGAAACCACTTGGTTGAAGAGGCTACTTGAGAATCTGAGGAGAGGATGTTGAAGGACTATCCTGAGCTTTTTGCTTGATTGTATTTTTTTCTTTTGTTCTTGTTGTGTGTGTTGTATTTTGTTTGTTCTCTCGCTCTTGATTGTAGTTCCGGGGACGGAACTATTCTAAGGAGGGAGTGCTGTAATACCCTGATTTTTCAATTAATGAGAAATTATTTATTTTGCACGTGTTGTGCACGTGCAATATTTTGTTGGATTATTTTATCATGATGTGTATGTTTAAGTATAATTTTCTCAAATTATTTTAGTACAAAAAGCCTTCTTTAAAAGCCTTCTTTGATTTAACTAAAAAGCCTTTTCTTAAAAAGCCCAAAAGCATTTTATTTTATTTAGTTTTATAAATTATTTTGGCCCAAAAAGAAAGCCCATGAATTGATTTATTTTAATTAAACTTGTCATGTAGAAGACTTTTTTTAAACAAAATTATTTTTATACAATTTTAAAATGTACAAATTTGGCCTAGTTGCATGCACGTGCACTACGCGTACACGTGCATTGCACATTTCTTATGCTTGGCCGGTAGCATTCTTTTGGGAGGGAAAGTTGAAATTTTGGTGTGGAGAACATGGGGGTAGTTTCAAGGAGGTGGGTAGTTTTCCTAACTCCTACTTGAATCTAAGCCTTTCATTTTGCAACCACCAAGATGATCTTAGCCCTCCATTTCCCTCATTTTTTAGTATAAATACCTCCTTTCTCATGGTTAATTTTTCATATGCAAAGTGTAATTTCTAAAGCTATACTAATATATTGTGAGAGTTATAAAAGATAAGAGTTTGTGTGGGTTGTGTTGCTTGGAGTGGCCGGCACCATCAAGAAGCATTCGGTGGGGAGCTTGAGGAAGCATTCGGCATTGGTTGGAGGCTTGGAGTGGTGCATTCTTTTGGCTAGGAGGAGGTGTTCTCATCTACTTGATTGCTTTTGTTTGTGTTCCTCTCCAATTGAGGTGGGTAAAACAATTCATGTTTCTAATATAGGGTTCATGCTAGTATATTGATGACACTATACATGGAAAATACTAATAAGAGACCACTCTAATTAAAAAGTTTAGTGTGTGAATGGCTTAGAATGATGTGATAAATTGTGTATGTAAATTGCTTGCATGAAATGATACCATATGAAGCACTTACTATGACTATCTAGTTAATTGAACAATGATGCAATGTGACTAGCATGATGTGTGAAAGCCTTTTTTTAATTACTTGCAAATTGTGTGGTTGAAACATGACAATTGAGAAAGATATTAACACTATGGGAATTGAATAGAAAGGTATATTGAATGCTTTGAATTCATGTGTAGAAGTGGCGTAGATGAACCAAAGAATTGCTTGTTGTCATCAATTTAGAAATATACCAAACTTAGTAATTGTTGAGTTTCACCTATTCATGTGCTATATGAATTCTTTTGCTAGTATGAGTATGGGGAAATCCAAGGTTGTATTGTGTTGTGAATGTAGATTAATAACCAGTAAATTATCATGGAAAATTTGGGGATAAAAGAGAGATTAAAAGATTAATCGATTATTTTCAATGTCGAAAATAAAAGATTTGCTAGTTTTAATAAACAAATAATTAATTTGGGTGGAGAAAATGTGTTTTTAGTACAAAAATTTATTTTACAATTACTGTTTTGAAGATGGAATAAAGAAGATTAAATCTGGAATTTTTCAGTGGTTTATATGAAGGCAATATGAATCAATTGTTTTGAACATCGAGTTAATTTCTACAAACAGTGTGAATATGAGACAAATGGGTTTTAACCTACACTGTGACAACCTGAGCCAGTGGCTCAGGCGGTCAGTGGCTCTGTTCGGTTTCCCTGAGCGGTGTGGTTCGAAACCTGGTCTCACCATCTTTTTAAAATTACTGTGTATATATATATATGAACAGCGAATGATAGCACTTATACTTAACGCGCCCTCTTCTGATCGCTGGCACCGATTGGCCTATCGGCAGGTGCTCTGGCCTTCTTCTCTACCGTGCTGGGTTCGAATCCTTCCCCTAGCACTTAGGGAAAAATATTTTTTTTGTGAGATTTTGATGTCCAAAAAATGTGAGAAAAATATGGTAATTTTCATAAAAATACAAGGAATTTTATGGGATTGGTTTGGATATTATTTGAAGAAAATATAATGTAGTTTGTGAACAAATGGTATATTAAAGCTATGGTTCTAAGACACATACTTATGGAAATTTTCAAATTCATAAAGAGTTATTGAAATGAATTTATTAGAAAGTATTTGACACAAAAGAGTTTGTGGTGTGACATGATATTATAATTTTTACTTGAAGATATGGTGTAAAATATGAAGTATGAGTGTATAATTGTAAAGTGCATGAGTCCATTGTATGATGATGGAGTTTAGAAACTTTGTTGATGAAATTGTTGGACTTGAATATGAAACTTTGAGTTATAAGTATTCACTATGGGCTTGTGAACAAAGAGGAATCATGAATAAGGAAGAATATGAAATTGTGACATGAAAGTGGTTATGACTTAAAGATTGTGAAATGAAATTTGAAATAGAGTAGCTAAGTCTCCCCGGCATTGAGAAAAATGAATTGAATTGAAATTAGACCAAGGTTGGTCATGTTGAATTAAATGAATAAGTCCGGTTGATGGAGAAGCTAACTCTAGTGATTATTTTGTTCATGATTTTTAAATGAAACTAAGGACTAGTGCATAGTGAAGACGTGATGAAAGTAAGAGAAAAACACTGAGTATGAGGGCCCTGGGTAGCGGCGAGAGCGTATCCCAGGAATTCCCATGACGAGTCTGGGTGAGGATACTGTTCCAGAGTACCGTCCCAGTGGCGACGCTCGTGGGATGTTTGAAGACTACGGGTGGTGTCATGTTTATGGTGAGAGAATATCCCAGGAATTCCCATGATGCGTCTGGGTGAGGATACTACTCCAGAGTGCCTAAACATGAGTTCGTAGGTCAGATAACATCTAGGATACTTACCGTAATTACAGTAGTAGATTAGATCATAACGGGGGATTGAACCCTATAAAGATGAAGACGAATAAGGGCTTGCCCTCGGACCTATGTAGTATGGGATGCATAGAATCCGAACAAGTGTGCATTAGTGTCATATAATTAACTGCATTAAAGACTAAGTGCACAATCACAACACGACATCAATAGGGTAGTCCCTTTAGTTTGAATGTGACAAGTTTGTGTTTGCTAAATATGAAATGTTAAGTTATACTATTTTCGGCAAGCGAGGACGGCCGTGTATAATGATCGTCGGTTGAATAAACTGACGTACCCACAGTCTAACATGCAGGTAAATATCATGCTAAAGAGTAAAGAGGATTTGGATGCTTAAAGTTTTTATCAAGCTGTTGTACTTGTATTTAATTGTTGTATTTTACTTCCGCTGTGCAAAAGAAAGATGTAATTATAATGTAATCTCTGATGTATGATGAAAAGTTTTAATTTCCCTGTAAAAGTGTACTAAGAAAGTGAAAAGATCCTGTAGAACATCTCGAATTCAGTATATTTGGGATTCGGGGCGTTACAAGGGGGGAATTACGGCTGAAGTGGGTTGGGTTTTAAAATAGTGTATTAGGTAAATGGGTTGGGTATTAATGCAGATAGGGTATTAAATAGGGTAAGTGGTTTTAAAAACAATGGGTATGGGTTTTAGCAAACAAGGGTATCTGCGTAGTAGGCTTAAATGGGTATGGGTTTAAATGGGCTTTGGATAATGGGAAAAATCCAATAAGAGGGGTTTAAAAATCCAATAAGAAAAATACAATAACTAATAAAATATAATTTTATAAAATAATGTAATTTAATTACAATTTAGAATTCATTTTGAAATGGCTACAGATGAAATTAACAAGTGGAAATGGGTTTTTAATAAGAAATCAAAAGTAATAATAATAATATATAAAAAAATCGAGTTTAACAGAATTATTAAAATAATCCAACCAGTAATAATATATAATAAGCAGTCGATCATATAGGAATATAAAATAAAATTCAATACACCGTTGTTCGAAATATATAATTTTTGAATAATGAAAAGAAATAGAAATTCCTTCGAAACCAGAATAATATTTTATTAAAATTCGATCAATTGAAAAAGTAATAATTGTTGAAAAAGAATTGAAAGCGAAAAGAAAGTTATAGAAATTTTTAAATACAGAAAATACATGGAAAAAGAAAATACACCCAAAATACAAGAAATGGAAAACATGGGTTACACCGGTACAGTAGATGCACCAAAAATTCACCCCAGAGAGGCAACAAGTAGTGAAGGAAGAGGGTGAGAAACTCCTCTCCACCCACTTCATTCAAGAGTTCAACTACCCGTAGTGGTTGACCAACGTCGTAATGGAGAAGAAATCTAGTCGCAAATGGAGGATCTGTATTGATTTCACAGAGCTAAACAAGGCGTGCATCAACACCCTTATTGATGCGACACCCTTATCGATTTCCCCTTTCGAGCAGCGACACCCTTATCGATGCGATGTTCGAGCACGAACTCCTCAGCTTCGTGGATGCATTTGCCGGGTAAAACCAGATTCGGATGTTCCCTCCAAACATCCCGAAGATGGCCTTTGACCAGGGGCTCTAATGCTATCGTGTCATGTCTTTCGGCCTGATAAATGTAGGCACCACATATCAGAGACTCGTTAACCAGGTCTTTAAGGAGCAAAATGGCCGGAACATGGAGGTATACGTGGATGACGTGCTCGTCAAAAGCCTCAGGGGAGAAGACCGCATCAAAGACCTTGAGGAGGCTTTCAGAGTCCTCAAAGCGCATAACATGAGGTTAAATCCGTCCTAGTGCGCCTTCGATCCTCAAAGCACATTACATGAGGTTTAATCCGTCCTAGTGCGCCTTCGGCATAACTTCAGGGAAGTTCCTTTGCTTCATAGTAAGAAAACAAGGAATATAGGCGAACCCTGAAAAAATTTGAGCCATACTGGACATGCCCCCTCCCCCCCTGAAGAATGTAAAGGATGTTTAGAGACTCACCGGTCGGCTTACAGCCATCGGGTGTTTCCTTTCAAGGTTGGGATAAAATCTCTCCCCTTCTTCAAGGCCCCCGAAGAACTTCAAGTGGGGAGAGCCTCAGCAACAGGCCTTTGACCAGTTGAAGCAATACCTCGCCAACCCACCTCTCCTCATCAAACCCGAGTTGGGTGATGTCCTATATCTCTACCTGGCAACGTCTGGGCATGCCCTCAGTGCCACCCTCATCAGAGAAGATGATGGGGGACAGAGTCAGAGGCGTATCTACTATGTCAGCAAAATTCTTTGTGACATTGAACTGCGTTATGCTAAGATAGAGAAGGTGGCCTACGCCCTTGTCATGGCCGCGTGGAAGCTTCGCCCCTATTTTCAGGCCCATTCTATTCGGGTCCTTATGGACCAACCTCTTAAGTTAGTCATCGAAAAGTCAGAGAACTCAACTCCAACCGTCTGATCAAATGGTCCATTGAGCTTAGCAACATGACATCAACTATAAGCCCAGGACCACCATCAAGGGGAAGCCCTCTCAGAATTCATAACCGAGTGCACAATCCCTGAGGCATCTGAAGTTCAAGAGGAGGAGTCGATATGGGAACTTTATGTAGATGGTTCATCGTGCCAAGAAGGGAGCGGAGCCGGCGTCATACTGAACGGCCTGGACAACTTTGTCCCTCCAATATTCCTCGAACTTGTGGTCAATTATGTTTTAAGGGACTACGAGGCTCTTAACACCCGAATGGTCCAGTACTTGGCACATGTCCAGCTCCTTTTGGCAGATTTTGAAGAAGCCTTGGTCGTCAGATTTTTGCCTGAGGAAAATAGTCGGGCTGATGCATTATCCAAGTTGGCATCCTCCACCTTCAAGGGTTTTGACCGCAGGGTCTTTGTGGAAGTCTTCTTTCGACCAAGCATCCATACAAATGACCCTGAACTCCTCTGTCTCGAGTTGTCAACACCTCCAGCGACATGGAGGGACCCGATCATGAACTTCTTGAGAAATGGCGAACTACCGCGGGATCCGTCTGAAGCAAGAAAGGTCTGGGTCAGGGCTGAGAGGTTTGTACTCGTTAATGATGTGCTCTTCAAGGGGTCATACATGAAAATTGACGGAGACCTATCTCTGATTCTTGACCCCGGAGGAAGCTGAGTACACGCTTAAAGAAATTCACAATGGTATCGACAGTTGTCACATGGGCGGCAGGTCGCTCGCAAGAAAGGTACTCAACCGCGGTTACTATAAGCTGGCCATTTTACAGGATGCTCAGAATATCGTCAAGAAATGCAGTCCATGCCAAAGGTTCTCCTCAGTAAGGCACGTTCCCCATGTCGAGCTTAAATCACTGGCTAGTCCAGCCCCCTTCGCCATGTGGGGGATATCTATCAAACCACCAAGAGGATTCCAACGAGCGAGTTAACCTTCAATCTAAACTTCAAAACCGAAGTTGTCATCTCCCTGAAGGTCAGACTACCTTCACCTAGGATTTTGAGTTACGACGAGGACTCAAACTCAGATGGCCTCAGGGCCAATCTGGACCTATTCGATGAAGTCCGGGAAAGATCAAACATCCAAAGGAATGTGTGCCAACAATGAGTAGAGTGCTTCTACAACAAGAAGATCTGACCAGTCAATACCAAAGAGAGTGATCTAGTGCTACGCAGGCTTGAGATCTCCGAACCTAGCAAAAGGGGAAAGTTAGATACCAATTGGGAAGGCCCATATAGGGTCTTCAAAGTCGTACGTCCTGACACATACCGACTAGAAGACCCGAGGGGCAGGGTATTCAAGACTTGGAATGCGTAACACTTAATGAAGTTCCATGAAGGCCCTTAGCCATATGTACTTGTAATGATACCCTAGAAGCCGGCAAATGTAATAAGAGCTCACCTTTTAGTGACCAACGAATAAAATCAAATTTCTTTTTAAATTTCCTTTTTTAAATTCAAAAAAGTTTGCAAGGTTAATGCCTCGAGCCTTTCCTCTCAAAATGGCGCTCTAACCACGAGACCATTGCAGACATCTCCGCAAACATGGATCTCGCCTTCGCGTCTCAAAATAGCGCTCTGATCCCAAGATAATCACAGATTTCTTCGCAAACATGGCTCTTGCCTTCATGCCTCAAAATAGCGCTCTGACTCCGAGACCATCGCGGATTCTCTGCAAACATGCTCTCACTTTCGTGCCTCGAAATGGCGCTCCAACTTCGAGACCATTGAAGTTTTCTCCGAAAACATGGCTCTCGCCGTTGCGTCTGAAAATGGCGCTCCGACTCCAAGACCATCACGGATTTCTCCGCAAACATATCTCTCACCATCGTGCCTCAAAATGGCACTCCGACTCCAAGAGCATCGCGGATTTCTTCACAAACATGGTTCTCGCCTTCAAGCCTCGAAATGCCGCTCCGACTTCGAGACCATCATGGACTTCTTCGCAAAAATGGCTCTCATCTTCGCGCCTCGAAATGGCACTCCGACTCCGAGACCATTGCAGATTTCTCCACAAACATGGTTCTCACCTTCGCGCCTCGAAGTGGCACTCCTACTTTGATACCATTGCAGATTTCTTCGCAAACATGGCTCTAGCCTTCGCACCTTAAAATGGCACTTCGACTTTGAGACCATTGCGGATTTCTCTGCAAACATGGCTCTAGTCTCGCGCCTCGAAATGGTGCTCCGACTCCGAGACCATCACAGATTTCTCCACAAACATGGCTCTCGCCTTCGCACCTCAAAATGATGCTACAACTCCGAGACCATCGCAGATTCCTCCACAAACATGGCTCTCACCTTTGCACCTCGAAATGATGCTCTGATCCTGAGACCATCGCAAATTTCTCTGCAAACATGGCTCTTACCTTCGGGCCTCGAAAAGTGTTGTTCCAACCTCAAATCGATTGTTTAGACTCCCATCAAGGACAATGCCTCGGGCACCACCTCTTGAAAAGGACCTCCGACTCTGATCTTGTTGTAGGCTCTCAGGATACATTCTACTTGCGATAGGTCGGATCAACTCGCCCCATGAGAAGACTATTCATTCAGTAAACAAACTATCAAGGAAAAATATTTTTTATTGAATGAAAGATAATTATAAGATGAGCGGTGGTCAGTCCGTAGTTGGCAAATCAAACACAAAACAAAGATAGCTATGCCTAAAACACTTCTATGGTCACTTCTATCTCGGAATGCCAGTCATCCCGGATAGCTTACGTTCAAAAGAGGCATCATAGGTGAGATCCGTGCGACAAAGGGTCAGGTGACCTAAGCACCAAGTGTATTACCCACCTGAGCAAACCGACGATCTCCACAAAAGGTAAACTCGTTGTGCTCGTCTCTCGGAACTAAAGGCGAAGCATCAGATCTTGGATCCCGGGACAAAATTGAAGATGTTAATCTCGGATACCCTGGTCCTCTCCGGGTCTCTTTGGATCAGTGCTGACCGGCACGAGAAGCACCAGCCGGGCCAAATGTCCCCGATTCCTAAAGAGACACAATCAAGTAAGATGGTGTCTCTCGAGACTCGGGGAATAAAACTGCATATCTTGCAACCTGGGACAAGAAACCTAGAGCAGTGCGACCGGACGCCAATCCCCTCCGGGTCGGACTCTCAGATAGCAGGGCAGGAACACTCCAACCATTCTCTGGACGTCATGTCCTCATCGGCATCGGCCGTCGAATTAACATTCGATTCACTCAGCAAAGTACCCCTACTCATTCAAGATGCAAGATTTGGAAATGTGAACCCCACATTTGAGAACATGGGGATTTATAGGCATTCTCCTCATTCATTACCTCCAACAATTAAACACTCCAACTTTTAAGGTCTACAGTCACCTCGATTCCCACGAAGGGTGATGTTGATAAGCACACGTGGTCACTCACGTGATCATTCGAAACCAAGAGCCAAAACAGATACCCCAAACCAACATCTCTGAAAGAAGGCTTCGAAGTACTCAACCCCCCGGTTCAAAAGCTCGATGAAAGGCATACAAACCTAATTTAGAAGGAGAAAAAGCAAAGGAATTCAGAAATTTTATTCATTAATAAAAACCAAGTACAAGTGCGGTGGCCAATCCACGAGAAGGCAAAGATCAGAAATAACCTAAGTCTACTACTAGAAGGAAGACCACCTCTCCAAGTCAAAAGCGGGAGGGGGCCTGCCCGACCCCAGGAGCAACATCGGTCAGCTCATCATTTGCCAGAGCCTCTCCCCCGGTAGTTTGGGCGAGCTCCCCTATCTTCGCATCGAACGATAAGCCCTTGAGGTTGAGTTTCGGATACGTGCTCAAGGGCACGGTCGTACCCTTCGTCTTAGGCCCAGATCACATGCAACACGATCTCATTGTACTCCTTCATCATCTCGTTCTCCTTCGCCTGCCATGCCGATTTTTCCTCAACCGACTTCTCTTGTTTTCCGCCAACAGCTCCCCCCGGGCCTTCCTCTCACTTGCTAGGTTCTCCTTCAACCTCTTTATTATCTGCCAGAGGTCACCGATCTGGCCCAACCACTCTTTCTCTCCTGCCTCGGCCACCTGAGCGCACTTGAGAAGCGCATCGAGCCTCCTCCTCAGTTCGCCACCGTTAATCACTACCTACAAGAAAATGAGAACACTTTTAACCAAGAAAGAAAAGACATGGGTCAAGAAGCTAACAATGGACAAGTCCCTTACAAGGACAGAAGCCTGAGCCCAGAAAGTGTAAACATCGTCCTCTGACTCTTTCGCTAGAGCCTTCCTATCACGGGGGGTGGCGAGGTGGTCTACCACCTGCAGTGCATTAGGACGGTCGGTCGACAGGTCCGCCTCTGTGACAGACCAGCAAGGCGCCCATACCTTCGGTAGAGGGGGAGTTTTTGGAGTCACTGCAACCTCCTTCGAGGACACGACCTTAGGCTTCGGGGCCTCCATCTTACCATCCTCGGGCGCCTTGTTTCTCGGGTGGTCAGTGTTTTATTTTCCTCTTCCTCAAAGGTTCCTCCGACCCTAAGGAAGGAGGACGTTTCTGCCCACGCACTTTGGCCTCTGAGACAACCTTCGTCTCTGCCTCTGCCTTCTCCCTCGCCTCTGCCTCTGCCTTAGCCTCTCTTCGGCCTTTAGAGTTGCACGCCTAGCCTTCAAAAATTCGTTAGAAACCATGGTTTGTTTGTCGAGGGGAAACGAAGCCGAGGAAGCAACGGTGCTGAAGATAACGGTGGGAAAAATCAAGTCAATGAGAAATGAAGGATAAGGGAGACTATATATAGCAGAAAGGGGACAATGAACAATATGCGGGCATGTGATGTCACATGAGCAAGCATGTGGAGCACACAAGCACAATTTCTTGAGTTCCTCTTGGCCAATTGCTCCACAAACATGGCTCTCATCTTGACGCCTCGAAATGGTGCTCTAACTCTGAGCTTGTTGCTTATTTCTCCGCAAACATGACTCTCGTCTTGACGCCTCAAAATGGCGCTCCGACTATAAGGCAGCTACGGATTTCTCTGTAATCTCTAACTTCTCGTGATGGCACCTCAAATGATACTTTGACCCCGAGGTAGTCACGAATTTCTCCGCAATGTTTCATTCCTCGCATGTAGCACCTCGGCATGGTACCCTGATGCCGAAGCAGCCACGAAAATCACCCTCACTCTACCTTAGCATCATCAATTAGCAACAGAAGACCAAGAAGTAAACAAAACATTTTTCATTGCTAAAGAGTAGGTTACAATATCAAGGTTACATGAACTTTTACAAACTCAAGGCACGATGCTTTGACCATCGGGACCCCCTTCTGCAGACCCCAGCCCTATATCCTCCACGTCTCTCCCTGAAGGACCGGTTCCTAACCCCAACATTTCGGGAGTTCCCCTTAGTTAGCGACACTAGAAGAACCGGCTACTCTAGTTTGGGCTTCCCTGGGTGCTCCCATTTGGGAATGGATCCCTGGGTATGGGTCCCATTTAGAGAACGAACTCCAAAAGTTAGTGGTCGGGCTCACCTCTCCGAGCTTAACCCTCAACTGATATATCTCAAAGTCTTTCTCCATGAGCATCCGTCTGAAGACGAAGTCCGAATACTGCCCTTCTATAAGGCCAGAGAGCACACTCCCCTCGACTTGGACGAGAATCAAATTGACTTCGGGGATAGATGCTTTTAAGAGAGCCAATTCTTCCACCACCTCCTGTAACCTTCGAATGTGGTACCTGGACGAATCTTCTCTGTTGCTCTCCTCATTTTGAAAATGGACGATGATGACCTCGGCCCGACTCATCTGGCCTCAGAGGGCTCAAATTTCTTCCTCATAACCACTTTTCTTAGGCTCGTACATTGTGATCGGATCAACAAAACAACCACCTTGAGACTCAGAGCTATACACAACGCAGATCAAAAAGTTGTATGATTTTTCATTAAATGAAATAATTACAAAAGGCGGTGGTTAGTCCGTGATCGGCTTGATACAAAAATAATGAAAGAAGAACTAAGGTGAAGGGGAAACCTCCCGGGAGGACAAGTGAGTTTCCTCATCCCCAACCACCTCACGCTCACGACGGTCACCAGCATCATCCAAAGGAAATTCCTCGCCTTCGTGAACCAAAGGTATCTACCCTGGAGTCTGAGGAGTTCTGCTAAGCTCCAGCTAGAAAGATATGCCATGGAGATCGATGCTGGGATACCTCTCCTTTACATGCTCAAGGGTCTGCTTATAGCCTCAGTCCTCTCCTACAATGATCTGGTCTACGGAACCCACGAGCTCCACCCTCAATTTTCCCAGGTCCTCCTTTAAGGCCTTCTTCTCACCTATCACAATTTCCTGGTCTAAGTTCCCTACCACAAAGTTGCCCTCCAGCTCCTAGACCCTCTGTTCGAGCACCTCAGCATGACTCTTCTCCTCCTACCACTTCCGATCGAGCCATTCGGCCCTCCGGTTCATGCACTTGAGAAGATGCTCATACTGAAACTTCACCTCCGTTCCTTGGAGTATGGCCTGCGGGAAGGAGGAAGCTCATTATGGATGTTACAAGGCAAAAAAAATTAAACGTTTGTTCACGAACGAACCCTTACTATGATGGAAGCTTGGACGTACTTGAGGTAGCTTGATTCAGTGGTCTCCTGAGCGAGAGACCTTCTATCCCTACGGGGCTAAGTTATCCACCACCTGATGTCTACATAGGACTCCATCATGATATCGACCACTTTCACTACCCAATCAGGCTGATAGGTTTCTCTGAGCTTTTCAGGGATGAGGGTCGTCAACATGGGGTGGAACGGGGAAAGAGGTGATCTGACCAGCTTGGCAGCTCGGAGCAATTACTCGATTGGAGGGCAATCGAGGAATCCTCTGGGTCATAGATTCTAAGGGCCCCATACCTCTTCATCCTAACCAAAGCCGAGGCCGTCTCCTTCTCTTTCCTCTTTAGGTCCTCCGCTACCCTCTTCTCTTCATGTTCAGCCTGTATGATGGCAGCATCGACGTCATCCACACCTGTAAGGATGATGAAGCATTAAGACATTATGAAAGTGTACTCAAGGGAGCCTAAGACTAGAGAAAGCTTACAAGGAACATAAGGACTTAAGCCACAGGCCGCTAGCTTCGATTCTGTCATCTTCTCCCAATCTATGTTGTTGCTACAGTCGAACAACCGCTTATATTTCTTGTCCTCTTCCTTAGTGAATTTTTCTGGCTTCAGAGACTTTCAATTTGGGATGTCATACGACCACCTTGTTGGGATATCCGGGGTCAGGACTGTAGACAATGAAGTACTTCGACTTTCACTCCTTTCTAAAGAAGATGATTATGCACCACCCGATACTTGTTACGAAGGGAGAGGTACCACCGAAGTTGATTCTCCGGAAGGGTGCTTTGCCCTAGACATATTTGTAAGTACTTCAGCTTCAAGGGAATGTTCTTTGTTGAGAACAACATAATGAAGCTCGTTAGCTGCTTCCAGGAATTGGGCTTGTATTGCATAGGTCTCATCCCCACCCAGTTCAGGATCTCCTGGATGAAAGGATGTATAGGGAGGCGCAATCCCGAAGCGAATGCATCAGGTGGAGATAGGCAAAACCACTCCGAGAGGTTATCTGTTAGTCGGACCCTGGGACTCAGAAGCATCATCACAAACTTTTGGGGGATATGGAATGCCTCCTGGATGTCATCAAGGTCTTGTCTGCCTCAACTTTTGGTTTGTTCGGGGCGGATAGCTGCACACCAAAACAAACAATGTCCTTCAAATCTTCCGGGTACATACGAACAGACTTGCGGAACGTCGGTCGGAATATGCCATCCTTAGGCTCGTTATCCATCGGCTCATATTTCCGATGAGGTGAAAGGATCTTCCTCTTCTTCCTCACCGGACGGTGAATGGAAGGAGGGGCGACAGTAATTATACTGTCAATGGAAGAAAAAGCCACTTCCTGGACCTTGGGACTCCTCTCCGCATCTTCCTCCTTCGCTCCCCCTCGACTCCCCTCATTTTTCTCTTCCTCCGCCTCAACATGCTCCTTCATTTCCTCCTCATCTCTGGGGTCTCTCCTCTCTTCAGACCTGTCACGCCCCGCTTCCCAAAAACACGGAATACGAGAGCGTGACAAAGTCCAGCGAATGATTTTCAACATTCATGAGCTGTAGGATCGACTCAGCATCATAGCAAGAATATAACAAAATATATATACAACCACGCATGCATGAATAATTTATTAAACAACAGAAACAATTGAAACAAAATAATAGTGTCCCAAATAATTCTCAAATCTGGATCAAATGTTAAAACTCAGAAACATAAGCCCGCTACAAGGTTCAAGTAACAAAAGAAATAAATAATTCAAGAAAACAATTTATTTAAGCAAGTCCTTGCTCCAAGCGAAACCTAGAATGTCTGCTCACCAATTTCAGTAGGCAATTCGTCTCCAAAGTCTGTTTGTAAAAATATAAAAAAGGATAAGAATAGAGAAAACAAGACAACGCCCTTAGTTCAAGTTAGAGCCGCAAATAGTAAAACAAGTACAATAAATATGGAATAAGATTTGGAATCAAGAATGTAATAGGGATGCAACAAGTAGTGGGGATTCAAGAAATTAACTAGCAAGAAAGACAACTCGAGTGACAAGATTGGGTAACAAATACTAGTAGTAGAACAAGTGGCTAGTGAGCATGTAATATGTGTCAAGCATCAAGTAATAAGTATCACGTACAAGTGTCGAGTAACAAGTAATAAGTCTAATATGTCAAGTTGTCAAGTACAGTATCAAGTAGCAAGTATCAAGTACTATATTCAAGTATCAAGTCTCATGTATAATGTCATCAAATAACAAGTAAGCATGTATCATGTTCAATTATCATGTGTCCAGTCTTGTGGTTATTACTATCTAGGTAACACTTTATGTGTCATCCTTTTATCGCATGGTTTCTACAGTCAATGCAATTTCGTTTAGGCCTAATAATGGAGTTTATAGGGCGGTGTAATCAAGTATCAAGTTTCAAGCAAGCCATGCTCATGAATCGGGTAATCATATAACTAGTTCATGTGTCAAGTCATAACAAGACAAGTCATGAATCATATAAATACTAGTTCATGGATCAATAATATACTAGTCCATGAATCGATTTATAATATACTAGTTCATGAATCAAATAATATATTAGTTCATGAATCAAATAATAATACTAGTTCATGAGACATGTATCAAGTGGGAAACACGGGCCCCCTTCCGAGTATACTTACCTATATTGTCCACTACTATGGTCTTTCCCTTAAACTCCGACTTATTATTCATTATTATCATCAAGTAAGCCTGAAAGTGTGCGAAACAAGTCAAGTAACGTAATCATGAACATGGAACAAGTCTAGGCTAGAAAGGATACATGTTCGAGGGTCTAAACAAATCAAAATATCAAGAACAACGAAAATCTCAAATCTGGACAGCATGACGTTGCTGCACCAAAACTGCGATACCCATTGCTACAAGATAGAAAATGTGGATCCGTCAAAAGGTCTAGAAACTAGACTCCTACCCAGTTCAACGCATATAATTAAGGTACATAAAAGTTGTGTTAACATGTGTCAAAACAGCAAACTATACAGCTTTTGTGTTCAGCCAGAATTTGTGAATCTGAGTTTATACATATGAAATAGGATTGAAACATTATTAATTAATTCTGAGAAAATTAGAAAATGTTCTCTAGGGTGTTCAACAACAGCATGAAAAATTTCAAGTCAATTACTTACTGGTAGCATAGTTAAAATAATTGCAAACTAAAGCGGTGCAGCAGTTTTTGTGAATCTGCGACTACCGACACAGCAGCAGTAAAACTGCGATATCTCCTAGACCGTCACTCGGAATTCAAAAACTCTGCATGTTATTGACAACCAAACACTTAGGTCTACATTTCCTATTCAGGGCTCAAGTTTAGACTTTGGTTTTATAGGGGTCGAAACATCAAGTGAAGATAAGAATAGCAGCAAGTGTAAATTTCTTCTATATACAAGTTACATGATAAATGGTTAATATGAGTCTAGATTAGCATGTGATACAAAATGGATGTAGTGGGCATCAAATCAGCAAGTAACATCTATTTCTCAACTCAAAGGAATGCAAGATCATCACATACATGATACAACACACATCTACAAGTCTAGAGTTTCTTAGTTTCATGTGTTCAAGTAACTAGGAGATAAAATGAGTCCAATTAGTTTGTAACATATACCAACGAAGGGTTATGACTCTTAAGATTATGGAATCGATGAGGAATAATTTAATATCAACAAACGATGAGATAAGGAGGAGTCACAACTACGATCTATTTGTAGTATTTTCAATTAAACACTTGTACTAGAACAATAATTTATACAAGAAGAATATTTGCCTTAGGGGAGTAGTCGACGAATTCGATGAAGGAATAACGGGGGATCCCGACACGGACTCAACGAAAGGATCGAACGAACACACAAACCAATCACAAACACACAATCACAATCGCAACCACGAACACCAAGCACGGATCTCGATGATCAAGGGGATGATCAAGATCAACAAGATCAGACGATCCAGATCTCCTGATGACGAAGAAGATGATGATGATCAAGATCGATCGATCGAGCGACTGCGATCAAAGGAAATTGACGATCATCATAATCATAACGATCAAGGAGAGATCTTATGGCCTAGATCAAGGTCATCAAGATGATCATGATGATCAAGATGAGATCGACGGTCCAGGATCACTTGATGAAGATCATGAAGATCCGACGGCCAGGAATCAAGAGATCAAGATCTGATCGAATGGACGACCCACAATCAAAGCCACGATCAAGGTGATCCAACCCAAAAGAAATACTGGCTTGGCTCGACGACTGCATGGCTGGCCTGGCGGTGGTCAGTGCGACGGGATGACGGTGGACAGCAGGCACAGCGATGGCACCGTTTGCTGCCAAAGCTATTGCATGATAGAGGGGCACACCGCAGGGGCGGCTGTGTTGTTGCTATTTGGCTGAGCATCAGGGAGGTGAGACTAGGGTCGGGGGACCAGGGTGCGGTGCCAAGGGCACAGGCGTTGTGGGGAGGAGCACAGGCTGGGTGCGCTACTTCGCGGAGGCGCCGATGCTACTGTAGTCGGAGGGGCACAGGGTGCTGCGACAGTGGCTGGGACTGAGCGACTAGCTGCGCTCGGGAGGCAAGGCGCTGCACTGGGAAGGCGACATGGTTGTCATCGCTGTGGTGCCACAGTCGTCGAGAAGAGGGACGCTGGTGAGGACGAGCATGGCAAGGAGCAGGGGAGAAGATGAGTGCACGGCGGTCGTCGCGTCGCGAGGGGGAGAGCAGGGCGAGGGGGCCACTGCGGAGGTGAGGGATGGACAGGAGAGAGAGAGGAGATGAGTTAGGGGAGAGAGAGAGGGGAAACGGGGTAGGGGTGAAGGGCGGCTGTAGAGTTACGGGGTAAAACAGTATTGGGGTTAGGGTTAGGTTTTAGGGTAGGTTTAAATAGAATGGGTTATTGGGTATTTGGGTAGAAAATCCAATAAGGAAGTGGGTTTAGGTTTATGGGTATTTCCTTTAAAATCCAATAAGGGAAATAGGGTTTTAAATTAAAATACTAAATCAATAATACCATGGTATACATAAATCAATAGTATATAAAATCCAATAAGGTGATAAAATAACAAATACATAGTAGGATTATATAACAAAAATATATTTGCTCTACAATATGAAAATTATTTGAATACTACAATACAATTATCGATAGAGATAGGTTTTAAATTAAGAATCAAGGGTAAAAGATAAAAATAATAATAACAATCATAAACTTACACATAATAATCAAAGTAATATTAAAAATATTTGTATTATAATAAAATATCATTGGGAACTCGTTATAAATGAAACTATTGATTAAAAATAGATTTTTTAATATGAGATCCAACAATACATTTTATCAAAAAGAATTTGAAAGTGGAAAAATGATTTACAAAAATTTTAAATACAGAAAATATATAGAAAAGAAAATACACCCAAAATACAAGAAATGGGAAACAAGGGTTACAAATCCTACCCACCTTACAACAAAATTTTGTCTTCGAAATTTGCTTAGGCGGTATATAGGAGAAGGCAAAAGCAAATTTAGGGGAATAACAAAACAGAGAATTAAAGGAAAAGGAACAAAGAAGTGGCAACTCCAGAAAAAGAAGGAGTGGATAAAAATGAGGTCAAATGGAATGCATGAAAGAGAATAAACAGTATCAAAAGGAACGAAATAACACAAGATAACAAATATGATAAAGAAGTAGGCAGTACTGGAATCGGAGAGAGAAAAAACAGGAAAGAATTGAATCAAATAATGAATGAGTGCATGATGGCAGAATGGAATACAAGAAAGAAGTAACCGGTATCAAAAATGAAGAAGAAACAACACAAGATTTGCAAGATAACAAAGCAAAGAGATGATAAAATAGACAGAGCTGGAATCGAATAAAGGATGGACAAGGAAGAGATGAACCAAGCAACAAGTCAACAGATGAAGACGAATGCAAGGGATGAAAAGAAGCAGACAATGCAAGGAATAGAGAGAAGCAAACAATGTAGCGAAGGAGAAACAACAAGAGGATCCTGGGACCTGTGGGTTATGGGCCCACATGCTTCCGCTGCACCACTCTAATGGTGACGTTCCAAGCTGCAGACTTGTCGTTGTAGATCATGCGACACCAAGCGACGATCCGAGCAAGAAGAAAAGAATGAGGCACCAAAATCAAAGATAATATAGGTAGGAGAATTTGGGTTGGGCTCGAGTGAGATATTAATAAATACTTCAATCAAAGGAAAATAAAATTGGGCTTTAGATGAGGGCTTTAATTTAAATAATTAGGTAAAAATTAATGGGCGTTAACAAAAATAATATTAATAATACAAAATCAACACATATTAATAATAAAATAAGAATAACAAAAGTAATAAATATATTAATAATAGTAATAATCATCATAATCATACTGGTAAAAATAATAATAATAATAATAATAATAAAAATATTAACAATACCGGTAAGGATAATAATGCAAGAAAGAATATAATTTAGGGGTTCATCATTTTTGTAAAAGTAATTCAATATTAACAACAATAATAAAATAGTAAAAATAAAATAATACAATAATAATAATAGTAATAGTAATAACAATAATAATAATAATAATAATAGTAGTAGTAGAAATTCTTTGATGTGTGTTCGCCTCATTTATATTCATCTGTAGACTTGCCTTCTCGACATCAAGTTGCAGGTTTGCCTCCACGACATCAGATTGCAGGTTGCCATCTGGATATTCGGTTGCACATTTTGCCTCTCCGATATCCAGTTGCAATTTGCCTCCATTGACGTCTAGTTGCATGTTTGCCATCTCGACATCCAGTTGCAACAAAACGATGAACGAGATGATGCAATCTTCCATACATACTTAGATATTGATTGCTCAATTTAAGTACGAAGTTATATTTTGAAATTTGTGATATTAAAATACACATTTATTCGAAATAACAAAATTTTCATTTTAGAAAACAATTTTATAGAAGATCCAAAATATAACAAATAATAATCGAAATACACAAAATATTCGAAAAAAAAAATTATAAAGAAAATATAGGCATGAGAAGAATGAATTGTATACTCAATAAAAAGTCAGCAAATGAGGACGACTATAAGGGACGGAAGAAAATAAGAAATCAAAGAATTGAATATGAAGGAAGAGGAACGAGGGGGCACAAGTAGAATTTGAAGAGAATATGGCAGGGAAGGAATAACTAGCATGATACTCAAAATGAATCAATAAATGAAGATGAATGCAAGGCAAGGACAGTAGTGAATGGCACACGAGCTGGAATAAGAGGGAATCAACAAGGCAAGCAGAAAATAAGAGATTGCTTGCACCAGAATTAAAAGAACATGGGTACGGAAAGAATAAATTTATACCCAATATGGAATCAATAAATCAGGACGACAGTAAGAGATGGAAGGAAACAAGGAATCAAAGAATTGAATTTGAAGTGATCAAAATGAATGGAAAAAGACTAGTGTCCAGATCGAGTTGATTATCAAATTATTCACATGATTGCATGACCTGTTAAATGTTTAGTTAATCCCGACTGAGTCAAAGCTGTCTAATGTATTAGTCAAACGAACACATTAGCCAAACCTGAACTCTGATACCACAAAAAATCTTGTCACGCCCTGCTTCCCAAAAACACGGAATACGAGCTCGTGACAAAGCCCAGCGAATGATTTTCATCATTCATGAGCTGTAGGATCGACTCAGCATCATAACAAGAATATAACAAAATATCAACCACGCATGCATGAATAATTTATTAAACAACAGAAACAATTGAAACAAAATAATAGTGTCCCAAATAATTCTCAAATCTGGATCAAATGTTAAAACTCGGGAACATAAGCCCCCTACAAGGTTCAAGCAACAAAAGAAATAAATAATTCAAAAAAATAATTTATTTAAGCAAGTCCTTGCTCCAAGCAAAACTTAGAATGTCTGCTCACCAATTTCAGTAGGCAATTCGTCTCCAAAGTCTGTTTGTAAAAATATAAAAATGGAAAAGAATAGAAAAAACAAGACAATGCCCTTAGTGCAAGTTAGGGCCGCAAATAGTAAAACAAGTACAAGAAATATGGAACAAGATTTGGAATCAAGAATGTGATAGGGATGCAACAAGTAGTGGGGATTCAAGAAATTAACTAGCAAGAAATATAACTCGACTGATAAGATTGGGTAACAAATACTAGTAGTAGAACAAGTGGCTAGTGAGCATGTAATATGTGTCAAGCATCAAGTAATAAGTATCACGTACAAGTGTCGAGTAACAAGTAACAAGTCTAATGTGTCAAGTTGTCAAGTACATTATCAAGTAGCAAGTGTCAAGTACTATATTCAAGTATCAAGTCTCATGTATCATGTCATCAAGTATCAAGTAAGCATGTATCATGTTCAATTATCATGTGTCCAGTCTTGTGGTTATTACTATCTAGGTAACACTTCATGTGCCATCCTTTTATTGCATGGTTACTACAGTCAATGCAATTTCGTTTATGCCTAGTAATGGAGTTTATAGGGTGGTATAATCAAGTATCAAGTATCAAGTATCAAGCAAGCCATGCTCATGAATCAGGTAATCATATAACTAGTTCATGTGTCAAGTCATAACAAGACAAGTCATGAATCATATAAATACTAGTTCATGGATCAATAATATACTAGTCCATGAATCGATTTATAATATACTAGTTCATGAATCAAATAATATACTAGTTCATGAATCGAATAATAATATACTAGTTCATGAGACATGTATCAAGTGAAAAACACGGGCCCCCTTCCGAGTACACTTACCTATATTGTCCACTACTATGGTCTTTCCCTTAAACCCCGGTTTATTATTCATTATTATCATCAAGTAAGCCTGAAAGTGTGCGAAAAAATTCAAGTAACGTAATCATGAACATGGAACAAGTCTAGGCTAGAAAGGATATATGTTCGAGGGTCTAAACAAATCAAAATATCAAGAACAACGAAAATCTCAAATCTGGACAGCATGACGTTGTTGCACCAAAACTGTGATACCCGTTGCTACGAGATAGAAAATGTGGATCCGTCAGAAGGTCTAGAAACTAGACTCCTGCCCGATTCCAACGCATATAATTAAGGTACATAAAAGTTGTGTTAACATGTGTCAAAACAGCAAACTATACAGCTTTTGTGTTCAGCCAGAATTTGTGAATCTGAGTTTATACATATGAAACAGGATTGAAACATTATTAATTAATTCTGAGAAAATTAGAAAATGTTTTCTAGGGTGTCCAGCAACAGCATGAAAAATTTCAAGTCAATTACTTACTGGTAGCATAGTTAAAATAATTGCAAACTAAAGAGGTGCAGCAGTTTTTGTGAATCTGCGACTACCGACACAGCAGCAGTAAAACTACGATATCTCCTAGACCGTGACTCGGAATTCAAAATTTCTGGATGTTATTGACAACTACACACTTAGGTCTACATTTCCTATTCAGGGCTCAAGTTCAGATTTTGGTTTTATAGGGGTCGAAACATCAAGTGAAGATAAGAACAGCAGCAAGTGTAAATTTCTTCTATATACAAGTTGCATGATAAATGGCTAATATGAGTCTAGATTAGCATGTGATACAAAATGGATGTAGTGGGCATCAAATCAGCAAGTAACATCTATTTCTCAACTCAAAGGAATGTAAGATCATCACATACATGATACAACACACATATACAAGTTTAGGGTTTCTTAGTTTCATGTGTTCAAGTAACTAGGAGATAAAATGAGTCCAATTAGTTTGTAACATATACCAACAAAGGGTTGTGACTCTTAAGATTATGTAATCGATGAGGAATAATTTAATATCAACAAACGATGAGACAAGGAGGAGTCACAACAACGATCTATTTGCAGTATTTTCAATTAAATGCTTGTACTAGAACAATAATTTATACAAGAAGAATACTTGCCTTAGGGGAGTAGCCGACGAATCCGATGAAGGAATAACGGGGGATCCTGACACGGACTCAACGAACAGATCGAACGAACACACAAACCAATCACAAACACACGATCACAATCATAACCACGAACACCAAGCACGGATCTCGATGATCAAGGGGATGATCAAGATCAACAAGATCAGACGATACAGATCTCCTGATGACGAAGATGATGATGATGATCAAGATCGATCGATCCAACGACTGCGATCAAAGGATATTGACGATCATCATGATCGTGACGATCAAAGAGAGATCGGATGGCCTAGATCAAGGTGATCAAGATGATCAAGATGAGATCGACGTTCCAGGATCACTTGATGAAGATAATGAAGATCAGACGGCCAGAAATCAAGAGATCAAGATCTGATCGAATGGACGGCCCATATTCAAAGCCACGATCAAGGTGATCCAACCCAAAAGAAATACTGGCTTGGCTCGATGACTGCATGGCTGGCCTGGCGGTGGTCAGCACGACGGGATGACGGCGGACAGCGGGCACGGCGGCGGCACCATTTGCTACCAAAGCTACTGCAGGACAGAGGAGCACACCGCAGGGGCGGCTGTGTTGTTGTTGTTTGGCTGAGCGTCAGGAAGGTGAGATCAGGGTCGGGGGACCAGGGCACGGTGCCGAGGGTGCAGGCATTGCGGGGAGGAGCACAGGCTGGCTGCGCTACGTCGCGGAGGTGCCGATGCTACTGCAGTCAGAGGGGCACAGGGTGCTTCGACGGTGGCTGGGGGCACAGGGTGCTTCGACGGTGGCTGGGGCTGAGCGACTGGCTGCGCTCAGGAGGCAAGGCACCGCACAGGGAAGGCAACGTGGTTGTCATCACTGTGGTGCCGTAGTCGTCGAGAAGAGGGACGCTGGTGAGGACGAGCATAGCAAGGAGCAGGGGAGAGGATGAGTGCACGGCGGTCGTCACGTCGCGAGGGGGAGAACAGGGCGAGGGGGCCACTGCGGTGGTGAGGGATGGACGGGAGAGAGAGAGGAGATGGGTTAGGGGAAAGAGATAGGGGAAGCGGGGTAGGTGTGAAGGGCGGCTGTAGAGTTACGGGGTAAAACAGTATTGGGGTTAGGGTTAGGTTTTAGGGTAGGTTTAAATAGAATGGGTTATTGGGTATTTGGGTAGAAAATCCAATAAGGAAGTGGGTTTAGGTTTATGGGTATTTCCTTTAAAATCCAATAAGGGAAATAAGGTTTTAAATTAAAATACTAAATCAATAATACCATGGTATACATAAATCAATAGTATATAAAATCCAATAAGGTGATAAAATAACTAATACAAAGTAGGATTATATAACAAAAATATATTTGCTCTACAATATAAAAATTATTTGAATACTACAATGCAATTATCGATAGAGATAGGTTTTAAATTAAGAATCAAGGGTAAAAGATAAAAATAATAGTAACAATCATAAACTTAAACATAATAATCAAAGTAATATTAAAAGGATTTGTATTATAATAAAATATCATTGGGAACTCGTTATAAATGAAACTATTGATTAAAAATAGATTTTTAATATGAGATCCAAGAATACATTTTATCAAAAAGAATTTGAAAGCGAAAAAATGATTTACAAAAATTTTAAATACAGAAAATATACAGAAAATAAAATACACCAAAAATACAAGAAATGGGAAACAGGGGTTACAGGACCCAGTCATACTCTCGGGACAATCAAGCTTCGTCGCCTCCGGGTTTGAAAGCACTTCAATCTCCACGCCCTTAACCCCATCAGACAAAGAAGGCATGTGGATAGGTCTCGGGCTCGCCCCTTGACGAGGACGAGTGGAGGAATCCGAGGATGACCTGCCCTCGTCGGATGACGAAGACCAAACAATAGGCTAAGCTCTAGACATGTTTGAAATAAAGAATTTGTTTCTAGAAAGAGAACCTCTGGATGTAAAAAGAGAAAACAATCTTGAAAATGAGAGAGGAAGGGAGCTTTATAGAAATAGGAGCGACTTTCCGAATGACCACTGTCACGTGTCACCTCCTCGAGCTCTACAAAATCATGAAACAACCATTCAAAGATCGCGTGAAGTCACGTGCGCAACGGTTCATGTCACTCATTCTGTTTCCATGGGATTCCAAACAAGTGTATCCCCTTGGAACAAGTGCATCAAAATGACGCTTCGACTCCGAGCTCATCACTGAATTCTTTGCTAACAAGGCTCGGACCTTGAATCTAGCGCCTCAAAATTGTTCTTCGACTTTGAGCTCATCGCGGATTTCTCCAATAACAATGCTCACGCCTCAAACAAAGCGCCTCAAAATGGTGCTCCGACTACGAGCTCATCACGGATTTCTCTGCTAACTCAGCTCAAGCCTCAGATCTAGCACCTTGAAATGGCACTCTGACTCCGAGCTCGTCACGGAATTCTCTGCTAACAAGGTTCAGGCCTTGAATCTAGCGCCACGAAATGGTGCTCTGACTCTGAGATCGTTGCGGATTTCTTAGCTAACACAGCTCATGCCTCAGATAAAGCGCCTCGAAATGGCACTCTGACTCCGAGCTCATCGCGGAATTCTCCACTAGCAAGGCTTAGGCCTCGAATCTAGCACCTCAAAATGGTTTTTCGACCTCGAGCTCGTCATAGATTTCTCTGCTAACACAATTCACGCCTTGGGCAAAATGCCTTAAAATGGTGCTTCGACTCCGAGCTCATCGCAGAATTCTCTGCTACCAAGGCTCGGGCCTCGAATCTAGCACCTCAAAATGGTGCTCCGACTCCGAGCTCGTAGCGAATTTCTCTACTAACTCAGCTCAAGCCTCGGATCAAGCACCTCGAAATGGCGCTCCGACTCCGAGCTCGTAGCAAAATCCTCTGCTACCAAGGCTCAAGCCTCAAATCTAGCACCTCAAAAAAGCGCTCTGATTCTAAGCTCGTCGTGAATTCTCCTGCTAACACAGCTCACGCCTCAGACAAAGCACCTCAAAATGGTGCTCCGACTCCGAGCTCGTCATGGATTTCTCCTCTAATACAACTCATGCCTCGAACAAAGCACTTCAGCATGGTGCTCTGATCATAAGGCAAATGCTAATTGTTTCTCCCCTCGGGGGTCAGACCCCGATCTTCAGCCCCGACAGCTCGAAAGGAGCCCAACGTCGTCGCGACAGACCAGTTATTATGCCAGCACATTTTTCTGAATGAGTTACCTACTCCTCGAAGATGACTGAGAGCTCGCCTCCAAGAGTGGGGGGCTTGTAATATGGATAAAAATCATGGCTAAGCTCCACCATTCGATCCCAATATGGATCACGAGGCAAACAAGGACAAGATGACAATTTCATGAAAACCTAAAACCCGAAGATAGTTCATGGGCCTCCAACAGGCCCACCAACTCAGTTTGGCCAGCCAGGGAGGGTTTCTCAATTATGGAATAATCATATCCCCCAAGATTAGGAGATTAATTGCTCCATCATATCCCTAATCAGCGGAATCCAATTAGGCAGCATGGAATCTCTCCATAACAAATTCTCACCAACCTATAAATACAGGCCCACCTCCACTGTTACCAGGTAATCACAATTTTACCACCTAATCCCACTTGAAACTCCCGTTTACTGCCTTGATCATCGGAGGGCATGTCGTTGGGAATACTTCTGGTGTTTCAGGCTTTTTGTATGTGTTCAGCAGTAATCAACCACCACCAGATCCATAACATTCAACCACATTTTAGCCTCTCATCAGGATGAAATCGGTGGCTGAGATATGCTTTCCCTCTCCAACAAAAGAACTCACTATCTATTGCTTCCACACCCGAAAACAGCAGGATCAGTTACCATAATACCCTCAAAGTTCAAATTATTTACAACACAATTATTTATAAAAGTGTCACTCATATATAATTAAAATTGGTACCACTAAGGGTAATTTGTAAAGAATATGGTCAGAATTTGGGATGGATAAATGAAGGTCTTAGGTTCGAGGCCAGACTACATCATAGTCTTTACTTTCCAAAAAGGTAATATTAGGGTGTGCATTGCACATGCATATTACTTTTATCTTATAAAACCTAAATACAGTAACAAATACATGACTCAAAAGTTACATTATGATTTTAATAAAATTCAACCAGGTAGATAAAAAAACATAGCAAAAAGAAAAAAATAAAATGCACACAGTACGAATGCGCATACGTGGATTATAATTATCACTGAAATATATTATTTATCACTTAGTAGACAGAGGGTTTTCCTTTAGTTTTTTAATGAATAATGGTGGGTACTATTGTTAAAATTGATACATTATACCAAAATATATATCGTACTTATTTAATTCTGTTCAGTCTCTAATTGGACGTTCCTCTCTATATATAAAGGTGCACAAATTCCAACCTGATAAGGCAAAGTAACAAATTTGTTGGAGGGAACATAGAGCGGCAATATGATAAGGAAGAAAGTTATCAAAAATCTGGATGGTGTTTTGGTAACGTGATAATATCAGTTATTTTTTATATGGAGGAATTCGTAAATCCCACAATTTTAAAGACGAATGTATATCATTCCTAAAAAGGAATTTTGATTCTCATGGGAATTTAAGAATCCTTCCAAAACTATACTCATATCTTACTAAACTAGGTAATCCTAGATTCCTTTGTATATTACCACGCACCAAACGCCTCCTTAAAATGGTGGAATTTGTGGATTCCTCCGCATAAAAAATAACTGAGATTATCACATTATCAAAACACCATCTAGATTTTTGATAATCGTTCTGCCTTATCATATTTTCACTCTATGTTCCCTCCAACAAATTTATCATGGTGTGATTTGTGCTTATTTATAAATAAAGAGGAACATCCAATTAGAGACTGAACAAAATTAAATAAGTATGATATATGTTTCAGTATGATGTATCATTTTTAACAATAGTACCCACATTATTCAGAAAAAAATTGAAAGGGAAACCCTCTGGTGTATAATGTACTAGGTCATAAATAATATATTCCATTGATAATTATAATCCACGTATGTCTAAGATCATGTGTTTGTACTGTGTGCATTTCATTTTTTCTTCTCGTTATGTTTTTTATCTACCTAGTTGAAAAATATTAGAATTATAGTGTAACTTTTTAGTCATCTATTTGTTACTGTACTCAGATTCTATAAGATATATATATATATATATATATATATATATATATATATATATATCAGTATTGGTTTTGCACGTGTCACATATTTGCATTGATTACTAAAATAGATAACAGTTATATTAGTTTTTTTAAAAAAAGTTAAACGGGTAATTTCGATAATGTCTACTATAGCGAAGGATTGATGTGAATGAATTGGTCTATGCCAAACACAATAATAAAATAATTTCTGCAATACAATATTTTGTATCAAACACAGTATTGCAACATTTCTGAGAATCATAATTTAGATTTTTATATTTCTGAAAATCTGCAAATTTGAAGAAATTCTTCAATCCGCATACTAAACAGCAGCTAAAACTAAAAATATGCTGGTTTTCAATTGCATGATACTTGCAATCAGCTCTCTTCCAAATAATTGAACAATATCAGTTGTCATGGTAAAGCTAAAATATAGAGAGAGGAAACAAGACTAAATGTATCAAAATTTAAAAATAAAGAAAGAAGGTTGGTCGTCTCTCACTAAAGTTGTGCAGGTTGTCCTTAGAATTTTATTCTCTCTTTAATTTATTTCTTAAAATATATCTCTTAACGCATATATTTTCTCATTGAAACAACGAAAAGTTAGAACTTTTAACAGAAGAAAATAATGGAGCAAGTATCAGAAGAAGAAGAGACGGACAGTAAAATGTTAAAACATTAAAAAATATTATAGTGAGAAAATGTTAGTAGGATAAAGAGATCACAATTAGCAACGGTATAAAAACTAGATACCCGGACCCGACTTAGATCCGACATTGGATGGGAACCGATCCATTCTATTCGGGTCCAACCCAGTTCCGGTTCCTATTTTAGAACCTATTGGAATATTGGGTCCGGTGCAGGTCCACTTAAAGTGGCCCTGACCCAAACTCGTACCCGAACCCCCCAAAACAAACCCTAAATAAATACTCCCTCCGAAAAAAAAAATTTTTGCAAAAGAACCGTAGTCTTTTGTTCAATTTTCTTTTTGACAGGCTGATTAGGAGATGAGGAATGATGATGGTGATGGATATGAAATTAATCGGGTCTCAAGTTAATTCTCAGATCCGGATTCGGACCTAACCCGATTCTCACGGGTTCTAGTCCGAATCCGAGTCCGAGTTTAGATCCAAAGTTGGATCATACAATAATGAATTTTGGTCCGAGTAGTGCATTAACGTTCGGTAGGATCCGATACTAGTGCCAATCACAATATGGTGAAAAATATAAATATTAACAAAATTAATTGCATAATAATGAAAGGTGTTTATCATCTTCCCAATGTTAGTATATTCTCAACTTTTATAAAATCTCAAGATGTTGTTGTTAGAATATCCAATATCGTTCGTGCTATATTTTAAGTATTTGAAAATTTGCTTTTAGAATTGAATTGCTTGTGCCACTATCGTTAAAGCTATAATTTGAAAAGAAAAGTAAAATATAAAGATAAAATAACATCCTCCGTCTAACCAAAAAAATAATATTTTTAATACCGTAAAATGAATGGATGGAAGATGAAGTTCCGTTTGAGGAAGAAAAAAATAAAAAAAAGAATTGTTCATACGGTAGAAAATCCTCCGTCTGAGGTTTTTAATTAGTATTTTTTTTAAAAAAAAAACCCAACCGGAAGATCTTCTTCCGACTGGGTTTTTTTTTAAAAAAAAAAATTTAAAAACCTCAACCGGAAGGGACTCTCTTCCTTGAGAGTGTTTATATTTTTTAATTAGGAATTAACTTTTTCTCTTTAAAAAAAAAGTTAAATGAAAGGGATGGAAGATGTTCTTCCTTCTCTTTCATTTTTTTTTAAAAAATAAAAAAGGGACAGATAGAGGAACTTCTTCCATTTCATTTTTTTTATTTTAAAATAAAGTCATTTGTGAGACGGAAGATCTTCCGTCTTTAAAATTTTGACTACAGACGGATGATCTTCTTTCGTCTATTAGAATTTTATATTCCAAACAATTCGAAATTTTAAACAGACGGAGGATCATCTACCGTATTCTATATTTTGTATAGGCTATTTTACTCTGCTATATATGACAGAATATTGTTTACGAGTCGGCTATAAAACAGATTTATAGCAAACGATAGTTACGTGTTTTACTTAAAATTTTTATTTTTAAGGTTTATAGCGGAAGATAGTGGATGCTCTTAGCTTCGTCACTTTCATAAAATCTCCAAAACCATCAGCACACCAAATTCTTAAATAAACACACCAACCCACATCTCCGTGAGATATGGGCCAACAACTTTTGTTGGTTCCCATTATTAATTACGTCTGCAGTAATTTCCTTTATAAGGATTTTTTAAAGGTTGTTTGCTGGTTGGTAGAGTTGGCCACGCTGTGAATTTGTTTTGGGACAGGTCACAAAATATCTTATTAGACTGCAACTACGAATCACCCAAAATCGCACCTAAATCACCCAAAATCGTACCCAAAGTAGTGGGCCCCACTCCAAACGTAACACCTAAATCACCCAAAATCGCACCTAAATCACCCAAAATCGTACCCAAAGTAGTGGGCCCCACTCCAAACGTAACAGCTAAACATTGTTTAATGAAGAGTCTAATTGCTGTGATTATTTTAGCAAGGTATCTCCTATTAATTAATAGGGCTGCAAACGAGCCGAGTTGAGCTGAGTATCTTGAGGCTCGAGCTCGGCTCGTTAAGCAATCGAGCTCGGTTTCGAGCTTGAGCTCGGCTTGAGCTCGTTTCGAGCCGAGTTTTGACCGAGGTTTGACCGAATTCGAGCCAAGTACTCGCGAGCTTAGCCTAATAATCACAAAATGCCCAAGTTCGAGCTCGGCTCGTTAAGCTGTCGAGCTCGATTTCGAGCTTGTCTCGAGTCGAGCTTTGACCGAGCTTGTCTCGAGTCGAGCTTTGACCGAGCTTTGACCGAGCTCGAGCCGAATAGCTCGCGAGTAGCTCGGATCGTTTGCAGCCCTATTAATTAATGAGATGGGACTAATAATTTATACGTGTGATACACATCTTTATATATATATATATATATATATATATATATATATATATATATATATATATATATATAAAATACTGACATTGTCTAGTATTGAATCTAATGCCTTATTTATCTCCAATATTATAATTGGAGAAGGCCTTAGTGTCAATCTATAAACGCGTGTGACGCTCATACATACCTAATATGAAGGAGATTTCAAGTTCGAGTACTCACTAAGTCAGAGTTTTTATTTTTTTTAAATTGTTAAGACATGCATTGTTCATGCATAACTAATATATATAAAAGAAGTCACAAGTTCGAGACCAGACTACGTCGAAAATTTTAATTTAAAAAATATTTATTTATTAAGACGTGCATTGCACGTGTAAATTACTAGTATTAGTTATGCATATACATTATATGTATTTGTTGGATTACAATGCACATATTTGTTTGATTATAAATAAAATTCCTTTAATGCAACTGTAACACCCCCTTTTTTTTGGCTAACTAAGCCTCTAAATACAATTCTTTCAATTTCTATATTACTTTAAACATAAACTAAGATAGGTATATTTCAAATAAAATTTTGGCAGAGTCTCCCCCTGAAATTTCTGCCCGAAATACAAAAGGCTTACGAAATTCTTCTCTAAATTCCGTAGCTCACAACATAGGCATTATAATCATGGGCTCCCCAGGCCAAAATAAGCAGATTCACACAGGAAATATAAATAATATGCACTGGGGGCCAAACTCACAACAAAATATCAATTATAATTTAAAAACCATAAATCTCCTTTGAAAACTTATATAAGTAATTGAAAAACGGTAGAAAAACTTTCCAAAAACCGAACACAGAACCCAGTACTACACAACGAGGTGGGTACGGGTTTTCTTATCTCATCACAGTACTATACCTATATATTTTCACCTTAATACAAAATAATACATTAGCTGTATACATTTCTTCATATGCTAAATACATAAATAATCTATCCTCCCAACAATATAATATTTGATTCTATAACTACCTCACCGGCTGCTCCTGTTAAAATAGTAGAGATGATTAATTAGCAAAAACATTTTTTTTTTTTTTTCAAACAGATGATTAGTGTATACGTTTCATCAATGATGAGCTTGCAACAGATAAATCAGGCGAGCATGACGAGTTTAGAACACAAACTATTCAACCATGATTTGATACTCAACATTTGGACCCTTGTCATGCCGTGGTCCTACATTGATTAAGAGAGAAAATACATTGATTAAGAGAGAAAATTATAATAATCGTGATAATAATTTTGTAAGAGCCTAATAGATAAAATATTGGATTGAGGTTGAGTTGTGGATACACAACTTATGTTTTCTGGTTCAAAATCTTCTTATACAATACGAAGTAATTCAACTGCTGTTTACTTTCGTCTCAACGTTCACAGAGCAAGAATTCAACATGTCAACAAGTGCTTAGTTATCCAATAAAATGAGTTAGAGTGGCCTGCTTTCTCTTTTTGCATTAATAAATAATAATTCCTACAGATTCTTCTATTCTATCGGGATTGGCCGTGGATACACTACTCAAATCTTTTTTTTTTTTTCATTTTTTTTTACCAAATCAATAACTAGAAAGTTCTTCTATTAAGAGGACGAGGGGAAAGACATTGTGTTTCTTAAGTAGTTTACAGTTTCATAACATGACACATTGAGTCTTTAACTGATTCGGTCAAGGCCGGTCCTGACCTCATGGGGACCCTAGGTGAACTCCTGAAATGGGGCCCCACACAATGTGTGAAAACAATTTTGCTATAAAAAAAAGTCCATAGCAATTTTGAAAAGAACCGATATATATAGGTAAAAAAATCAACTTACAATAACACTAATCCATCCGATTAAGCCATAATCTACCAAATTAGGCCCTAAAAATATTAATCATGAAATAAAACATTAATTTGAAATGACGAAACCCTAGCTTGAGACTTGCAACAATCAATTAATCTATTCGAAATCCTTGCTTCTATAGTTATATTGTTCTACACTTCTACAAGACCAAGACTACAACTCTACAAGTCTACAACAATCATCAAATAAACTCCCTCATTAAAGTATTAGATTAGAATAGAATAAATATATTCATTTCTTATCTTATTTTATAATTGGTGATTTCTTATCTTATTGTACAACCACAAGGACAGACAATGTGATGCATGAAGCTCTCTCTTCTCTTCTCTTCTCTTCTCTTCTTCGCCATAACATAATGAAGCTAAGTAGGCTATTCAATTAGCCAGGGAGATGTTCATAGTTGGAGCAATATTGATGGACCTTCACTGCAACCGTTGCTTTTGATGGAAACTCCTGGCCACTAGCTTCGTCACCACCTACACCCTCTTCCTCCTCCACCCTCTTCCATCCTCCCCATTGTTCTCTCGAAACTGGAAATGAGTGGCTGGGGGCCCAATGAGAGGGTCTGGCACCACCATCCCCCACTTGATGCTGCTTTTCCTCCTCCCCTACCCCCTCTCACTGAGCATCCACCCTCAGTCCCTTCACCCCCTCTTCCACCTCCCATACATCCCAACCTTGTAGCTAACCCCACCTTGCCCCACCACCCCTTCCCTCTGATTAGGCCCCTGGATGAGGACAATATGAGGCTTAGACAATCTCACTCCCCCATGCGTACACACCGAAGTGCACATCACCGACGGTTTGGGAGAGATTATGGTCATCACCGACCCCCATCGCCTCAACCTAGAGGATGAGCCAATAGAGTGGGTCCTTCTACTGGCTCTTTCGGGCGTAAAAGGGACCCCCCCCCAAAAGACCATCGTCGCTCATTCGGAGAGAGGTATGATCAGAGGTATCATGACTATTGTCATCATAAGCAACATACTTAACATCTGTCGCCTTCACGCTATCAGAACTCTCAACCAGTTCATCATCAGCTTCAGCCTCAACAACTGAATCACCTCCAAAACCATATCCCCCATTCACCTAACCATCCAAAGACTACTTCCCCTCACCTGATCATCAACTCCACCCCCACTCCCCCCCCCCCCCCCCCCCCCGTGCATCCAAACATCGTTCCAACTCCCACCAACTATCCCACAACCTTCACCACTCTCCTCCACCACCTCAATAGGAGGCTAAAGCTCCACTTCAGTCCATCGTCGAGCAGGCCCAAGAAGGGAGTCCACAAGACGAGTATAGAGTGGAGAATGCTCCTGAATTGAGTAGGGATTTGATTGAGACTGAGCTCTGATTAGAGATCATCAGAAAAACAAAGAAGATACCCCCCCCCCCCCCCACATTCAATTGGAGAATAGAAAGAAGCAAAGAAGAGGTGAACGCAAACAGGCCCCTTGTTTCAACCGTGGAGATTTGGGGCGTTATCGAAAGGACTGCACGAAAGAGGTCCATTGCTTTAAATATATGAAATGGGGGCATATGTCGTATGTTTGCACAAATATTACAACCACTAACAATGATGATGAATGCCCTGTTCGAAAAGGCAAATCACTTGATAACCCTACACACATCCGGCTTGCGAATAGCCATATAGATCATCAAACAAGAAGAGAAATTGGCTCCGCCAATGGTGTGCGATAGGCAAAATCAGATCAAGGAGACCATTGGAGAAGCTCTGATCACTAAGTGGCTGATGAGGGGTCACAGTGATTGGGTAGCAAGGGAGATGTGCCACTTGCAATTTCTCGTATCTTTTCCTTCGTCGGAGAAGATGAAAGAGGTCACCGACTTGGGTACAATGGATTTAGATCACTTTGAAGCGGAATTCTTCCCATGGACTCCTAGATTTGGAGCGGAGTTACCTTAGGGTGAGTATTTTTGAATTTGGGGCCATAACGTTCCTCTTCATTTCTGCAAAAAAAGAAGCATTGTAGGAGATTATATCGGAGTTTGGGGCCATCAAAGAAATCGATGACAAGACGGTGCACCGATCGGAGATTGTATCAACTAGGATCAAGATCCGAAGCCCAGATATCACCTTAATGCCACGTTTTGCAAAAGTCTTCTCTTTCGAAGAATCATTCCTCATTTGATTTGTTCTCGACAAGAAGGTGTTGGATCCTGTAGGCAAGGCAAATAACACTAGAGGAGGGTGAATAGTGTTGTATAAAAAAGAATTAAGAACTTGAACTTTTGGTACTGTTAAGTCGACTGTTGCGTCAGATAAGAAGAGTATTTTACTGAAGGTTACAAGTCTGATCAGTTGACTTATAGTGGAAACCAGTCGACTTACCAGACAAGTTTTTGAAATAAAAAACAGAGAAATTGAAATTGCAAGTTAAGAGAATACAACCACAGAGAATCAATTGACTTATAGCGGAAACCAGCCGACTTACCAGACAAGTTTTTGAAATAAAAAATAGAAAAATTGAAATTGCAAGTTGAGAGAATACAACCACAGAGAGTCAATCACAGCCAAACACAATGATATATCCTGGTTCGGTCCTCCCAACCTACATCCAGTCCTCAAGCAACCCACTTGAGATTTTTCACTATTCTTGAAAAAAGTACAAGAATACTCTATGGCCTTTGACAACAACAATATCAAATCCGTAGACCTCTCTCACCACTAGAGAGAGCAAACCCACTCTACACCCTAAAGTGAAACCGACTCTACAACCAAGAGTCTTACTCTCCAACCGAGAGAACCACTCTCACAACCCAAGAGTAAAAACAACAACAAAAATTGAGTTGCCTTGTATGTGATAGTGCTTTTGTATAGTGGCTATTAGGTCACCTTCTGAATTCAGTCTAAAACGGAATCAGTGTTATGCTAGACTGAAATTCAGAGAACCAAGAATTAGAGTTTGTATGCTTTTGAAAGACTTGTTCTTGTTGAAAATAAAAGACTTGAGAGTTTAAAGAATGCTTGGAAAATGTTGGGAACCTTTGCCAAATGACTTCTATACTTTTTTTATAGAGTTAGAAATGTTTGGACGTTGAGAGAAAGAATCCTAACTGTCATACAACGGCAGTAAAAAGGATTTGAATTTGAAAAATAAGTTTTAAAAACAGAAAACTGTCAAAACGGCTTGAACAGTTGACTGGGTTGCCATAATGAGTCGACTGGCCAGAGCTTGTATGAGTTCAGGCATTTTCGTACTATGACAGTCAACTGGTTCCAAGGAGTGGTCGACTGGTACTCATACAACTGAATTTTGTAAAACACTCAGATTATTTAAAGTATGTGTGAGTGTGTGTGTGACAAGGCTTTTACAAGTTTCTAAGACTCAAAGAATTAAAATTACAATATTACAAGACACTTTGTTTAAACATTTGAAGCACTTTGAATCTTGTCTTGAGATTGAGACTTTGTCTTGAGCTTGAGCCTTTGTCTTTAGCTTGAGCCTTTGTCTAGAAAGCTTCATCAGATTGTGTTGCCTTTGTGTATTTTACCTTGGTATTGACTTTGATACACTCTGCAAGAGATATGTGGTAGACAAACTTTGTATTTTGTTGTAGTCATCAAAACCAAGAATCAACATTCTCCCCCTTTTTGATGATGACAACACAATAACTTATAATAACAATATACATAGCAAGATGTCACACATAATTAAATGATATACAAATGTGTGAAATAAGCTCCCCCTAAATAATGTACAATATGTACAAAATTGTAAAACATGCACAACATAAAACATATAAATACAAACCATATTTTTCTCCCCCTTTGTCATCAACAAAAACATAAGGAGGAAGGATACATCATAAAGAACAAAAGAAACATTGCATAACCATAACACATTGATAGATAAGAAAGCAAGTTCATTGTTGCAGATTAAAAAATAGAAAAAAATAACAAACATAAAACAGAAAAACCAAATTGATTCGGAATCAGGAAAACCAAATTGATGTCGCGACAGTCGACTGATTTTGATATCAGTTGACTTAGTCGAGAGAAAATTAAACCGAAAGAAACATCAAGTAAAAACTTATATCAGTGGACTGGTTACTTATACAGTCGACTGTCCAGAACACAAGATTCAGCAATAATAAGAACAACGAAAATTCTTTGTAAGTCGTCTGAAAAAGACTTTTACGTCAACTTAAACAAAATAAATTTTCAAGAAATGTTATGAAAACAGCAAATTCCTAGTTCTCTTCTAAAGTTGATAAAAGTGTCTTCCTTAAGTGGTTTGGTAAATATATCTGCTACTTGTTTATCAGTAGAAATAAAATCCAAAGTTATATCTCCTTTTAAAACATGATCACGTAGAACATAGAAGTGATGTCGAATATCAGTATGTTTTGTACGTGAGTGTTGAACCGAATTTTTAGATAGATTAATAGCACTGGTATTATCACACATTATAACAGGTTTTGAAAATGAAATATCATAATCCAATAAAGTTTGTTTCATCCACAAAATTTGGGCACAAGCCAAACTTGCAGCAATATATTCAGCTTCTGTAGTAGATAGGGATACCGAATTTTGCTTTTAACTGCACCAATATAATAGTGAATGTCCCAAAAAGTGACAAGTTCCACTAGTACTTTTACGATCAGTTTTACTACCAGCAAAATCAGCATCACTATACGACAAAAGTTGAAAATTATCGGTGCGTGGATAAAATAAACCATATTCAGACGTTGATGTGAATATTTGCAAGTGTACAAAATCGCAACAAGTAATATAGTTTTAGTGAAAAGAGTGTCGAACCCATAGAGACTAATTATTTTATTGAGTGCCGAATTTACTAGATGAATCACTATTTGGAAAATCGAAATTAATAAAGAAAGCAACTAATTTAAATTAATCTAAAAAAAACTAACTAAATTAATTAAGAGGGAGCGGAATCTGAAATTTTTGTGATTTGTTAATTGCAAAATTAATTTTAGGGCTTTTGATTCACCTAGTTAATCCCACACAATTTATAGTTCCATATGAATAAAACGATTATTTTTCCAAGTTGTGGACCAAAATCCCTCAAATTATTCAATATTCTCTCTCAAGCAATATCAAAATTATTCTCAACTAATTATGTGTCATAGTTTATGCACAAATTACTAATTGAAAATTTATTAAGATCTATGGATTTCTTAACGGTCACATTAACAGCAATTCGCTCTTATAACGGTGTTTAATTTTTATTAATCACAAATTACCAGTTCGGTCTCTTCATGATTTAAAATATCATACAGTTGTCTATCCACCAATTGTACGTATTAAGAATAAAAATCAACACACAACCATGAAAAAATAGAAAAATAATATGGAATTAAAATTGTGTTATCAAAATTAGGCTACATCGAAGCCCTATAAAAATAATATTTAGTTCATAATAAATTTATTGCAACTAAAAAATACAGTCTTGGAATGCATGATAAAAATTAGAGAGATCAAAGAGATACAAAAAGGACTGCTTTTTAAAAGAAATTGCAAACCGAACAGCATTCCAAAAAGCAAAATCAGTTCTTTCTCCTGTCTTTCGCCTCTGAGTTCTGAGCCGCTGCTGACGTCAGCAACCTGTCCTCGTGCATGACCAGGAAGCAAAGTGTAACGCCCCAAAATTTTTTTTTTTTTGAAAACTAAACCTCGAAATTCAATTCTTTCAATTTCTATATCACTTTAAACATAAACTAAGATAAGTATATTTCAAATAAAATTTTGGCAGAGTTTTCCCTGAAATTTCTGCCCCGAAACACAAAAAGCTTACAGAATTCTGCTTTAAATTCCGTAGCTCACATCACACGCAATAATATCATGGGCTCCCCAGGCCAAAATGAGCAGAATCACACAGGCAATATAATATAATGCTCTGGGGGCTAAACTCACAACGGATTATCACATATCAATTAAAAACTATAAATTTCTTTGAAAAATGAGGTAAAATTTTAGAAAAGGCTTTGGAAAACCTACCACAGAGCCCGGTACACCGCAACAAGATGGGTACGGGTCACAACCACCACATACTACTCCATACTATACTCACCATCATCATTTACATACTTATACGTCCATAATACAATTTAAATCATAAAATCACCTCTCATCTTAACTAATTAATACAAAACTTTTTAAAATAAATCCTCACCCTGCAAACTACGCCTCCTCTCAGCACTGATGGGAACCTGTAACAATAGGGGTTCTAGGGTAGTCCTCTGACTCCCCTAACCCCCCAAACACTAAGGGGTTAGCCATTTCTGGTGTGAGTATAATTATTAATCTAATAACAATTTAAAATAGTATATAGAAAATCACTTAAACTTACGAATACCAAATTAAGATAATACAACCTGAATCCTGAACACAACAACATCATCAATACGACGATATCTCAAATACCTTGCCAATCCTGCATTCAACTATTTAGTTATCCACCACTTCCCACATTTCATAATGTACTTCACATCAACCTCGTATATATATAAATTCTTATTTTCATCCGCATAGTACGAATACACATACAATCCACTACTTTTCAATTTAACTCTCTAACCCAAATATTCATTCTTCCCCAAGTATCGTCATAATAGCATTATAACCATTTGTATGTTATTACTCCTTTCATTAATAACCATTTGTATGATTACAACTCATAGTACACATACTCTCTTATTAACCAGTTTCATAACCAATCCCATAATACGGGTATTTATTTTATTATGCCCTATCAAGTATCACTTCTTATAAATGCTTCTATTCTCAGAATATCACACCTATTCATGTCTTATGACGCAGATATACATCTTATTGCAATGCCCTAACATTTCCTCACATCATTAACACATCATTAATAGAATACTTATACTCGTTACATCAAAACCATGTTTTATAACTCATTCACATCTCATTACTCCACTTAGTAATTCTCATTCTTATAAGTAATCTATCTTATTATCATTTTCACTCAATTCCCAAACACAATCTGGGGCCACAACATATCACATCCCATAGCCGATAGCTTGATTATTAACTCACTTCAATCACTTATCATCTTCACTCAATTTAATTCTTCATTTCCAATAATTATTACCACAATCATACCAACTTACCATGCGAATTATGCCAAGGCAGGTAGTTCCCACCATTTCCACAGAAATAGCGGGCAGGTAGTTCCTTGACACAATTCCAAGGTACAACTCATATCAACTACATTTTACTTTAATAATCACACTCATAATACAATTACTTCGTATTATTCATGATAACACATCTCTTTTATTATTATTATTATTATCATCTTAAATTAACCACGTACTGCATTTATCACTTCTTTTCATACACTAACTCATAACTCATTTTCTTTCACATTTACTTCATTCACAACTACTTTCTTTCTCATCCACAATTCACGTTTCACTATCCACTTTCTTTACTACCCGATTTATTAATAACACTTATTTATTCTTTATTCTCAACTCATAATACACTTACTTCACTATTTCATTTCAGCTTATACCAAACACTTCTCTTTCTCATTCACATTTCATATCATATTCATTTTATCCCAGGTCTATTCTAGAGTATCAATTCTCTCTCAGGTCTACCCTGAGGTATCATATCTTTTTCCGGTCTATCCGGAGGTATCTGCACTCCCAGGTCCATCCTGGGGTATCAACTCTCTCTCAGGTCTACCCTGAGGTATCATATCTCTCTCCGGTCTATCCGGAGGTATCTGCACTCCCAGGTCCATCCTGGGGTACCATATCTCTCTCCGGTCTATCCGGAGGTATCTGCACTCCCAGGTCCATCCTGGGGTATCATATCTCTCTCCGGTCTATCTGGAGGTATCTACACTCCCAGGTCTATCCTGGGGTATCATATCTCATATCAATAAACACATCATTTCATATTTCCTTTCATATTTCATATCGGTAATTACATTCATATATCCCTGCCATATCTTATATCGTCACATCATGCTATACCAACACTCAATCTCACCCTTATACTTCATTTCCATTCGGTTGTAAACCCAAAATTTCCAATTCAATCAATACATGAACCGCCATTCATTATATAATTGACATATCACATACATATAGCCAATATAGAGCATCCACAATACATTCCACCTATTTTAAGTGCTACAACACCTCAATATATCATACCAACCTATAAATAGGTCATATATCAGTTATAGTGGTCATTCAAAATTATTCACTAAGATATAAAGCTCATATCGCCCGTTAAACATACACCCTATTCCGGGATTCATATCAATCATTTAGATTATACTAAAATTTTCTTAAAATAACAAATACATAAATACATTCATACTCACATAGCATCCCGTGAAGACTCGAAGCGCCAGCATGCCGCTCCACATCCAAATCTGCTAACATATCCTATTTTCAAATTTCAACGCAATTAAGGCTCAAATCATTCAAACCAGTCACAGGAAAACAATAATACTAATTATCTTAATATCACACAGACGTTTTATTAAACGTCCGAGATACACGTGCGATGCACGTAATAATCTAATGTCTAAGGGATTTCTATTCCCCAAACAATTACTAGAACCATTCCCAATTTATTCTAATGACTAAACTACAATTTCTACTACCATGCGGAAGATAATTCATATATATAAAATTCTCATTTCCAAACCCAAAACCCTAATTTATTAGCAACTTACAAATTCCTCAATAATTTCCCAATTTCTTAACCCTAACATCAAAATAAACTACTAGCCAACTTCATATTCCATTACTAAGCAAAATAAATCAAAAGCACATGAAAATACACAAATAAATTCAAAGGGATATACCTCCACTAATTTCTTTCTCCAAATCGACTCCGCCATGAGCTAGAGCACCCTTCAATTAGCTATCCCTCCGAATTAATTTGAATTTGACGAAGAGAAGAGGAGGATTTGGCCGGGGGAACCATCGGCCGATTGGGTTTCGGTATCGATCGGGAATGGAAGGGAAAGAAAAGAAGGGAGGAAGAAGGAGAGAAGAAGGGGGTTTTTATAAAAAAAAATTATAAAATAAATAATTATAAAGGGTTAATTACAAATAAGCCCTCAAACCTCCAAAGTATTTCAAATAACCCCAACTTTATTCTTTAATAATACCAACCATACAAAATACACTAAATTTAGCGCATAATAATCCTCCAAAATTATAAAATAAAATAAAAATAAACAATACCTCTTCACATAAAACTTCAACTCGTAGCTCCAATATATCAATAATACCAATCGACCACAATATCCATACCAGTGTCAATATTTAAATAAAATACATAAAAATAATTTTCACCACTCAAAATATATAAAGACAGACATTTTCGGTATTATAAAAATTCGAGGTGTTACACAAAGTGTGTCTTCGTTTCGATCCACGTGCTCACGTCCAATCACGCCAGTCACGTCAGGTCTAAGTGCTTCTTCTCTCTCTCTCTCCTGGTCACGTCACCTGGCTTCTTCTTGTCGAACAGAGAGAACAGAGAGATTCTCTGTTCTCTTTTGTATATATATATATATATATATATATTCTTTAGTAGCCATCACGTCCAATCTCTTGGGATCTGCCTTGGTGTTGTATTTATAGGCATACGGATGGAGAATTAGGATTTACTTTTGCAGAAAAACCCCCACTTCTTCATTTATTTATTTCCTTCCATGATTTGCTCTTTTTTTTTCTTTCTTCTTTTTCTTTTCTTTCTTTTTCTTGAAAACACGAGCTGCATACACACAAAATAAATTCAGAAATTAGGATTTTAAAAATAAAATAAAATTAGTTTAAATTAATTAAACTAACTAAAAATCATATTATCTCAATTAAACCCTTTTATTTTCATCCTCCATTGGCAATTAAAATTTTTATTCTTACTTTTCACAGGGCCAAATTGTAAAAATTAAAATTCAACGAAACAATAAAAATTACTAAATCGTTCTGCTTATTTTGTTTGTTGGTTTTTTTACAAAAGTATTCACTTTTTACATCAAAAATCTTATTTCTTCGAAAATAATTAATTACTTGAAATCATATGGAAATAAGATGAATTAGACAAAATAAAGACGAATACAAGCAATTTTAATGGGTAAATGAGCACAAATAATTATATAAAAGTTAGACACATCAGACGTGCCTTTAATGTATCTTAAAATACGTTTCACAGCTTTTAAGTGAGATTCTTTGGGATTCGACTGATATCTAGCACACAGACATACACTAAACATAATATCTGGTATACTAGCAGTTATATATAAGAGTGAGCCAATCATACCTCGATAGAGTTTTTGATCGACACTCTTACCTAAATCATCTTTGTCAAGTATAGTAGTAGTACCCATAGGTGTGGTCTTACTACTAGTGCTATCCATGCCAAACCCAAACCGTTTGAGTAATTCCTTAGCATATTTTTCTTAATTAATAAATATGCCATTTTGTGACTGCTTTATTTGTAGTTCAAGAAAATAATTGAGTTCACCCATGTGACTCATCTCAAACTCATTTTTCATGGTATTAGCAAACTCTTGACAGAGATTACTATTAGTAGATCCAAAAATTATGTCATCTACATATATTTGTATGATTAGAATATCTGTTTCTATTTTCCTAATAAATAAGGTAGTATCTACTTTGCCTATCTCAAAACCAGTTTCTAAGAGAAAAGTTTTTAACCGACCATACCATGCACGAGGTGCTTGTTTAAAACCATATAAAGCCTTTTTCAATTTAAAAACGTGGTTTGGGAATTGTTCATGTTCGAAACCGGGTGGTTGCTTAACATAAACATCTTCCTTAATAAATCCATTCAAGAAAGCACTTTTTACATCCATTTGGAAAAATGTAAAATTCATAAAATATGCAAAAGATAATAAGATCCTAATTGATTCTAGTCTAGCAAAAAGAGCATATGTTTCATCAAAATCGATTCATTCTTCTTGATTATATCCTTGGGCAACTAATCTAGCCTTGTTCCTAACGACTTGTCCTGATTCATCTAACTTATTCTTAAATACCCATTCGGTACCAATTATAGTATGATCAGGAGGTCGTGGAACTAGATCCCATATATCATTTCTTATAAATTGGTTAAGTTCATCTTGCATGGCATGTATCCAAAATTCATTCTCACAAGCTTCTTGTATATTCTTCGGTTCAAAATCCAACAAGAAAGTCGTATGAGAAATCATGTTAACATGAGATATTGTTTGAATACCACGTGAAATGTCACCAATTATTAAGTCATGAGGATGATCTCTAACTTCAACAAATGCTTTTGGTAAAGTTTGAGTCATCACAACAGAATCAGTCAACTTAACAAGTCCATCAGCCGACTGATTCACATCAGTCGACTTGAGATCCTTATCAGTCGACTTGTCTAGGGTAGTTTGCTCTAGTAATTTAATAACATTATTTAAGGGTAATGATTCAATTTCATCATCTTTAATAACAGTAGATGAAGGCAAGGATTCATCAAATGAAATATGCATAGATTCTTCAATAGTCAAAGTTAACTTATTGAAAATTCTATATGCCTTACTCCTATTTGAGTATCCAATGAAGATACATTCATTAGATCTAGCATCAAATTTATCTAAATTATCTTTAGTGTTTAATATGAAACACTTACATCCAAATACTTTAAAATATGATACTTTAGGAATTTTTTCATAAAATAATTTATAACAAGTTTTCTTAAGCATAGGCCTAATCAATATTCTATTTAAGACATAACATGCTGTAGAAACAGCTTCAGCCCATAAGTACTTAGGTAAATTGCTTTCAACAAGTATAGTACGTGCACACTCTTGCAATGTCCTATTCTTTCTTTCGACCACTCCATTTTGTGGTGAAGCTCTAGGAAATACAAATGAATGTGTTATACCATTCTTATTGCAATATTCTGAAAACGTTTCATTCTCAAATTCTCCACCATGATCACTTCTAATAGTGACTATGGTTAGAGATTTTTGATTTTGATTTCGTTTGCAGAAATTTACAAATTCTTCAAAGGCATCATATTTATGTTTTAAAAAGAAAACTCATGTAAATCTTGAAAATCATCTGCTAAAACAAATACATATCTATTTTTATTTAAAGAAGCGACTCTAGTAGGACAAAATAAATCCATATGGATTAATTCGAGAGGCCTACTAGTAGAAATCATTTCTTTTGTCTTAAAAGTAGATTTGACTTGTTTTCCTAGTTGACATGCATCACATAACTTATCTTTCTTAAAAGATAGTTTTGGCAGCCCTTTAACTAGGTTGTATTTAGACAATTTAGCAATATTTTTTATATTTACATTGTCAAATCTCTTATGCCAAAGCCAAGAATCATTGTTAGAAGCTACTAAGCAAAAATCATTACAAAGTTCATTTGTTTTTAAGCATAACTCATAAATGTTGTTTTTCCTGAAACCTTGAAAAATAACATTTTGCATAGATAAATCATATATTAAACATGCATCTTTTTTAAAAATAATTTTATATCCCTTATCACAAAATTGGCTAATACTTAACAGATTATGTTTTAAATCCACTAACCAGAAATACTTCCTCTATAGTATGGTTAGTGTTCTTACCGAGCATGCCTATTCCAATAACCTTCCCTTTGTTGTTGTCACTGAATGTGACTGTTCCTCCATCTATCTCTTGGATGGAAGAAAGAAGGTTAGCATGACTAGTCATATGCTTGGAGCATCCGCTGTCAAGTATCCAACGTTCTCTTTTAGGTACCTATAAAATAAACATTGTGAATATGGTACCCTTTTCATTGGGTCCAAAAGAGATTAATTTTTGGAAAATCAAACCCAAAGTGAGTTTGATTTACCACCAAAAGCAGGAATATAATTTACAAAATTGCATACATTAAGAACATATGAATTTATATACGTAATTCTATCATTTAGACTCAGGTTGACTAGAACCCAAATATTTTTAGTCTGTCCAGTCGACTTTATTGTACCTTTCAGTCGACTGTTATGAGAAATCATTCGACTAGGAGGTGAAATAGGTCGACTTATCTGAGGTTTTCGTCTCTTTGAATAAGACTCCAAACCTCTAGACAGATGACTGACATTAGGGTCAGTTGACTGGTCTGAACTACAAAATTACTATTTTCATGAAAAACAATAGTTTTTGGTTTCTCAAAAAACTCATATAATTTGTTTTTCACACTGGAAATAGAATCAGTCTTATTTCTACTAGTACTTAGACGAATGATGTTTTTCAAGAGTCTTTTGAAAACCAAGTCCAAATCTTTTATTAGATTGAACTTGATTATGGAGAACTTCATTTAAATTCTCCTTTCCTTTGTTAAATTTAGATACATTCTTGGATATCTCATCATAATTTTTCTTAAGAGATACAAGATCTATATCCAAATTTGAAAGTCAAGAATTTAAAGATTTGACTTCAACATTTAAGTCAAGACTTTCTTGAGAAAGTGTTTGATTGACTTTCTCTAAATTTTTAACTCTAATTTTCTCCTTCTTAAGTTCTTGAAAAACTTCATTGAAAGCATCTAATAAGTCATTTGAATCAAAGTTTTTACTTACATCGTTTTGTGTAGCCATGAAGCATACGTTCGCTACTTCGTTTGACTCCTCATTCTCTTCTTCTGATGAAGAGTCGCTATCATCCTAAGTTGCTTGATATGCCTTCTTGTTCTTCATATACTTGTTCTTTGTGTACTTGTCCTTCTTGAAGTTGGAAGCCTTCCCTTTTGATTTTGCATTTTCTAATGGGCTTTTTCATATGACCTGTCTTGTTACACTTGAAACAAGTGGGAAGTTCATTAGTATCTTTAAACTTGGAATTAAATTTACCTTTTCGTAAAAAATTTTTGAACTTTCTAGTGAACATGGCTATTTCTTCTTCATCTTCTTCTCCATCTTCGGAATCCGACATGGCCTTGAATGCGAGTGTATTCTTCTTTGCTTGTTGAGGTTCTAGATCCTTCTTGCGTTCTTCAAGTTGTACTTCGTATGCCATAAGATTTCCCACAAGATTCTCAAGAGAGAGTTGTGTTAAATCGTTGGCTTCTTCTATGGCGGTGGTCTTCTTCTCCCATTCGGGGGTTAGGGTACGAAGAACTTTCCTCACCATTTCCACTTGCGAGTACGTCTTTCCAAGGGCCACAAGAGAGTTTGTAATGTCCATGAACTGTGTTATCATGTCCGACACATTCTCATTCTCCTTCATACTGAACATCTCGAACCTGTGAACAAGAATAGATATCTTAGATTCTTTAACCTTATTAGTACCTTCATGAGTTACCTCGAGTGTATGCCAAATTTGATGAGCCGTTGTTACATTTGACACACGATTGAACTACTCTTTGGTAAGTACACAGAATAAAGCATTCATCGCCTTTGCCTTGTTCATTGTGCTGCTCTTCATGTCATCATTCCATTGTGCATAGGGAATTGTAGGAGCGATGAATTATGTCTTAGTCATGTTCCAAATCTTATAGTTGATGGACTGAAGGTAGATCTTCATTCCACACTTTCAATAGTTATAGTTTGTTCCATCGAATAGGGGTGGCCTTTGTGTGGATTAGCCTTCATGGTATTAGCTTGCATTTGAAGTAGATGCCATTGCACTCAACCAGGCTCTGACACCAAGTGTTGGATCCTGTAGGCAAGGCAAATAACACTAGAGGGAGGGTGAATAGTGTTGTATAAAAAATAATTAAGAACTTGAACTTTTCGTACTGTTAAACGACTGCAAATAGAAATACAGTTTTACTGAAGGTTACAATTCTGATCAGTCGACTTATAGCGGAAACCAGTCGACTTACCAGACAAGTTTTTGAAATAAAAAACAGAAAAATTGAAATTGCAAGTTGAGAGAATACAACCACAGAGAGTCAATCACAGCTAAACACAACGATATATCCTGGTTCGGTCCTCCCAACCTACATCCAGTCCCCAAGCAACCCACTTGAGATTTTCCACTATTCTTGAAAAAAGTACAAGAATACTCTACGGCATTTGACAACAACAATATCAAATCCGTTGACCTCTCTCACCACTAGAGAGAGCAAACCCACTTTACACCCTAAAGTGAAACCGACTCTACAACCAAGAGTCCTACTCTCCAACCGAGAGAACCACTCTCACAACCCAAGAGTAAAAACAACAACAAAAATTGAGTTTACAACAACCTATAGCCTTGTATGTGATAGTGCTTTTGTATAGTGGCTATAAGGTCAACTTCTGAATTCAGACTAAAACGAAATCAATGTTATGCTAGACTGAAATTTAGAGAACCAAGACTTAGAGTTTGTATGCTTTTGAAAGACTTGTTCTTGTTGAAAACAAAAGACTTGAGAGTTTAAAGAATGCTTGGAAAATGTTGGGAACCTTTGCCAAATGACTTCTATACTCTTTTTATAGAGTTAGAAACATTTGGACGTTGAGAGAAAGAATCCTAACTGCCATACAACGACAGTAAAAAGGATTTGAATTTGAAAAAACAAGTTTTAAAAATAGAAAACTGTCGAAATGGCTTGAACAGTCGACTGGGTTGCCATAATGAGTCGACTGGCCAGAGCTTATATGAGTTCAGGCAGTTTCATACTATGACAGTCGACTGGCTCCAAGGAGTGATCGACTGGTACTCATACAGCTGAATTTATTCAAGCTTGTTTTGACATTTTAATTTTGTAAAACACTCAGATTATTTAAAGTATGTGTGAGTGTGTGTGTGTGTGACAAGGATTTTAAAAGTTTCTAAGACTCGAAGAATTAAAATTACAATATTATAAGACACTTTGTTTAAACATTTGAAGCACTTTGAATCTTGTCTTCAGATTGAGTCTTTGTCTTGAGCTTGAGCCATTGTCTTGAGCTTGAGCCTTTGTCTAGAAAGCTTCATCAGATTGTGTTACCTTTGTGTATTTCACCATGGTATTGACTTTGATACACTCTGCAAGAGATATATGGTAGACAAACTTTGTATTGTGTTGTAGTCATCAAAACCAAGAATCAACAGAATGTGGAGTCTGAGATGGAGCTACTGAATGTATCACTCCCTTCCCCTCACTTAGAGACGGTCAAACTTACAAGCAAGTAGTTTCACCAGAGTGGGATCTCACGATAGATAGTGCGCACAATATTGAACGAGCACACTACAAACTAATCAGAGCTACGAGGGAGATGGAGGTGCACCAGGGCCGTATGACTACGAACTTAGAACCCCTAAAATCACCACCGATGATCGACAATCAAGATCGAGGTTTGACCAAAACCCCCAGCGGTCAGGATGGATTGCAAAAAGTGGGTCAAAGCAAGGTCACCTTGAATGACTACAATCAGAGCCAAAAATAGCAGATTCGGTGGATTTAGTACCATCTTTTGGAAAAGATGGAAAAAAGAAAGCCAAAAAAGGAAATCAACACAAAGTAGATCTTGAAGAGGCGTTGCAAGTGAAGCAATTGGAAGGGTCGGGGAGAGCCAATGCTGAAAATGGTATGAATCCTAAGGTGTCCACTATAGAAAAGCACGCTCTAAAAAGGGAAAAAGTAGGGGCTTTCGGGTGGGAGCTAAAGCAGTGTGTAGCTTTTTTAGGGAAGAAGATGAGCGGGGTCTTGCTCGCAATCAGAGAGCTGGCTCCAAAAGAGAAAAATGGATCCTTTTTGGAGGATGAATAAGAGATTGGAGGCGTTGATTTGGGGATGAGTTCAAGAACCGATAAATAAAATTCTTCGGTTTCTTCACCTCTACCATCGAACTCTCTGCCTAACCCCTCGACCACTCCACTCCCCAATCTGGTGGCAACGCGTCCCCCCTCATGTGCATGGCACATGAGCCAAAGGAAGGCAGGCTGCGAAATGTTGTTGGGCCCAAAAAGGGGCCCATCAGCACTTCGGGTTGTTTCTCAGGGAGGCCCACGAACATAGAAGCTTCTAATTTCATCTGGGATGATAATTTGAATAGGCCCGAGATTCCAAATTCCTCTAAAATTATATCAAATTCTGCTTTTGGTCGTGTGACTAATGAAGCCACTATGGAGTCCAATTTTGAATTTGGGAATCACACTCGTTTGGAGATGGATGTAGACGATCCAGAAGCTAGATTAAACCTTGAAGATTATTATGTCTACTCAGAGGAGGAGTCAATGTGCTCAGAGGAGATATTAGACGACTCACAGGATCTTCTTGCTGGGAAGGGTGCATCCCCTACTCCAGACTTTGTCCCCTCCACTTTCCCTATTTCGCAGTCGACAATCTTTGATTCTTCACGATGCGGCAAAAGTTTTAGAATACAGAAATTTGCTAAGAGGGCTATTGAGGAGTCCTTGGACGATTATATTGAGATTGTTTCCGCTACTAAATTAGCTAAGACTAGCGATGGAGATACACATTCCTTATTAGCTTCAATTTTTAACTTCATGATTGATTATGAGATTTTTAATCTAGCCAAAACTTATGGTCTAGCGTAGGCAATACTGATCATAATGCCTTTCTCCTAAATAAGATTAGGGGGTCGGAGATTGATAGAGTTAGTCGTAGTGCTAGCTCGATATCCAAATCTAATCACGTCCCCGAGCTAGGTTGTAATTAATTAGTACACTTTTTTGGAACTTTAAAGGTCTGGACGGGCGGGGCAAGCAGGAAATGGTTAGGGATGTTATCAACAAGTCTAAAGTCAACATCGTGAGCCTGCACGAGACCAAATTCTAGGCTTCAAAGACTTAGGGGGAATCAAATTTCTGAGTGGAAAATTCGTCCTTCTGTTGGTGCCTTAGGGAGTATCGTCATTGATTTTAACTCAGAGGTGTATGCCTGCTTAAACGAACTTTATGGGCAGTTCTCATTATCAATCCTGCTCCAACGCTAGATAGATAATTGGATCCAAACAATCACGGTGGTGTATGGCCCAAATATTGCCTCTTCCAGGATGACATTCTGGACAGAATTACGTGTGATACACGCACGCTGGCAACACCCCTGGGTTGTGGGGGGAGACTTTAACATCACTAGGTTCGCTTTCGAGCACAAAGGCAGAGTAACTAGTGACTCCGACAGGGAAGCGCTTAACTCGGTAATTGCGGATCTCGAACTTGATGACATTCCCATCACTGATAGACTTTCACCTGGTCAAACATGTAATCGTCTCCTATTTTGGCTAAGCTAGACAGGGTCATGGTATCTACCGATTGGGAGGCCAAGTTTCCATCCTGAGCTAAGTCTCTCTTTAAACCTACCTCAGATCATGTCCCTATTATGCTTTATACTAGTGGATTGCAACCTATGAAAAATCCCAAATTTAGGTTCGAAAAAGCGTGATTGGAAATCCAGGGTTTCCATCACATGGTTAATGACAACTGGGCCCGCCTAACTAGAGGGACAGAAGCGGCTACAATCTAATGTGAAAAAAATAAGAACAATGTGTTCCAAGCTCCGGAAATGGAACTGGACCAGATTCGCGACGATTTGGAGATCGAAAGATTTCCTTCTGGAAGGTATTGAGGAACTTGAAAAGGTTGAAGAAGCCAGTGACCTCACGCAAGATGAGCAGAATAGGCTGCTACAACTTGGAGATGACAATGCTCAACTTTATAAACTAGAATAATTCAAATGTCAGCAACGTTCTAGAATTTTGTGGCTCAAAGAAGGAGACGCGAACAATGCCTTCTTCCATCAGATTACTAGTGCCCGCATAAATCTAACCTCATTCATTCGATCCACATTGATTCTGGAATTTTGCATGCGGACAGTGATATTAAACTAGTATTCCAGACCCATTTTAAGAACTTGTTTGGACGGAAAGCAGAATTAAAAGTCCCTCCCGACCAAAAATTTTGGCATGCTACCTCGAACGACATAGACCTAGATTGACAGTCCTTAGAAGCTCTTTTCATGGAAGATGAAATTTGGGAGGTGGTGTCGCAACTTGGAAGGGAGAAAGCACCAGGTCCGGATGGTTTCCCAATCCTATTCTATCATACCTTTTGGAAGGAAATCAAAGACGATCTTGTAAACTTGTTCGCCGAATTCTATGACCATAAGCTTAAACTAGGTAGAATCAGTTACAGGAGGTCGTGTTCATCCCTAAGAAAGAAGCCTCCCGAAGGGTTCCCTATTAGCCTCCTTAATTGCTCCATCAAGATTATCACCATGTCACTTGCCAACAGATTGGGAAAGGTGATGGACAGACTTATTAATTGCGAGCAAACTCGGTTCATCAAAGGACGTTGTATCCATGATTTTATTGCCACTGCTGAGGAAACTATCCATCAATGCCTCATTTCGAATGCTAAGAGCTTTCTCCTTAAGCTGGATTTCGAAAAGGCTTATGACTCAGTTGACTGGGACTGTCTTTTGGAAGCACTGGCAAGAAATGAGTTTAGGGACAAGAGGATCAGATGAATCCACATTTGTCTCACCACCAGCAGGACTCTATCATGGTGAACAGTGTCTCGGGACAACCATTTTCATGCAAACGTGGCCTTCGACAAGGAGACCCCCTCTCCCCTCTCCTTTTTACCATTGTGGCAGGCATTTTGACGTCTATGATGGCTAACTGCAGACGGGCTGGTTGAATCACTCTGGTGGCCAATGGAGTTAACCGCCAAGGTTGCTCAGTCTTTCAATATGCAAACGATACTCTTATGTTTAGAAATGGCGACATCGAGAAAACCACCACTTTTATAGAAATCCTTTAGAGTTTTGAAGCTTGGTCCGGCCTCAGGGTTAACTTCCACAAAAGTGCCATTGTGTTATCCCCAGAGGAAGCACAGGAACATGCCACATTTCTTAACTGCTCCATCAAGAATTTTCCCATTAAGTACCTGGGGTTCCTATTGAGATTCGGCATGCCTAAGAAGGCTGATTGGTTACCTATCATTGATCGGGTTGAGAACCGTCTTGCCGGATGGAAAGTTAAATCATTATCCTTGGGAGGAAGAGTCGCTCTTATCAATGCAGACCTCTCTAACCTACCAACATATAATTTATCCTTCTTCAAAATGCCGCGATGGGTTATCCAGAGAATTGATCGCATCCGAAAGCGATTTTTGTGGAAGGGTACAAACTCTAATAGAGGCGGCTTTCACCTCATCAGATGGAAAAAAACATGCATGAAGAAGATGCACGGAGGACTGGGTATTATTGATCTTCGGGATATGAATCTCGCGCTGTTGGGTAAGTGGTGGTGGAAAGTCTTTCACCCTAACGGAGAGGGATGATAGGATTTTGTTCAGGCTTATCTGCATGGGAACGGGATGCAGAATCTAGGCTTAGGGTGGGCCCACATGTCTTCTGGTTCTGGAGATGAATTGCTAAAGCCTATGAGCCTTTCAATAGCTGTATGATGTCGTATATCAGAAATGGCAGACTTACTAGATTCTGGTGTGGTGATCAAAAACTTAGAGACCTCTTCCCATACCTATATGCACGAGCAACACAACCACACTGCACGGTGGCCGCATCCTAAAGAAGAAGTTCCTGGAAGCCAACTTTAAACAACAACTGGATTCTGGTTCTCAGCTCAGGTTTATGGAGCTTCAGGCTCATGTCGCCAACTCAAGAGTTAAATGTTCATAGGAACCAGATAGGAAAGCCTGGGGACTAGAAAAGAATGGCACTTTCAGGGTACGTTCTCTTTATAACAACATTCATTTTAGGGGATGTCGTCCAAAATGGTCGGGTAATATCTGGAAAGCGAAAACCCCAGTGAAAATAAAAGTCTTCTTATGCCTAGTCCTAAACGATGCGATTTTGACTAGAGAGAACCTGGCCAAACCTGGCCAAATGCCAACCGAATATTGATTCTTCCTATGGGTTCTACAACGTTGTCTCCGAAACCAAAGATCATTTATTTATGGATTGTCACAGGAGCAAAGCGGTCCTCGTAGATGTCCTCAGTGCCCTAGGAACTAACAAGTACCCTATTAAGTATGAGGATTTGTTGATCGGCCCGAAGTTCTCTACAGAGAGACGTTCTATGAGAGAAGCTTGGTTTATTGCTATCACTGCTACAACCTGGGTCCTTTGACTAGATAGGAATAACTATTACTTTCGTGGGAACTAGTAATAGTATTTCTGGTAATTTGACTCACACATCGAATTTGCTTTTGGGCTACAGCTGCAGCGACAGATCCTTGATAGAGGATTGTCAGCGTCTTCCACATGATGAAGTCAAGATCGGGCCGACGCTTGACTGAGGGACGAGTCTGTATTGTTTTCTTGTACTTTTGATTGTTCTCCACCTCCAGGATCTGTTGAGGGGATTTAGATGCTTTTCTATACTTTTGATTGATGCATGTATGTTTCTTTCTTTTGCCTCACCCCCCTAAGTTCGGGGGAGGATCCAGGTTTTATTTATGTACTGTAGAACTCTGTATTTTGCTCAGTTTTTTGAATTTATTTTATTAACCCCTTATTAATGAAACAAGGTGGCCGTACTCCACCATTTTCTTAAAAAAAAAAAAAAACAAAAAACAATCATCAAATAATCAATCAATCATGAAAAGTAAAAAAAAAGCAAAGAAATAGCACCTAATTGGTTAATTATCATTTGTCGGGCCAATGGCTACAAAGCAACAACTCAGTAAGTGGGAACAACAACTGCAACTCAGCATTCAGCAAGCGGCTACAGTCTATAGATGGGAGTCGGGTTCGGGAGTGGGGATGACATCGATGGGGCACGATAGTTAGGTAGTTGGATTTGTATGGAGATTTGAGAAAGGAGTAATGGAGGATGGAGAATGGGAGGTCAGGAGCCGGGAGTCGAGCAGGGCCGTCGGAGTCTCGGAGACTCAGAGATGGGTAGTTGGACAAGACATGGAGTCGAAGATGGAGGCAGCGGGGAATGAGGGAATGGATTTGGGATTTGGAAATTAGAATTAGGATTGGGGATTTAGGGATTGGGATCGGGTTCAAGTTGGATCCTGGAGGAATGTATGATTCAGGTCCAAGTGTTGAGTCGGGTGTTCGGGAATTCGATTTCGGGTGTTGGTGTTCGAGTGGGGATAAATCAATCAATAAATCAATTAAAAGATCATAAATCATTCAATCAATGGCTAGCCCAATAAAAAAATGAAGGGCCAAAAAGTTAAAATTCGGAGGCCCTAAAAAAAACTGTACAAATTGTAATTTGACTTCACGAGCAAATAACGTATATATGGGTATAAGGAAAAAAAATTGTGGGCTCTAAAAATGTGCGAACATCGGGGGCCCAAGGTGGCCGCCTCTTCGGCCTCTACCTCAGGGCGGACCCTGGATCCGGTCCCCAATTAGTGAATAGAAATCTGACATATTGTCACCGAACATTTGGTGTAAAATGTACATAATGTATATTAGGTATTTTCATGCTTTTGATGTTATTGATACTACTATATTAGCTAAGGTGTAGAGCAATACAATACATTTTATTCGCTGCTTAACAATAAATAGAGGAGTGCTACACATACCTAAAACATTACCTCAAACCTATCCCTAGCACTAAAAGACAAGGTCCACCCATTAAAAGACAATGATTGGGTAATTTTTAATCATTTTTTGTTTGTCTTTTGGTGTTTGGAATGGTTTGAGGTAAAAAAATGGGATATGTGTAGCATTTGTGCCATAAATAAGTCTTATAAGAGCCAACATGTACAGTTCTTTGCAAGTAAACGTACCCCTGAATTCTCTGAATTCTCTGAACAAAGAGGCAATGTTGAGAACACAGAAGAAGAGAATGTACACGCATATTAGACCCTGGACTTCGCTCAAAAAAAAAAAAAAAACACGTACTAGTTATAGTTCATACGGATGAGATTTTAAATTATTTACATTATCCAATAAAATAACTACAGCCACTTATCTACAAACTATAATTGGTGGCACAAGTCTTGAATGTGAATCTAAAGCGGTATCCTGGGCTACTTGGATATCTTTCTCCATTTTTTGGGCACAAATACACAAAAATCCTGAACACATAATTTGACGTGGCAAATGTAGACCTGCATTGTTAGTTCATCCCAGTTTCAATTAATATAAGGCATATATATATATAATTGGGAAAACCTTACTCTTGCATTATACCAAAAATCCCTCAAGTCGTTTAAAAGGTAAATGAATTCTCTCTATCAATCTCAATTCTAATTATGTCGCTTAGATCTCACTCTCAATTTCGTTTGCTTAGTGGATCAATTATATATTTCCTATCATATTAATATTCTTTTTACGTTTGAAATGCCCTAAAAATTCTCAGTAAATGAGTACCCTTGTCATCTTTATGTATTTGTTCTTCATGATTGGTTTCCCAACAAAACATGAATGATATAAAGAGAGACGATTCAATGGAATGATAGCTTGCATTGTTTTGAAATATTGAATCTTATTGAAGGTCCTATGAGAGGGTACGTAATATTGATTGTGAGGTTGATTTCGACATATAGAGGGGAAGCATAAAACCCTATATTTTGCTTATTAGCATGGTGTTTTTTTTTTTTTTTTTTTTTTTTTTTTTTTTTTTTTTTTTGTACTAATCATTTTCAAGAGGAACGGCAGTGTGGTGGTAAGGCTCGAGAATGTAGTTTGCACAGAGTGAATATTTGGAAAGGCTTACACACCTTAAACCGGTGATGCATAATGATATATATAGAGCTTTTACAAATCCAATCAGATCTTATGATCAGTTACAGATCCTATCCTTTAGGGATATCAGTGGTGCAGTTACAGATCTATTCTTTTGGGATCAGTTGTTGACGCAGTTACATATCTGCAGATCGTTAGGGGTTGTTATGGATTGGGTTCAGTCGACTGCAGTGGACTATCAGTCGACTGTACCGAAAGATTTGTTGCAGTAGTTACAGCCATGTTCAGTCGACTGGTGATAGGCTTCAGTCGACTTATGTGAACTCAGTCGACTGTTGGAGTCTCAGTCGACTTAGTCCTGACACTCCTCTGCAAGTTGAACGACCAAGCCTGGATGGACAACTTGTTCCTTAACTCCTGAACCTGTTACTGCTCAGACCTTTGGTGAAGATGTCCGCCAGCTGATCTTTGGTGGAAATGAAACGAACACTGAGTTGTTTGGAAGCAACACGTTCACGGACAAAATGGTAATCTATTTCGATATGCTTTGTGTGAGCATGGAAGATAGGATTTACCGTGAGATACGTAGCCCCTAGGTTATCACACCAAAGAGTAGGCAGCGGAAGTTTGGAGTAACCAGGCTCTTTTAGTAGAGATTGAACCCACATAACTTCAGCGGTTGTAATGGCGACGCCTCTGTATTCAGCTTCCGTGCTTGAACGGGATACTGTCTTTTGTTTCCATGCACTCCAGGAGATGAGATTGCCACCAAAGAAAATACAATAGCCGCTTGTAGATCTGCGATCATCCGGACATCCTGCCCAGTCCGAGTCCGAATATGCATGAATGGTGGAACCTGTTGGTGTAGACAACAGCAAGCCATAAGTGATTGTATGCTTGAGATAACGAAGAATTCGTTTAATAGTAGACCAATGGACTTCCCGAGGGTTATGCATGAACTGGCATACTTTGTTGACAGCGACTGCAATGTCTGGTCGAGTCAAAGATAGATATTGCAAAGATCCCACAATACTTCGATATTGGGTAGGATCACTGTGAGTTGGCCCATCATGTTGAAAGAGTTGACTGTTGGCTGCGAGGGGTGTGGTGATAGACTTGACACCATCGAACTTAGTACTTTGTAACAGATCCAGAATGTATTTGCGCTGAGACAGAAAAGGCCATTGCGAGTGGGAAGGACTTCGATACCCAAAAAGTAACTCAATGGGCCCAGGTCCTTGATCGCAAATGTAGATTGGAGCTGGGTTATGAGTGTGTGGATATGATTCCCCGGTGTGCCTGTGACATTGATGTCATCAACATATATTAAAATAAAGAGGGTTGAGTCGCCATTCTGTCTTATGAACAGAGATGAGTCGGCCTTGGAGCTGACAAAACCAAGAGTGCAAAGATACCCGGTGAGTCTCAAGTACCAAGCTCTAGGGGCTTGCTTTAGCCCATAGAGAGACTTCCGTAGGCGACAAACATGCTTTGGAAATCTTGAGTCTACATACCCCAGTGGTTGTTTCATGTAAACTTCTTCAGTGAGATAGCCATGAAGGAAAGCGTTTTGAACATCCAATTGACGGAGTGCCCATTTATTCATTAGTGCAATGGTGATGACGAGCCGAATTGTGCATGGTTTGATCACGGGGCTGAAAGTTTCTCCATAATCAAGTCCTGCTTGTTGATGAAATCCCTTTGCGACAAGGCGAGCCTTGTAGCGATCAATAGTGCCATCAGAATTTCGTTTGACACGAAAGACCCATTTGCATTCCACAATGTTCTGATTGCTTTGGGCAGGGATGAGGGTCCATGTGCCATTCTGGAGAAGGGCATTGATCTCCTCATCCAAAGCACGACGCCATTGAGGATGGTTCTGTGCCTGTGTGTGTAACGCCCCGAATCTAAAATACAGTGAATTCGAGATGTTCTACAGGATCTTTTCGCTTCCTTTAGTACAATTTTACAAGGAAATTCAAACTTTTCACTTTACACCAAAGTTTACATCAATATTACATTTACATTGCACAGCGGAAGTAAAATTTACAACAGTGAAATAAATGTACAACAACATTTAATAATCTTTAAGCATCTGATCCTCTTTAATCTTTAACATGCCATTTATCCTGCATATAAAACTGTGGGTACGTCAGTTTATTCAACCGACGATAATTATACATGGTCATCCTCTCTATGCCAGAAACAGTATAACGATTCTCATTTCTTAACAGATCACAAACTTGTTCACATATCAAAATAAAGTAAGGGGGAAAATCTTAATGATGTCGTGATGTGATTGTGCACTTAATCCTTAATGCGATTATTTAATTTACATGACACTAATGCGCACTTGTTCGGATTCTATGCATCCCATACTACATAGGTCCGAGGGCAAGCCTCTTATTCGTTCTTCATCTTTGTAGGGTTCAATCCCTCGCCATGACTTAATCTACTACTGTAACTATGGTGAATATCCTAGATGATCTATGAGTACAAGCTCGTGTACAGAAAATTCTGGAGGGAAATCCCACGCCATGTCTTGACTCATCAAGCATGCATTCTGTGGCAATTCAGCCTCACTTCATGGCACACGATCCTCTTGCAGTCACCAAACATCCCACAAGCGTGACTAGAGTCCGATCATTCTGAGTTGTGCCCACGCCATGTCTTGACTCATCAAGCATGCATTCTGTGGCTCACACACCCGCACCGTAAACCCTAGCTCTCATACTCGTGTTTTTCTCTCACTTTCATCACATCTTCACTATGCACTAATCCTTAGTTTTTATTAGAATCATAAACAAAAATCAAAGCTCTAGAGTTAGCCTCTCCACTAAACCGGACTTATTCATTCATTCAATATGACCAACCTTGGTCTTTCTTTTCAAATTTCATTTCATTTCATTTCCAATGCCGGGGGAGACTTAGCAACTCTTTTGTTTCAATTCCCAATTCACAATTTCCAATTGAGCATTTTCAACTCATGAATTCATTTAATAGTCTCTCAAACTTCCTTTATCATGATCTTAGCTTTCATATTCATTTAATTCTCAGCTCAAGTCTATGATTCATTTCATGTAAATTCATGCAACAACAAATAGAGTTTACCAACATTAATCATAAGATTCACAACCTTTAACAGAAACAAAAATAAGATCTCTGACATATCAAATATTCTGGACAGTCGACTTGGAGAAAGTCCAGTCGACTCGTTCAGTCAAAAATCAAGTTCTTCATAACTGCTCAGGAGAGTCGACTGCTGCACAGGGCCAGTCGGCTGCTCCGTAATTTTCCATGTTCACAATATCATTCACGTGACAGTCGACTGTCATTCAATCAGTCGTCTGTCCTGAGGTTTCAACAGTGCATTTTATTACTCAGCCCAATCGACTTGCCACTTGCATTAAGTCGGCTGAACAGGTTAAATTTCAATTTAAAGAATTATCTTTCCATCTATTCTTCCATTCACATGCATCTTTGTGTCACATTACAACTTGTTCATATTACATAAACATGTAATCACAACATATAATTTCACATAACTAATAATTTTTTTCCTCAAGGGAAATGTTAAGCATGCATTTTCATTTACTCACCATTTGCTTGCAGAGATGAATACTAAATCTCAATTTAGCACACTAGAACATCACAATAAAATTACTTCGTTTCATGGAATTCTGGACTATTCATGATTTAACTCAATATACCGGTCGGCTGTTCATATCAGCAGTCGACTGTACGGGTTATTCCCAGTTTTGCTAATTATCACTAGTTCTTTTCATCTGTTCATGTCTCCTCAGTCATATATAACATGGGGAAGTAAGTTAAGCAATCATTCTATCACTTCGGTTTGTACACACGTACATTATCAAATTTTCCAATAAATCATGAATAGACATTCGCCTCGTACCAGTCGACTTGTCCACGTGACAGTCGACTGTACAGGCCTATTTCAGTCTTATTCACAGTGTCATTACTTCATTATTAGCCCTTCACAACTTTCATCATAAACATACACAGGGCAATCTAATATGTTTAAACTTACTTTTCACAAGCATGGTAACAAGCATTATTGCCATAACATAATTACTACATTAGAAGTCCTGAGAAACACCCACCTTATTGACGAAATAAACGAATCCAGTAAAGCCTCTTAACGCGATGCACGACTCCTTGTTCCTTGCTCCTTGCTCCACACTGAAGCTCCTCTGCAGAGCTGATCGGCCTCCAAGAGAACTCTCACTCACCAATTCTACACTATAACATATATATATATATCTACTTTCAAGGGATCTTGGTGTAGAAGATGTTTAGGAGAGAGGGGGTATTTATACACCAGTTTGGGTGAGATGGAGGGCTAAGATTTAGTAGATAGTATAGGGTCAAGGGCTAGGATTTACTAGGGAGTTGTAATAACTACCCATACTCTAGATAACCACCCATGACTAAAACCCACTTCTCTTCCCAATCCGGCCAAGAAAGTGTGCTCATGCACGTGTATGTGAAATGCACGTGCAAGCACTAGTCACCCAAAAGAGAAACTTGTACAAAATATAAAATAAAAGTCTTTAAAAGGTGTTCCACATTACAAGTTGTAAATAAAATAGAATTAAACCATGGGTTTTAATTCATGGCCCAAAACCATAGTTATTTAAAAATAAGATAATTGAAGTACATTTTGGGCTTTTAAGAAAAGGGGTTTGTACAAACAATGAAAAGCACAAATTAAAATATCTTTACTCTTCTCGATGAAAATACGAGCCAAAAATATTACACGTGCACACTATGTGCAAAATAAGTAATTTTTCATAAATTGAAAAATCAGGGCATTACAGTGTGAAGCAAGTTGGTTCCACTAAATCTGCATCCTGCAAAGGGTGTTTAGTGGCATTCAAACATAATCTATTAACAGGTTTACGTATACCACCTTTTGCCCTAGTAATCATATGATGTTGGGGAACGGGTTCTTGTGTAGGAGATGGTGGAGCAGGAGGTGGCGGTTGGGTGTTGGGAGAGGGAGGTTGAGAGGGAGGTTGAAGTGGGTTAATGTTTGGTGGGTTATTTGGTAAAGGGGGTATGTGAGATGCTTGTAGAGTGGGTAAAATTGATGTGGTTTGTAAGGGTGTAGAGGATATAGAAGTAGTACTTACATTGGTGGGGTTGCTGTGCACTACCGAATAGGGAAAGATTGTTTCTTCAAAGTCGACGTGACAAGAGATGTATATTCTTTGGGATGGTCGATGATAGCATATGTATCCTTTTTGAGTGCTAGAATAGCCAATAAAGACACAGTCAAGGGATCTTTTATCTAATTTATTTGATGCATAGGGTCTGAGATATGGGTAGCAGAGACACCCAAAGGATTTTAAGGCATTGTAGTCTGGTGTGGAACCAAAAAACAGTTCAAGGGGAGTTTGACCTTTTAGTGGTGAAGATGGTAGGCAATTTATGAGGTAGCAACTGGTGACAAAGACATCAGCCCAAAATGTTAAGGGCAGTGATGCATGGTTTAAGAGAGAGAGACCAGACTCAACAACATGTCTATGGCGTCTCTCTGCTAATCCATTTTGAGCGGAGGTGTGTGGACATGTAAAGCGATGGAGAACACCACTTTGGAGAAGAAAGGGTGTGAATTTCTTGAACTCAGTTCCGTTATCGGTTTGAAAAGTTTTTATCTTTTTGCCAGTGAGATTTTCAATTTGTAACTTAAACTGTTTGAAGACAGTAAAAGCATCACTTTTGTGAGATAGGGGATAGACCCATGTGTATCTACTGAATGCATCCATTAATAGTAAATAATACCGAGAACCATTTCTTGAAAGCATTGGAGCAGGGCCCCACAAATCTGATACAATTAGTTGTAATGGTTCTTTATAAATTGTGGAACTCAATGAAAAGGGCAATTTATGACTCTTGCTAACACGACAAGCATGACAAAACAATGTGGATTTATTTTCTATTGGCAATGAGTAAGTTGACACAATTTTATGGACGGTTTTTAGCATCGGATGGCCAAGCCGGTGATGCCACAATGAAACTGACTCTGATTGAAAAGCAGAAAGAGAACTAGTTGGCTTGTCGACAAAGTGATACAATCCTCCTCTATTCGTGCCGTGCAACAGCGGTGTCCCCGTTTCCTGATCCTTCACAATAAAAGAAGATGGGTGAAATTCAAAAAATATGTTGTTGTCAATGCAGAATTTGGATACAGATAATAGATTAGTAGAGATAGATGGTACGTGGTAAATTTGATTGAAATGAAAAGTTCGATTATTAAGGCAAAAGGATGATTTACCAACATGTTTAATAGAAAGTGTATTACCATTGCCAACTTTGATCTGATCAGGTCCATCATATTGAGACTTGATGTGAAGATTGTTCAGATCAGGGGTTAAGTGGTGTGTAGCACCACTATCTGGGCACCAATTACCATCAAGGAGTGATCCAGGGGCAGCAACATGTGCAGCTGGTGGGCCGGATGAAGAGGCAACGGTGAAATTGCGATCAAAACGATACCAACATTCCATAGCAGTGTGGTTCTTTCTGCCACAGAGCTGGCATGGTCCTTGGGGATTGCGATTCGGTTGAGGGCGGCCTTAGGCTCTGTTGAAGGCCGATTCTTCTGACCTTGAGAGCCGAACCTGTCCCGAGAGTTGTTGTACCTATTGTTAGGACGTGAAGGGCCGTGATGGGCAAGGTTTGCCATGGGCTGAGGGGAGTTGGCATTTTGAGCTTCCCAGCGCATCTCATAGGCTAACAGATTTGAGTAAAAGTCATCCATGTGGAGATCGGCTGCGGTTGCAGTAAGCACCGTTACAATGGGATCATAGGATGAGTCAAGACCACCTAGCATCATATGCTGGAGATCAGTGTTTGAGATAGCATTGCCAGAGGCGGCAAGATTGTCAGCGAGTTGTTTCGCATGGAGGTAATATTCAGCCATTGTCTTGTTTCCCTTACGCATATTTTGTAATTCACGTTTGAGATACAAGACCCTGGACTGAGATTGGGAGGAGAAGTGTTTACGGAGTGATTCCCAGACATCTTGAGACGTGCTAAGGCCAACTACTTGAGCCAGGACTGACTCGGAGAGGGATGATAATAACCATCCTAGGAGAATTTGATCTTGTTTCTTCCAGGTGGTATAAGCTGGATTAATCTCTGTGGATTGTGGGAGAAGACGTGTGGGGCAAGGGAAGCTCCCATCGACGTATCCTTCGAGGTCGTACCCCTTTAGAAGATGTCGAAATTGGGTGAGCCAGAGAAGATAGTTGTTGTTGTTGAGCTTAACAGAGATTAGATGGTGAACTTGGATTGGTGGGAGTGGAGATGGTGTTGTGGATACTATATTGGTTGCAGCGGATTGAGGGGTGGCCATGATTGGAAGAAGTTAAGCTCGGTTAGGATCAGATAGGCTCTGATACGAAGTGAATATTTGGAAAGGCTTACACACCTTAAACCGGTGATGCATAATGATATATATAGAGCTTTTACAAATCCAATCAGATCTTATGATCAGTTACAGATCCTATCCTTTAGGGATATCAGTGGTGCAGTTACAGATCTATTCTTTTGGAATCAGTTGTTGACACAGTTACATATCTGCAGGTCTTTAGGGGTTGTTACGGATTGGGTTCAGTCGACTGTAGTGGACTATCAGTCGACTGTACCGAAAGATTTGTTGCAGTAGTTACAGCCATGTTCAGTCGACTGGTGATAGGCTTCAGTCGACTTATGTGAACTCAGTCGACTGTTGGAGTCTCAGTCGACTTAGTCTTGACACACAGATTCGAGCTTTCTTTGTGTCCTTGTATGTTAGGAATGTATGAATTTTTCATAACCTGCTGCCTCTCTCTCAAAAGGGAAAAAAAGAAAGAAAGAGAAATTAACTAAGCCTACATTTTTTTTTTTTTTAGATTATGAATCATGGTTTCCTTCTATTTATTAGTTTGGAATTAGTCCTACTTCTCTGTGTTTCTCGGAATTTACTTTCAAAAACTTTCGTTAGTATCAATTGACCAACGAAAAGGCTTAATTCTTTTGCTAGTTACCAAAATCAATATAAAAACATGCATATTGTGACCTTGGCTTAATAGGTAAAATCTGAATATTAGTGTACTAGTCATTTTTCCTTCCATACTTACCTGGATGGTAATTGGCCGAACCAAGTTTTCTCTTTCGTCTGTTAGAAATTTTGTTGTTACTGCACTGTATGGTAAAATCACTATCTAAAACACCTTATAGGCTATATGTTATTTATACTGTGCCTGTACACATCCTTATAATTTAACCCCTGATCAATTTTCTGCAGTTTCTGTGCTAAACAGAAACAACGCCTAAAAATCAGTTAGGCTGCATACATTTAGTATCACGTTTTCTTGTTTCTTTTAGAATTATTCGTTTAAAAATGGTTACAGAAATTAAATCATGGATATGGCTGATCCTTACAATGATGATTACTTACTCGATTTCAATTCAACTAACGATGATCCAATGAGTGGAGAAACTGCTTGGGAGATTCTGACAAGAGTGGAACTTGACGTGGCATGTTCATCCGAGAAGGCATTGAACCTAGAGATGTTAACAATGCAAGTGGGAGATCGAGCTACTGACTTTGGTTTCACTATAAAGAAAGGAGTCATCTCTGATGACTCTGCAACAGTTGCTTTCGAACTTAGTATCTTATCTGGAGTACTAAACTCTGAAATCAACGAACTTGAGAGCTTCATGGCTTCTATACAAATGGACATAATGTATGTAAGCGAAAACCTTTCTCAGTGTGCAAATTCCGAAGAGTTTTGGCAGGTAGCACAAGACAAGTTGCATGAGGCCGAAGACTCTTTGAAGCAGTCACAATATCTACTTGCTGATGTAAAAAAACTATCAACCAAGTACGAGAGAAACTTAGCTTCCTGTTCTGGTTTTGATATGGCAATAAAAAATATTCAGTATCCACCTGAAACTCCTAGGCCAAAGCCACATAATCCAGAGCAACAAAGACATTTTTTACAAATGTTGGAGAAGTCATTAGCTCGAGAGCTAGATCTTGAAAAGAAGCTCACTGAGTCGAGGAATATTGAAGAAGATCTCAGATTGAAATTGGTATATGCCGATGATGAAACATACAACTTGGAAGAAACAATCGATGCAATAACTGAGAGGTTGTTTGGAGCTGAGAATATTGCGGCTGTACTTCTTGGAATTTCAAAAGAGTTAACAGGAAAAATACAGGCTAGTTTGGACGTCATATCATTAAGTGAAAAGGTGAGTTCTCTTGAGCAGCAGTTAAGAGAATCTGCTGAAACAAGTCAAAAACAGAAGCCTATGCTACAATTTGAACTGAGAGAGTTGGAAAATTCAGTTGAGGCTCTTAGAGAAGATGTTGCGAGGTCTGAAAGTAGAGCTGAAAGTGCTGAACCAAAGTGTACTATGCTAACTAAAACAAACTTTGAATTAAATGAACAGCTTGATTTCTTTAGAAATAACGGAACGGAGAAAGCAATTTTCTTAGAGAGGAAGCTCAAGGAGTCGGAGACTCAATTAGAGAATGCGAAAACATCAGTTGAAGCGATTGAGGAACAACAGAGCAAGTTGTATTCTGTGCTCACTGATATGGAGCATATGAAGGAAATGTTATCAAAAGCCGAAAGCAGGGCTGAGAGTGCTGAATCCAAGTGTTCGTTACTTACTGAGACAAATTTGGAGTTAAATGAAGAGTTAGGTTTCCTAAGAATCAGGTTAGAAAAATTGGAGACATCGTTAAATCAAGCAGATTCTGCGAAACTAGCTACTGCCAAGGAAATCGGCCTAAGAACTAAACTCATAACTGAACTTGTTATGAAACTGGCATTTGAACGAGAGCGTCTTCAGTTGCAGGTGATCTACTGTATATTATCCTTTTCTGTTGAGCTCAATTTGCTCCTGTTACTTGATTTGTCTAGGCTTGTATCTCATTTCAATTCATTGCCATCTAAAATTCCTAGTCAAGTAATAACATTGTGAAGAGATAAAAGGAGGTACTGTAAAACTTCTTTTTAACTTGGGGTTAGTTAATTTATCACAAATTTGGCACAATACTACAACCAAATGCAGCAGAATAATTTAGTTCACCTTTAACTATTTCTCTCAATCCAATTATTCTTAACCAAATATCCATCCGAAACAATTTGCTCTCATCTAGTCCTAATCATACTCCATGGTTTGTTCAAGGTCTAAGTGTGGATGAGGTTCAATTTAATTGCTGACATTGATGTTTATGTGCTTTGTATGATTTGTGAGTATTGAAGAACAGTACAGTTCTAACTCCAAACAACATTTCTGACGGACAGAATGTGTTATCTGTGCTTGACAGTTATTGCGGTGCCAATACACAGAGGAGGTCAGGAAGGAGTTTAAGGATAGGTTCAAGGTTAGGGAGTATGCCAGTAAGTTTGCAAAGAAGATATGGAGATGTAAAGATAGAAATAGAGAGAGGGGGCGCAAATATGAGAACAATAGGATTTTCATACACTTGCAGTCAGGGCCGGCCCAACACTTATTGAGGCCTAAAGCGAACTCCGAAATGAGGCCTTTTAAAAGCTTATAATAATATTTTGTTAAAATTAATATATTTTAATTTAAATGTTATTTTTCGGACTTTTTGAGATGCAAAATTATTTATTATATTATTGTAATCAATTTCGGGCTTTTTGGTATGTGAGGATGCCTATTTCGGGTTTTTTGGTATGTGAGAAGCTCTTTATTCTTTAGATAAATTTAATATATTTTTATTTAAATGTTATCTTTCAGGCTTTTTGAGATGCAAAATCATTTATTATATTATTGTAATCAATTTTGGATTTTTTAGTATGTGAGGAGACCTATTTCGGACTTTTTGGTATGTGAGGCGGCCTTTATTCTTTAGATAATTTTTTTTTTTTTTTTGTAGCCTAAAGCCCTAACTTTGGTTGCTTTACCCTTGGGCCGGCCCTGCTTGCAGTATGACTAGGAGGAAGAATACTTGTCATAAATTTACTAATATAGTACATTGTCATGCCTGGCTTTGAAACCAACAGAGAAAAAAAATGGTGAGGGTGCTTACACAGAATGATTGAGACTGGATTTTATAAGAAGGTGTTACAGGAGGGCGACGAGGTTAATGTGCCATGGCGGAGTTGGGATGCTAGTTTTCGGGCTGTAGTTGCATTTGGCATTTGTATTATTCTTTCAATATTCCATTGTACATTTTTTAGGCAGGAATGAGGATCATGCTCCTATTGTATTTAGGGTTTCTGATGGTTGTACTATTGTTTCATATGAAACTTTTAATGGAATGTGGGGAGCTGCTTCTTTATCTAATTTTTTTCTCTCAAAATATTCTCCTCTATATTTGACCTAAACCGAGTACTTTTGACTCCAAAATCTATATATTGTTGTATTACTTATAGCATGCCTGATTTTGTTGCCCTCTATCGTGGTCATTTGAAGTTTAATTATTCACATGTGCTTGAGATGAAATAATGCAAATGAAAATTCATCATATTTTTGAAATTATTGAGATTAAGTTGATACTAGAGGTCAAACTCTTGTGATTTTGCTGTAAGTAATGTGCATGGAATTTGAATAGATTATATAATATCAGGAAGCTACTAATGAAACTGATTCCTTTTTTGCATGCAGATATCTACGGCAAAGAAATACTCAAATACAAAGAATAATGTTCCGAATGATGCAAGCCACAAGGACGCCAGCAATAAGCCTCATGAAGAAGCATTAACAAATTCATCAGTTAATTCTCAGGTTCATTTGCTTGTTAATCTTTCAATTTTTATATGATTACTAGGTTTGCCCGTTGACACGTGCCTACGGCACGTCTTCGGAACGGTACACCTTGTTTGATAATATAAAATAGATAATATAAAATAGTTTTGGAGGTCGAGCAAATAAATTGAAGTAGCAAACATATTATATGATAAATTTTTGGGGGTCCAGCAAAAAACATATTATATAATTTTTTTTGATTTTTTTGAACTATTTTTAAAGTTTTTAATTTTTTATTTTCCTAATTTTTTGAATATAAGAGGGAGAGAGAGAGAGAGTGTAATTTTTTTTGATTTTTTTGAACTATTTTTAAAGTTTTTAATTTTTTATTTTCCTAATTTTTTGAATATAAGAGGGAGAGAGAGAGAGAGTGAAAATAAATAAATAAATAAATAAATATAGGAGTTGTTTTGGGTTAGGGATTTAAATTCGAGTTTTGGAGGGAAACTTTTGGAGGGAAAATATGTTTTGTGAGGTGAGATCTGGGCCTTTAATTTTTTGGAGATTGAAGGAGAACCACTTGATAGCTTTCTTTGTGTTTTATTATATAGATAGGCCAAAATTACGTTCTTAATATTTATCAGGAGATACTGCTTTAGCATTGTGAGTTGATGAAACTATCAGGCAATTTTCTTAGTTATTTGTTATGATCAAGTAGTCTGCTTCAGTTTCTTCAATTACTGATGAATTTATGAGATGTCTCCAAAGAGAATTGAATTACTGATGTGATTCCTGTCTCTAATCATCCTTCTAAGATTCAAACTAAGTGTTGGAAGGGCATATCCGTTGTATGAAGGCAGTGCATATGGATGCGTCTTAAATAGTACGTCTTAATACATTGGTGAAGTCATGAAATTAACTAGATGTAACAAGGTCTAGGGATATAAGAGGCCCCCTAACATAATTAGAGTAGGCGTCGTGGAAGTTGAGTATCATGTTCTCCAACGAACATGTATAGACTGCCGGTATTCAGGCTACTGGTGGGGGAAATGCATTCTGGGTGTCGAAGATAACAGCACTACATTTCTGCTCCATGACATACATACTAGTCCTTGAAAGGTCTCGAACTGTAGGACCTTAAAACTTTTAAGTTTGAATTCACTCTCTTGAGTTCCTTTTTTGTGCTAATACAGGTCATCAATTCCCGAGTTTAACTAATCCATAAGCTAGAAAAACTGTACAGATTTCTTGCATGACATTTGTTAAATTATACAGGATATAGACCTATCATAATTCACGTACACGCGGATGAAAGAATTTTGCCATCTCAATATTGAGATTAATTCAACACATATTATTGTATTTTTCCTTTTCCAGGTGGGCAAATCTAGTGCGGCTGGGTTTGTCTCTGAGACGAGCATGGAGGATAGAGCTTCAGCCCAGGCTTCTGTAAATGCAGGATCCAACCCTGAGACAGTGAGTATAGAAGCAACTCAACTCGACAAAAAGTACTTCTTCATGGCTTTTATTGTGCTGTTGTTTTCAGTCGTAGCAATCTATGTCTTTCAACTGGAGAACTGGGAGAGATGATCTTTGAGAGTCTCTCCTTTTTTCTTTTTTTTTTTTGTTTGTGTGCTTCAGATAGAATTATTGCTACTTTTCCATTTCAATAATTTCGGTTGTACCTAGTTTGAGATGCCATTTCTGTTTCGGTAACTTATGGAGTTCAATTTCTTTCATATGTAATGAGGCATTCTATATTGTAATTCTACATTAAGGGGTAGAAAGAATACTGTGTATGAATTACAGTGAGAACCTCTACCAAAACCCTCAAAATTTATCATGTCAGTGTCTTGCTTGTCTCTCGCATCCATCTTGTCTTGAACCGCATGTCTATGTTCTGCACTTCTTACGAGTGACAGTAGTCCTTAACCCATCAAAAGAACACATGATACAACCCTTCTAATGTAATATCAGTCGCATTACTCTTCGCAGAGTGACTTATCAGAAGAACCTTGCAGCACAGAATTGATTTGGGCTGAATATCATCATTATCAAGTACTCTACCAGACCCTCATCAGAATTCGATTGCCTTCTTTTGATTGTTACTCACCAAACCATGAGTTTTGATACTCGTAAACTCATTGAAACTTCAAGGTTCGATCCTCCACTCATAGGGAAAGTGCAACACACATCTCACTGCATATTCTTGCTGAAGCTAGATACAGTATCCCACAACCGTGAGTCAGGTTATAGACTTCATAACATTCAAGATTCAGGTTACAAGCATAATGGCTATATGAGAAAATGCACTGCTCATCATCTTTTGAGATCAACCACATGCAAAAAGCAATATATTGAAAGCATGTGGTAAGATTGGAAGCTAACCAAACAAGTCACAATCTTAATACAATTTTCATAAGGGGAAAGACGAAGAGAAGTTCACACGGTTTATGTAACTGAGTAAACTGACAAGTTACCAGTGACACTTGGTCACCTTATGCTCAACAACAACGACAACAACAACAACAACAACAAAAAGACAAGTTGCTCTCACAAATAAACTATACATGAACACGCTACATTTGAGCTTTCTGAAGACGCACAAAGATTCCAGAAGCAGTAATCATCAATTATCTCCAGTAGCTTTAGGAGTACCTAACCACCACAGCACGAGCCACAAGCAGGAAGAGAACCTGGAATTTTAAAAAATTGGCATCACAGTATGAACATAGAATAAGATGAGTTCAGAAGGTAAATAAGAACAAATATTCAAATCTTACTGTGGTCGTTTGAACGAAGGTCAGACATAGTACGCGGCCCACGAGGACCACCACCATATGGGCCTCTACCAGGACCACCACCTCCTCCTGGGCCTCCACCACCTGGCCCACCATCCCATTTCTTTGCAGAGCCCGACCTTTTCTTGTAATCATTTGTTTTGTCCATCTTCAAAACATATAAAAAAGTTCTATGATATCGGCTTAATCCAACAATTCTATCCCCAAAACCAGACAAAAAGAGAAAATAAAGGGAGGGGGTTACCGAGAACATTGTGACAAAGAACACTGAGATCAAGTTCACAATGGCATTAAAGAAATCAGATATAGTACTCAGTCTCCATATTGTCCGCTTTGATCTCACAACACCTGCAGTAGATGCATCAGAACACCTCAAGATCACCAACAAGTCTAAAGTTCAAGTTTGTATCCATCAATATCGCAATGTTGAGGGTATACCTCATAAAAAATAATGAAGAATAAATATTTTTCAGATTCAACCAACCTATATATAATTCAGATCATATCAACCGTGATTAACAACATGACACCTCAAGCACTCACTATCAAGATAACATCACAAAACAATTTCAGAGAGAGCAATTATAATGTTAGTTCAAGACATTGATATGTTAAAATAAACAAACTGGTAATGACGTCCAGAAATAATCAAAAGCAACACCAATAAGTAACACATCAAAGGAGGGCAAATGAAAGGAAAATCCAGTAAGTTGGAAGGCTCAGACAAGTAATGAATTGGCCTATTTCTCATTAGAGAAATCATCCTGTTAGTTTAACATGGTAATCAACATGCAGTCTTGGGCAAATAGATAAACACACGATTCTATAATCGACGCACATTCGGAAGATATCTATCTATGTGCATTAAGCTATTCAGCTGTGCCTATGCTGCAGTGTCCTCTTCAATTTATATGCATAGAAGACAAATTATTGAAATTTGAAAGACATGAGAATTTATAAGTAACCTATTTACTCTCGTTAATTTGTTCCATCTTAAGAAGAGACTTCATAGTTGAAGGCAAGGTTTTAAAGATCGGATCGTTTTTCAAGGAGCCACTTCTATACAACCTCTAAATCTCGGGATTGGCTGAGCTAGCAACCAGGTCACATGGATCGGCCAGATCTCAACACAAAACCACTAATCCTATGTTAAAAAATTCAATATTTGAATTTTTTTATTCATGTGGATCCTCTTCATCCAAACAATGACGATGTAATTGTGTAACGAACATCATTTCGTTTCTAGCTTATGTTTTGTTTTTTCCCTTGTACAATTAAATTTGTACTATTTGGTTTGCCAATTTCTATGGTTCTAGTTTTTTCCTACATTAATAATTCTATGAAACCAACTAAAATGTTCAAGCTTTGAATTGAAAATGTTAAAATTGTAAAAAGATTATTTAAGTTGATCAATACATTTTTAAAATTAATTATTATTTTAAAAAATTAATTATACAAACATATTAAATACTCTCTCCGTTCTAAAATGTAAGTCGTCTAAGGTTTTCACTCTTTTTAAAAAACAAGTAGATTAATATATTAGAAATAAATATCCCTCTCGAAAATGCCCTCTGATTTGATTAATATGTTTATTTTTCTAAAATTGCTCACATGGGTAGAATTGGTAGTTTGGTTAAAAAATAAATTAGTGAGAGATTCAGAGTGTAAAGATACTGTGTTAGAAAGCGCAAACGACTTACATTTTGGAACAAAAAAAAAATCTTAAACGACGTACATTTTGGAACTGAGGGAGTATATTTTTTTAGTTTTAAGAAATACCCGATCCAGAAAACCCAATACGCCTTTCTGATACTACCGATCCGGCCAATATCAATCCAAATATTTAGAAAAACCCAATCCCAAGTTTTAAAACCTTGGTTGAAGGTTACTCGTATTCGTGAACACTTTAATACTTCCTGCCCAAATTATCTCTTAGAATCTTAGTTATCTTGTGAGGAAATCAACAAAGAAAAAAAAAATCAAACCTTTGATCCCACTTCCATCCATTGTATTATGAGCATATATAGAGTTACAGACTAGCTTAATTTATAGTAAAAATAATGTCAGTCTGGAAGATATAAAGACAGTCTTATCAAATGAGAAGCAAAATACATGTTTTTTAGATTCAATAAAACTACAGACGTTAGTGAACATGCTAACCACATTTTTTACAATGTAAGACCCACATCAAATTGTAAAGATAATGTCACAAACCAATTTCAGAGAGCCATTCTAATGCCAGTTCAATCCATTTCAGCGTAAGCTACATATAACGTTTGTACATAACTATTCACCATAATTACCAAAGAAAGACAGACCCCTCACCTAACAGGAACAGCAAATGAAAGGAAAATCCTGCAAGCTGGAAGGCTCTGACAAATTATGATACACTAACCTGATTCTCACTGTAGAAATCATCTTGTTAGTTTAACAAGGTATTCAAAATGCAGTCATTTGCAAAGAGATAAGCACAGTTATAAAATCGACACGCTTTGGAAAACTTCCATCAATGTGCATTAAGGCTATTCAAGTATTCCTATGCCGCAATATCCACTATGATATGTTCGCTTGGAAGACAATTGTTGAATTTGGATGACATTAGAAAAACTTGATTTAATATCTCTCTTTAATTGGCTTTATCTCAAGTACCCTACATTTAATCTTAAACTAACATAACTTCTCAATTTTTATCTTAAACTAACATAACTTCTCAATTTTTATCTTGAAGTACCCTACATTTAATCTAGACCGGTAATCAAATTTGAGACTTTGTTATATCAAAAACAGCATTTTGGTCATTTACACCATCTCTCCTAATTTCTCTCTCACCACTCCTTATTTCTCTCCACCACTTATTCCTAATTTCTCTTTTAGGATCCAAAGTGAAAATCAGTATATCGCTCGCTCTCTTCTGTCCGTACTCTATTTCTCTCATAAATTCAAAAAAAATGTGAATGGAAAATTAATAAGTATCTAGATAATTTGGTTTAAATATTATTTTGTGGATCAATGTTGAATTCTTACTAGTAATTGTATTCATAATTAAGCGGTATGTTGACTGTTTAGAAAGATGTCTATTGTCATGGCCATGGTGGAACAAGTATTTCTCATTTTATGGGGAAGAGAAGGAAGATGAAAGTGATACGAGAGAGAAATAAAGTAGTTTTATTTATTAATTAATTTATTTATTTTTGAAAATCAAAGCAGTCGGCATTACGTGTGGACAAATTTACCCACCACAGAGAAAACAAGGAAAACTAACTCTATTTTTATAGGGCTGTCTAAATATTGTTATGTTAGTTGCTAGTTTGCACCATAAGAGAACTCTAATAACAATATCATCCCTCCTTAAGACACAGATGCTCTTATAAATGAGATGCAAAAAGGTAAGCAATCCCTCCCACATGACAAGCTTACTGTTACCAGAAGTCTGCAGAGAAACATCTCTACTATTATAATGTGAGAAGACCTTAGTGTAATTTGTCCATATCCCAACCCGTGCAACACACGTTTAATTAAACTCTACAATATAAACCAATAAAATACGTACAGTACACGTATTTATAATATAGATAAATAGAATATAAAAAAATATTGTTCAGACGTGCATTGCACGTGTATTTACTAGTATGGAGAAAGGGAGATCTCCGCAGCTGCTACAAAGGACTTGCTCTACTTATAAAACCCGATTCAAGTTGTTTCATACAATAGGTTGCATTATGTAAGCAATAAGAGCACAAGAACGGAGAGAATAAAGAATGTCTTAGAAATCATAAAATAAAAGTGTAGGAGAAATCTACCACAACAACCAAAGTATTCTTATATCTATAAAAGAAGATATTGTTCTTGCACCTTCTACCTCTAAGACCTCTTCTAATGACTCCTCTAGCTCATTACTTGACTAGACTGCAGTTAAAGTGTGCATAGATAAAAGTTAATTCTAGACGGCATACTTGAGATATTCACACCATTATAGATTTCAACATGTACCTTCTCTAAAGCACAATCTCATCCCTCTTGGAGCCTCACCTTGAAAAAACTAAAACTTTTTTGTCTTGGGATGGAGTTAATGAATTTGACAAGAAAGGTGACTTTGCATATATTTGTTTCAAGGATAAATCATGGCCACTCAACGACAGCTACAACATGTGGAACATCTTGATAGCATATGTGAACAAGCATGGCTGAAGTAAAGTTATCACCACCTCTACAAACGAAATCTGGAAACAACTACTTATTAACCAAGCTCACATGGTGCAAAAGTAAGGTACTCCCAAGTGAGAGAACTCATACACCAACTTTTAAGAGCTAGACCATATAAGTTAATACAATTAAGCTGTAATGAGAAATATACCATTGCATGTTTGAATAATATCCAGTAGTCATCAACCAAGTTAACTGACTGTTCCATATCCTATTACCCTTTTGACATGACGGATTTGGAATGTAAGAAGCAACATATAGGTCAAGAAAATATTCATATTAGATAGTATAGATATGCTCCCGGAAACAAATATACCTCATCCTATCCGATCCAATCCGTATCCGTATTCGAATTTTATGTGGATTCAGATTAGGATTAGGATACCCAAACTATTTTTTTTTCCTTCACAGATTTGGATTCAAAATTGGATACTTATAAAATAATTCAGATCGAACTAAATATATACATTTATGTCTATTAGTTTACATAAGTTCACTTGTAGCCCATTGGTTCTCAACTTAGGTGAAACCTTGTTATGTTTGGTTCGATTCTTGAAATGTTCATTTTATTTTCTATTCATTCTATCTACTGTAAAATTTTTGGTAAATTTTAAACTCTATTATGTACCCCCTCAAAATTACAATATTAGCAATTAACCTCGATTATACTCATATTATGTATTCGATACAATCATCCTATATTTTTTTCTTTAATACCTAATCTGCTCTTCCCTCTTCCAAGTACACATCCTTTTTTTTGTTTGGTATAAATTCCAAGTACACATTCTATTAATTTGTTTTTTGATATGTTATGACTATGTACTCTTTTCTCAATTAATAGTTTTTAAGTTCTTCAAATTATTATCTACAATTTATTATTATATTATATTCCATTTTCCTTCTATTTTTCCCACATCTATTTTATATAGGGTAAACAACAACAAAAAACCAAGCATTTTTTTTTACATAATAATAAACCACTTAATATTTGTTTAGAGTCAAAGACCCCCCATGTTAGTGCGCCGTTAAAACAGGACAATTTTACCATTTCCCCTTTTCGGGTAAAAAGCAACAACAAAAAACCTAACGTTTTTTTTACATAATTAAAAACTCCTTAACTCCCTAACGTTTGTTTTGAGTTAGCAAGTATTAATTAAGGTGGGAAGGATAAAATTGTCCTATTTTAATGGTGCACTTCCCTAACGTTTGTTTTGAGTTAGCAACTAATAATTAAGGTGGAAAGGATAAAATTGTCCTATCTTAATGGTGCACTAACGGTGGGGGTCTTTTGACACAAAAAATATCGTTAAGAGGTTTTTTAATTCTATAAAAATGGTTAGGGGGTTTTTATGCTTTTACCCTTTTATGTAATATTGTTTTGATGTCCGAATTTTTTTCTTTGTATCCGAAATTTTTGGATGCTGATATAAATATTTTTACCGATATATCCACATCCGTATTCGATGTTGGAGTGAGGATATGGACATTGGTATTGTCCATATCCGATCCATATACAACAACAACAACAACAACAAAGCCTTTTTCCCAACTAGTTGGGGATATCCGATCCAAAAGCATCCATAGGCATGTGACCACCTTGAACACAAAATGTTTGAAGTTTTGCGCATTCTTTGTTATTTGCATATATAGGTTTCAAAAGTTTTTGTTATACTCAAAACCATATGGGCTGAATTTCTATCTTCTATATTTATTAAAATAGCTTCATTCACGACAAGTTCATTAATAGCCCAAAGGTGAACCTTCATTTGACTACCAAAAAGTCTTCATTTTGATTCTTGTCAAAGACAAAACTTAATCGCATTAAATTATAATACCCCCACACATTAATGTACATATATGTGTATGTGGGCCATGGACCTTGCAATCTAATCGGGTAGAAGTGCAAAGAAGCTGGTAAGTGTCACTTTGATGGCACATTAATCCATTTTGCACGTGAGCATGGGGCACAGATATAGCGTATCTAGTTGCACACCCTGTCAGCTTCATAAGTTTGAATCCATCAACATGATGGATTAAGAGTTAATTATGATTATTGGGCTTCCTAGCTATTAAGTCATTATATGACTGTAGCAGTCGTGTTCATCGAGAGGATTAAAGGCACTGAACGGAGACTTGCTACTTACTAGGCATGTTGTACTAGTCGCTATAAAAGTTGTAATCGCTATTGGACAGTTATAAACAAAAAAAAGCGGTGAACACATTCAAGCCCGAATTGAATAGTCGGATTGTTACAAATTTAGCCATCAATGGGTGGATTTAAATGGGATATTTGAGTGTGGGTTGTCTTAGTTTCTCTATATACAAAGAACCTGTCCAACACTCGCACACACACTAAAAATAGACCATTTGTAATCCACCAAAATTTGGAGAACTAGTCCACCACGTTTGTACCCCGAACTCAATAGTTGTAGTTACTCTCTTGCAGCCCAACTTGAGCACGTATCTATTCCTTGGAGAGGCATTTAGTACCTACCCGTTCCAATAGTCGAGATGTGCACTTTAGCCTCTTGTTGTTACTGTTCCTAGAGGCAGTTCAGTCGTCGACCCTGGATAGGAGTTCGACTGAATAATGCTTTACAAAAGGTGTACTAAGGACTTATGCTTTTGTATATTTTGTCTGGTTTTTTTGTAAATCGTGTCAATTGGGCTAAGTTTGAAAAAATAGCTCTTGCATAGGAACTAGGAAGCTCACTCTTAGTCCAACCTATTGATGGATTCAAACCTGCACACCAGTGAAGCGCCAGAGATGCCAACTCTGTGCTTGATGCTTAGGTGCTAAGTGCATAAGTCCCCCACTAAAGTGCCACATAGCAATTTCATTACCTCTTTCCAAGGTCCAAGGTTTATGGGTTACGGGCCATGTGCACATAAACGTTTAGTATGTAGTAGGGGATATTATAACTTAATGCAAATAAATTCTTGCCTTTTGCAAGAATCAAAACCAAGACTTTTTGGTAGTCAAAATGAAACTTTACCATCATGCCACTAACAAGCTTGTCATAAATGATGATACCTTAATAAATATAGGTAATTGAAATTCAGCTCATATGGTTTCGAGTAAAACAATCACTTTTTTAAACCACTTTATTTATTCAAATGACCAACATTGCAATTTACAAGCTTTACTAGAAGTATCAATTTAAATAGCCATTTTGAGTTAATACCGCTTCTATTCTAGGCAGTATTCATAAACAAAATAAGGGATTAATCGTTAATTCTATACCTAGGTTGTGTTTGGCCCAGCTTAAAATTAGCTTCTCTTCTCCTTTAGATTGAGAAGCTGGGCCAAACGCATATTTTGAAAAGCTCTACATAAGGAGAAGTAGCTTATTTTTAATGAAGAAACTGAGCTTCAAAAAAAACCCTCAAGAGCAACTTCTGGCTTCTCCTTCTCTCTTTTTTTTACCTTTTCTCTTTTTTTGGCCTTTCCCACATATCAAACCCTAACAACAAAAATTTCCCCCCTTCCCCTTTTCTCCTCTTTTTTTTACCTTTTCTCTTTTTTTGGCCCTTCCCACATATCAAACCCTAACAACAAAAATTTCCCCCTTCCCCTTCCCCTTTCCCTTCCCCTTCCTCGCCGAACACTCGCGACAGGGGAACCCCGCCATCGAACCCGTCGAAGAGTCGCACGCTTGAAGCGGAAGAAGAACAGCAACAGCAACAGTGAAAACTTGAAGCGGATGCAAAACCCTTTAAGAAAAAACTTGACCCAATTGGAGCTGCAAGACCAAGAGAAGTCGTGCTCCAAGAGAAAGGTGTAGACAGGAGGAAGCTTGGTCTCCATCTAGACCACCACCATCCAAATCTCAGGTTCAATTTCTCATCCCAATTTCGATTAATTTCTCAAATTATTCACACAAAAAATAATAATAATAATAATAAATGAAAGTTGGTTCTTGCTTGATATTATTATTTATAGGAAGGATGATAGGAAGCAGAAGGAAAACATCTTTTTGTCTTGATCAAATGAAGATGAGTCATCTCGTTCCTCCATTAAGATATCCACCCAAAAACATCAACTCTCTGATGGAACGAATTCGAAGGGGTCGCAAAGATATCACAGATGTTCCAGTTGTAAAGAAGCCCTTAATTCTCATAGAGAATTCTCATCAGAAAAGGTAAGTTTTCGGTGATCTGAATGCGAGTGAAAGAAGCTCAGATTGTTGTTCTGATATGAGCAGTAGAATGAAGAGAAGACTCTCAGCTCCGACACAGCCTATTCCATGCTACCGGAGAGGACAGGGGAAGCAAGCCATGAAGTGATACAGTTTTTTCGCGCTTGGATGAAGTGGAAGATGCTTTTAGATGAGTGCATTCCTAATCAATATTTGCTCGAGTCAGAGAGATAGATGCAAACATTTTGCATTTGCATCAAAATATTTTTCTTGTTATATGTCCCCGTGTTAACTTGAATCAGGCTTATATGTTAGAATTGCAGCATTTTCTTTATTGATAATTTTTGTGACCAGATTACTCTATTGCGTTTGTTTTATGTGCACTATGATTAGCCATCGTGCTTAGTTGAGATCTGAAACCAAATTGCTTATTTTAAGAGTCGCCGTCGTGCTTAGTCAAACGCCGTCGAAGAGTCGCCGTCGAAGAGTCGCACACTGCCACAACATTTTTTTTTCTTTCCTTTTTACGAGTTTTTTAGGTTATTCTAAGGGTCTGTTTGGTTCAAAGGAGGGGAGGGGAGGGGAGGGATTTTAATGGAGGGGAGGGAAGGAGAGGGAAAGAGATGGGAGGGATTTAATGAAAACTCTGTTTGGTTCAAAGGAGGGGAGGGAAGGAAAAATAATTATTTTCTTGTTTGGTTCACAAGGGGAGGGAATGGATTTTATAATAAAATTACTTTTATACCCTTTTGCATATAATAAGAGCATGAAGTATCAAATTTTGTCAACTCAGAACAATCAGAGACAGAGCATGAAGTATCAAATTTTGTCAGCTCAGAAATAACACAAACAGAGCATGAAGTATCAAATTTTGTCTTCTGAGAACAAACAGAAACACATCATGAAGTATCAAAATTTGTTAGCTCAGAACAAACAGAAACACAGCATGAAGTATCAAATTTTGTAAGCTCAGAACAATCAGAGACAGAGCATAAAGTATCAAATTTTGTCAGCTCAGAACAATCAGAGACAGAGTATGAAGTATCCGATAGGGAGAAAGAGAGAGCGGGAGAGAAACAGTCGGAACTAGATAGGGAGAAAGAGAGGTTTTTTATTAGATTAGGATTTAGATTTAAAGGGCAGTTTAGTCCAGCCACTTTAAAAAATTAGCCATATTTTCTCTTCCCTCCAAATCCCCCCACTTTTTAAGGAGAGCCAAAATTGGCTCAGGAGGAGTGTTGCACCCCCCATTTCCCTCCCCTCCCCTCCTAAAAAATGAACCAAACAAGAAAAGTATTTAAAAACCCCTTCCCTCCCCGCCCCTCCCCTCCCCTCCATTCCCCTCCAACTAAACAGAGCCTAAATATTTCATTTATTAGTAATATAAAGATTTTTTTTGCAATTTGATAACTTATATTTTATTCTTAAATAAAATCAAAAGCTTAAATTGAATATAAAAGTAGCTTACAATTGATATCTTATGCCAAACAACTTCTAGCTTAAAAGTCGCTTTAAAGTTTAAAAAAAAACTGACTATCCAAACCGCTTCAACTTTTAATTTCAAAGCTCTACTTTCTAGGTTCTCCTTCTGAAGTAGCTTTAAAGCCCAAAAAAGGCTAGGCCAAGGTGAGTTCATGGTGTGCCAAAGTCAAACAAATCTACAGAACTAACCTCAACAATAGCGCTACCTCCCTCGAACAAACAAAATCCTAGGTCATGTCTATCTAAAAAGACATCTGCAGGTCAAAAACATAAGACAATCTCGGTATTCTCAAGGAAATGGAAAACTGTTAAAGAAGTACCCAAAATTCCGCAAGTCTAATGAACAAAACCCAAATTAGGAAATTGAACAAGAAGTTGTTTCTTCTTCTAAACATATTATAAAAATCCAACATTTTTGTTCCTCACCCAAATCATAACTGAACTATGTTACAAGATTCTCCTATGTCCTCAATCATCTGGGTACCTTTCCAACAATTCGCATAGATTAAAAAAAACAAGCACGTGCAAAATTACTAGAACCAGAACCAAATCCATACATCTACCAAAAATTGGGTCAGATTAATACACAAGCTAAAAGATCCCCCAACAAACCCTAGATCGGACGCTCTAATCGATTTTCAATGTCACGCCCCGCTTCCCGGAATACAGGAACACAGGCACGTAACTGAGGCCCAGCGAATGATATAAGTATGCCAACTCATATCATCCATAAGCTGTACCAGTCTTAATCAACAATATAAGAAAATATAAATCACAACCACGCAGGAAACATGATCACATAAACGAGAATGAAATTCAATAACCAATTCTGGAATACAAGAACTTACCAAATTACTCGAGAGATTCATGCTCCAATGTAGAGGAACTGCTCATCAATGCCTCCTAGAAATTCTCTTTATGCACCTGTGCTTGATTATCTAAAAAGAAGAAAAATTTGTCCTTAGAGCAAGTACGGACAGCAAGTAGTGACAAGCAGAGAGTAAAGGAAACAGGTTTCATGAAAGAGTATGAATCAAGATCAAGTTTGCAAGGCAATAATGGGTACTAGTAACAAATGGTCTTAATCAAGTTTATATACATGTCAACTAGTTCTATTATCAAGTTGTTTCTCCTATCTAGTGCACGTACTTCTGTGTCCCATGTGTGCCGTACCACAGGTTCGGTGCACGCAAAACAGTGTTCGTTTTAGACTTCGTGGTGGGGTCTACAGAGCGTGTACTCGGCATATCACGACAACAAGATAACAGGATAACAAGTTCACGTCTCCACACGTATTCTCCTCCTTCTATATAACAAGTCCATGTAACAAGAGGGCCCTACCGAGTACATTTTCTGAGACTGTCCACTACTAAGTCAACCCTTAGAAACCCCGGCTTGTTTTAGTATTTTATTAAGTCATTCATGTACATGCGAGTGGTTATAATAATGTCAAGTGAATGGTGATAATGCAGCAACATTGTATATTACACGATAATAAACATGAAGTTGTAAATATAAAATAACATTCTCTTTATATCAATTTAACTGGTTCCTGATAAAACTGGGTCGAAACCTCAGTACAAGACAGACAAGGCAGCATCACATAAATGTTCATCAAGTGGGTAATCATCGAGTTATTATATCATACATGTGGTAAGAATAGTTTACAGCAAGTCATGTGAATTTCCCAGTAAACAAGTCAAGTGTATCACGTCAAGTTCAAGTCACAAGGTCACAAGTAGTAACATGTATTTAATCAAGTTGTATTTTCTCATGTACAAGTTTATTTATTTTATTCATGTCGAATATGCATAGGCTTGGGTTTGAGTCAATGGATAATAAAAGAAGTCAAGAGTACGTCGGGTTAGCTCGTGTAAACCCTCGATACTCCCAACAGACGGGACACAAGGCAAATTAAGATAGTTAAAATGGAACTACTTGCAGGAGATTAATAAGCTTGAACTAGAATAAATAAAACAGTTCAAGTGGACTTGCCTGTTAGTTGACGCCGATGAAATTGAGCACTAGAATAACGGGATCAGTATCCCGGGCAGCAGAACACGTGTGAAATGTGTGGCAGCCACGCCAAGTCAGCAACTCCTATAATTCAGGCATCAATCAAGTGATCAAACTCCTTCCATAGCTCCAAGTCAGCAAAGCTCCTAACAGCAACTTCACCTCAACAAGTCCAATGCATTAAACACCCCAACTCCACTTCACGATACTAAAACAGTAACCACTTTACTCCAACCTCCTAATCCACAACAATTCACAACCCAATCCAAAACATCAACCAGGCACCCTACACCAACACAACACCAATACTGTACCCAAACAGCAAACAATGATACAACCACTCCACAACAGCCAATCAAGACCTCCAAACCCTTTTCTTCACTTCACAAAAACCAGTACAACTCCAAAACAACTAAAAGTAACCCAAACATCAACACCAACAGCAACAATCCCAATCCCAATCCCCTGTTTCCCTCTTCTTCTCAAATGACGATAGAGAGAGAGAGAGAGGGAGCGAGCGGGAGAAGGGGACTGCGACGGGAAAAGCTCCAGGCGGGCGGCGCGATGGGAGACGACGGCGGAAGGTCAAGCGACTGCGGATGACGACAGAGGAGGGCACGGGCTTCGACTGGCGGCGTCGAGGGGCGACGGGATGAGGGGAGCGGCTCTGCCGGGACAGGAGGCGGGTGCCGCGACTGGAGGTCGCGACGCTGCGGCGTGGTGAGCGGTGCGTCGACGGAGAAGTCGAGGGGAGATGCGGGGGGGGGGGGGGGGGGGGGGGGAGGGGGCTCGATGCTGGCGGGATGGAGCTGTGGCGACGGGCTGGAGTTGAGGAGCGAACGGGCTCGGCGAGGAGTGGAGCTCGAGTGCGATTGCGGGCGAGTTCGACGATGAGAAAGGCGATGATGGGGCGGTGTGTTCTTCGGCGGAGGAAATGGCAGACGGGGATGGCGGAGCTTGAGCGGCGCGACTGGAAGTAACGGGGGAACGACGGCGGGAGTTGAAGGCTCAGGCGGCGCTGGTTGAATCCTGCGGTGGAGAAGACGAGTGGAAGGAGGAAGAAGGCGAACGGCAGTGGCGACGTCGAGGCTGAGGGTGTGGCTGAGCTTCACCGTGGGTGGACGAACGGGGAACGCCCGAGCGGGAGGGAGGTCGAGCGGAAGCTGCGACGGAGAGGAGCGCTTCAGGGAAGGCGATGAGGAGTTTGGGTTGATCTGTTTTGTTTGTTCTGATTTGCTGTGGCTTTGTTTTGTTTGGTTTTCTCTGTTTGTTAGAGAAACAGAGAGAGATGGGGAGATTGAACGGGAGAGAGAGGAAGTGGGGTTGGTTGCTAGTTTATGGGGGGAGTGCGGTAAAGTGGGAAGAAGTTGGAGAACCGGTTTGAAGAGTGGAGAATACGGGAAAGAATTCTATAGGGATAGATGTAGGATTAATCTGTACATGCATATAGATTCTGGGTTAGTGGGCTTTAATAATTGGGCTCAAAATTTTAAATGAAGTAATTAGTGTATTGGGCTAATCAATTGGGCTCAGATTGATTTAATTAAAAATCGAATATGAAATTGGGCTTCAAAATAATACATAATAAAATCAAAATGCAAACTTGGGGTTAGAATAAAGAATTAAACAATTGGGTTTATAAAAATAGTTCAAATAGTAAAATCAATGAGAGAAAAATATTTATAAGATACTGAGAATTTAAATACGGAAGAAAATAAAAAAAATACGTATTAATGAAAACAGGGGTTACAAATCCTACCCACCTTACAAGAAGAATTTCGTCCTCGAAATTCATTATGGTAGGCAGTAGGACAAAACAAAAGCAACTTAAGAAATAACAAGGTAGGGAAATTTGAAAAGATAAACTCCAGTGATGGAAGCACCAGAACAAGAAAAGACATAGATAAGATCGATGTCGAATGATAAATCGATAAAGATGTTGAGTGAAAAAGATGAACAAGATCCGAATGATGTAAGGAAGAAGGAACAAAAGAGAATCCTAGGACCTGCGGGTTATGGGCCAATCACGCTTCCACTGCGCTACTCTGATGGCGATGTCCCAAGCAACATTCATGTCGATGTAGGCCACATGACACCAATCAACGAACCGAGCAGGAAGACAAGAATGAGGCATCAGGAGCAGGGACAGTATGGGCTCAAGATAGATATAATTAAACAATGCAGAAGGAATATAAGGCTTACCTTCAATTTAAATAATTAAAAGATATGCTATAGATCAAGACTAATGGGTTTTTAACAAAATAATAATAACATGTTAATAATAAAACAATAACAACAAGAATAATTGAATAGTAATAATAAAATAATAATAACAATAATAATAACACATATGTTAATAATAAAATAATAATAACAATAATAATAACAATAACATTAAAAATTATAATAGCAGTATTAGTAACAGTAATGAAAAAGTCATTATAGTCATACTGATAGAAATAATAACAACACAATAAAAAAATGTTAACAATACTGATAACCATGATAATACATACATGACAAAATTTGGGTTTAAAAACATTCATGAAAAATAATGCAATAGTAATAATAATAATTAGAATAACAATAATATCAATAACAATAATATCGGTAACAAAATAATAATAATGGCAATAATAATATTAATAGTAATAATAATGGAAGTATTAACAATACTGACAATAATAATATTGCAAGACGGAATATAATTCAGGTTCAACATATTTTCTTGTATGAAGGTAATTCAATATCAACAGCAATAATAAGATAATGAAAACAACAATAATAATAATAGCACTGGTAGTATCAGTAATAATAATGATGCTAATAATAATAACGGAAACCATAGCAATAATAGTAGCATTATAAAACAAAATAAGAATTTGGTTTATCAACTCTACAATTAAGTCAAACAAGAATATATATAGTCGATCAATTATAAATGGAGGTGAAATCAAAATACACCGTAAATCCTCGATCGTAAGAAAATAGGAAGACTATTCAATGAGAATTCAAACCCAAATATAAAAATGTTGATAATCATACAAACAACAGAGAGACACAACTAAAAATAATTTTGGGAAAATAACTCATCAAGATACATACGAATACGGACAAATCCAGCTAAGTAATGAAATATTAATAACCATGAATGTGAAAGACATATAATAATTATTGAATGTTGACCTTATTATAATCAATACTCGAAAAATACATTAAAGGGTAACGAGCAAAATAGACTAAAATATATATGCAAGAAAACTTAAAAAGGAGTCCATTAAATATTACAAAAGTAAACATCAAATTATTAATTAGGAAATGGAAACAAAATTAAGTGAGAATCTAAAGATTAAAGAATTAGAAAACGGTGACAATAAACAGTAACTCACAGAAGAATGAAGACTTATGCCATGATTAATGTAATCAATCTTAACATAATGTAAAAATAAGTTGTAAACACAAAATAAGATAAAATCAACTATACTAGTTCAAATTGTATGAAAACATAAAGTGCAAGAGTATAAACAAAATGTCATAAAGAAAATATTTCTTTACCATTAATTTCATTATATAAGTAAAATTTGTCTTGAAATACGAATTAGCAATTAGGTAGAAAATCTTGCATCCTTAACATCAAGTTGCATGTTTGCCTTCACGACATCAGGTTTCAAGTTGCCGTCCGGATATTCGGCTGCACATTCTGCCTCGTCGATATCCAGTTGCAATTTGCCTCCATTGACATCGAGTTGCATATTTGTCATCTCGACATTAGGTTGCATCAAATGGTAAAATGGAAATGTAACCTCCCATATACACAGGGATATGTGACATTTAATTTAAGTATGATGTATGTTTTGAAATTCGTGATGTAAAAATAGTAGAAAAGTAAGAAATGAAGTTGAAAGTCACACAAGAAAATATCAAAATAGACGTATAGATTATAAATACCAAATACAATAGTACAAAATAGTAGCATTTAAAATGATTTATAAAGTTAGGGAGAAAACGGAATAAAATACATGCATAAACACAATGCAATTGCAAATGAGAAAATAGATATATAGTGTAGCAAATTTACACAATAATTATATCATATAAATATACAGTATCGTAGGAGTTAAACGAGCCTCTAACATGTCCTTGAAGATCCACAGATGCCGATCGACGAACCAAGTGGAAAGGAAGGAATGGACAATTCCAGAATCAAATGAATATGGGCACGGAAGAATAATATCTATACCCAATGAAGAATCAAGGAATATGAATGAATGGAAGGGACGAAACAACTGAGAGATGAAGGAACTGGATATGAAGAGATCAAAAGAGGAATCAAATGGGTATCCAGATTATATGTTGGTTATTCATGTTCATGTGATTAGCGTGGTGTACATATTATTGAGTTAGACTGGCTAGAACCGAACTTGACTAACACATTAGTCAAACATGACTAACACATTAGCCAAACCAGCTAAACTCCAACATAGTTAGAGCCTAACCTGGCTCTGATACCACTAAAAACCTGTCACGCCCCGCTTCCCGGAATACAGGAACACAGGCACGTAACTGAGGCCCAGCGAATGATATAAGTATGCCAACTCATATCATCCATAAGCTGTACCAGTCTTAATCAACAATATAAGAAAATATAAATCACAACCACGCAGGAAACATGATCACATAAACGAGAATGAAATTCAATAACCAATTCTGGAATACAAGAACTTACCAAATTACTCGAGAGATTCATGCTCCAATGTAGAGGAACTGCTCATCAATGCCTCCTAGAAATTCTCTTTATGCACCTGTGCTTGATTATCTAAAAAGAAGAAAAATTTGTCCTTAGAGCAAGTACGGACAGCAAGTAGTGACAAGCAGAGAGTAAAGGAAACAGGTTTCATGAAAGAGTATGAATCAAGATCAAGTTTGCAAGGCAATAATGGGTACTAGTAACAAATGGTCTTAATCAAGTTTATATACATGTCAACTAGTTCTATTATCAAGTTGTTTCTCTTATCTAGTGCACGTACTTCTGTGTCCCATGTGTGCCGTACCACAGGTTCGGTGCACGCAAAACAGTGTTCGTTTTAGACTTCGTGGTGGGGTCTACAGAGCGTGTACTCGGCATATCACGACAACAAGATAACAGGATAACAAGTTCACGTCTCCACACGTATTCTCCTCCTTCTATATAACAAGTCCATGTAACAAGAGGGCCCTACCGAGTACATTTTCTGAGACTGTCCACTACTAAGTCAACCCTTAGAAACCCCGGCTTGTTTTAGTATTTTATTAAGTCATTCATGTACATGCGAGTGGTTATAATAATGTCAAGTGAATGGTGATAATGCAGCAACATGGTATATTACACGATAATAAACATGAAGTTGTAAATCTAAAATAACATTCTCTTTATATCAATTTAACTGGTTCCTGATAAAACTGGGTCGAAACCTCAGTACAAGACAGACAAGGCAGCATCACATAAATGTTCATCAAGTGGGTAATCATCGAGTTATTATATCATACATGTGGTAAGAATAGTTTACAGCAAGTCATGTGAATTTCCCAGTAAACAAGTCAAGTGTATCACGTCAAGTTCAAGTCACAAGGTCACAAGTAGTAACATGTATTTAATCAAGTTGTATTTTCTCATGTACAAGTTTATTTATTTTATTCATGTCGAATATGCATAGGCTTGGGTTTGAGTCAATGGATAATAAAAGAAGTCAAGAGTACGTCGGGTTAGCTCGTGTAAACCCTCGATACTCCCAACAGACGGGACACAAGGCAAATTAAGATAGTTAAAATGGAACTACTTGCAGGAGATCAATAAGCTTGAACTAGAATAAATAAAACAGTTCAAGTGGACTTGCCTGTTAGTTGACGCCGATGAAATTGAGCACTAGAATAACGGGATCAGTATCCCGGGCAGCAGAACACGTGTGAAATGTGTGGCAGCCACGCCAAGTCAGCAACTCCTATAATTCAGGCATCAATCAAGTGATCAAACTCCTTCCATAGCTCCAAGTCAGCAAAGCTCCTAACAGCAACTTCACCTCAACAAGTCCAATGCATTAAACACCCCAACTCCACTTCACGATACTAAAACAGTAACCACTTTACTCCAACCTCCTAATCCACAACAATTCACAACCCAATCCAAAACATCAACCAGGCACCCTACACCAACACAACACCAATACTGTACCCAAACAGCAAACAATGATACAACCACTCCACAACAGCCAATCAAGACCTCCAAACCCTTTTCTTCACTTCACAAAAACCAGTACAACTCCAAAACAACTAAAAGTAACCCAAACATCAACACCAACAGCAACAATCCCAATCCCAATCCCCTGTTTCCCTCTTCTTCTCAAATGACGATAGAGAGAGAGAGAGAGGGAGCGAGCGGGAGAAGGGGACTGCGACGGGAAAAGCTCCAGGCGGGCGGCGCGATGGGAGACGACGGCGGAAGGTCAAGCGACTGCGGATGACGACAGAGGAGGGCACGGGCTTCGACTGGCGGCGTCGAGGGGCGACGGGATGAGGGGAGCGGCTCTGCCGGGACAGGAGGCGGGTGCCGCGACTGGAGGTCGCGACGCTGCGGCGTGGTGAGCGGTGCGTCGACGGAGAAGTCGAGGGGAGATGCGGGGGGGGGGGGGGGGGAGGGGGCTCGATGCTGGCGGGATGGAGCTGTGGCGACGGGCTGGAGTTGAGGAGCGAACGGGCTCGGCGAGGAGTGGAGCTCGAGTGCGATTGCGGGCGAGTTCGACGATGAGAAAGGCGATGATGGGGCGGTGTGTTCTTCGGCGGAGGAAATGGCAGACGGGGATGGCGGAGCTTGAGCGGCGCAACTGGAAGTAACGGGGGAACGACGGCGGGAGTTGAAGGCTCAGGCGGCGCTGGTTGAATCCTGCGGTGGAGAAGACGAGTGGAAGGAGGAAGAAGGCGAACGGCAGTGGCGACGTCGAGGCTGAGGGTGTGGCTGAGCTTCACCGTGGGTGGACGAACGGGGAACGCCCGAGCGGGAGGGAGGTCGAGCGGAAGCTGCGACGGAGAGGAGCGCTTCGGGGAAGGCGATGAGGAGTTTGGGTTGATCTGTTTTGTTTGTTCTGATTTGCTGTGGCTTTGTTTTGTTTGGTTTTCTCTGTTTGTTAGAGAAACAGAGAGAGATGGGGAGATTGAACGGGAGAGAGAGGAAGTGGGGTTGGTTGCTAGTTTATGGGGGGAGTGCGGTAAAGTGGGAAGAAGTTGGAGAACCGGTTTGAAGAGTGGAGAATACGGGAAAGAATTCTATAGGGATAGATGTAGGATTAATCTGTACATGCATATAGATTCTGGGTTAGTGGGCTTTAATAATTGGGCTCAAAATTTTAAATGAAGTAATTAGTGTATTGGGCTAATCAATTGGGCTCAGATTGATTTAATTAAAAATCGAATATGAAATTGGGCTTCAAAATAATACATAATAAAATCAAAATGCAAACTTGGGGTTAGAATAAAGAATTAAACAATTGGGTTTATAAAAATAGTTCAAATAGTAAAATCAGTGAGAGAAAAATATTTATAAGATACTGAGAATTTAAATACGGAAGAAAATAAAAAAAATACGTATTAATGAAAACAGGGGTTACATTCAACGACAAATTAAATTTCCGACGAAATTTGTGCTGATTGGGATTTTCTATCTACAATAATTGCAAGAAATTGATGAGATTTGAAAAGAAATTCATACCGTTTTCAACGTAAGCCATAAATTCGAACGCGCGTTAACGAAGGAATAACGAAGAACGGGATATTATTAAATAAATAGGTCACGTCGAATGACGTGGCAAAGGTTTAACGGCCAATAGAATTATGCCACGTAAATATTTCTGATTTATTTCCCAGAGACTTGTTGTATTTTTCGGAATTAATCTTGACTTGAGATCTCAACTCCCCATTGCTATGCACGAATCTTAAGGCAACTACTATGCCTTTCAAAATTAATAATAACCCGCAGTTTACATGTGCGATGTACGTTTTAATAAATATAGTTTTTTAAAATAAAAATTTAGAGGTGGTCTTGATTTGAATTTAGGATCTCTTTTATAATAGTTATGCACGTGTGTTATACGGGTTGGTAGATTAACAAAATATTTACAAATGACACTAAGGCCTTCTCCCATTATAATATTAGAGATTAGAGATTGTTATGTACGTGCGTTGCACATGTTGGTAGAATGACAAAATGACAAATGACACTAAAACCTTCTCCCATTATAATATTAGAGATTTAAAATATATTATTATTATTATTATTATTATTATTATTATTATTATTATTATTATTATTATTATTATTATTATTATTTTAAGAATAAAGGTGACCGCGCTACCGCTTCATTAAAAAAGAATTAACGAAACAATGTAGTACATTTTAAAAAAGGAACAACGGAAAATCATTGTACAGCTAAACATACAACATTAACTTGTCCCTCCTTAAGCTAAACTTGTAGACAAAGACACCTACAACATGTTCTCCCATCCATCAGATGTCGCGCATCCTAAATTCCTATCGAGCAACCAAATGATAACTCATCGAACACTCATCATAGTGTCAACTTGCAACTTCACCTTCTAGCGACGACTCACCCGAACACTACTTCAGTGCCGACTTTCCGGACCCCATTCGGTGACGCCTTGTCCGTACAACACACTGGAAATGACTTACCTAATCACTAGTTTGATAACGACTTGCTTATCCACTCATCCGGTGACGATCTGTCCCTTCTCTAACCCAAAACGATAAGCTCATTCACCGTTACGATGACAGTTTTCATGTTCGCCACATCAATGATGACTAGCCCGAACACCATCTCAGTAACGACTTGACCATCACCAGACCTACAGCGGCTCTCACCTCTCTCAGCACATCAATAACTTGCTTAAACTCCAAACGAGCGACGACTCGCGCATCAACCATAATGATGTCAACAAAATCATACACCGTACTAGTGAGGATTCACACCTTCACCAAAGATCGATCAATGAAGAACTATTTTATGCAACTCAAAATGAATCTTTAAATTTAATCAAGAGCCCACTTCAAAGCCCACAATCATGCTCACCACTCCCCAAATATAATTTTGAATTTCAAAATTCTAATTTGAAATTAAAATATCATCAAAATTTCCCCCTCCACACTCCCCAAAATTGATTTGAATTTCAACCAAATCTGATTTGAATTTCAAAATTCTAATTTGAAATTCAAATATTATCCAAAAATTTCCTTCCACACTTCCCAAATCTGATTTGAATTTCAAAAATCTAATATGAAATTCAAATCTCATCCAAACTTTCCTTCACACTCCCCAACTCTTATTTGAATTTCAATATACAAATTTGAAATTTGAAATTCAAATATCAACCAATTATCCCTCAACATTCCCCAAAATTCCACACCGGCAACCGCCATGACCACCGCGTCTTCCACCAACACACCTCCACCCCTTAACGACAGCCTCGACATTGTCGTCGTTCTCTCCAGCCGAGCCAGCCCCGATGCCAACATCGTCATCACACGATGACATCCTCTCCCATCCCTCAACGGCATCCCCGATGTTGCCATCATTCACTCCCACCCAACTAGCCCCAATGCCAGTGATGCCATCAACCGAAGACAGCCTCTCCCAGCCCTCAACGGCAGCCCCGATGATTTCTTCGTTTCCTCCCGCTCTTAAAGCCTTGATGAAAGTATCTTCCAGCAACGGCAACAGCTCAATCACCCGTGCAACCACCACCTCTCTGGTGGCACAACACTCGTACTCGACGCCAGCCCTCTTGTCATCAATCATCCCCACCGCACCATTCGAAAACCAACGACTCCAAAAATCATCATCTATTCATCTATTCGGTGACTCCGACGAACACACCACCGCACCGGAGGCGGGGTGGTGATGGTGGGTATGGGTGGGTGGGTGGGTGAGTAGGTGGGAGGAGGACAACGACGACAAGGGAGTCCTCCCCCCTCCCTTAGTGCCGGCTGCCCCCTCTGTTTTTATTCTTTTAGTTAGGTATTTTTGGGAGCTTCTCTCACTATAAAATCTAAAGAGAGAAACTCTTTAGCCTATGTGTTGTATACCTTGTTTTGCTTAATAGTTGAATATAAAAATAAAATAGTTTACACAAGGTTTGTTTGCAAGAGCATATAGTTTATTTTCACTATTTTATTAATATGTAATATAACGAAACATAAAATAAAGGGATTTTAACATGTATACCTTTAACAAATATGTTAATATTATATATACCCTTTAAAAATGTGTATTTTCATACATGCCCCTAACAATATGAGCTTTATTTCTTATTTACCCCTAAAAGTTGCTTCAAACTACGTGTATTTGAAATTTATAAGATTAGTGGTGAATTTTTACTAGAAAATTTGATGAAGATGATGAAATTACAAAGATATACTATAAATTTGTCCATTTATTAAGAAAACTTAAGAAAAGTTGGAAGGGTTGATGTACTTCAGTTGGTTTTTTGGTCGACTGGGTTTTTTTTTTTGATGAGACGGATAGAGTCAATAGACTCCAGCCAGACCAAAAAATATATTAATTAAAGGAAAAGTACAAGATAGACAGGTTTTACCAGAAGTAAAACAATAATACAATATACAATCCTAACTAAACGGGTGAAAAACTACTGAAATGAAAAAGACACGACACCGGAATAAACAAGCTGACATCGGCACTGGAGTGGACCAGGCCACAGGCCACAGGAGGCGGACAGTCGTTTGGAGGACAATGTCGGAAGTTGCCGCCAGACTGAAGGGAGGGGACCGACATCGAAGAGAAACGATGCCGACACAACTTGATGAAATAACCTCCGATGATAGGCACAAAGCAGGCTAAGAAGAGGCTGAAGCACACCTGCGATGACCAGGGAAGCTAAGCCTTACAATAAAAGCCAGACATACAAAAGACCAGGAGAAACAAATGCTCACAACGCGACTCATGAGGCTCGCGGAGCCCCCCAAGCGGCAGAAACATCGCCCCACAAACAGACAGGGAAGCAACTTCAAACGATCAAGACGACAACAAAGTATTACAATTAAACATTCATGAGTTAGAGAGACAAGAAATTCTCAACCAGATAAAAAAATAATGATGAATACAGTCCATTCCAAACAACACTCCCCATAGCCAGTCCGACTCCTACTTCCACCACCATAGGCAGGGAAGAGAGAACAAACACAGCGAAACGAACAAAGATAGGCTAAACAGCAACAACCATAACCGCGAACATAATACTACCATAAAAGTCCATAACAGAGATATAGAACTACCATTAAAGTCCATAACATATTTAAAGACAGGGAGAAGATAATAAGACAACATAATAGAAGATGCATCCCATCATTAGAAACAAAAGAACACCCAAAGAGTAGTAGGTTAGCTGGGCGTATACACAGCGCGGGGAGGAACACAAAAGGGGAGGAAGATGGAGAGAGCGTTTCCCATTAAAAGCCAACAATCCTCCAGATAAAAAGGAGGAAGGTAGAGTAAGAGCATCTCCCAAAAAGCAGCCATCAAACCTCCAGGATCATCCCAGATCCACAAACCTCCAGGGTCGATTGGGTTTATAAAAGTAAGAAAAAGAAGCTTGACTAGTGGAGGAATAGTATTTCAGTCATTTTACATAAAATCTATTAAATAGAATTGTATATTTCATACATTTTTATGTTTTAAAAGTAGTTTTAACTAGCAAAATGCTACACCTACATGAAAATTTATCTCAAACATACATTATAAATACAGTGGGACCCATTTCTCATTAAAAGACAAACATTTATCTTTAAAAAATGATTAAAAAATAATAAAATATTTTTTTTAGTGAGAAATGAGTCTCGCTGCATTTATAATGTATGTTTGGAATAAAATTTTATGTAGGTGTAGCTTTAACTTAAGGATTAACTAAAAGGTTGGACACACATTGTTAGAGGTAAATGTAATATTCATATATTTGTTAGACATACATGTTAAAACCATGAATTATTCATAGTGAAAATAATTTCAAATATATGTTGACTTATCTATCTTTTGTAACTAGACATTTCAAGTTGTGATTGTGGACTTTGAAGAATTGTGTTCTTATACATGAATCATACATACATCTTATTTTTATTGTCATACTAAATAACTTCGGAAAGAAACCACAATTGGCCTTTGACCACTTCTAAAGAATTAGAAGATTATAGCCTAATAGACATGAATGCTGCGCAGACCCGACCTGTGTCACATCGCCACAAAAGCATTTTACATGTCTCACTACCTGCATGTCTTACTACTGTGCTTGTACTAAAATAATATTTTGTATGTTGTTGTAAATCTTTACTATTATAACTAAATAATTAGAAAGTTGAGAACAGCCTATCTCTAGCCTTACATGAACTCGTGTATGTATTGCACATTGTTTTACATGAACTCGTGTATGTATTGCACATTGTTTCCATTTCTATCTGTCATACTTAGTCGTCTTTAAAAAAAAAAATCAATTCAGTTGTAACAAATTGCATAATTAAGTTTGGCTCTATGTGTCTATGTTGGGGTGGCAATTGTCCCAAACTCGACCCGCTTCGAAGCTAACTTGGACCAAAATAATGTTATATCTAAGGACTAAGGATGAAGGATCTATCGGCACTTAAAGATTATGGTAATACCTAAACACACCTGAAGTGACGGTAATACCCTAAACACACCTAAACTTTTTAAAATTGGACCTATAGCCGTCCACTTCTGTTAGTTTTTTAACAATTAGGGGGTGAAATTACCTTTTTACTCACATGCCTTAAAATTTTCTTAAAATCCTTAAAAAATTCCTTAAAATTCATAAAATTTTCCTTTAAAATTCCCTTAAAATTTCCTTAAAAATTCCTTAACATGCCTTAAAAATTCGTTTAATTTTTTCTCAAATTTTCCTTTAAATTTTCTTTTAAATTCCTCAAAAAATCCTTAAAATTCCTTTAAAATTACTTTTAATTTTTCTTTAAAATTACTTTAAAATTCCTTAAATTTTCCTTTTAAATTCTTAAATTTCCTTAAAATTTCCTTTTAAATTCTTAAATTTCCTTAAAATTTCCTTTAAAATTTTCTTTAAAATTCCTTAAAATTTTCTAAAAATTTTCTTTAAAATTAATTTAAAAATAGAACAAAAAATCGTTCAAAATTGAAAGTATTCTACAACTGAGAGTGCTAACTGAACCAAAAGTCCTTCAAAATTCCTTTAAAATTATGTTAACTAAACCCTTAATAGAGACCATAGTTCGTTCTGGAACCAAAAATCTTTAATCATCATATATTAGTATATCATAACATTAAGAACTAACAAATTATTCAGAACCAACATAGAGTAAAGAGTTTATTGAGATACATTTTTATCTGTAGATCATAAGTATCCAACAGATAGCAAAAAAGAACTGGAGAATATAGATACAATCCCAAATGCATAACTATTTTGTATATTTCAAACGCACAATCAATATTACACAACAACAACCAAGCTCAAATGAAAAATCAATATTACGTAACAGGAAGCAAGCTCAAATGTTGTTGCTTCAACAAACTCAACAACTGCTGCTGCTACTGATGTTGCTTCAGCAAGCAAGCTTCTTCTTCTTCTTCTATTGCTGCCAACCACAAAAAAAAAGTTTCAGCAATAATCATGTATTTGTAAGTACATGAAACTAAACAATACATGTCAACTAGTTCAAATGCAAAAATAACCCCCCCTCATATTGAAATGCCAACTAGTTCACTAGGGCTGCATTTTTGAATCACGACGACATTCAAGCTACAATCTCTTACTATCACCCAATTTGATTTGATCATCCTATTCACACATTTTATCTCAAGAACCAAACACATCAAAATTTCATTGAACCAAACAAATTAATTGCTCCATAAGCTCACTTTAACATGATACCTCCACAGTTTGAATCACAAAGCTCCTAACTTTCTATTATACAAAGAATCTCCACTACTAAACTGATACAAAACAACAATGAATCAAAACAATTAGTAAAATTTAGTATCCAAGAATTATCATCTAAGTGTTGAATGTTTAACACATCTCAATCATAGATGCATAAGTGCAACATAGTTAGCTCCTTATGACCTTAAGATAATGAAAATGCCTAAGTCTCAAAGAAATAGGAAGTAAAACAAAAGCATCAGCAGGAAAATAGAGGTTTTTGTCATCCTGATTGTCACCAAAAGTAAATCAGGTAATCAAATTTTAGTAATTGTGAGTGACCATATTGTAATTGCATTAGAAGCAAATGCTTAAGGACTGAGGAAGATCTTTACTGCAGAAGTTAGATCTTACAAATTTAAAGGAATCTAATATTCAGCTATTATTGACAGAAACAGGATACAACGCATGCATTTTAGTAGCATTATTCGTCAAGATCTGCATTCACTTGCAAATATGTCATGTTGGAACAAGTTCCTGCCAGGCTCTAGCTTCCTTTTTCTCATAAGTAACTTTTGAATGTTTAGTGTTTATACCTTATGCTTTGATGTTTATGTCCTCTATTATCCATCCAACACTTTCATAAGAACTTCATCCAGCCTCTAGGAAAATAGCTAGTATTGTCATTAAAATCAATATAAAAATTGAATTTTTCATGTTTAATCAGTTTCAATTTCACACTGTTTGTACCACATGTTAAATTTGTTAAAATTCTTTGCCCTCATTATCCATTGAAATTGTCATTAAGCCATAGTTTTTAGGATCACTGATTGTCGACTAAAAGTAAGCTGACACTAGAGTCATTTAGTATTCAACCCAAAATTTATAAACGGACGAATAGACTGGAAGCATTTCAATAAGACATAAACAATGCCATGTGAAGCAAATGATTAATATGTTAGCAAGCCATTACATGCAAAAATTAAAGCCTACCTCACTTTGTTGAGCTGTGAAATACTGCAAGCAGCGCTGAGCAACATGATTACCATTAACATCTTTTATTAATGGAACAATACCAGGCTTCAAAGAGGAAGCGACAATGTAAATTTGATTTGGAGGGAACAATTAGTAAAGTTTAGTGTTAATACCTTGGCTCTTAGAAACTTCAGTTGTAAAAGGTCTTCCTTTTTCAATCCCAGTCGAACTCTGCTTCTTCTGCTGCAACTTAGGCGTAGAGCCATTGATTCCCAAATCAATTTTCTCTGAAATTCAAAACAAAAATTTGGGTTTTGATGCACTATATGTGAGTATAAATTACTACCAGAATCTAAGAATCTTACCCAAAAATGAAGGTCCTCGAGGGGTATTATTTTCTTTCTCTCTCTCCCCGCCGCGCGTTGACGTTGATGACGAGGCTGGAGTCGAGGTCCTCGAGGAGGTAACATCAAGATCAACGGCGAAGAGGGGCATATGGGGGAAAGCTCAGGTGGGACTAGGTTTCGAGAGCTGAGAAGCTAGGTTTCGATGTTGACGACGATGCTAGGTTTCGACGAGATTTGGAGAGGAGAAATGAGAGAGAAAGAGAGGGGGGGGGGGGAGGGAGAGAGAGGGTGCCAACTGAGAGTGTCTTTAACATTAATTTGGAGGGTATTTTGGTCTTTTCACATGCATTTTAACGGGTTTAAACCCGTTAAGGGGTATATTCCTGAAATATTCCACTAACTTAACTGAGAAATAAACGGCGGGGGCCTTTAGGTCCAAATAAAAAAAATTGGGTGCTATTGGGATATTATTTTCACTTTATATGTGTGTAGGTAATTTACACTAACTTTAGGTGTCAATAGGTCATTCACCCTATATCTAATCGGGTTTGGTTTTGTTTTTTAGCCCATATATTAAATTTGGCTGGTTCGGGTTTGAACTATTAATCCCGACGGGCATGTATACCTTATGTATATTAGTTTTTTTTAATATTTTTTTTTATGTAAGAATAGTAATTATCCTTTTGAATTATCGATATGTTATCCATTAACCATTATTAACTTAGCTTGTTGTCGGCAACGACGGGCTAAGGTAAAGTGGAAATATTTTTTTAAAAACTCCATCTTCTCTCTCTCACTCTCTCTCACTCTCTCCTTACTTAATCTATCTTCTTCTCCGAACCCAAACCCAATCCCAACAGAAACCGATCCCCTCCCACTCTGACGCCTTCTCCTCTCTCACTTCACTCTCTCACTCGGCATCGTTCCCTCGTTGGCACTCTCTCTCTTTCTTCCGAAGCACCTCCTGCAACCCAAAGGTTCTAACCTTAACCCACACCCAAACTCCTCCTCCTCCGTCCACTATTGCTCCTCCTCATCCTCCATTCCCACACACACACTCTCTCTCACAATCTCTCCTCCAATCTTCGAATCCACTCCTCCTCCAATCTTTGAAAGCAAGTCGAAACTCTAGTTCGGCGACAACACCTACATTGGGGAAGCAGTAGTATAAGGTAATGACTAAATCATTGGCTTCGTAGTTGTATTTTTGATGTTTTCCATTTTTATGTCTCTTTCTAATTACTTGAATTGATTAGATTTGCCCAATAAATTTATAGATGTAGTAGTTTGTATGTAGTATTTTGATGATTTTAGACATCAAAATTTTAGTCACAATTGTAGTTGTTTGCTCAAATTGTATTTTTAGTTGTATTTTTAATTGTTCGATATTAGTAAAATTGTGTAAATGGTCCAAAAAAATCCGAAACTTTGCTGGTAGGTCGGACTCACCCTACACAAGGCAACGAAACTTGTAGAAGTGATTTTTGACTCATGGTTTGAGAAATACGGCCGTATATCACTTTTGGTCAAGAAAAAACTAAAATAAAGCGGTATACGACCGTATCTCGCAAACCATGAATCGAAACTCACTTCTACAAGTTGCGTTGACTTGTTTTATATGAATCCGACCAACTTGCAAAGTTTTAGAATTTTTTGATGCCGTTTATGTAGTTTTCTTACGTATCTCGAATAACAACAACTAAACTATAAATTTTTTTTAGTACAGTTAAACTAGAAAACCCTAAAAATGACATCCAAAATTACAAATCTTTGCGAGTAGGTTGGAATCACGTAACACAAGCTAACACAACTAGTAGAAGTGAGTTTCGACTCATGGTTTGCGAGATAAGGCTGTTGACATCTTTATTTTGGTTTTTCTTGACCAAAAGTGATACACGGCCGTATCTCGTCAACCGTGAGTAAAAAATTACTTCTACAAGTTGATTTGGCTTGTGTGGGAAGAGTTTGACCTACTAGCAAAGTTTCTAAATTTTTGGATGCTGTTTGTGTTGGTGTATGCCCTAGAGGCTAGTTATGTATTGACATTACTGGTTTACATTATATCATGATATTTTTTTTTTCATATATGAGGTATTTTATTTATTGTGGCATTTATTGTGATTAAATGAATATAATAAAGTCCTTAGAATAGTAGGTTCAATACAATGGGATATCAAGTGCATGACTTGGTTGTGAGATCCTATTGGTTGTAATCAGAACACTATTCTTAAATATCTTTAGTCAAGTATTATTGTGAATTAGGATAACAATAATACATAGGGACTAGTATGCGCGTAGACTGATGACCATATCTCACGGGCCATGGATATGAGATATCAAGTCTTCATATAGGTACATATTAGAGTAATAATGTATTGGACTAACCCACCATGAGAATGCTGTATGGATCATTACGTGGGTGTCATAAGCGGTTCTCATAGTGACCATGGTGTATGTAGTCCTTTGACTTGAAGTCACTACGGTTTCCTACATGGGAAGTTATATGTTTTAATGTGGTCAAACGTTGTCTGTTATAAGGTGATTATAAAGTCGACTATTGCATATACTACAAATTATGCGGAGGGATGTGAGTGACCTAGATAGAATTTGTCCCTCTTACATAACATGAGCGATATCTACAGGCCCCTTAATTGATTGAGACTGCAAAATGCATAGTCTGTTGGGTTTATATCTTGCATACGAGATTGAATAAGAAGATGATGAGACGATGGAGGAATCGAGAAGATCGGAGACGGAATGAAGGCAAGGAAATAGTCAGCAGTTGTAGTTGCAGAAGTGGCGGTCGACCGGTCATAGGGTGCGATCGAGCGGTCATAGGGTGCAGTAGTCCCGAGAGGGGGACAGTCAACCGACCTTAGGGGTGTGGTTACCGGTCGCGGCGCTGATGGGTTTATTGGGTCGGATCTTGGTGATTCGTGAGAAGCCCAACTTGTTCTTCAAGTTAGATCTGACGGCTCTTATGGTAGGGTTGTCTCTTCAGGAATATCCAATGATTATTGTAACAAGATATTAACTTAGGATTTGTCTCTAAATCTATATAAATAATTGTAACGACTCATAGATCCATATGATTCTATTGAGTGCCGAATAGAAGAAGAGAGTACTTCATCTGAGAGGGTAAGAGAGTTCTCCATTGTAAACAGCATCAAGTTCCATTAGGCTTGAGAGAGGGTCGTGGTGAGAATTGTATTCTTGTATCTTCTCTAGTTGAATAATATCTTGGTTCTTCCTCCCCCGGATTAAGGCGAAAGTCCCAACTGGGACAACTCTTGTGTGCTTGTGTGTTTGGTGTGATCTAGTCTTGCTTGGTAGTTTTGTGTTGATTTTGTCAAAGACTCAACAAGATCCTCATATTTTCTAACAAGTGGTATCAGAGCAATTAGAATTCGTGGGTTTGTTCGAGTTCCTTGGAGATGGCGGATCAAAAGACGAAGATCAAGCGGTTTAACGGTAAGATCAACTTTAATCTATAGAAGGTGGACATGTATGATGTTTTGGTTCAGAAGGACTTGCACCTTGCCCTAGAAGAGAAGAAGCCAATCGACATGAAGCAAGAGAAGTGGGATGAGTTAATCCGGTTGCAATTGGCGAACGAAGTCAATTGTAGTATCCTTGAGGAGAAAAGTGCGGCGAGTCTATGGGCGAGACTCAAAACTGACTACTCGGGATCGTCATTGCTAGATCGGATGTATTGGAAAAAGAAGCTGTTTAGGTTCTCAATGAAGGAAGGTACCCATCTTCAAGATCATATTGTGGAAATAAAGTAATATCTGAACTGAAGGGGATTAACGCTGATAATCTTAGCGAAGAGGATAAAACTTTCAACTTGATATATTCATTGTCAACTTCTTATGATCACTTGATAATTACCATGCTACATGGGAAATCAGCCAAGGAGACACTCACTGTAGCCGGGGTGATTAAGGGTCTGGAGGAAGATGAACTAAGAAAGGAGACTCATAAAGGAGGGTCTACTTATTTAGGGTATTTTGCGGTGAATGGTGATACTTTAATTGGAAGGGATACATCATACAAGGGGAAGATTCATTGCCATTACTGTAAAGGAGTTGGGTATTACAAGAGAAACTGTCACATGTGGTTGAGTCAGAAGAGCGCTACTAAAGAAGGGGAACAAGCCCATATAGTCAGCGCAACTGAGTCAAGTAATAATGTTGATTGTTGTCTTCTTGTTTCAAGTTTTTCAGATGTGGATTCAAGTTGGTATCTTGATTCGGATAGTTTTTTTCACATTTGCTCTGAGAGGGAGATATTTTCTACTTACAAATCATCAACATGTCGTAGTGTGAGAACGGGGAGTGGTGAGGTTTGTGAAGTAGTGGGTGAAGGAACTGTTGAATTGGAGACGCTAGATGGTAAAAGGTTCACACTAGAAGAGGTCATGCATATTCCTTCGATACAGAAGAATCTTATGTCCTTGGGTACTCTTGATGCTCGCAGCTGCAGGTACACAGCTCGAGGTGGAGTTTTGACAGTTTGGGATAGTCGTCGTAAGGTAATAAAGGGTAAGAGAGGGATTGGGCAGGTTTAGCACAACCTCTACCAGCTTTGTGGGAGCAGGAAAACTTAGCCGAGTGTATGGAAGTCCATTGTTCCTAAAGCATTATCTAGTAAGCCGTCACTAGAATTACCGACGCGAGACTGCAACGTTCGAATACCATTGGAAGGTGGAGAAAGCCTTGATGTAGGTGGAGTTTGTGTGGAGGATGGCACCTCCATGATTACATCTACATGGGTGTGCTCTTAAGGGGGGCATACAGCTGGAGGAAAAAAGATGGAGATTTGTTCAACTAATAGGAGAAGCCATTGAAACATGTTGTTTACAAAGCGGGGAAGAAAGATCTAGGAGTGTTTTAATCACGCAGGTATGGATTCATGCGTATACAATCCAATGTGGAGATTGTTGGGTTTATGTCTTACATACGAGATTGGATAAGAAGATGATGAGACGATGGAAGAATCGAGAAGATCGGAGATGGAATGGAGGCAAGGAAATACTCAGCGGCTGTAGTTGCAGAAGTGGCGGTTGACTGGTCATAGGGTGTAGAAGTCCCGAGAGGGGGACGGTCGACCGACCTTGGGGGTGCGGTCGACCAGTCGCAGCGCTGATGGGTTTATTGGGTCGGATCTTGGTGATTCGTGAGAAGCCCAACTTGTTCTTCAAGTTAGATCTGACAGCTCCTATCGTAGGGTTGTCTCTTCAGGAATATCCAATGGTTATTGAAACAAGATATTAACTTAGGGATTGTCTCTAGATCTATATAAACAATTGTAACGGCTCATAGATCCATATGATTCTATTGAGTGCCGAATAGAAAAAGATAGTACTTCATCTGAGAGGGTGAGAGAGTTCTCCATTATAAACAGAATCAAGTTCCATTAGGCTTGAGAGAGGATCGTGGTGAGAATTGTATTCTTGTATCTTCTCTAGTTGAATAATATTTTGGCTCTTCCTCCCTCAGATTAAGGCGAAAGCCCCAACCAGGACAACTCTTTTGTGCTTGTGTGTTTTGTGTGATCTAGTCTTGTTTGGTGATTTTGTGTTGATTGTGTCAAAGACTCAACAAGATCCTCATATTTCCTAACATGGTCGTGCTCAAATGAGTCAATATGAGATATTGAGCTCATTTGTTTTAGTAAGTCTACTCAAACATCAAGAAACCAAAGATTGAACTATATAAGGGTGACACGCTCTATGCCTTGTGGTCAATTATATATCTGAACAAAAGGACTAGACTACATGGTAACATTGGTCATAGATATGTTATGTTAAATTACTGTCATTTCCGTTACTTGAGTAGCAGTGATGTATTGCAAGATATCGCTCACTATTTGTAACACTAGAATATGATTTTAGTATTACTGTCAACGTAATGGGAACTTATAGGGTCACACACTTAGAATGGATCGAAATTGGATTTAAATTTATGAGATGAATTTAATTGAGAATCCTAGTAAGACTTGGACTCCTGACATGGTTGGGTAATTAATTAGATTAAATGAGCCAACTAAAGTTTAAAGGCCGACACACGAATCTGACCTAAGTCAGATTGTGAGACCAACAGCCTCATTACTCTCTTAGGGTTGATTTTCTGCATCTGTGAAAAAGAAATAGTTGAGAAAAACCCTAGCCATCACAGAAATTGTGAGAGAGAGAGATCGTGCGGAACATCCACTTCCCACAGCTAGCACCACGGCATGAGGGAAAGCTTGATTTGATCCGTTCGTGTGGATACCGAAGAGGCACTGCAATATTTCAGTGCTGTGATCGGCATACAATGGAGACAGCAGGTCCACCTTTAGGTATAACTTTTAAACCCGATTTATGGTTTTCGCATGGATCCATGGCTAGGTTTCGATATTTTTTTGTAATTTTTCTGCTGCGTATCTATTCTGAGATGACACTCGTAACCTAACAATGGTATTAGAGCTACTTGTGAAACCATAATTCGGTTATGTATGATATGTGATTATTCATGATATGTTCGCACTTTTGGTAGAAAGATTCATATGTGATATAATTTTTACGACAGTTGCAATATAAGAATTCGTTTATGTGTTGGTTGTTAACACATATGCCACACTAGGGTAGCCCTTGATTTGGAAGTTGGAACCATTGAAAACCCTGGAAAGATGTGATTTCCACTGACGTTAGTGTAACGCCCCGAATCCCAAATACACTGAATTCGAGATGTTCTACAGGATCTTTCCACTTCATTAGTACAATTTTACAAGGAAATTTGAACTTTTCACTTTACATCAGAGTTTACATAAATTCACTACAATTTACACTGCACAGCGGAAGTAAAATTACAACATTTAAATGAATGTACAACAACATTGAATAATCTTTAAGCATCTGTTCCTCTTTAATCTTTATCATTTCATTTACCTGCATATAAGACTGTGGGTACGTCAGTTTATTCAACCGACGAATATTATACACGGTCATCCTCTCTATGCCGGAAATAGTATAACTTATTTTCCATATTTAGCAAACACAAACTTGTCACATATCAAACTAAAGGAACTATCCTATTGATGTCGTACTGTGATTGTGCACTTAGTCCTTAATGCAGTTATTTATGTTACATGTCACTAATGCACACTTGTTCGGGTTCTATGCATCCCATACTACATAGGTCCGAGGGCAAGCCTCTTTATCGTTCTTCATCTTTGTAGGGTTCAATCCCTCGCCATGACTTAATCTATTAATGTAATTACGGTAGGTATCCTAGATGATTTATGAGTACAAGCACGTGTATAGAAAACCTGGAGGGGAATCCCACGTCATGTCACGACGCATCGTGAAGACAGCCTGTGGCAATTCAGCCTCCTTCATGGCACACGATCCCCATGCAGTCACCAACCATCCCACGAGCGTCACCACTGGGACGGTACTCTGGAGCAGTATCCACGTCATGTCACGACGCATCGAACCAAGGATCGAACCAACGACCACTAGGAACCCAACCAAAGGCACAAGCCACTAGACCAAGTGCGGCACGCGTTAGAAGAGGTGGCGAGAGCATTAAATGCTCTCGGTCGAACTGTTTCTTTTAAAAGATGTTCGAAAATAAAAGAATGGCGTCAACGGGATTCGATCCCTCAACCTCAGAGAAGCCCCGCATATATACTGTAGCGAATTAAAGCGATCCGACCACATGTTCTTACAGGCTCGGGTTGTCACTAGTGCAATTCGAATTTTATTTAACCAATACTCTCTGTTATTTAGAACATTTCGACGTTCATCAAAATTTCATTTCACATTGTTCTCACTAACACACTGTAAAAATTCCAGATTAATCATTTCCCCCATGAATTACCCTCCAGTATATGAGAATAATTTTCTTAGATAATTAAACATATTTTTTCCCAATAATTAACACATTTTCACCATAAAATTTGGCCAATTTGATATACTACCACTAATACATTCTTTTTCGACATTATAATTTCATTAATCTCTATACCAATTTTCTGCCCTTATTTATTTCCCAAACATAACAATTGTATCGTAATTTATTCGTTACAACATCATAACAAAATTTCTAATTTAGCACATAAAGCGACATAGTCAATATACTAATCTTTGCACATAATTTTTCATGCTACTAACGAAGGTTTATTTACACAATTCATAGCCATATTCATATCACACACAACTTGAATTTTAACAATAGAAATACATACAATTGGCATATCAACAATTCAATCAATTAGAGATCATTTTTTCAATTAAATGTGCATTCTTATTAATCATTTTCATGCATCATTGTTCTAATTAAATCTAGCATGCATTCCTATTTAGAAATAGGGAAAATTTACCCACCTCAAATGGAGAGACAAACACAATTAGCAACTTCCTAAACAAAAGTTCTTGCACACGAACGGTCCTCCTCCTAGAAGCGCGCACTCGAGCCTCCAAGAACACCAAAATCGAGCACCTCCACAAGCCAACCGAGAGCTCTCCCTATACTGGCCTCCTCTCCTTCTTGATTGATGCACAAACCCACACAATCTCTCAATCTTTTAACTCACTAAAATAACTACTAGATAAGGTATTTTGAACTATAGGTTGGAGAAAATAATTTGCACAAGACTAACTAGCCATTGGGGGGGGGGGGGGTATTTATACTAAAAATGAAGGAGAATGGATGACTAAGATTGAAGTAGGAGTTAGGAACAAATGGCTATGATTTGATGAGGAGTTATACTAACCACCCATAATCAAGTAACCACCACACCATGATCCCACTCAAATTTTTCCATTCCCTCCAAAAAGAAGCAATCCGGCCTACCCCACTTTGTGCACATTGCACGTGTACGTGCAATACACGTGCATGCAACTAGGTCCAAAAAATTGTACATTAAATTTTATATAAAAATAACCTTTAAATTGTATCCAACATTACAAGTTGTATTTAAAAAAAATAAATTAATTCATGGGCTTTAGTTTATGGGCCAAAATACTTATTATAAGAATAATAAATTAAATTAACTTTGGGCTTTTAAAAAGAAAAGGCTTTTTGTCTAATTGAAAGAAGGCTTTATAAAAATAAATACAAGCATATATTTAAAAATCTATACTCATCATGATGAAAATATTTGCCAACAATATTTCACGTGCACACTACGTGCAAAATAAATAATTTTCCATTAAATGAAAAATTGGGGCATTACAGTTAGGGTTTCTTAAAGCATGAATAATTCATGCACCTGTATCATTTGCAGTGGTGTTAGGATTTCTTAAAACATGAAGGGTTCATTCTCTGGCAGTGGTCAAGGTTGATGAGGCAAATTTTTTGGGCCCGCTCTGCGTAGGGCAATAATGATTCCCCCAAAACCAATCCTTTTTAAATAAACTACACAAAATCATTACAACATATTCTTTGATTATTATGTTCTGTGATGCATGGTGCATGGTTGTGGTCTTAGTTTTGTGATGTGTGGTTTATGTTCTGTGATGTATTGTTTATATTTTGGTATGTTGAATACGACCTGCGTATCATGCCTTTCTCTCTACATTCTTAATGTAACCTTTTGTCTCTAAACTCCAATTGTGCATTCTTTCTTTATATGTAAATGTAATCTCACTGAGGAGGTAAGGAATTGTCATTCATACAAGAACAAGATTGGGAAGCTGCTTGGAGAAGACGGTACAATCCTTCTGTTCAGTTTTTGATACTCTCATTGGCTCGAGAGAATTAGTGTGTTAGGGCCACAACCATGTCACATAAATTTTATGCTTTTAATTTTGTATGAGATGCATTGTTGTATGCTAATGGATGATGAATAGTGAGATCAATTAATAAAATAAAAAAATCCCTCAAAGTAAATATTAAGTTGTAATAAGATGTCTTCCAATACGTGGCACTCGTCTAGGCTAGGATCGATTAAGTGTATGTCTGTCAATGCAGGGTCCCTTTATCTATCCTAGTAAGACGCGATGGGATAAAAGTAATATTTAATCATCAACCATTGGGTCTGACTTAACTAGACTATTTCAATAGGATGGAAGGTTTAAAGGCATAGAGTTGGGCTTTAGTCTATGAGATAGATTATAGTAAGTGTTACTCACCAAACTATCCAAGAGTTGCATATGATGTAATTGGAAAATATTCCCTATCTAAATAACTGAATTTTAGGTGATCAGCCAAAGCTGACTCAAAACAAGGTGAAATAAGGATCTTGGCCTACTAGAAAATCTTACGGTGGAATTTTTCGAGTCAATGATAAGGGTTGTTGATTTGAATAAAAATAGTATGAGTTACATTTAATAAAATACCTTATTAAATATTTCAGTGTCATGATACATACTCTGCATATTTTTGTTGATGGTTAAATATTTCTTTCTTTGCATATTTTTGTGAAATGATATTTACTTTGCATATTTCTATTGATAGATTACCATGAAATCCAACACATCAAATAACATATCATTGCGATATGTCCTTGAGAAGGACAAACTGTCTGGGACAAATTTTCTAGATTGGTACAGGAATCCGAGGATAGTCCTCAGGCATTGAAAAAGTTGTATGTTCTAGAGAAGCCTATTCCTGACCCAACTGCTGATAAGGATGCTCATAAGAAGCATCAAGATGACGCCTTGGACGTTGGTTGTATCATACTAGCCACCATGAACTCTGAGCTTTAGAAGCAACTTGAGAACATGGATGCCTACGATATGACCGTACACCTCAAGAGGGTTTATCAAGAGCAGGTTATACATGAGAGGTTTGAAGTCTCAAAGGTAACGTTTCAGTGCAAATTGACAGAAGGAAGCCATGTTGGAACTCATATGCTCAAGATGACTGGGTACATAGAGAACCTTGAAAGACTTGGTTTACTTTTGGGTCATGAGTTGGCCAATGACTTTGTCCTGCAATCGTTGCTGAAAAGTTATAGTCAATTAGTCATGAACTATAACATGAATAAAATTGACAAACCTTTTCCAGAACTGCTAAGCATATTGAGAACTACTGAACATAATATTTGTAAAGGAAAGACCATTATGATGGTCCAACAGGCCAAAGGTAAGGGCAAGGGCAAAAAGCAAATTAAGAAACCCAAGAGCAAGAGGAAGGGCAAGGTCAATTTCAAGCCCAGCATTCTGCCTTGAAACCTAAGGGTGGGGTGCCAAGGAGGGTACATGCTTCCACTGTAATGAGACCAGACATTGGAAGAGGAACTGCCATAGGTACCCGGAGGAGCTTAAGAAGAAGAAAGGAAGTGAGACTTCCATTACAGGTATTTTTGTTATAGAAACCAATTTATCTACTTCTGCATCTTGGGTATTAGATAATAGATGTGGGTCTCACATTATGTAAATGTTCAGGATCTCAAAAGGAGTTGACCATTGGCTAAGGGCGAAGTTGACCTACGAGTTGGAAATGGTGCAAAAGTTGCTACTTTAGCTGTAGGGACCTGTCATTTATCATTGCCCACCGGGCTTATCATTGAGTTAGAAAACTGTTATTTTGTGTCTGCTATTAATAGGAATATTATTTCTATTTCTTGTTTGGACAAGAAGGGTTTTTCATTTATAATAAAGGACAATAGTTGTTTTATTTATTTGAATGATATCTGTTATGGTAGTACACAATTGAGTAATGGACTTTATATACTCGACCTCAAAATGCCCGTCTATAATATAAATACTAAGAGGTTCAAATCAATTGATACGAACCCAAATTACCTCTGGCATTGTCGTTTGAGCCACATAAATGAGAACCGCATATCCAAAATCCATAAAGATGGATTCTTGGACTCATTTGATTTTAAATCATATGAGGTATGTGAACCTTATTTGTTGGGTAAGATGACAAGAGCTCTATTCACTCAAAAATGTGAAAGGGCAAGTGATCTTTAGGTCTCATACATAGTGATGTTGTAAACCTTTCAACACATTGGCAATAGGTGGTTTTCAGTACTTCATTACATTCACTGATGATTTCAGTAGATATGGTTTGTGTATCTGATGAAAAATAAATCAGAATCATTTGAAAGTTCAAAGAATTCAAGAATGAGGTACAAAACTAACTTGGTAAAAGTATTAAAGCCCTTCGATCAGATCGAGGTAGTGAGTACTTAAGCCAAGTATTTGATGACCATCTAAAAGAGTGTGGGATAGTATCTTAACTCACTCCCTCTGGAACACCACAATGGAATGGTGTCTCTGAGAGGAGAAACCGAACCTTGTTAGACATGGTTCGATCTATGATGGATCATGCAAACCTTCCAAGCTCTTTCTGGGGACATGCTCTATTAACAGCTGCTTTCCCACTTAACCGTGTTCCATCTAAAATGGTTCAAGAGACACCATATGAGATATGGACTAGGAGGCGTCCTAGTGTGTCTTTTTTGAAAATTTGGGGTTGTGAAGCCTATGTAAGGCACCAAGTCCATGATAAACTTGGTCCCAAATCTGATAAGTGCTTCTTTGAAAGATATCCCAAAGAAACCAAGGGATACTATTTCTATAATCCGACCGAAGGCAAAGTGTTTGTCGCACGAACTGCTATATTCCTAGAGAGAGAATTCGTCTCCAAAAGAACCAATAGGAGAACAATAGAACTTGAAGAAATTCAAACTCGCAAAATAGCAGTGAACCAATGGTGGAAAGGGAGCAGACTCCACAAATTACTGTGGAACAACCACCTGCTCAAGTAAAACAATGTCTACTTAAGTATAGTAGGATACCTCATCAATCCGAGAGATATGAATTTCTCGTGACTCAACATGGTGATATATTACTCATGGATCAGGATGAGCCTACAACTTATGAGGAAGCTGTAAAAGGCCCAGATTCTAAGAAATGTCTTGAGGTCATGAAATCTGAGATGGAATCCATATATACCAACCAAGTATGGACCTTGGTAGACCCACCTGAAGGGGTAAAACATATTGGGTGCAAATGAGTTTTCAATAAGAAAACTGACATGGATAGTAATGTGCATATCTTTAAGGGGAGGTTGGTGACTAAAGGTTTCAAGCAAGTTCATGGTGTAGACTATGATGAGACTTTTTTCCCAGTTGTTATACTTAAATCCATTCAAATTTTGCTTGTTGTTGCAGCATATCATAATTATGAAATCTGGCAGATGGATGTCAAAACTGCATTCCTAAATGGAAATCTTCTCGAGGATGTGTACATGACACAGCCTGAGGGTTTTGTCACTCTAAAGGATGCTGGAAAGTTGTGTAAACCACAATGATCCATTTATGGATTAATGTAAGCTTCTAGAAGTTGGAATATTCGTTTCGATGATGCAATCAGAGTTTGGTTTTATCAAGAACGAAGATGAACCTTGTGTCTACAAGAAGGTTAGTGGGAGCACAGTTGTATTTCTGCTGTTATATGTAGATGACATACTACTCATTGGGAATGACATACCAACCTTACAATCTGTAAAAACTTGGCTAGGGAAATACTTTTTCATGAAGGACTTAGGTGAAGCTACCTATATATTAGACATCAAGATCAATAAAGATAGATTAAGGAGACTGCTTGGCCTAAGTCAGAGTACATACATAGACAAGGTATTGAAATGCTTCAATATGCAAGAGTCTAAGAAATGATTACTCCCTATGTTGCATGGTGTAAGCCTGTCTAAGGCTCAATGTCCTTCCACTCAAGATGAAAGAGACCGCATGACTAAGATGTCATACGCATATGAAATTGGATCTATCATGTATGTAATGCCCTGATTTTCATATACTGGGAAACCGTGACATGAGCCAGAATCTTTTCTTCAATTAGTCACAATACACAGAAAAACAGGAGAATTTAAAACTTTTTATTCAACACCCAATGTATTACAAGTCTGAATGTTATATAACTGCAATACATTACAATAGTGTTACAATAATACCTTTACAATCCCAAGTATTATAACTTTCAACCAAATACATCAGAGCACAATGAATGAAGAACAACACTTGGTAATTCCCATTTAGGTACTTTTTGACAAATAGATAATCAACATAAATATTACAGCGGAAACTAAACATGACATCGACTCCTCGCTTTCCTTGCCTTGAGTCCTCCTGAATCTCGCACCTATACTTCTGCGATCCAGTACCTATTGAAGTGGGGACGTCAGTATTCACTGACACTTTAAGGCTGATAACTTAGCAGCGAATCTCCCAAACAAACATACAACATAGCAATGTGTCGGTGTAGTTTAAGTGTCCGTGAGTGCTATGACTAGAATCTAATGCAATATTGACTAAAGCTAGGATGCTCCTATTCTAATGCCAGCAAGTCTCCGAAGCAACATGCAGCCCATACTACATGTGCCCTTCTCAAGCCGTCTCTTCATTATAGGGATTTGAACCCGCGTTATGAGTTCTACTCTTGTACTCAACTTATTTATGAAGATTAGACATGACTGAGGAGGTGGCCCTACAACGGTCTAGTCCCGCCAGGCATACCAGACCTTCCTCAAATATCTGACGAATCTTTGGAGTTACCGCGAAATCAGGTTAGCTCGAAGCCTCCCAGCCGCCCCCTAGCTAGACCGTAGTCTATGGCCCCTCGCCCTTAGATACAAGCTAAGACAGAGTTCCGGGGGGGTCTATCCCCCTAGCTCCGACAGGAATCGCTCCCACTTATCAAGGTACTTCAGAAATTAACAGACGAGATATGGATTCTGTGCTCCCAACTCGTGAGAAACCACAGACCGTATCCCTTTGACAAGAAGGGTACAACCCAATAACACCGCCTAATGCAGGCCTATAGGACAGGTCGGATCATAAGGAATCACCTCTAACACCAACTCCTTCCCTTCGGCGAAAGGTAAAGGTTAAGTAGTAAAAGCCATAAGTTCCTACCTTAACAATGTCACTAACCCTAAACAAACTGAGGGATGACAACAGAATTTACACAACATGCTGAGGATCCCTAAGGATCTGATTCATGGCCTATCGATCCAAAACCCCGGCAATACGAACATACCCGCATGCCATTACCCTGAACTTGGATTCCGTCTATACTCCGGTCCGCGATCAACCTACACCGGTTAAGATCTGACGGTACACAAGAAGTGACTCGTCCACAGTCCCTTAGGAGTAAGAAAACATATGTCTTGATGGTCGAAAGCCCCTAGGGTAATAATATCGCCCTAGACGAGCATAACAAAACTGCGTACTAGCTAACAAGCTATATACGAGTAAACCGAACACCTACGAGCCAACAAGCTACGTATGAAACAATAACATACATACCAGCCAAATAAGCCGCATATGAGACTAACAGCTACGTACGGGCCAGTCGAGTCGCGTACGAGCAAGAACATACATACGAGCCACATAAGTTGCGTATGAGACCCCAAGCTACGTACGGGCCAGTCGAGCCACGTACGAGCACAACCATATGCAAAACAACCATACAGGTAATCAAACCTAGAAGCTACCAACGTGCTTACTAGCAACCTTGATCTTCTATCATTAGAAGCAACAAAAGGATCTACTAACAGCCTAAAATAGGCATTCTACCTATAAGAAGCCGCAAGCGACATAACAACTTTTATTTAGGAAGCTACAATATACCATTCAAGCATGCATGGCTCTAGCTATGTAATCTCAAACCTGGGATTCCTTCTAGGGGATTAACTAGAATTACTTTACAACACAATATTGCAACTACAACATGGTGGTTCTTCACTAACACCGCAACTACAACATGCTAGTTCTTTACCAACACAATTTACTATAACATGATTGTTCTTTACTAACACTCTAACTACAACGTGATAGTTAACACTACAACTACAACATGAAGGTTCTATATTAACACTACAACTACAAGCATGGATACAACTTAAGTAGAAAGCAACTAGATTTTAACATGGATATCTCCTACTACCTTAAGCATGGTTAATGCTACAACTTACCCATGAGTACTAACAATTTAGCATGGTATGTCACTTAAACATTATTCTACAACAATTCTTAAGCATGGTAGGAACCGACAACAATCTTAAGCATAACATACTATTTAAGTATTCCTACAACAATCTTAGGCATGGTAGGTAATTGAAACATCTATTCTACACATTCCTAAGCATGGTAGATTAATTAACATAAATCCTACAACAATCTAAGCATGGATGCATACTTAGCATCAACCTACAACATTCCTAAGCATGGTAGATAAGCATTAATCCTACAAAATCTAAGCATGGTATATAATTTTCCTACAATAATCCAACATAGTACGCTACTTAAGTATTCAACCTAAGCATGGTATACATTTCAAATATAAACCTACAACATTCTAAACATGGTAATGCTACTTAGCATTAATCTAAGTATGGTATACATTTCAAGTAGAAACCTACAACATTCTAAACATAGATTAATGCTACTTAGCATTAATCTAAGCATGGTATACATCTCAAGTAGAAAGCTACAACATTCTAAACATGGTAATGCTACTTAGCATAAATCTAAGCATGGTATACATCTCAAGTAGAAAGCTACAACATTCTAAACATGGTAATGCTACTTAACATCAATGTACGACATTCTTACATGAGATATAGCACAAGCATCAATCCTTCCATAATCAAACATGGTATATAATTTTCCTACAACAACCTAAGCATGGATTGTGCTTTCCTACAACAATCTAAGCATGGTAGGTGATTAAACATTAATCCTACACAATCTTAGCATGGTAACTGATCTAAGCATGGTATACATCTCAACGTAGTAGAACATCTACAACGATCTAAGCATGAAGACAACGTAGTAGAACATCTACTATTACAATCTAACATGGATAGAACATAAACATAGAATTGCTACAACTAAGCATGGATAATTACTTTAACTTAAGCATAGAAATTGCTACAATTAAGCATGGATAATTAGTACACCTACACATGGATACTTACTTTGACCTAAGCATGAATACTACAAATTATCCAACAACAAAGTAAGCATGATCTATAACATAGCATGGACTTCCTACAATAATCCAAGCATGGATTATAATTCCTACAAAAATCTAAGCATGGTATAATAATTCCTACAACAATCTAAGTATGGTATAATAATTCCTACAACAATCTAAGTATGGATTATAATAATTCCTACAACAATCTAAGCATGGATTATAATAATTCCTACAACAATCTAAGCATGGATGTTTATTTAAACATGGAATCTACTATAATTGAAGCATGGTTTACTACTACAATTTTAAACAAAATGTCCATTTACTACTTCAACAAAACCTTTACTTATAATTTATCATAAACATCTACTACTACTTACTTATACTTAGCATAACATCTACTACTATTTTACTTATACTTAGCATAACATCTACTACTATTTTTCTTAAGCATGAGCTACAATACTACAAATAGTCTACCTTTTATAAATTACAAGCCCTACATAATACAACATTATTTTCTTTAATCTCTTAGTCCCTACACACAACAAGTCTATCTTTTTATCAACTAATAGTTAACTAGGTTTGTTAATTATCAAAGTAGAGAGCAAAACCAAAGAAAGACTTATTTTTAATAGTCCACAACCCCAAAATGGGTAGTAATTAGTTCTATGTGCAAAAGAAATCATATGCTTGTGCCAAGTCCTTGTTTAGTCCTACATCCCAAAATGGGTATGTACACAAGATTCATATGCACATGTCCAAGTCAAGTCCTACAACCCAAAATGGTTGTATACACAATCACATATGCTTATGTTTATTTAGTCCAACAACAACAACAAGAACAACATTTACTACTATCAAAAGTTCCACCTTTATGTGTTCCATAAGGGTTCCCTCATTCTTTCCCTTTATGTGGTTATTCTTTTTATCCATACATAATGCTACAACATTATCAACAAGAACAACACACAACAACCCATCACAAGAACAACCACCCCCAAAAGAACAAAAGAAAACAAACCAAGGAAGTTAAGAAAAAAAAGAACCAAAACAACAAACTCAAACAAACAAAAGCAATGGAGAAGCCCCCACCTTTTTTTTTCTTGTTGGAAGGACTAGCCTAAGCAACCTTCTCCTTCCCCTTAGCTCCTAAGAACTCCTAAGAAAACCTACACAGAAAAACTCTCAAGTTAGTCTTTGTTCTCTCTTTCTTTTCCTTTCTTTTTGTCTTTGTAAAAAGAGACAAGAGGTGGAGTGAGAGGGGGTATTTATAGGAGGAAAGAGGAGGGGGAGAGTGCAAAAGTGCACTCACATTTTTGCCAAAAACCCCCTAGGTTTACATCCGGCCTTGCTTGTAGGTGAGAGAGGGGTGAGGTGGAGGTATGGGCTAGGGTGTGAGCTGGAGGCATGGTGGAAGAGATAAGGTTTCTAGAAGAAGTTTCCTTAATCTCTTATGCATACTAAACCCTAGTTTAAGCCTCCTAAAATCCTAACAATCAAATTAGATTTGGTCACGACAAAGATAAGCACTTCGTCCAAAAATACACCTAATTTGCACAATGTACAAATTTGCTATAACACGCATATGTATGTATATAGGTGCATACCGAAAATCCTTCGCATAAACCATAAAAATAATTTAATTTCGGAAATAATAATAATATAAATTTTATTATCAATTCGGAAGATCACGTTACCAATTTGATACAATACGGATGTATACTGACCGGTATATGGGTATCGATAATGTTTATGAACAAAATCGGGTGAAAATTACCAAAATATTTCAATTTGGAAATTAAAACAAAATAATGATAAAATAATAATAGAATAATAATTATACAATGTAATATCTGTCCGGGATATTACAATGTATGTCATGTTTTGTACTCGTCCAGATGTCTCATATGCTTTGAGCATGATAAGCAGGTACAGTCAGATCCCGGTGAGAGTCACTAGACTACTGTCAAGAACATCCTTAAGTACTTAAGAAGGACTAAGGATTCGTTCTTGGTATATGGATTCGAGGAAGAGCTTGTTGTAAAGATTACACTAATGCTAGCTTCCAGTCCGATAAGGACGACTCCAAATCGCAATCAGTTTTTGTGTTTTGTTTAAATGGTGGAGCTGTGGGCTAGAAGAGTTTGAACCAAGAGACAGTTGCCGATTCTACCATAAAGATTGAGTATATTGCTTCCTCCAATGCAGCAAAGGAGGCTGTTTGGATCAGAAAGTTCATTACTGAACTTGGCATGGTTCCTAGCATTGTGGACCCAGTGGACCTCTATTGTGATAACAATGGGGCCATTGCACAACCTAAGGAGCCTAGATCTCACCAGCGATCCAAACATATACTTAAGCACTTCCATCTCATTCGAGAAATCATCGATAGAGGATATGTGAATATATGCAAAGTACCGATAAATGATAACATCGCTGACCCACTGACAAAGCCTCTTGCACAACGAAAGCATGAGGGTCACACTAGATCTATATGCATTAGATGTATGTCTGATTGGCTCTAGTGCAAGTGGGAGATTGTTGGTGTATGCCCTAGAGGCCAGTTGTGTATTGACATTATTAGTTTATATTGTATCATGATATTTATTTCATAGAGACTAGTATATACGTAGACTGATGATCATATCTCACGGGTCATGGATATGAGATATCAAGTCTTCACATGGGTACATATTAGAGTAATAATATACTAGACTGATCCACCATGCGAACGCTGCATAGATCGTTACGTGAGTATCATAAACGGTTCTCACAGTGACCATGGTGTACGTAGTCCTTTAACTTGAAGTCACTACAGTTCTCTACATGAGAAGTTATATATAATAATGTCGTCAAACGTTTCTTACAATATAGTGATTATAAAGTCGACTATTGGATATACTACAAATCATGCGGAGGGATGTGAGTGACTTAGATAGGATTTGTCTCTCTTACATAACATGAGTAATATCTACAGTTCCTTGATTGAGTGAGACTGCAAAATGCATGGTCGTGCTCAAATGAGTCAATATAAGATATTGAGCTCATTTGTTTTAGTAAGTCTACTCGGACATCAAGAAACCAAAGACTGAACTATACAATGGAGACATGCTCTATGCCTTGTGGTCAATTAGATATCTGGACAAAAGGACTATACTACATGGTAACATTGGTGTCACCCCAAAAAGGAATACGGAATACAGATACGTGACTAAGCCCCGCGAATGATTTTTATCATCCATAAGCTGTCAGGATCTTTACAATATCTCACAGGAATAATCAGAGTAGGAAGCAAGAAAAGTCAACCACGCATGCATAAATGGATCAATATACCAACATGAACTTACTTGGAAACAAAACTTAATAAATTTCAAATAAATCAGATCTGAACAAGTCAATAATCCTGGGTCACATTGCCAAATACAAAATGATTCAAGTAACAGATACAATTATTCAAATAAGCAACATGAAATAATAATAATAATAATAGCAAGAACTCCAGCAACTAGAATCTCATATCACCAACTCCATCGGGCTGCTGATCTCCAAAATCTGTAATTTAAAAAAATTGCAGGAAGAGGAAAAAAGAAAACAAATTCTCGTCAATGCAAGTTACGGGCCGCTTGTAGTACAGGCACAAGTATAGGAAAGGGTAAACAACATAGCATGGAATAGGCATGATAACAAAATAGAACAACTAGCATGGCAAGATACAAGTGGCATGTATCAAGAAGCGTCAAGTGAACAAGTATCATGTAAACAAGTAACAAGTATCAAGTGTCAAATACAAGTAACAAGTAGCAAGTATCAAGTATCATGTTATTTCAAGTCTTGTGTTATATCTATCTAGGTAGCACTTTATGCGTCCCAAACTTTTACCATATGGTTGCTACTTACATGCAAATTTCGCTTAGGCCTAGTGGTGGGTTTCTATAGAGCCGTGTACTCAGGCGTCAAGTATCAAGTAGCAAGTAACAAGCATGAAACACGTAATCGTAAACTCGTGGCATCAAGTAGTAGTATCAAGCATGAATCATATAGTCATGAGACATGACGGCATATAGTAATAACAAGCATGAATCATGTAGTCATGAAACATGGGGACATATAGTAATAACAATCATGAATCATATAGTCATGAGACATGGCGGTATATAGTAATAACAAGCATGAATCATGTAATCATGAGACATGGCAACAAGTAATGGGAAACACGGGCCCCCTACTGAGTACACATACCTATATTGTCCACTACTAAGGTCTTTCCCTTAACCCCGGCTTAATTATTTGTTATTATTATTAAACCGGCATATACGTGCACAAAACAGGGTAAGAATAACATGGTATGATCATAACAAAGTTCAGGTCTAAAGATAAACATGCACGGGTGAAAGACAACACATAAAAGAGTAGGACAACGAAAATTCTAGTTCAGGATAGCAAGACAGTACTGCACTAAATATGGGAATCTTGTTGACAAAAATATGCAAACCTGGATCCGTCAAAAAATCTGGAAAACAGACTCCCGGCCGAACCCAGAAAATATGTATAAGTCATATGGTATTTCACAAAAACATAATTCAAAACAGATTTGTATCCAGAAAACGTGTTCAACCAGAAATCAGAAGTTTGTATTCATAAATAGGAAAACGACATGAAAGCTTACTGATTAAATCCACGAAAAATCCGAGGTATTCCCTAGTATGTTTAGTAACAGAAAGTAAAGTTTCATAATTTTTCAACATAGATAGAATAGTTAAGTAAAATCAGAAAGTAGCAAGTTACAGTAGTTTTGTAAATCTGAAAACATAAACACTGCAGTACTAAAACAGCGATATCTCACAAAATATAAACCGACATCTAGATCTTTCAAAAGGGTGATAAAATAGATACAGTAGGCTACAATTCATATTCACAAAATTTTTATAGAAAGCAAATAGAATAGGTCGAAATTACATATCTTTACTGAACAGTATGAAAATTCTGCATGTATAGGAGTTGTTTGCAAGCATAGAATAGTTCATAAAAGTCATCAATTAAATCCATAAAAATTAGGATTTAGTCCCAATCAATTCTAATACTCAGCAAAATATTGGATCAAAATATTATCTTTAACATCAGTAGGAAAATAGTTTATTGTTCAGAATTCATATAAAAACTGGATTTGGAATTTTAAACACATCTTTAGTAAAATAGTCATAACTCGCAATTCATAGATCGAAACTGAGATCTGTCGGAAATTCTGGAAAGTGTGAGAGAATTCTCTATAATTCATATTCATAAATAATTTTCATATACTGACCTTAATAGAGTCTAAAATACTGATAAAAAAATAGGGAATCGGCAAAATAGAAAATATCCTTCATGCACAAAATCAACTAGTTCTTATGAGACTCATTCAAAACATAACCAAACGTGAAATAGGGTATACTAGATTTCCAAACAACATGGTATAAGGTATTGTACAAGTCTACAACGAGTTATACTACAACTAACACAACCAAGCACACGATATCATACGAACAACATGCATGTATACATCAAGAAGTGGTCATCCCTAAGTTATTTCATGCCATGTATATCATGAGGCAACTACGGGCGGGTCAACACAATAGAGACAAGATATAATAGGGGGTTCACACAAGAATTGTCTCTAGAACACAACTACATTACAGACAGTATTTAGTACTTGTATTACACAAAGAAAGAATACAAGTTACTTGCCTTAGAGACGACGAAGGGAACAGTGCAAGGAGCAAGAATAATGGAAACAGATTGCCGGGCATGAAATCAACGAACGAACGAACGAACCAAACACGAACACACGATCACAATCCCAATCACGAACACAAGCACGGATCTCGATGATCAAGATAGCGATCAAGATATGATCAAGATCAGATCAAACAGACAGCCAAATCAAGACTGATAATGGAGATCACGATCACGATGATGATTAAGCGATCCAACGGTCGAGATCCAAGAGCGATGATGATCACGATCTGATAAGATTGGATGGATCAGATCGAGACTGATGGAGATCACGATGATCAAGATGATCAAGTCGATGATTAAGTGATCCTATGGTCGAGATCTCACCGGCCAACATGATCACAACGAGATCATACACGCACACCAAGAGAGGCAGGGGAGGGACAGGATGAGAAGATGACAGCGAGGAGCGTCGACGGAAGGCCGAGGAGGGTGCTGACCGGAGTGGCGTCGCGACTGGCTTCGGGAGGGAACATCACAGGGTGACCATGCTGTTGCTGCTGCTGGGAGAAGACAGGCAGGGAGTCACAGTCTGGAGGAGGTAGGGGGTCTGATGTTGCTGATGTTGTCGCGATGGCGACTGGGGGTGTGCAGCGCTGGGTCGCTGGCACGTAGCGAGGTGGTTGCGATAGGGAGGAGACCACAGGGTGAATATGAGCGATGGAGAGGCTGTCGGGGGTTGGCTTGGAGGTCGGGAAAGCACAGGGAGATAGGTTTTCGGAGGATGAAGAGGTAGAGGGTCTGCAGGAAAGAGGCGGTTGGCTAGGGTTGATGACGAAGAACAGGGGAAGGGGAAACGGTATATATAATGATAGTTAGGGTTTAGTGGTGCATGTGGGCTGGTTAATAGGCTTTAGGGGAAAAAAATATACACATGGTATTAAATATAGAGTAGAGTATTAGGGTTAAAGGGTGATAACGGGTTGGGCTTTTGCTAATCAGTTATGGGTGGTGCAAACGAGTAGGGGGTGAATTGATAATGGGTTATTGGGTTATAGGGATGTTAATTAGGATCCAAAAGGGTTTTAACAATAGGGTTAAGGGAGATAATAGATCCAAATAAAATCAGATGGGCACCAAAATGGATAAATAAAAATAGGGCATGAACAATTAAAGCAATGAGGATCAAAGAAATACAAGCTCGATCAACAGAGATGAAATAATAGGAGATAATTGAATCAAGAAGATCAATTAAAAGACGACAAATCAAATAAATGAATATATAGAAAATGACGATCCAACATACGGTCCAAAAGTGATACGAGAGAATAAAATACACAAAAGAAAAAAAATATACCCAATATACAGAAAACGGAAAACAAGGGTTACAATTGGTCATGGATGTCAAATCACTGGCATTCCCGTTACTTGAGTAGCAGTGATGTATTGCTAGATACCACTCACTATTTCTAATAGTAGAATATGATTTTAGTATTACTGTCAACGTAATGGGAACCTACATGGTCACACACTTAGAATGGATCAAAATTGGATTTAAATTCATGAGATGAATTTTATTGGAAATCCTAGTAAGACCTGACATGGTGAATAGTTAATTAGATTAAATGGGCCAACTAAAGTTCAAAAGCCCACACATAAATCTGACCCAGGTCAGATTGTGAGCCCAACCGCCTCATTACTCTCTTATGGTTGATTTTCTGCATCTATATATATTATATGTATCTTTGGAAATAAAATAGTTGAGAAAAATTCTAGCCGTCACAGAAATTGTGTGAGAGGGACATCGTAAGGAACATCCCCTTCCCGCAGCTAGCACCGCGGCGTAAGGAAAATCTTGATTTGATCTGTTCGTATGGATACCATAGAGGCACCACAATATTGCAGTGCTGTGATCGGCATACTGTGGAGACAGTAGGTCCATCTTTAAGGTATAACTTCTAAACACGATTTATGGCTTTCGCATGGATCTATGGCTAGGTTTTGATATTTTTTTTTGTAATTTTTCCGCTGCGTATTTATTTTGAGATTTTCCTTGAAACATAACAATTTGTGCAGTTTTATATCATTCATCGTAACCACAGCAACTTAAACAAGTAGTTTTTGAAATTTTGTGTACGAAAATGTAGAAAACCTCAAAAAGGGCAACTAAAAATTCTGAAACTTTGTGAGTAGGTTGGACTCACCCCACAGTTGCCAACGCAACTTGTAAAAGTGATTTTTGAGTCACATTTTGCGAGATATGTCCGTATATCGCTTTATTTGTTCTATCTTGAAATAAAGCGATACTCGGCTGTATCTCGCAAACATGAGTCAAAACTCATTTCTACAAGTTGCATTGGCTTGTATGGGGTGATCCCTACCTATGCACAATGTTTCAGAATTTTTGTTGCCGTTTATGTGGCTTTATACGTTTTCATACCAAAAAAAACTAAACAACTATTTTTTTGATAATTTGAGTACGTAAACGTAGAAAACCTCACAAACGACAATAAAAAATTACAGAACTTTGCGAGTAGGTCAGGCTCACCCCACACAAGCCAACGCAATTTGTAGAATTGTATTTCGGTCACGGTTTACAAGATACGACCGTGTATCGCTGTATTTTTTGATTTTCTTCAAATAAGGCGATACTCGGCCTTCTCTCGCAAACCGTGAGTCATAACTCACTTATGTAAGTTGTGTTGGCTTCTTTGGGGTGAACCCGATCCACTCACAAAGTTTCGGTATTTTTTTTTGCCGTTTGTGCATTTTTTCACATTTTTGCTTTCTTTATTGTTGATAGATAAATGGATTATCAATTAACTTTATTTTTATTGTTGATAGAGAAAATTGCTAGAACAAGGTGAGCGAGAAAGCCTTCTAGTGGCACTAGTAGCGAACCATTTACAATGGTAAAAGTGATTATTATTATTATTAGTTTAAATACGAATATGTAACATTGTATTTTTAATACCAAGATTTGTATTCGTTCGTGTAGGTTGGTGGCCGTAATTCTTCATCTGCCGAGGCTAGTCCGTTGTCTTCGGTTGGACTTACACCTCCATGACCAGAAGACCCAAGTGTGCTCGCGTTGCAACCCATACACAGATCCCAAGCCGTGTGGGATGGGTCTGCAAAGAAGTGTAACTTCTGAAAGCACTTGATACTTTACATGGACCCCCGTACTTGATCCGAGCCAGTTTACAGAGCCAGATTTATGGGGAGTGTGAAGCTTGATCGACCTTTGCTTACAGCTCTTGTGGAGCAATGGAGGACGGAGACCCACACATTCCACCTACCGGTTGGAGAGATGACCGTCACTCTCCAAGATGTAGCAATCATTACTGAGAGTGTGAAGGAGATAATGTGGGAGATCCTTAAACCGTGCAGCCACACTCTTGAAGATGTTGGTGAACGGGCCAAACCTAATTCATACTTACAAGATAATGTGGCTAGTTCTCGGAGGAAGAGTGTGACAAGGGGAGGAATACGGATCGCCGAGCCACAACAATCGCAACAACAAGAATCGGTGGATGTAAGTGAAGAGGAGCAAGGGTCGAATGAACCCTTATCCCCCAAGACACAAGTTAGACGCTGAAATTCCCAACAGAAGAGAAACAAACCTGAACAGTACACACTAAGTGGACGCAACCGTATGGTTGGAAGAGGTAGTAGCTAATACACCTTCTTTATTATTAGTTTTGTATTCAGTTTATGATTTCATTCCTTAAATGACTAATACATCTTATTTTCTATGTTTATCAATTATGGAGATGAATTGAAGGGCATGCAAGGAAGTCGGCTACATGTGTAATTGTTTTCTTATTCGTGAATTGAATGTATTGATCCAGTTTATGTACTCATTCGATAAATTGGTAACTTGGGTTTATATATTTATGTTCGATTTTGTTTATTATAGTTTGTGTATGAAAGTTTTATCGTGGGTTATTGTTGTTGTTATCGGATGAGATTGATGACTGGTATGATAATTGCTGATATCTTTTTGAATTATCAAATTGGTGTATGCGTGCAGCAAACATTTTGTAGATATTAATTTTGTGTGCAGCACATGCTGCTGTGATTTTGAATTGTTTAAGGATAGTCATTAACCTAACCCGTTATTGGCGATAATGGGTTCTCTTAAACCGTCATTGCCAATAGCGGGTTAGAGTGAAGGATTTTGACAGAGTATATGATAGCCAACGAAAGATGGTATGTTAATATTATTGAACCTAACCCGTTATTGGAGATAACGGGTTAAGTTCTCTTAATCGTCATTGCCAATAGCGGGTAAGAGTGAAAGATTTTGACAGAGTATTAGATAAACAACATATGGTATGTTAATATTATTGAACCTAACCAATTATTAGAGATAACGGGTTAAGTTCTCTTAACCCGTCATCGCCAATAGCGGGTTAGGGTAAAGGATTATGACAGCGTATAGTTAATTATTTTATGACTTCATAAATTATTATTTTTCGAATTATTAAATCTCCATAAATATTGTTATAATAATTGGACATTTTGACAGAGTACAATTAATTTATTTTGGTATAAAAGTAAGATAGTTAGAGGGTAAGGGTTAGGATTAGGGTTAGGGCTAAGGTTATAGGTAGGGTTAGAGCTAGGGGTAGGGTTAGAGTTATAGATAGAGGGTTATAGTTATACATAGTTTTAATTTTTATCTATAAATATCTTCATAAACACCCCCCCTCCACTTTAAAAATTAAAATATATATAAAAAATAAAAAATATCCCGTCATATCTCTTTTAAGTCTTCAACCTAACACGTCCTTGCCAATGAAGGAGATAGTGAGCGTAATCTTTATTCCTTTTTTAAAATTTACAAATTATTTTAATTAAATCATTTCTTTTATACTTCTTTATGTTTTTTAAATTTCAAAGTGAAATGTTCTCAATAGGATGTCTCATTTGAGCTATGTAGGTTTTTAATAAAATAAAAAAAATTTCAATATCTTTTATTAATTTTTAAATATTTAATTTTAAAAAAAAGTTATAACTTTTTTAACTCTTTGAATTTTATAAATTTTATCGAAAAAATTTGAAAATTATTTTAAAAATTTAATACATCAATTAAAAATATTATTAATGCATTTTAAGAAGAAGCTACAATAAAAAAATTATAAAAACTTTTAAATTTTTTTAATATAAACAACATATTTTTTAAATAACCAACATAATAAAAAATTAAATATTAAAAAAAATGGGTTCCAAATAAAGAAAAATTTCTTCAATCAAATTTTCAAAATAATGGTTGCAATATAAATTATAAAATTTTTTTTAAAATTTTTTTATAAAAATATTAGAATTTTGGAAAAATAATAAAAAATAACAAAATAACAAAATAAAGAAATCTAAAAACAAGGAAAATTAACAAAATAAAATTTGGGTAAACAAACTCACATTAAGGAAAAATATATGAAACAAATAAGAAAATTCTAAGGCTCCAACTCTAGCCTATCCACTAACTCTACTCTAACACTGTAACCCTATTCCTATCCCTCTAACCCTAGCCTAACACTCTAACCATAACCCTATAACCCTATAACTATTAAACTGAAATCAATGTATATGAAGAATGTTGATAAATTCATAATTTTTATATGGAGATCTCAATTCTTATGGATATTTTATTATATTATTTTTTATGAAGAGTTTTTATTAAAGAAAATTGAACAAAAATCGTACCTAACCCGTTATTGGTGATAACGGATTAAGTGAGCTTAACCTGTCATCGTCAACAACGGGTTCGACAGAGATGATTTTGGCACACCTTAATCTTCAGAAGTTGAATTTGTACACATTTTCAACCAAAAAATGAATTACTCTGGTAAAATCATTCAACTTAACCCATTATTGGTGATTACGGGCTAAGTGAGCTTAACCCGTTATTATCAATAACGAGTTAAGTTGGAAGATTTTGGAAGAATTTTAAATTTTTTAACTTTGAAAACTTTTTAAAATTTTTATCAATAAAAAAATGAATTTCAACTTAGATTAATTTTCAAATTAATTTTTTTATTTGTTATTTTTTTTTTTAAATTTGGTTTTTTGATCCAACGTCACCCTGCACATAAATTTTTTTTTTCAAAAAAGGCTATAAAATCTTCATAAATATTAATTCTCCATATAAAATTTCTTCAATAGTGTAATAGTTATTTGAAAATTTTCATCATTCTCCATATAAAATTTATTTCAGTTTAAAAGTTAGAGAGTTAGAGAGTTAGGGTTATAGCTAGGGTTACGGTTAAGGCTAAGATTATAGCTAGGGTTAGAGTTAGAGGGTTAGAGTTTCAGATAGAGGGTTAGAGTTATACTTAGTGTTAGAACCTAATTATATATTCATTTTCTAGTTTTTTGTCTATAAATATTTATTAAATTTTGATTTAAAAAATTTAGTCTTTATTAGTGCTTTAAGTTTTTAAGATTTAAAATTGATAAAATATATGACCCTAAAAATGTGGAGATTAAAAAATTCTAGAATACCCTAAAAAATGGATTTTAAATATTAATCTCAATATAAAATTTATTTTGGTATAAAAGTTAAAGAGGGCAAGGGTTAGAGTTAGGGCTAGGGTTATGGTTAATACTAGAGTTATAACTAGGGTTAGAGCTAAGGGTAGGGTTAGAGGGTTAGTATTACGGATTGAGGGTTAGAGTTATAGTTAGCATTAGAACCTAAAAATATATTCTTTTTAAAGATTTTCGTCTATAAATATTTATTAAATTTTGAAAAATAATTAAATTCTTTATTCTTTCTTTTGGTTTTGGAATTTAAAACCAAAAAAAATTATGACCCGTCGTTTGCAACGACGAGCTAAGGTGGGATTTTAGCGGAGCGAATCTGAGCTGTTGGATCTGATCTTAAGCAATCCAACGACTCAGATCGTCGTTTGTAACGGGTCTGTGCAACCAGACCTGTTTGCAATGGAAAAAAGCTCATATATATATATATATATATATATATATATATATATTTCATTCAAATAAAAAATTACGAAGAGTCCAATATCAGCCCGTGCTGGACCAAAAGTTGTCTTATATTTGGGCTTGGGCTTATATATTCAAGTCCGATTACATGAGTCCAACTTGAACCCCGCCCATTGCCAACCCTAGCTCTATGCTATAATAAAGCAATATTTCCAAAAAAATGGAAATCAAATTAAATCAACTGAAAAAATACATATAACAAAATAGAATAAATAAGAGAATTTTAAAGGAAAAATAGATTGCATAATTATTTTTAATTGAGTTTCATTAGCAACGCAAAATCCTTTGGAATTGCTGATCGTGGTGTTGCTATGCTTGTCATTTCTAAGAGGAGTGTTAATTTGGTGGTAAGAGGTGAAAATGTGACATGAGATAGCGTGGATTCTAACCTTCTTTTGTTATCTTTTATGTTATGAATATTTTTATCAATTTTTAAGAATTGAAAATCTATGGGTTTCATCACATCGTGCACTATAAAATTCTCGATCGGAAGATTACTCAAAAATTTTCTTTTATTTATAAATCAAGTGCAGGCGACTTCGTGCATGATATCTTGTGGAAACAATCAATCACACAAGCAATCAATACAATAAATAATATAAAAATTAAAATATTTAGGATACTAAATATTATAGCCAGTCTTGAAAAAAAAAACAAAATAACTTTAAAATAATTTGTTCCCAAAAGCCTAATGCCCTACCCCGCCCAACTACACATAGAAGATGACAGTAACTTCTATCCCATATAGAGTTGCTCTTTTCATTGTTTTGTTCTCTGCAGGTGGTGATTTCAAAGTATCCTTCAACAATAGATGAAAAAAGTAGAACACTGTATTTTAATCAGAAATAGTACACCTTATAAAATATATATAAGCAAAAATGGGGAAATTATTGGGTTTGTGTCATGCATACTACATTCGATGTGAAGAGAAAACGTGGAAGCGACAAGAGGATCGATGCGAATAATGGACGAAGAAGAGGAGTAGCAACAAAACATATCAATTGGCAGTTGACTGTGCTTTGGGCGGTCGGCCACCCAGGTTCCCGGGCTTGGAATTAGACAAACACGGTCGACCGCATCGATGTAGGAAAGAAGTGCGAGTTCGGGTCTTAGAGATTTGTTTAAAGCCTGACTTCTTCTCCAAGTTAGATCAGACGGCTCTAATTATACGGTTATCTCTTCAGAACATACGGATGGTTATTGTATTAAGATATCAAACTATAATTTTTCTAGATCTCTATATATTCGATGTAACGGCTTAATGATGTATGAGCTAAGAATAGAAAAAGAAAGTAATTTTTCTGAGAGGTCAGAGATTTCTCCAATGTAAACAACCAGTATTTCTAGGGAGGCTTTAGAGAAGGTCGTGATAAAAGTTGTAACTCTTGTATCTTTCTCTAGTTGAATATTATCTCTATTTTTCTCTCCTCGATTAAGGTTCACCCAATCCAAGACAAAATTGTGTGCTTTGGTGTGTTTGGTTTGATTTATTATTTTGTTTGGTAGTTTGTAGTGATCATGTCGCATAAACTCAACACGAATTCATAACAATTGACATCATAGCTTCCACAAGTTCTAACAATTTGTATCAGAGCTTCAAGTAGTAGGCTTGGATGAGTTCCTTAGAGAAGATGGAAGATTACAACACGAGGGTCAAGCAGTTCGATGGTAAGATCAACTTTAATCTCTGGCATGTGGACACGTATGACGTACTGGTTCAGACGAGCTTACATCTGGCCCTGAAAGAAGATAAAGGAAAGTCATCTGACATGAAGCAGAAGATCTTGGACGAGATGTGTTTGAAGACCTTAAGTTTAATCTAGCTTTCTTTGGCGGACGAAGTCAAGTATAATATCCTTGAGGAGAAAAACGCGATAAGTCTATGAGCAAGACTCAAAGAAGACTACTAGGGGTTGTCGCGACTGGATTGATTGAACTGGAAAGTTGTTTCGTTTCTCAAAGAAGGAAGGTACCCATTGTTGCTGCTTATTTTGGTGTGGGAGCAAATAGATAGTGAGTTTATATTTGATGGAAACTAGTAAAAATCTGACATTTGATTATTATTGTGAAAAGTGGTTAGAGCTCTTGAGATTGGATCAGGATCGTTGATTGAACATCGTGATCTGAATCCGACAGTTGCTGACGCGTCGATGGACCTGCAAAAATCCTGAAACATCGGGGGTGACCCCGACGACAGACCCTTCGACGCTCAAGTCAGAACCACAGAGAGAATGAGAGCTTAAGAGAGAAACTATTGATTATCTCCTGATGAGAGGGGGGGAGAGGGTATTTATAGGTCTGAGAAACAGTTAGGAGATTAATATGAATCCATTAGATCGACTATGAATTCCTTATGTCCTATTCGAATCTCCCCCTCAAAAGATAAGCTCTCTTGTTTGGGGATAAGAGATTTGACTAACAGTCTTCACGGACTGAGTCTCTCTTAGTGTGCTTAATATGTCACTTTTTATGGGCTTGAAAGAGGTCAATGTCTTGTAGAGGAGCCTGAAGAAGGTCCAAACCTGTTATGACTAATTGGCATGTAGAAGCTTTAGGATCTCTGCTAGGATTGTACGAAACTGATTTGCTGCAATTTTTACCATTAATATAAGCCCTCCACTCCTGGAAGAAAATTTTATTGGCTTTCGGGGAGTAGTTCGCCTTATTTTCCAATTCTTGAGTACAATCTTAGCTTTCAGAAACATTTGGAGATACTGGAACTGGTTAAAAGCTTTTGGAGTCGGCGAATACTTTCTCGGATTTTTATGGATTTTTTTTTGAATTTTTCGTATTTCCCCAAATTATTCTGGATCTTTAAATAATTTTCCCAACTCTAAAATCACTTTTTAAAAATTTTTAATTAATAAACCCAAATTTAAATTATTTTTCTGTAAATTTTAATTAATTTTCCAAATTTAATAATTATTTTAAGATTTTTTAATTGGTTTTTCGAATTAAAAAGGATTTTAGGGATTTTCTATTAATTATCAAACATAGGCATGCTTCTTGATGCGATCTGGTTTGTTGATCATGAGGAGCTCGTCAGCTGATGGGTTTGAATGGTGATGATTGAACCGCTGTGATGAGTGGGTGATGTGGCGTGATCATACGCGTCGATCATAACTTTGCTCGCCCGCTGAGGAAAATCGAGCAGCTATGATGGCGCTGTAGTGATGGAGGGGGATGCAACTTCATCTGGTGCATTGATCAGCATGTTGCTCGCCCACTGAGTGAGATCGGATGGCGGAGAATGACAGAGGAGTGATGGAGATAATTAGGCACGCTGATAAGAAGCAGGCACACTTTTTGTGGAGATCCGACAGCTTGCAAAAGCTGTGAGAGCCCCCTAGCTCGACCGACGCTTTGGTTGAGCTATGGCTCTTCTCTCTTGGTTGAACTATGGGATTTCTTCTTGTTGGTTGGCTATGGGGCTTTTGGCCGAGCTATGGCCCTTCTCTCTTGGTTGAGCTATGGCTTTTCTCCTTTGGTTGAGCTATGGGGCTTACGGTCGAGCTATAGAGCTCTGTTCACTGTCAAGCTATGAGTTCAATGTTGTCGAGCTATGAAACAAGTTGTGGTCGAGCTATGGAGCTTCAAATCCGTTGAGCTATGGAGCTTCAAATCCATCAATTTATGGAGCTATCTCGTCGAGCTATGGAGATTCGAGTCAGTCGAGCTATAGGGGAGCTATCTCATCAAGCTATGAGGGAGGCTCTATGGTCGAGCTATGGAGCTTTGTCGTCGAGCTATGAGGGAGCTATCTCGTCAAGCTATGAGGGAGGCGCTACAGATGAGCTATGGAGCTTTGTTATCGAGCTATCCCGTCGAGTTATGAGCTCTTGGTCCGTGGTTGATCCATGGACTCTTGGTCCACAGTCGAGCTATGAAGTTGTGTTCTACCTTGCCGAGCTCTGCTATTTGTTCATTATCGAGCTATGAACTCATTGTCGACTTGCTGCTTCTCATCTAGCTATTACTCCTCACCGTCGTCGAGCTATGTTGGTCGAGCTATGAACTTGTTGAGCTATAGCTTCTTGTCGTCGAGCTATGGCTGTTGAACTCTGGAGCTTTAGGCGAGCTACTGTTTGGTCGAGCTTCGTCTTCGGTCGACCAATCACCTTGGTCGAGCTATGTGCTCGAGCGATCTACTCTGTTTTGAAGCGAGTTCCAGCGAACATGGAGCTCAGCAAAGTTTGGTGATGGAACTCGGTGACAGAATTAAGGTGATGCCTTCAATGTATTTTTGCCACCTTCGAAGATTAGAATGATTGGAGTTTATGTTTTGAAGAATATAGTTTCGAAGAAGAAGAAACTGAGGTTTGGGTTTTGGATTTTAGGGTTCGGGTTTTGGAGCTATATTGGATTCGAACCCAAACCCAAATATCCCCTCAAGCTGAGTATTAGTTGTTCGGGTTTGGTTTAGCTTCTAGGCCCTTGGTCTCAGTTGCCGAAGCTAGAAAAGTTGCATTTACTAGCTTGAAGCTTTTTCCTTCTTGATAATCAAGTTCTTGATAGAGGCAAGGTGCAGATGAAGAAGACACCCGTCTTTGCAGTTGATGCCATTGCAGTTGATCGTATTATCAAGTGATGCCTGGAGTTGAGTTGGGTTTGGTCGAGCTATAACTTGGTCGAGCTATGACTTCGTCTAGTTATGACTTCTTCGAGTTATGACTAGGTCGAGCTATGACTCTTGTCGAGCTATGGCTTCGTCTAGCTATGACTTGGTCGAGCTATGACTCTTGTTGAGCTGCATCTTTGTCTAGCTATGACTTCGTCTAGCTATGACTTTGTCGAGCTATGACTTCGTCGAGCTATGACTTTGTCGAGCTATGACTCTTGTCGAGCTATGATTTCTTCTACCTATGACTTTTTGTATCAATGATCCCATCACTCGTTTCGTTGAACCACTCTTCCATCGACCATGCATTGTGTTGTTCACCTATTTTCTCGGACGGGTGTTTGAGCCCAACAGGTTTGTAGAGGCAACTTCTAGACGGATTAGGACATAGAGCTTGCGGTTTGATCCCAGCGAGTTTGTGGAGACAACTCTTAAACGGATTTGGACGTAAAGCTCGTCGTTAGATCCCAACGAGTTTGTAGAGATAACGCTAAGATGGAGTTGGTGTTGAACATGCCGTTTGATCCCGACAAGTTTGGAGACAACTATGAGATGGAGTCGAACGTTGAACTTGTTGTTTGATCCCAACAAGTTTAGAGAGAACCATGTGACGGAGTTGAATGTTGAACTTGTCGTTTGTGCCCTACAAGTTTTGAGAGATAACTCCGAGACGGAGTTGGAAGTTTGAACTTACTGTTTGTGCCCAGCAAGTTTTGTAGAGACAACTCTAGGACGGAGTTGATGTAAAGCTTGCTGTTTGATCCCAACAACTTTGGAGAGAACTTTGTGACTAATTTCAACGTTGAACTTACTGTCTGTGCCCACCAAGTGTTGGGAGGCAACCCTAAGATGCAGTTGAATGTTGAACTTGTTGTTTGTTCTCAACAAGTTTGTGGAGGCAACTCTCAGACAGAGTTGATGTTGAAGCTACCGTTTGATCCCGATGAGTTTGGAGACAACTATATGGCAAATTTTGACGTAGAACTTGTCGTTTGATATCAGCAAGTTTAGAGAGAATCCTGTGACGGAGTTGAACGTTGAACTTGTCATTTTTGCCCAGCAAGTTTTGAGAGACAACTCTGAGATGGGGTTGAATGTTGAACTTTCCGTTTGTGCCCAACAAGTTTGGAGACAACTCCGAGACAGAGTCGAACCTTGAACTTTCTGTTTGATCCTAGCAAGTTTAGAGAGAACTCTGTGACTAAGTTGAACGTTGAACTTGCCATTTACACTAACAAGTTTTAGGAGGCAACTTTAAGATGGAGTTGAATGTTGAACTTGTTATTTATTCCCAACAAGTTTATAGAGGAAACCCTAAGACGGAGTTGGTGTTGAAATTGTTGTTTGTTCCCAACAAGTTTGTAGAGGCAAATCTAAGACGGAGTTGGTGTTGAAATTGTTGTTTGTTCCCAACAAGTTTGTAGAGGCAAATCTAAGATGGAGTTGGTGTTGAACTTGTTGTTTGTTCCCAACAAGTTTGTTGAGGCAAATCTAAGACGGAGGGAACTCTATAACGGAGTTGAGCGGTGAACTCGTTGTTTGATCTCAGCAAGTTTGTAGAGAAAACCCTAGACCGATGTTACGCGACGATCCTATAGTATGAAGTTATGGGGTTGTTGGAAGAGCTCGAGCACAGATCGAGGCACTAAACTCATTGTATGGAGTTAACGAGTTATTAATGGAACTCAAGCAAAGAGCGGGGCATTAAACTCATCGTATGGAGCCTAAGAGTTATTGATGGAGCTCGAGCGGAGAGTAGAGCATTGAACTCATTGTTCGGAGTCAACAAGTTGTTAGATGGATCTTGAGGGAGAGTAGAGCGTTGAACACGTTGTTTGGAGCCAACGAGTTGCTTGATGGAGCTCGAGCAAAGAGCGGAGTGTTGAACTCGTTGTTTGGAGCCAACGATTTGTTAATGGAGCTCGAGCGGTGAGCAGAGCATTGAAATCATTGTTTGGAGTCAACAAATTGTTGATGGAGCTCGAGCGGTGATCAGAGCGTTGAACTCGTTATTTGGAGCCAACGGGTTGTTGATAGAGCTTGAGCAGTGAGCAAAGCATTGAACTCGTTGTTTGGATTCAACAAATTGTTGATGAAGCCTGAGCGAAGCACAAGGCATCAAACTCGTTATTTGGAGTTGACGAGTTGTTGGCCGGAGGAACCCAACTGGCGTGCATAGTGCCGAACTCATTTTGTGGAGTGAACGGGTTGTAGGTGTTCTGAATCTTCTTAATGTTGAAGTGAAGTCACTTGTGTTTGTTTAGCGTTAAAGTGATTCCACTCTTTCCTTTGTTGACAAGTAGTTGTGTACATCGAATGAGGTCCTTAGGATATTAAGCTTGCTCTTGTTCGCACTATGCTGTGCTTGATGGAGTAAGGTCTTGTCCGTTTGTGTGGCATGTTATGCGGGATGGAATTGGAGCTTGCTCAGGCAAAGGCATGCAAGGCTTGTTATCATCAAGAGTTGAGGCAGCCTTGGGGAGCTATTAGCTGGCAGTAAGCTTGTGAAGTGGCTTGTTTCACTTAGGCGGAGCATCCCTCTACTGTGTAGCTGGAAGAACGACTTGCAGGACGACTTGTTGCTCACTACTTGTAAAACAATATATGGTTTTGTACTTGTAGATACTTGTATTGACGCTGGATCTGAATGCATAGATTTGCAATAGTTCTGTGATTCGAAGAATTCTATTCAAATGCTTGATCCTAATTGTTTAACTTGTTGTTGAGATTGATGAGCCGTCGACTGAGTTCTTTGTAGCTAAATAACAAGGCCTATAAATTTGTTGTGTATAGATAACGAACCGTCGATGGTGTGCTTAATGTTTGATAGTGTTTAGAACTTATGTGTCTTGTACCCAGCTAGTTGTAGGAGCAATTTTGAGGGAGAGCTATTTTCTAAACTTGCTGTATAGGTCCTCCAACAAATTGTGTGAGTCACATCCAGTGGCAAGTTGAACTCCAAGTGTTGCTTTCGCAAGTTTTATTGGAGTAACTATGATCCACAATTTTGTACCTCTAATCTATCTTTAATGAATTTTAACTAGTTTTAGGAAAAGATCGGATGGTGAGCTGAACTCTGAACGTGCTTGACTTCAGGTTGCTAAAGTAACTCTGAGCTATGTGTATGGATTCTGAACTTGTTAGTTTAGGTATTATCAGGTTGCAGGAGCAGATCGAATAATGAGTTGAACCCCAAACTTGCTTTGTCGCAAATTTCTAAAGTAACATCGAACCATGGGTATGGACTCCGAATCTATCATCGAGGAGCAAACGGATCACAGGAGCAGATCAAATGGCGAAGCGAACTCTAAACTTTCTTTGTTGCAAATTGCTAAAGTAACTTCGAGCCATCAATATGGACTTCGAACCCATCTTATAAGGATCTTATAATGAGTTTTTGATGCAGTTGTTAGGAGTAGACTTGGTTTTTAACTCATTGTATGCATCTGTAGAGTTGTACAATATTTTTGCAAAAAATAATACAAAATTTTATTGGAAAATAAAACTAAGCGGTTGCCCTAGTGGCTGGCTGTTATTACATGCAGTGACCGGTAGTGAAAGCGGTCTTTATTAAAAAGTAAAACTAAATGGCTACTCTAGTAGCTACCATTTATTACAAATTGAGAAAATTTGATACTACTATTAAAAGAGGACGTTTTAGATGCCCTCGTTCAACTACATAAGGTGTTCTACTTTCCAAGTCCTTGCATATATCTCTTCGCCCCTGGGTATTCAAGTTGATGAACCGTTAGGTGAACAACTTGGTAGACCTTGCATGGACTTGCCTTTTTTGGAACGAGCCTTCCATTATTTTGCATAGAGAATGGAAGATTGTCGGATTTGTCAATGTGTTTAATTAGGACTATTTCGTTCTGTTGAATGAGCAGAGTGGCTTCCGGCGGGGATTCAAGTGTGTCGTAGTATTCTGATGAGGACAAACTTGGACCTGGTGGGAGATGATTTGGCAGGTTTGGAAGTTCTCGACAGGATTGTCTAGTGCAGTAGCTTCAAGCTTGCTTGTGGACTTGGATTTAATGTGAGTGCTTTCTGGCATTAGCTCTATAGTGTCGAGGGGGAGACCGAGCCCCCTATTGTAGCGGTGTAGCATGCTCGTACAGCCTGTTGGCTCCCTACAACTTGGCATACGTCTATTGTTGTTGGGAACTTCATTTTCATGTGGAAGATGGAAGCAACTACATGGAAGGCCGCTAGGTCGGAACAACCGGATATTGCATTGTATGTGGCTTTGACATCAACTACCATAAAGTCTAGTCCTTCCGTTCGAATAGTGGGAGCTTTTCCTGCTGCCACATCGAGTGTGACGATTCTTTCTACTTGAACGGGACTCCGAAGAACCTGGGGCGTGTATAACCGTCTGGCTTGAGTCGGTCCCAGGAAAGCGTGAAGCCATTGAAAATGTTCATGAAAAGGATGTTTATCGAGCTGCCATTGTCCACCAGGATGCGGCGTACCTCATGATTCACAATACAAAGGTTTATGACCAATGCATCGCAATGAGGTGTTCAGACACCTTTTAAGTCATTGTCGGAGAAAGATATCAGAATCCCGGTGCTCTTGGCAAGTGGGATGTTATGTACTGAGTAGACTTACCTGACAAAAGCTTTACGGGTGGAGTTATAATCTTCCCCCATCGGACCTTTGTGAATAGAGTGGAGAATGACCATGTGTTCTGAATCTCATGATTCAGAGGGCCTCTCTTGACCCTTATCAGCCTCCTGTTCTGGAGGGGTTTCGACGATGTTATTTTGTTGGACAAATTGAGAGAGATAGCCCCATCGATTTAGGCCTTCAAGTTATTGTTTGAGGGCTTGGCAGTTATCAGTAGTGTGTCCATGATTTCTGTAAAATGCGCACCACTTATTTTTGTTTCTTCTCTTGCTAGCTATGAATATCTTGGGGGGAGGGCAGATTATTCCGTCATTCTCAACTTCCATGTTGATGGCAGATACGCTTGCGTTGAGAGGGGTGAAATTTTCGAAGCATGGTGCTAGAGGGAGACGGCGTTGACCTGCACCGTCTTTTTGAAACATCCCGAGTCCTTCCTTGATTTCATTCTTCCTTTTGTTCCAGGATGGTGAAGCGTTCTTGCCTTGAGGATAAAGGGCATCATCGACTCTGATATATTTATTACTCCTTTCTAGGAGCTCATTGTAGTCTTTAGGTGGCTTCTTCGCGATGGAGGCATTCAGGTCTTTATGAGTGACGTTGTGGCGGAATGCAGCAGCCGCCACTGACGAATTTAAAGAGGAAATGGACCTTGCTTTGGCTGTGAAGGGCTTGACAATGTCTTTCAACAGTTCTCCATCTCTTTGTTTCAATTCCAATAGGGAAACACTTGTTTTTTCAGTCTTGCGACTAGTAATGACTCGCTATGAAGAGCTTCTTGAGCTGGTCGAAGGAGAATATTGACCCTGGAGTGAGGTGAGAGTACCATTCCCTTACCGATCCTTTCAAAGTTGCAGAAAACATTCAGCACATGAGCGCATCGATGGTTTTGTAGACCATCATGAAAGTTTTGAAACTCTCAATATGGTCGGTCGGTTTTGATTGTCTATCGTATGATTCAAATTGAGGAGCTTTGAAGTTTTTTGGAATTGGTGCATGAAGGATGGATTTGCTAAATGGGGGTCGATTGGGGCGGTAGGCCTTGTTGGAGCGGTTCCCTTCATTCTTCATCTGTTCCAAGCGATCTTCAACTTCTCGGATGCGGCGAAGGACTTGGTCGTCCTTCCCCTTGGATCTAGTTAAGTTGCTAGATTTTTCATTTCTTGGAGGAGTAGAGCGGTAACTCCGTGATTGTCGACCCTGATCTTGACTCCCTTGGATGGCTCAGAGTATGTCAAGCTTAAAGTTTTCCAGTTCGGCCCTAGTGACTGGGGCCTCTTTCTCTTGGTTTCTCTCAAGATGCTTTCGACTCTCATGAGTTTGGCTTCTTTCTTCAGTTTTCCCTTATGAGAGGAGGAGTGTATTGATCTCGGGGAGAGTTGCTTCTACGGTTTACTTGACGTTCTGAGAGGGAGGTCTCGCCTTGTGCATGCTTCTCGTTAAAATGAATCCTTAGATAGGTCCCCTGTTGTCTGGCATTAATGATTTGATGGAGATCTCTTGACCCCGGGGGACCTTGCGAGGGAATTGAGTCGCTGGAAGCGTTGTGGACTGAGATATGATCGTGGAGAGGGCATTGTCCATGTCGCAGTTCATGACGGCTTTGTTGGGAGCCCCCCGGAGCCTCTCTGTTGATAGGAGCTTGATTAGGCTGTAGGGGCAGATCCAGTTGTTGAGGAGGAATTGGGTCCTCTACTAGAGAAGCTGGTTGACAAAGAGAATGGGTTCGATGGCTTGAGGCTGTCGATCTACCTTTTAGTCTTGATGGCATGACAGTTAGTATGATCTGTGCAGTTTTCCATAGACGGTGTCAATCTGTTATTGCTTATTTTGGTGTGGGAGCAAACAGATAATGAGTTTATATTTGATGGAAACTACTAAAAATCTAACCTTTGATCGTTGCCGTGAAAAGTGGTTAGAGCTCATGAGATTGGACCTGAATCGTTGATTGAACACCATGATTGGAATCTGACGGTTGCTATCACGCCGATGGACCTGCAAAAATTCTAAATCACCAGGGGTGGCACCGGCGACAGACCCTCTGACACTCAATTCAACATTAGAGAGAGAGAGAGATAGAGAATTTGAGAGAGAAACTGTTGATTACCTCCTGACTGAGGAGGGGGAGGGTATTAGTACGCCTGAGAAACAGTACAGGAGATTGATATGAATCTATTAGATTGACTATGAATTCCTTATCTCCTATTCGAATCTCTCCCTCAAGAGATAAGCTCTCTTGTTTGGGGATAAGAGATTTGACTAACATCTTGCATGGGCCGGGTCTCTCTTAGTAGGCCTAATCTATCATTTTTTATGGGCTTAAAAAAGGCCCATGTCTTGTAGAGGAGCTTGAGAAGGCCCAGACCTGTTAAAGAGGCCCATTATGACTAATCGACATGTAGAAGCTTTAGGATCTGTGCTAGGATCGTACGACCTTGATTGCTAGATTTTTACCACTATCAACCATCATCAAGATCATATTGTGGAGTTCAGTAAGGTATTATCTGAATTGGAGACGATTAATGCGAATGATCTAAGCAAAGAGGATAAAGCTTTTAACATGGTATATTCACTGCCAGATTCGTGAGCTCTTGATAACTACCATGCTACACGAAAAATCTACCAATGCGACACTTACTGTAGCCGGGGTGATCAAAGGTCCGAGGAGGATGAGCTTAGGAATTAGAATCATAAATCAGGGTCTACTTCTACAAGTTGCTTGGCGGTGGATGGTACTTCAAATGAAAGCGATATGCTGCATAAGGGTATGATTAATTGCCACCATTGCAGAGAGATTGTGTATTACAAGAGAGATTGTCGCAATTGGTTGAAATAGAGGGATGCAAATACCAACAAGGTGAATGCCACTGAATCATGTAATAACTTCAACTATCTTTTTGTTTCAAGTTCTTTAGATATGAATTTAGACTGGTTTCGAGTTCTTTTCAAATTTGCCCCGAGAGGGAGATGTTTTTGACTTATAAATCTACAACATGTGGTAGTGTAAGAATGACAATTGATGAGATTTGTAAAGTAGTGGCTGAAGGAATAGTTGAATTGGAGACACCAAATTGTAAATGATTCACACTAGAAGAGGTCATGCATATCCCTTTGATGAAACACAATTTGATATCCTTAGGGAGTCTGGATTCTTGTGGCTGCATGTACACAGCTCGAGGTGGAGTTTTGACAGGTTGGGAGAACCGTCGTAATGTGCTGAAGGGTAAGAGGGGAATTAGGCAGGGTCAGCACAACCTCTACCAGCTTTGTGAGAACGGAAAGCTTGCGTGAGTGGATTGAAGCCCTATTTTCTTAAAGCACTATCTAGTTTGCCGTCACTATAATCACCGAAACGAGACTGTGATGTTCAAATATCGTCGGGAGGTAGCGAGAGCCTCAGGATAGGTGGAGTTCGTGTGGAGGGTGACACCTCCATGATAACATCTACTGGGGTATGCCCTTGAAGGGGGTATACAGTTGGAGAAAAATAGGTGGAGGTTTGTTCAATTAGCAGAAAAAGCCACTGAACCGAATTGTTTACAAGAAGAGAAAGAAAAAAGTCTAGAAGAATTAAATTATACAGGCGTGGAAGCATGAGTATGCAGTCCAAGGTGAACATTGTTGAATTTGTATCTTGCATACTATATTTGATGTGAAGAGAAGACGGGAAAGCGACAAGAGGATCAATGCGGACAATGGACGAAGAAGAGGAGCACCAGCATAATCGAGCAATTGGCGGTCGAATGCGCTTTGGTTGGTCGACCGCCTAGGCTCTCGGGTTCGGAATCAGCCAAACATGGTCGACTTCCACTTTGAGTAGTCGACCGCATTGATGTAGGCATCAAGTGCGGGTTCTAGTCTTAGGAATTCGTTTAAAGGCCGACTTCTTCTCCAAGTTAGATTGTATGACTCTCCTTGTATGGTTATTTCTTCAGGATACATTGGATGGTTATTATATTATGATATCGGACATGGGTTTCTCTAGATCTCTATATATTCAATGTAACGGTTCAATGAAGTATAAGCGTGGAATAGAGAAAGAGAGTACTTCATCTAAAGGTGAGAGATTTCTCCATTGTAAACAACAAGTATTTCCAATGTGGCATAAGTGATTGTGGTGAGAATTGTAACTCTTGTATCTTTCTCTAATTGAATATAATCTCATTTTTTCTGCCCCGAATTAGGGTTTGCCCAAACCGGGATACAATTTTGTGCTTTGGTGTGTTTGATTTGATATATTATTTTGTTTGGTGATTTGTAGTGATCATATCGCATAAGCTCAGTCCAAATTCATAAAAATTGGTGTCAGAGCTTTCACAAATCCTAACAGAAATGAAATGAGGTAGGTAATGCAATTGCGAGATAAAACCACCTAAAAATCAAATTGCCTTACTAATAAAATTTAATCTAGTACATTAATATCAAAATTAGATCCAAAAAATAAGGTGAAAAAAAAGTCTTGTACACCTAGATGCTACTCCATAAGGTGTGTTTAGAAAAAATGCAGTGCTATAATTTTACAGTTCATTCATTGCAAAATTCCAACTTTTGGGGGGGTGTTTGGTACGCGGATTTAAGAATTTCTTAAAATAGACAGATTCCTGGGAATGTGAGGATAGGAATCATGATTCTTAGAGTCTCATGAATGTTGCAATACTGCGTTTGGTACAAGATATTATATTCCAGGAAATATTTTATTATTGTGTTTTGTATAGACAATTCATTCCTATCAATCCTTCACTATAGTAGACAATACCGAAAATACCTTTTTGGCTTTATTTTTAAAAATACCAATTTTACTTCTATCTACTTTAGTAATCGATGCATATGCGTGACACATGAAAAACTAATACTGATATAGATCTTATAAAACCTGAGTACATGAAAAAAATAGATAACTAAAAAAGTTATATTATGATTCTAATATATTTCAATCAGGTAGATAAAAAACTTTACAAAAAGAAAAAATGAAATGCACATAATATAAGCACATTATCTTAAGCGGGCATGGATTATAATTATCAATGAAATATATTATTTTTGACTTAGTAAACTGAGAGTTTCCCTTTTAATTTTTTATGAGTAATGGTGGGTACCATTTTAAAAATGGATGCATTATACTGAATAATATATCATACTTAGTTAATTATGTTCAGTATCTAATTGAACATTTCTCTTTATATATAAATATGCACAAATCCTACCATGATAAGGCAAAGTAACAAATTTGTTGGAGGTAACATAGAGTGGCAATATGATAAAGCAGAAAGATTATCAAAAATCTGGAGAGTGTTTTGGTAACATGATAATCTCAGTCATTTTTTATGTGGAGGAATCCACAAATCCCACCATTTTAAAGAGAAATGTATATCATTCCCAGCAAAGAATTTTGATTCCCATGGGAATTTAAGAATTTTTCAAAAACTATACTCATATCTTACCAAATCAGGTAATCCAGAGGGTAATCCTAGATTTCCTTGTATATTACCGCGTACCAAACTCCCCCTTGAAGTTTTAATTAGAGATAGTTTGGTTGGTTGTAAAATGTATCCAGTCTAAAAAATTACTATATAGAAAAGAAATATTTGGAAATAAGTTTTAAAAAATAGTTAGTTTGGATATAGTTTTACTGTAGTGTAGGATAGAGACGAGAGAGAAATAAGACTTTAAAAAAATTAAAAAAACAATTGTAGATAAGTATATGGGGTTGTGCTATTAGATATTGTGAAGAGAGAGGAGAGAGGAGAGAGGAGAGAGGAGAGAGAAATCAACTTAATTTTCATGAATATTGTTTCTCCTCCATTTTCCTCTCATTTTGAGTTGAAAATGAAATGGGTAAAATCAGCTGCAATAGTCAAGCGGTAAAACCAAATTCAACATCTTTTACTCCTAAACAAAGCTATGAATAGTGCATTTCCAACAAATTTGTTTTCCTACAGTTGCTTTTCGACCAAACAAGTGGTTTGATTGGTTGTAAAATGTATCTAATCTAAAAGATTACTATTTTGAAAAGAAATCTTTGAAAATGAGTTCTAAAAAAATAGTTTGTTTGAATATCGTTTTACTGTAGTGTAGGATAGAGATGAGAGAGAAAGAAATTTAAACAGTAGTAAAAAATAATTGTAGAGGAATAAGTGGGTTGTTTTATTGGATAATGTGAGGAGAGGGAGGTGAGAGAAATCAATTTAAAATTCTATGAATAGTGCTTCCCCCATCTTTTCCTGTGAACAGTAGTACCTTTTCTTCAGAAAATATTTCATATAGTACTTTTACTGTCAAACAAATCACCCCTTAAAGGAAACTTGTAAAAATTGCAAGTTGCGTACATTAAACGACTCAAAACTGCCTAATCCATTACCCCAAAATACTGACTGTCATCAATTGTTGAGAAAGGATACTACCATCCTTTGTCCTGAGTAGTCTTAACTAAATCAGCAACCGCTTTAGCACCAACATATGTGTCACTTGTACCCAGATATTAGTATAGATTAACTTGGAATCAATAATACAAATATAGATTATTGAATATGTGCATTGCATTAAAACTGAATGACTATTGTGTTTGAGTTTACAAATTGGTTCTTTATTTGATTCCATAACATGTGGGCATTATAATAAAATTAATGAAAATAGTAAATCCAAAATTCATGAAGATTTTGCTTCATATAAGAGCATCTCCAACCGTATTAGTCATTTTGGCTCGCTAGAATATGCAATATGAAAAACAATTGGATAATTTGTCTAGAAAAAAAAATCTTCGCTCCAACCATATTAGCTAATTTGGACTTTTTTAATTCATGCCGTTTTTCGAAACTATTTGCAAAAAGCTGACAGTTGTCAAACTAATTGCGCTCAGGGACTCAACAACTAAACTCACCGTTTCCAACGACAAGTTTAGTTATTTCATGCTCGTCATTGGGACACTTGGGACACAGCGAGTTTAGTTCTAATTTTTTGAGAAACTCGTTGTTCCCAACGGCGAGTTTACTTCAAAATTTTGAAACAAGACTCGTCGTTCCCAACGGTGAGGTTCTTTATAATAGACTCGCTATTGGGAACGGCGACTACACTTTTTGAAATTTCATAGAGAATGAAACTCTCTGTTGGACAAGGTGAATTTTCGAAAAAAGACTCCATAGAAGAGCTCGCTGTTCCCAACAACGATGGAAAATATACTAAACTTGTTGTTGGGAACGACGAGTCTACTAGGACCTATTTGACTTATCCGACTCAGTTCAACTCATCTCTCATTAATATATCTCTTTCTATCTACTCATTCCTCTCTTCACAGTTACAATAACCCACAACCCTTGTAACAACCAATATTTTTATTTTAATTAAAAATACATTTTTTTCAACTTTGCACGTATGATGCACGTGCTACCATCTCTTTTTCTTACTCTCATTTACTAATTTTAGCATGCATAATTTTATTTTGCCTTTTTATTTAACCCATGGACCTAAAGTTAAAATCCCAGCCCATTAGATTAATTAAAAGGAGAGCCCACTAGAATAATTAAGTTAGTTAATTAAAAAGAAAGCCCATAAATCAAGCCAACCAATTAAAACTTAATTTAAGTTGAGCTTGGACTAATACATGACAAGTTACAACTTTTAGTACACAATTTAGATCCATTAGAATTGTATTTATTTTGTATATGTATGTGTGCATGTGCACACATAGGGTTGGCCGGTTTTGAAGCTAGGGGTGGCCGGTTTTGGATGTGGAAGGAGAGAGGTTGGGAGTTAGGGCTTTGGAGAGGTGGTGAGATGAAGAGTTAGGAGTTTAGGAGTTAAGAAAAATGAAGAGTTGAGTGGGCAATTAAGATTGAGTTATTAGGTGGAAAATTTTGTTTTTTAGACCCTCACCTCAACCTATAAATACAACCTCATTCCTCCTTCTCTTTTGACACCAAAAACAAATCAAAATAAGCGAAAGAAAAAAAAAGAAAGAGAGTAGAGTGTCCTTACTTGGAGGAGTTCTTGCTAGGAGGAGAAGGACTTGCTAGGAGCTAGGAATTGTTTCCATCTTTCTCATTCTCAAAATCTTCATAAGAGGTGGGTGTTCTCTTACATTCTAAATATAGAAATTTGCATGCTAATAATAATAAAATGAGTAGTTGATGTGATAAAGTAGAATAAATCTATGTAATGTGAATAGTAATGAAATATGTTGTATTTAGCAAATTAGTTAACATCATGTTAGTTTGTAATGAGAAAAGAAATAATTGATTATTTTGCCATAAACTAGTAGAAATTTTGATTGTATGAACTATTGTTGAGACTTTTCTCTTATGATGATCAAATGAAATTCTAGTATAGAAAACTTGATACTTATGAACTCATTTGAATGTTTATAAGAGATACAATGCACTATCTTGATTAAATTGAAATAATGCAAATTCATGTTTATTAAAAAGAAGAAATAAATTGAAAGTTAGAATTATTGTCTAAAATATGAGTTATAAATCAGTGAGTTACTGTTAGGAAGTAAACTTAGTTTCTATAAACTAATTTCAGTCTAATAAGAGATTAGATCAAATAAAGAATCGAGTTTTTATAAAAATATGGATTAGTAGAGAGTTGAACAAAAGTCGAAGAGGGGACTTAATGTCGTTGGGCGCGTTCAGCCCTGTGGTCTGGCTTTGCGCTGGTCTCCTTGTCGGCCTGGGTTCGAAACCTGTTAGCCCAAACATTTTTCTATTTTTTTTTTATTTAAACCATTCAGACCTGAGAATGGGTATAAGGAGATTTTGGTGAGAGACATGAACACCAAGTCCATATGGACTTAGTGGCTTTCGGTGTTGGTCTTGGGCGCTATTGTTGTGTGTTGGCTGACCCTGGTTTGAAACCTTATGCCACCTTTTATATTTTTTTTGAGTTTGAGTTTTATCTTCATTATTTTTGGGGACTTTACTGATTTGAAGAAGGTTGGAAATAAATTCATTTTTTTTATGAAATCACATAAAGATTTATTAGAAATAGTTTTAAATTTAATCTTGTATATTTTTGAGAAAGTGAAAAAGAAGTTGGAATAGTAAATGCGCTTTGTTTCCAAAATTATTATTTGAGTAAATGACTCTCATTTTTTTTTTGAAGAGAAAAATATGTAATAAGTTATGAAACTCTCTCGTTATAAACGAACCCTTTTTGTTGAATAAGAAATGTTAGGTGAGATCAAAATCTAGTGAAACTTCATATAGAATTTTGGGAAGAATTGCTATATCACTTGATTGCTTTGATGAGACTATACGAATATGCTTGTTTGTGGTTAAGAATTTTTATGTGATTAAATTCCTAAATGAGATTTGGATCTATGCTATAAACTCATGAAAAGGATTATTGCCTTAGAAAGATAGTGAATGAATTGAATGAATGATGCTAAAACAAGATATATACCAAGTTGTGAATAGGTTGATGATAAAGAATACTTTGAGTTAAGACATGATTATTGAAGGGTATGAATACCCATGATTCTTGTACATGAAAAAAATTATGATTTAGAGTTAGTAAGACCTTGGGTACCGGCACTATTTGAAATAAAAGATTTGAGGTATAATTTTGAGATATTGCCATGGAGCTATCTCGTATTTTTGTGAATAAGTCCGGTAGGAAGTAAAACTAATTCTAGGAATAATAACTTATTCATGTCTTGAACTTAAGAATTAGGCACTTAAGAGAAGTGTAGTAAACCTGGGCAAACATAAGTAGGGCACTCTATATAGTCGGGCGGTGTACTCTGGGACTGTAGACCCAGTCGGACGGTGTACTCCGGGACTGAGGTTGCTTCGATGAAGACGAATTTTTATTTTGAAATTCGGGACTATGCGTAGTTGGGCGGATAGTTTATCGCACTCCAGTGTATATACGTATACCGAGGCTAGAGGGGCACTTACGGGGTATTCGCACGACAAGGAGTCTGTATAACAGTCGGTCGGTGTACTCCGAGGCTGGGATCCGTACTTGTGGAATATCTGAACCTTGTTCTTACTACTGGGTAGTATCATGCCGAGGGATGGAACTCCACAATGTGGAGTGCGTAGGTGTTTGCCCTCGGACCTATGTAGTATGAGATGCATAGAATCCGAACAAGTATGCATTAGTGTCATCTTAGAATAAAATTGTGTGCATTAAGCATTAAGGCATCGCATACACTTACATGTTTAGAATAATCACTTTTGACACTTTATTGTTCATTCAAAATTGTGATTTGATAAAGTATTGAGATCGTTATATGTATGGCATAGAGATGATGGCCGAGTATAACATTTTCGTCAATTGTAAGTGACTGACATGCCTACAACTTAATATGCAGGTAATGGACTTTTTCCTGAAGAAGTAAAGATGTTATGATGCAATTGATGATTTACATTGATAAAGTTGTATAAGTTGTATTTTATTTTCAATGTTGAAATTTTTTTTATCCTTCCGCTGTGTAAACAAAATGTAAAGAACTCTGATGTATGTTGAAAAGTTTTAATTTTCTTGTAAAATTGTACGAAGTGAAGTGTAAGATCCTGTGAAATCTCGAATTCGGTCTTATTTGGAATTCGGGGCATTAAAACCCTAGCTTAATTCTTCATGTTCTTCATTTGTGTTAGCGTAGGTTACAATAACCCAAAAGCCAACACTTCATTTGTGTACAATGTGAAATGTAAAATGGCATCAAAGCTATACACGGTATCGGAGATGGCACAACATTTAGAAAAATGGAGATTTCGCAACGCAGATTGTGCTTGGAGATTTCGTGTGGTCGTTCCAAAAAGGGAGACATACTTCATTGTGAAGATGATAGCATGTGTCAATCTCACAATGAATCAAGATCACTCTAAAGTAGATTCTAAGCTTATTTCGGGTTTGATCTTGCAAGTTGTGAAGGCACAAACTAGAATAACCCAAAGACAATATGTGAGATTGTTAACTTCGATTCAATTATCAAATTTTATTTAGTAAGGCTTGGCATGCAAAGAATAAAGCTATTGAGATGTTATATAGGGGGTTTGCAGGAGCATATAAGAAGTTGTCCGCTCTTTTATCAGCATTGCAGGCTTCAAATCCGCAGACTGTTGTCCACTGGGATAAGTTCATGACCGAGATAGGTGAGGAAACATTCATGTCAGTGTTTCGGGCATTTGGGCCTTCGATTAAAGGGTTTAAGTCGTGTCGGCCTGTTATACGCATTGATGGTACTTTTTTATATGGAAAGTACAAAGGATGTCTATCAATAGACATTGATCCTGACGCAAATGATTAATCATTTCCATTCGCTTTTGCACTAGTCGATGAAGAAATTATAGCTACTTGTGTTGGTGTATGCCCTATAGGCCAGTTGTGTATTGACATCTAGTTTACATTGCATTATGGTATATATTTCATATATGAGGCATTTCATTTATTGTGTTGTTTATTGTGATTAAATGAGCATAATAAAGTCCTTAGAATAGTAGGTTCAATACCATGGGATATCAAGTGCATGCCTTGATTGTGAGATCATATTGGTTGAAATCAGAACATTATTCTTAAATGTCCCTAGTCAAGTATTATTGTGAATTAGAATAACAATAATGCATAGAGACTAGTATGTACGTAGACTGATGACCATATCTCACGGGTCATGGATATGAGATATCAAGTCTTCACATTGGTACATATCAGAATAATAATGTACTGGACTGACCCACCATGAGAACGCTGCATGGATCGTTACGTGAGTGTCATAAGCGGTTCTCACAGTGACCATGGTATATGTAGTCCTTTAACTTGAAGTCACTATGGTTCCCTACATGAGAAATTATATGTTTTAATGTCGTCAAACGTTGCATGTAATAAGGTGATTATAAATTCGACTATTGGATATACTACAAATCATGCAGAGGGATGTGAGTGACTTAGATAGAATTTGTCCATCTTACATAACAGGAGCGATATCTATGAGCCCATTGATTGAGTGAGACTACAAAATGCATGGCCATGCTCAAATGAGTCAATATGAGATATTGAGCTCATTTGTTTTAGTAAGTCTACACGGATATCAAGAAACCAAAGATTGAACTATACAAGGGTGACACGCTCTATGCCTTGTGGTCAATTAAGATATTTAGACAAAGGGACTAGACTACATGGTAACATTGGTCACGGATAGGTTATGTCAAGTCACTGACATTCCCACTACTTGAGTAGCAGTGATGTATTGCTAGATACCGCTCACCGTTTATAATACTAGAATATGATTTTAGTATCACTGTCAACGTAATGGGAACCTACAGGGTCACACACTTGAATGGATCGAAATTGGGATTTTAATTCATAAGATGAATTTAATTGGGAATCCAAGTAAGACTTGGACTTCTGACATTGGTTGGACGTTTAATTAGATTAAATGGGATGATTAAAGTTCAGAGGCCCACACACGAATCTAACCCATGTCGGATTATGAGCCCAACAAGCTCATTACTGTCTTAGGGTTGATTTACTGCAACTATATATTTGATACATATCTGTGGAAAAGACACATGTGAAAACCCTAACCGTCACAGAAATTGTGAGAGAGAGATCATGAGGAATAGCCCCATCCCGCAGCTAGCACCGCGGCGTGCGGAAAGCTTGGTTTTGATCCGTTCGTGTGGATACCGTAGAGGCACTGCAACATTGCAGTGCTGTGATCGACATATCTTGGAGGTAGCAGATCCATCCTTAAGGTATAACTCCTAAACACGTTTTATGGTTTTCGCATGGATCCATGGCTAGGTTTCAATATTTTGTAATTTTTCCGCTGTGTATTCAATCTATGTTTGCCATTGAAACCTAACAACTTGGACATGGTTTATGACTTGTATTAGAGTTTTTGTAACTGATCGGCAAGGATTACGTGTTATCTTCGATCATTATCCGGGTATATTGTCTGTGCTAGAGACACAAAACGGCTCATGGAATGAACCTCATGCATATCATAGATATTGTATACGACATTTTGCAGCAATTTTTTTTTACCAAATTTCACAATAAAGCATTGAAGAAGAAACTAAAGGTAGTCACGTGTCAAAATCAACCAAAGAAGTTTGAGAAAAAGTTGGCAGAAATAGAGAAAGTTAAAGCTGAGGCTGTCATTTGGCTCAAGAAGAAACCTTTCGAAAAGTGGTCAATATGCGCAAGTGGAGGTCGTCGTTACGGAATGATGACTACAAATATATCGAAATTTTTTAATTCGGTTTTGAAAGGTGTTCGTAGTTTGTCGGTGACGGCAATTATGGAGATGACATTCTACCGCCTCAATCATCACTTCACTCAACGTCGTCAATTGACTGCGAAACTTGTAACTGAGGGTAAATAATTCACTCCCATTTTTCAAGAAATTCTGGATGTGCGGCGTGAGAGAGCAAATATGCATGGTGTTATAATGTTCAATCACAGACCTGGTGTATTTCAAATTAGAACAGAACTTAGAAAGGTAAGTGGACACCAAAAAATTGAAAAATTGCATACGGCTGATTTGGGAATGCACACTTGTATGTGTCAGAAAATTCAGCTATACCATTTTCCATGTTCCCATGTTTTGGTAGCATTTGCATTTAGGGTTATTGATTACCCGCCTTATGTTGATCTAGTCTATTCAGTTAAAATCTCACTTCTAACTTGGGCACCTGTCTTCTGTTCTATGCCTGACGAAGAATATTGGCCAATCCAAACTGGTCCGAAGATTATCGCCGATGCGAGTCTTAGAAGATGCAGGAAAGGCCGGCCCCGTACCAACCCTATTCGCAATGATATGGATGTAAGGGATGATATGAGCAATACGAGACTAACTTGTTCAAAATGTGGTTTAAAATATCATAACAACCGTCGTTGTTGTGGAACTGGGTTAGGTAATTACTAATTATATACTCTCATACATCTTGTTGCATATGTTCAATCTGTTACAAATTTACATATATATTCAAACCTACTTTACATGATCATCATCGCGACAAGGAACGTCAAGACCGAATAATGAAGGAACTTTATCGCAGCAAAGTACATCAAGATCGAATAATGAAGGATCATCATCACAACAAGATAGCTAAAGTTCCTTTGTGAAAAATTGAATTAGTGAACTCATGTACATGGTTGCAATTCTATATTTGTAGCGCCCCAAATTTCTAATAAATAAAATTAGAAATAAGTGGCACAATTTTCAGAATAAACTTCAATTACAATTATAAACACAGTATCAGATACATGAAAAAATTAAAACTTTTTATTACAACAATTCTTTCTTACATTTGCACAGCGGAATTTTTTTTTAAATACATTTATTACAACACAACCCAACACTTAAACTTTAATCATCTTAAATCCAAGCTTCCACTTTTCTTGGGCAACTCACTTGCAAATCCTGCAAAATAAGTGAAGAATGGGGACGTCAGTTGAAGGCAACTGACACAATACTATAGTAATAGCAACATTCCAAAGTCTCACAATCACAAACTTGCCACATAATATGAAATGAAATAATGATAAAAGGTTCAATAAAAAAAAGTCAAACTATAATAAGTAAGTGTGTGTCAAAAAAAAACAAAAAGAGAAATGCATTAAAACAATGTTCAAGAAAACACAATGCACACGATGATTTCTAATGCATACTTGTCGGGTTCTATGCATCCCATTCTACATAGGTCCGGTGCAAGTCCTTATCGTTCTCCACTTTATATGGTTCAATCCCTCGTTATGCAACATACTACTATGACTAATACGAGATTCAGACATACTGCGCGTACCTAGCCCATGTCTCGAACATTTCGGAGGTCAATCTCTATCCAAATATAATTTCGGAGACTATTTCACTCACACATGGGAATTTTTCGAGAATACCCCACATCGCAAGCAATAGTGCCTCACCACACGCAGATGTCCCATGAACTTCACCTCGATCCCGATAATTTCGAAGATTAGTCTCACACCGCAGGTAATTCTGAAGACTATTTCACTCACACCTAGATAATTTCGGGGACTATCTCACACCGCAAATCATCCTGAGGCCCTCATACTCATGTTTGCTCCAATTTCATCATGTCACCGTCTAGTGCATGTTCTTATGCATATATATAAGTAACCTGAGCCACCTAAAACTTGCTCCGCCCTACCAGACTTAAACCCACAAAACTAGGAACACTAAACCTTCTCGGTCAAGTCCCACAATCAATTAATTCACAGCGGGTAATTCTGGGTCCTGCTCAACTTCTAGTGCTCGCAACACAAAATCCTCAACTAACTTTCTAGCGTCCACAACGTAACACAAAATCTCAAATCAGAGTCCAACTTGGTTCAATAACACAAAATATTCATTCTTATTTGGAAACAAATTCAACTTACAAAAGTATTTTAAACTCAACCTTTTGAATCTCACTTCCCATTCATTCGTAAAGTTCAATTAATTTAACTATAAATTCCTTCAATCTCAAATGAAACACATCTCTTAAATATATGGGATCGCATCCCCAAAATCTGACATTTTATAGTTTCCCAAAATTCGGAAATTTACACCTCTTTAAATTGAAATTAACTTTTAAAATTTTAAAATAATTATCCTCCAAAACTGAAGCATATAACTCTTAAAAATTGAGAATTTCATCTACAAAAATATAGATTTATTTACCCCACCATTACTTGAATATATCGAAAACTGAAACTAAAATTTCACCAGAATATGAAAGTTACATGATTTTGTTCTTCAAAACAACACACTCTAAAATCAATATTAAATTCTTGAAAAATTCATTTAAATCTAGAACATATTGAGGAACTCACCATAAAAATCTTGACTCAAATAAATTAATTTATAGGGGTTAAATTCAGCAAATTCAGAAAACTATCTTTTATCAAAATTATGAAAGTTACACCTTCTTATCCTTAAGAGCGGTCCATTCAAAAATGAATATAAAATTCTAAAAATTTTAGTTTATATTTAATCCATAAACATAGAATTTTTTGCCAAATTTTTAATCTATTTGCACGAAAATAGAAGCCCCACATCATCAATAAACTGAAACACATATTTTTCATAAAATCTGAAACTTGCCTCTTTTAGAATTTGAAAAATACTCCATTAGAACTCAGAATTTTCATCTCTATAAACTGAAATAAATAGTCCCTCAAACTGAGAATTTAATCACTAAAAAAACGTATTTTTATTTTCCTCAAAACATTATTTTAACTTGGAATTAGATTCAACACAAATTTTTTTTGAAATTTAACATCTTCGATACATAATTCGAATCTCACATAAATATTAGATTAAATACTTACATATGCCCTTCCATATGTATACACGTGTTCCTCCACCATAGCACACATGCCCCACACACAAACTCCTAGAAAACACCCCCCCCCCCCCCAAATGACCCAAAACAACAGCCTTTCTGCTGTCTGCCTCGCGGGTTGAACAGTAACCCTCATATTACTGTTCACCCGAGGCCCAAAAAAACTCCAAACCAAACCCTAGGTCTAGGTCTTTAACCTGAAACCCTAACCCTAGGTTCTTCACATTCTTGCATATTTTCAATGGATTTTTAACAGGGAAACAATGTATAAAAATTCTTGTTTTTAACCCATCATAAGTTCATATGAAAACAGCGAATAATTCACCAAGATTTCATCTTTTAACTATTCAAAAACATGTTCTTTAATCATACAATAAGATTTACGCATCTACAACAACATATAGGTTCAAAAGATCAAATTCTACAAACAAAAATTTGATCTTTCATGCATAGAAAACTTTATTATTCAAAAACAACTTATTTTAGGTCAACATAAATATTTAGAACGTATGACAACTCTAATCATCCACAATAATACATAAGTTCATAAAAATAAATTTTCACAAATAAAACATGATCTTTCATGCACTAAAATATCCATCATTCAAAAGAGGATCATTAAGAGTATCATGCCATCAAGATTTGATTTTTATCATATTAACAAACCATCTTTATCTAATAATCCATTTCTACCATCATCTCATAAACAAAACATCATATTCATGCCAATATAATCATAATCTCACAAGATCTAAACCCTAGCATGATTCTATATTGTTCACGAGAAGTAAATAAAAACACATCAAGAGAGTTGGAATATTACCTACCTCAAAGAAGACCAATTAAAAGATAATAATAATAAGAAAAGAAATGCTCCTCCACCTTGCAAAAATTGAGAGATCCAAGCCTCAAAAACTCCAAGTTACAATAAAGAGAATGATATACTTTTTTGTTCACAACAGAGGAGAGGCTATAGCAGTAGCTAATATAAGCCGAAATTCTGAATATTAGGGTTTTTATCGTAGTTTAGCAAAATATTCCCCAAAAATTCCAAAATTGCTTAAATACATATTTATTCCAGTAAATCAATTAAAATAAACCAAATATGAATAAAAATCTAATTTATTAGATCATTCTACTGAATATTCGGCCCTAAATGCAGTCCATAAATTTTTAGTTCAAATTTCACCTCCAAACAACTTTTTACAAAAAAGTCTCTTTCTTTCAAAAATTTACAAGAGTAGTTTCCTTTATTCAGAAAAATCCAGAAAATTTAGAATTACTATCTACTAATAAAGATTAGATTTTCCAAATAAATTTTCAGACTTCTTATTTCCGTAAGGAAATATTTACAATAAAGTCCCCAACAATCCCAAAATTGCGTATATATATATATATATTCAATAAAATAATATCAAATCAAATTAGAGGGATAAAATCTCTCTCCTTTCAAAACCGGCCTACCAAAACTGCCCATCCAAATTTAAATTCAAATTTTGCCTCCAAACAATATTTTGCACAAAAACCCTTTACTTTCAAGGTATTTACAAAAATAGTTTCTTCATTCAGAAAAATCCCAAAATTTAGAATATAATCAATTATAATAGGAGAATTTATTCAGAAATTCAAAAGTACAAATTTGTACGAAAAAAATATTTGCACGTGTTTTGCACATGGGAAAATGTCGATTTTACAAAATTCAAAATAATTAAATGAATTGATTTGAAAATTATTTATTAATTAAAAATATACTATTTAAAAATTTGGGGCATTACATCACTCTCCCCTTAGGATAGTTCTGTCCTCAGAACTACTACTAGCCAAGGGAAAACAAAAACAAAGAGCATATACAAACAGTTCAGGAAAATCACTCTATCTTTTATTTTCTAATTACATTGGGTTGCTAAATAACATATAAAAAGAATAGTAAAGTAAATATGAAAACTGGCAAAGCAACAAGTATAAGCAAAAACTCATAAGGCATAAAACTAATCCCAAGAAAATATACAGAATGCATAAAACAAAGAGTATACAAACTATGCAACAACTTGTTGAAAGCAACTAGATAATCAATTAATGCATACGAATTTCTACAGCATAATTATCATAATTAATATAGGTTAGTCAATAATAATTTAAAGCACGCCAAGGAACCAAAAGCTTCCTTAAAACTTGAATACACCATAAACACAGTGCATTATGAATTTAAGAATTAATAAAAATAGACAATTGTACGTAACACAAAACTTAGACAAGAAAACGAGTAAAATAAAACTGTCTAAAGTAACAAATAACAATAAGTTTAGTCAGTAAAACAAAATATTAAGCACTCCAAAGGTCTTTAAAACATTTGTTCAAAACCATAAAATGCACAATAGATATATGAACAGATCAACACAAAAACAATGGTTACTGATCAAATAACATCGTAAAAGATCATTACAATAAGAAAGATAGTAAGGCCAACCATACAAAATAAGAAGCCAAAAGAGAAATATTAAGAACATAAATAATGGCAAAAGTAAATAATAATAAAAGTAACACAAAGAATACAAACTTAAAGATGATAAAAAAAATAGATCTGAGAAGATAGTCAATCAAAGACACTTCAAACCCCAACAAATTTAGCAAAGTAAATAATAATAATAATAAACGCACACAAAGGAAAACAAAAAAACAGTGAGTATATTAAATAAATATTAATATTATAAGCAATACCTTAAGAGTACATTAAAAGAATCCAGTGAAATAGACAGAATATATACATATATACAAGAAGACTTGAAAGTAGTTCATTAAATATTACAAAAGGGTAACCATTAAATAGAACGTGGAAATAAACGTGAGTGAGAAAATTTGGAATCAAATTCCGACATAGCCGAAACTAATATTGCAAAAAAACAGAAATAAGGTAAAACCAAGTAAACTAGTTCTAGTTATCTGAAATTATAAATTGGAATAGTATACAACAAAATGTCGTAAAAAAAGAAATTATATGTGAAACTTAATTTTTAGTCAAATTAAAGCCTTGAATTTTAGAATAGTTCAAGAACAAATATTACTTAGGTGAATCTAAACATTTATAAACATTTAAATTCGAAGCAAACCAGCTCAAAATCTGAAATTTATACTCCTTTAAACTAAAATTATATGCTTTCAAATAAGAAATTATATTCACTCAAAAATCTAAAGTTTCACCTTTTCAAATCTATATTTATATGCTTCAAAAAAATGGAATTATATTGTACCGATCCTAAAATTATAAATCTGAAATCACACCATACCAAAACTAAAATATTTATATACTCAAATCTGGAATTTTTCATCTTGAAACATAATAAATTCAAGAAATCTGTAACTAATCAATGAAACCTGAATTTAGATTAATTCGGTTATAGGGGTTAATCAATCTAAAATTTTCACAAATAACCTGTCAAATACGAACTTTTCTCATTCTAAAAATCAGAAATCATTCAAATCTGAAACCAACAATAATAATAAATTTAAAAAATGTAATATCATACAGATTCTATACTTGTTAAAAATCTGAAACTAATAACACAAAAATCTAAATTCACACGAATTTGAAACTTACAGAAATCTGAAGTTAATCACAAATAAATAAATAAAATATGAAACTAATAAAATCTGATATTATTAATATTAAAATAAAAATCTTAAATCAATAACAATAGAAAAGTAAATAAAAAAAGCTTGAAACAAATCCAACTTAAATCTTAAGGGTAAAACCACTGAATATAGTAAAACCATTATAAAATTTTGATTGTGTTACAATATAGTTGTTCATGTATACACTTCATTAACTTTCAAAAAAAAGTAATGTTAAAACAAATATCATCAAGGGCAAGTTTAAAAAGCTATTATAAAATGATCTAAATAGCTACATACAAAAAACATAATATATAATCAAAGGAATAACCAAAAGAAAACAAAATTTAAGTAAATTTTTTTAATTATAATGTAATTATTGTAGTATCTGTCACACAAAAGTGACAAACAAAAATCAAACATTACGTTATTCAAAACTATAAACTGCAAGTACAATAGAAAAAGAAAAAGCTAGATTCGCCACATTCCAAACTTCAATAATAAAATTTGTTTCTATAAAAAACAAAACTTATAGAACAAATAGACTAGAACTAGCAAAACGTACTTTAAAATTAAACAATTATAATTGGATTTGTGCAAAAATAGATAAGTCAATAACTAATAAAATTATCCCAATTAAACGTCAATAATAATAATAAATAATTAATATGTAATTATAATAGCAAGAGAAAATAAATCATTCACCTTCTATTTACGCGAAAACAATCAACCCACTTACGATAAAGAAATTTTTATTCAAATCTTAACATACAAATAATTTAAATTTTACTACAAGCATTCATGATAAAATAACTAACTCACGCATCTAATGTCCACCTATGTACTCACACTTCTAATGTCCACCTAGGTACTCAAGCTCTAGTGTCCACCTAGGTTCATTTCCTATACCATGTTTAACATTACTAATTGAAGCAGGCTCTAAAACCAAACTTGTAGCGCCCCGAATTTTCAACAAATAAAATTATAAATAAGTGGCACAATTAACAGAATCAACTTCAATTGCAATTATAAACATAATATCAAATACAGAGAAAAGTTAAAACTTTTTATTACAACAATTCTTTCTTACATTTGCACAGTGGAAAAAAATTTAAATACATTTATTACAACACAACCCAACACTTAAACATTAATCATCTCAACTCCAAGCTTCCACTTTGCCTGGGCAAATCAATTGCAAATCCTGCAAAAGTGGGAACATCAGTTGAAGGCAACTGATGCAATACTATAGTAATAGCAATCTTCCAAAGTCTCACAATTACAAACTTGCCACATAACATAAAATAAAATAACGATAAAAGGTTTAATAAAACAACAAGTGAAACTATAATAAGTAAGTGTGTGTCAAAAAAAACAGAAAGAGAAATGCATTAAAACAATGTTCAAAAAAACACAACGCACACGCTGAATTTTAATGCAAACTTGTCGGGTTCTATGCATCACATTCTACATAGGTTCCGTGCAAGCCCTTATCGTTCTCCACTTTAAAAGGTTAAATCCCTCGTTATGCAACCTACTACTATGACTGCTACGAGATTCAGACATCCTGCGCGTACCTAGCCCTTGCCCTGATGATTCCGGAAGTCAAATCTCTATCCACAGATAATTTCGGAGACTATTTCACTCACACCTGGGAATTTTTGAAAATACCCCACACCGCAAGCAATGGCGCCTCACCACACGCAGACGTCCCATAAGCATCCCCTCGATCCCGATAATTCTAGAGATTAGTCCCACATCGCAGGTAATTCTGGAGACTATTTCACTCACACCTCGATAATTTTGGGGACTATCTCACACCGCAAATCATCATGAGGCCCTCATACTCATGTTTGCTCCCATTTCATCATGTCACCGTCTAGTGCATGTCCTTATGCATACATATAAGTAACCTGAGCCACCTAAAGCTAGATCCACCCTACCGGACTTAAACCCACAAAACTAAGAACACTAACCTTACCTGGCCATGTCCCACAATCAATAATTCACAGCCGGTAAGTCTGGGTCTTGCTCACCTTCTAGTCCTCACAACACAAAATCCTCAAATAACTTTCTAGGGTCCACAATGTAACCCAAAATCTCAAATTAGAGTCTAACTTGGTTCAATAACACAAAATATTCTTTCCTATTTGGAAACAAATTCAACTTACAAAAGTATTTCAAACTCAACCTTTTAAATCTCACTTCCCATTTATTCTTAAAGTTCAATTAATTTAAGTATAAATTCCTTCAATCTCAAATGACACGAATCTCTTAAATATATGGGATCTCATCTCCAAAATCTTACATTTTATAATTTCCCAAAAATTTGAAAATTTTACACCTCTTTAAACTGAAATTAACTCTTAAAATTTTGAAATAATTATCCTTCAAAACTTAAGCATATAACCCTTGAAAACTGAGAATTTCATCTACAAAAATATAGATTTATTTTCCCTAAACCATTACTTGAATATATTGAAAATTGAAACTAGAATTTCACCAAAATCTGAAAGTTACATGATTTTATTCTTCAAAACAGTACACTCTAAAATCAATATTTAATTCTAAAAAAATTCTTTTAAATCCAGCACATATTGAGGAACTCACCATAAAAATCTGGACTCAAATAAATTAATTTAAAGGGATTAAATTCAGCAAATTCTGAAAACTGTCTTTTATCAAAAATATTAAAGTTACACCTTCTTATCCTTAATAGCAGTCCATTCAAAAATGAAAAATTAAATTCTGGAAAATTTAATTTATATTTACTCCATAAACATAGAATTTTTTGCCAAATTTTTAATCTATTCGCACGAAATAGAAGCCCCAAATCATTAATAAACTGAAATTCATATTTTTCATAAAATCTGAAACTTGCCTCTCTTAGAATTTGAAAAATACTCCGTTAGAACTCAAAATTTTTGTATCTAAAAACTAAAATAAATAGTCCCTCAAATGGAGAATTTAATTTCTAAAAAACATAGAATTATTTCCTTCAAAAAATTATTTGAACTTAGAATTAGATTCAACACAAAAAAAATTCTAAAATTTAACAACTTCAAACCTCAACCAAAACTCAATCGAATCTCACATAAATATTAGATTAAATATTTATATATGCAATTCCATATGTATACACATGTTCCTCCACCATAGCACTGAAAACCCACACACGAAATTCTAGATAACACCCCCAAATGACCCAAAACAGCAACATTGCTGCTGTCTGCCTTGCGGGTTGAAAAGTAACCCTCAGGTTACTATTCACCCGAGGCCCAAAACAACCCCAAACCGAACCCTAGGTCTAGGTCTTTAACCCGAAACCCTAACCTTAGGTTCTTCACACATTTTTGCATATTTTCAATGGATTTTTAACACAGAAACAATGTATAAAAATTCTTGTTTTTAACCCATCATAAGTTCATATGAAAACAGCGAATAATTCACCAATATTTCATCTTTTAATTATTCAAAAACATGTTCTTTACTCGTACAATAAGATTTACGCATCTACAATAACATATAGGTTCAATAGAACAAATTCTACAAACAAAAATTTGATCTTTCATGCATAGAAAACTCTATTATTCAAGAACAACTTATTTTAGGTCAACATGAATATTTAAACGTATGACAACTCTAATCATCCACAATAATACATAAGTTCATAAAAATAAATTTCCACAAATACAACATCATCTTTCATGCACCAAAATATTCATTATTCAAAAGGTGATCAATAAGAGTATCTTGTCATCAAGATTTGATTTTTATAATATTAACAAACCATCTTTATCTAACAATCTATCTCTACAATCATCTCATAAACAAAACATCATATTCATGTCAATATAATCATAACCTCACAAGATCTGAACCCTAGCATGATTCTATATTTTTCACGAGAAGTAAATAAAAACACATCAAGAGAGTTGGAAGATTACCTACCTCAAAAGACCTATTGAAAGATAATAATAATAAGAAAAGAAAAGCTCCTCCACCTTGCGAAAATTGAGAGATCCAAGCCTCCAAAACTCCAAGTTACAATAAAGAGAATGATATACTTTTTTGTTCACAACAGAGGAGAGGCTGTAACAGTAGCTAATATAAGCCGAAATTCTGAATATTAGGGTTTTTATCATAGTTTTGCAAAATAGTCTCCAAAAATTCCAAAATTGCATAAATACATATTTATTCCAGTAAATCAATTAAAATCAACCAAATATGAATAAAAATCTAATTTATTAGATCATTCTACTGAATATCCGGCCCTAAATGCAGTCCATAAATTTTTAGTTCAAATTTCACCTCCAAAACAACTTTTTACAAAAAAATCTCTTTCTTAAAATTTACAGGAGTAGTTTCCTCCTTTATTCAGAAAAATCCATAAAATTTAGAATTACTATCTACTAATAAAGATTAGATTTTCCAAATAAGTTTCCTAACTTTTTAGAATTGTATTTGGTTAACTTTATAAATGAAAATAGACACATTATTTTGAATTGTGTTTCAAGTTTTCAAATTTGTACTGGACACGCTGTTCCCAAAAGCGGGGAATTTACACGTAACTCGTTGTTCCCAACAACGAGTCTAGTATAAAGAACATCTCCGTTGGGACTGACGAGTCTTGTTTGAAAATTTTGAACTAAACTTGTTGTTGGGAACGAAGAGTTTCTCAAAAAAATTAGAACTATACTCGCCGTGTCCCAATGGCGAGTGTAGTTATTGAGTCCCCGAGCACAATTTGTTTGGCAACTGTCATCTTTTCGCAAATAATTTTGAAAAATTACATAATTTTTTTTTTAAATCAACTATTTTGGATAGCAATATATATTTTTAATTTTATTTACTAATCCATTAAAGCCCAAATAAAATACCAAGCAATTACAGCCCAAACATACAGACAATAAACTAAGCCCAATTTTTAAAGCCCAAAATAAAATTAAAAAATATTTTCTCGCAAACTCACATACATCCATTCTTTTTTTTGTTTTTTTTATCGCGATCTCTTTTGTCCAATAAAGAAGTTTGGCGAGCGACCGTTCAGTTTTCAACTTCGGCACATCTGCCCAGTAAATCTGAGATATTTATTCTGGTAAGTTGTTTGGCAAGTCCCATTGGAGCAAAATTTTCTCCAAGAATTTGCTGTTTTAGCTAAAAAAAATAAAGATAGCTAGTGCGGTTAGAGATGGTCTAATGCAAGAGAAGAACCATATTCTGCAATGGTCAAGACAATGACACTGCATTCACGAGATTCTGTTGTGACAAGTTGAATTGTTGTTTATAGACCACATTACATATTCAAATTACTTCCTACTAGTAATTTACACGTGCGATGCATGTTTTAATAATTTAAAAAATAAAAATAAAAATTGTGACGTAGGGAGGATTTGAACCGGAAAGCTTCTTTATATTAGTTATGTACGTGCATTGCACATATTGGTAGAATGACAAAATGACAAATGACACTAAGGTCTGTTGGAAAATAATCTATGTGGGCTCACATATGTGACTAAATGTATAATTGCTATTCTAAAGTCTAACCCAAATTAAAGTGATCTAATCAAGATTAAGTGATGGGTTAAAAGCATATAATTTAATGTGTGATATAACACGTGTAGAGACCGTAAAGTAAATTTCTCATTTTGTGATGGGCAAAATTGAAAATCAACAATTATTAATTAGGATTATGGTCCCCTATATATACGTATCTTCTTATTCCATCTGCCATCCCATCAACAGAAGAATAGAGAGACGGCCTCTCATAGAAGTGCATATCATATAGGAAGATCCAAACCCTCTGCGCAATCTCCATCAATGGCTTCAGGTTAGTGCTTCCGTTTTTAAAGTTCTTCTTCTTTTGATTTAGCAAAGATCTATAGTTTCATGATTTAGGATTTTATATTAAAGCACTTTTGCAACATGATTAAGATCCAAAATCATAGAAACATGTTTTAGGTTGTTATTAATTTTTTATGCATGTTCTTAAGTGTATATAAAATTTACATCAATTATAAAATTTCCATCAATTGGTATCAGAGCCATCTTTGCTGAATTAATTGAAGAAATTTAGGATTTCTTGTTTAAAGAATTTTAGGGCTTCTTGTTTAAAGAAACTTAAGAAATTTAGGGTTCTATTTGATCTTCCTGTTTAAGAAATTCAATTGATGAATTCAATTGATGAAGTAATTGGATCAATTGCTTCAGATCTGGAATGATAATTAGGGTTTTGGATTTTTTTTTAATAACAAGATTGTGGTTTTTTTTTATCAAGATTATGGTTTCATAGGAGGATCGAGATTATCTTTTCATGAATCAAGATTTAAATTTAAAAAAAAAAATCAAAACCGCAATAAGTACTGATTTAGAATACGGTTTTGGATTTTTGATAAAGATGATTTAAGATATCGTTTCGATACTGGATTATATTATAGATAATTAATATGGTTGTTGGCTTCAGAAATTTGAATGGGGTAGTTGCTTGGATTTAAGTCAAAATGGATTGTTGATAACCTTTGACTTCAGATATGGATAATAATCAGAGATTGCCCATAAGGTTTTGTATGGGGGTAGTTGTGTAGTTTTATTTGGTGGTGGGGCCCGATTCTCATGAGGAGGCAGGAGTTGTTAAATAAAGCAAAGGTATATATGTAGTTTGCTTGAATGAAAGGTATTAAATGAATGGTGTAAGGATGGTAGGGGGCCCACGTTGAAGTGTGATCAGCATGGTATGCTGGTTGTGAGGGTTGACTTCGGTCAACATGGCTTTGACGTGGCATTCCTCCTGGGTCCCACCTTCGGTTGTGAGGAGAAACAAGAGAAATAGAAGGATATGGGTTATTTTGTTACTATTTTGTTTTGTTGACAGATGTGGATCATTAATTAAAATTATATATTTCTTATTATAAAATTGATTTGCAATAAAAACTGTAAAGATATTTGTTTGTGACCTACCGTTCCTTTAGAATTTCTGTTAATCATTTAATTTTCTATTAATGAAAATCAAAATTTTGTTACTAAAGATATTTGTTCTATAATGGGATAAATAAAATTCAGTTAGATATTATCTTGATATTATCTATGTAAAATAAAGTAAAATTACAAAAGTTAAGGAAAAGAAAAAATTTTTGGGAAACAATTAAATTCAAATTTTGGTTTTGGTTTTTCTTATGAATGTCTAATATTTTGAATAGTTTAATTAAAACAAAATATTGCCAAAGTGACCTCTTTGTGTAGATCAATTTATTTAAAATATCAAGATGATTGTGTGTTTATAATTCATTCGTTTATTAACTGACCCAAAGGTAAGTTGATATTTGGCCGAATTTTATACACATCTGTGGTAATAAATATGTGACAATTATAAGGTATTCCATGTGGACAATAAGTCAGTCCAAAGAATGACTTATTATTTGACAGAATTTATTGTCAATATTTGATTACTACAACAAGAGTACCGCTTACAGTTAATGTTACTGTCCAAAGACCTGATATTAACGTTGTGCCTGGTATCTTGAGATGGGATTAACCATTATTTGAATTTATTATTTTATATGGATTCTCATGTGAGCTTATTTTATTTATTTTTGTTCTATATTCAGCTAGTGTATCATCTGCTGCTTCAATAACTGCTAACATCAATTCTATTCCCATGCTTAATGGGACAAATTTCAAGGATTAGAAATGACTCTTAAGAATATGGTAAGGAGTATGATTGCTCATTCCACCATACCTGAGTCCCTCTGGGGAGAAGCATTAAAGACAGCAGCTTACATTCTCAATAGAGTACCAACTAAAGCAGCTGCAAAAACACCTTATGAGCTTTGGAAGGTCGAAAGCCTACTCTAAAGCACTTTCACATTTGGGGATGTCCAGATGAGGCAAGGCCTTACAGGCCACATGAAAAGAAATTGGACTCCAAAACAGTGAGCAGCTACCTTATTGGTTATTCTGAACGATCTAGAGGCTATAAGTTTTATGATCCCACACTTAGAAAAAAAAATTGGATGGAAACTACACATTTTTTAAGGAAGTTGAGTTTGGGGGGAGAAATAAGGTTAGATGCATTGCTTTTGAGGAGGAATTGGATTCAATTACAAACCCAATTCCTACTATCACTTTTGACAATATTCAGGTTCCCGCACCTATTATTGATCAAGAAGTAAATCCGGAACCTCAACAAGACAATGTTGAACAACCCCCCATTCAAAATAAGGTAATTGTTCCAGAAGAACAAACTCAACAACCTCAAGAACCAGTGCCATTAAGGAGATCCACGAGAGAAAGGAGGAATGCTATTCCGGATAATTATATTGTATTTCTCCAAGAACATGAGGATAACAATGGAATGATGGAAGATGATCCAATCACATTTCATCAGGCCATGAAAGGTTGTAACTCTCAAAAGTGGATGAATGCCATGAATGTGGAGTATAAGTCTATGCAAGACAATAAAGTTTGGGAACTTGTCTCATTACCAGAAGGTGCAAAACCAATTAGTTGTAAATAGATATTTAAGACCAAGAGGAATGCGAATGGTAATGTAGATAGGTATAAGGCACGTCTTGTCGCTAAAGGATATACCCAGAAAGAAGGCATTGATTTTACAGAGACTTTCTCTTCAGTTTCATCGAAAGACTCGTTTAGGATAATTATGGCAATTGTTGCTCATCTTGATATTGAGCTACATCAGATGGATGTCAAGACAGCATTTCTCAATGGAGATATTGATGAGACAATTTATATGGTGCAACCAGAAAACTTTGTGTCGGGTGATCCAAAAAATATGGTTTGCAAATTGACAAAATCCATCTATGGACTCAAGCAAGCTCCTCGTCAATGGTACCACAAGTTTCATCAAGTAATTATCTCATTTGGTTTTGAGATGAATATAGTTGATGATTGTGTGTATCACAAGTTCAGTGGGTGTAAGCATATATTCCTAGTTCTATATGTCGATGACATATTGCTTGCCACTAATTATATAGATTTATTGCATGAAACTAAAATGTTTCTGTCCAAGCATTTTGAGATGAAGGATCTTGGGGATGCCTCTTTTGTATTAGGAATTCAGATACACCGAGATCGTTCTCGAGGTATTCTAGGATTATCACAAAAGGGATACATCGATAAAGTACTCAAAAGGTTTGGCATGCAAGATTGTAGACCAGGGGATATCCCTTATTGCTAAAGGAGACAAATTTAGTCTCAATCAATACCCTAAAAGTAACCTTGAAATTCAGAAAATGCAAAAGGATCCCTATGCATCAGCTGTTGGGAGTCTAATGTATGCTATGCATGTACGCGTCCGGATATTGCGTACATTATTGGGATGTTAGGCAGGTATTTAAGCAAATCTGGTATGGACCAATGGATAGCAGCCAAGAGGGTCATGAGGTATCTTCAGAGAACAAAAGACTACAAGCTCACATATAGAAAATCAAATCATTTGGAGGTCGTAAGGTATTCTGATTCTGATTTTGCTAGGGTACCAAGATAGCAAAAATTCTACATCAGTCTATATTTACCTGTTAGCTGGATGAGCTATATTCTGGAAAAGTGTCAAACAGACACTTATAGCTTCTTCCACTATGGCAGCAGAGTATGTAGGATGCTATGAGGCATCAAAACATGGAATATGGCTGCGGAATTTTGTCACTGGGATGCACATTTTGGAGAATATAGAAAGACACCTCAAGTTATTTTGTGACAATAAGTCAGCAGTGATGTATTCCAACAACAACAAGAGTTCGACAAAGTCGAAACATATTGACATAAAGTTTCTAGTTGTGAAAGAAAGAGTGCAAAGTGGACAGATGTCCATAGAGCACATTGGGACAAACTCCATGATAGCGGATCCGCTCACAAAGGGATTACCACCCAAGGTCTTTTATGAGCATACTGCTCATATGAGTGTTGTATTATTTGAGGATATCATGATTTAGTGGGAGTTTGTATTTTATTTATATTATGTTTGTGTGAGACATTTATACATTTGGTTATTTTCTGATCAGAAATAAAGATTTCAGTTTTCTCACTCATTTGTCATGTTTTGGTACTGACCTCACTTAAGTTTTAAAGAGGACCACTTAGAAATAGGCATGTGTATAGATCACATTGAATGAAATTTTCATGCTATACATTCACACTTGATCTATGTCATTTGATTATGTTGATATATGTGACCATTGATGAATTTAGTTACGATAAATGTAACGAAAATTGCTTTGATCCTATATTTACATGATCAATGGACGAGATTATTTGGCTATGCTTTTTGTTATGATAGCAAAATTTTGTGCTCATAAAGTATGTACATTTATAAGGAGTAACATATGTGGCCCAAGTGGGAGATTGTTGGAAAATAATCTATGTGGGCTCACATATGTGACTAAATGTATAATTGCTATTCTAAAGTCTAACCCAAATTAAAGTGATCTAATCAAGATTAAGTAATTGGTTAAAAGCATATAATTTAATGTGTGATATAACACGTGTAGAGACCGTAAAGTAAATTTCTCATTTTGTGATGGGCAAAATTGGAAATCAATAATTATTAATTAGGGTTGTGGTCCTCTATATATACGTATCTTCTTATTCCATCTGTCATTCCATCAACTGAAGAATAGAGAAACGGCCTCTCATAGAAGTGTGTATCATATAGGAAGATCCAAACCCTCTGCGCAATCTCCATCAATGGCTTCAAGTTAGTGCTTCCGCTTTTAATGTTCTTTTTTTGATTTAGCAAAGATCTATAGTTTCATGCTTTAGAATTTTATATTAAAGCACTTTTGCAACATGATTAAGATCTAGATTCATGGAAACATGTTTTAGGTTGTTATTAATGTTTTATGCATGTTCTTAAGTGCATGTTCTTAATAATTTAAAAAATAGAAATAAAAATTGTGACGTAGGGAGGATTTGAATCGGAAACCTTCCTTATATTAGTTATGTACGTGCGTTGCACATGTTGGTAGAATGACAAAATGACAAATGACATTAAGGTCTTCTCCCATTATAATATTACTAGTATTATACACGTGCGTTGCACGTGGGGAAAATGGGGAGGAGGGAATGAAAAGGACAAAAAAAATCTAGTATTATACACGTGCATTGCACGTGGGGAAAATGGGGAGGGGGAATGAAAATGACCAAAAAAAAAAATCTACCAACACGTGCGCTGCACGTGTTGACAAAATGACAAATATTTACAAATGACACTAAGCCCTTCTCCCATTATAATATTACTAGTATTATACACGTGCACACGTGCACGTGGAAAAAATTGAAGGATCATGAAAAGGGTAAGAAGAAAATAATTTCCAAACCGATCCACTTTCGAAAATATTTACAAAACAGGTCTACGTTCGAAAATATTGTCCCAAGTTAGTCCATAATTAAAAAGAAAATAATTTTCAAACTGATCCACCTTCGAAAATATTTACCAAACAGGTCCACTTTCGAAAATATTTACCAAAGTAACCCAAACCGTGCGTTGCACGGGTTGGGTTACTGACGCGGTTACTGACTAAGGGGTTCTCCCATTATAGTAGTAGAGATTATTAGAGATTATTATTATTAGAGATTTGGAATCCTCAAGAGTCATAGACACAAGGAAGTATAAAGGATTCTGTTATTCCTAAAAAATGCTAGACTTGTGTTCACCGAATCAAGCTATCTATTTCTTTCCAAATGCAGACTTTTAGTTTACAGCCATAGAACTAACCGCATTATCCATTAAGTCATAATTTTAAGTCATAATTTCAAGCTATTGTATAAATTCACTTAAATCTCATCATTATGATTAACACATAACTCTGCTCCTTCGGAGGCCTCCACAATTCATTCTTCAACCCTTCCAAATGGATACACGCATCCATTCCATCAAGCATGCGTACTGAGACATATACGTACATAACCCACACCAGTTCCCTCTCATTGAAAGAGAGAATAATTAGATTACAAGCTAAATAAACAGGCTTCCTCTTTTACTTCAAATTCTAAATAATCGCATTGCTTCATTGCACCAAATAATCCTACTAATTGAATACACAAACTGCATGGCTTCGTATTCAATTATATCTTTCACCTGACAGTTCTATAATAGATTACACACGTCAATGGCGTCATGCTTATTGTGTTTCTTATTGATTTAGAGTGACACCACGATTGACTAAGACACGAGCTGTGAGGGACATTGATACCCACCAAACCAGGGCTTGTTGGGGGAAAGATGTATTACTTTCGGCTACTATATGCTCTGTCTGTATTTTGTCCCACCCCCCATGTTTGGGGTGGTGTATGTTTTTCTGTTTTCATTTTAGGATTTTGTTGTATGCTCAGTACTTTGAGTTTTGTTTATTAACCTCTGATTAATGAAACAGGGTGGCCAGATTCCACATTTTCCTAAAAAAAAAAAAAAAAAAAAATAACAATTGAAAATGAAACGGAAGAAACGGAGGTTCATGGTCAAAATGCATACAAGTTTTTTGTGAGAGGTTAGATTTACCACATGATCCCAGGATTTTTTTTATAGACACTTTTGGAAACTAATTACAGAAATAGGACAGTTGCCAAAATATTTATGCTCATAGACTCAACAACTAAATTCACAATTCTCAACGGGTGAGTTTAGTTGTTCCATGCCCGCCATTGGGACACGACGAGTTTAGTGCTATTTTTTTTAGAAACTCGTTGTTCCCAACGGCGAATTCAGTTCAAAATTTAGTGAAGGATGGCTGACCCCAACGACGATGACATTTATACTAGACTCGCTGTTGGGAACGACAATAAGCAGGAAATTTTACAGAGAGTGAAACATTCTGTTGGACTTAGTAAATTTTTGAAAAAAACTCTATAGATTTTTTTTTGAACTAAACTCGCCATTCCCAATAGCGAGTCTACTATAAATGTCATTGCCGTTGGGAACATCGAGTTTTCATTGAAAATTTTGAACTAAACTTGTTGTTCTCAACAGTAAGCAGTGTTTTAAAAGCGGCCCTCCAACGCCTCGCCTAGGGGCTAGGCATTTAAGAAAATCAGTTAATGGTTCTAGACGGTTAAAAGCGGATCTAGGCGGCACGTAATTGGTGTAAGCGGGTCTAGGCGGGCTAGACCCGCTTAGGACTTAATTAAAAAAAAAGGGACCCGACTTATTCCAACCCGACCCGCTCTAATACACTCAAACCCCTAAAACTTCTCTTTCTCCTCTAAATCCCCCGTAAAAAAACTCCAAATCAATTCTATTCTCTAAATCCCTAATCCATCTTCTTTAAAACCCCCAAATCACCTCCTCCGCCTCCCTCCTCCTTCGCCTCCCTCCTCGCAGTCGTCAACACAACCTCCTCCGCCTCCCTCCTCGCAGTCGCACCTCTCATTCACTCTGTCACTTAGTTGTCAAAACCTCCTCCTCCACCTCCCTCCTTGCAGTCGCAGCTTACTTCAGCTTCAACTTCAACCGACACCAACACAACCTCTTTATCCTCTCTCAAACTTCTCCTGATGCAACCCTCCCCCATCCCCCGACTCAAGCCTCCCACTTTCCCACACTGTTTGCTCCTTGGACTGGAACAGCCGAACAGGTAATCTCCACTACTAATCTTCGTCATAGATTAATACTTGTCTAATAAATGAGTATAAGACTATACAAAAAAAAGAAAAAGACTAATAATAATACACCGATTCAATTTTGTAAAGATCATCCTGCAATTGCAAGGAGAAATATCAAGAGTAAGAATTGGTTACAACCCGTATATATATGTATGTTTGTTGGACGACTGTTTGAGACCATAGATTGTAACACCCCGCATTGTACGATACCTGAATATACATGTATGTATGTATGTATATTGTCCGTATGCGTGCACTTGATTGTAGTATTATGGATTGACTTTGCTATCATGGTTTTTGATTAGAGTTACAGGACAGTTCATGGGGGGATTACATTCTAAAAGATGCACAAGAACGAGGAGGACCGATACTAGTATACACACTAGTTTTCGGTATGACGCCCATGTTCATGTAACACTGTATGATACTACAGTGGATGTATATTGCGTGCGCTCGTTAAAACCGCTCGTCTCGCACCCGTTGGAACTCATTAAGGCTTATTTAGGCAGCCAACACAACACCAAAACCATGGGCCATAAGCCATTGTTTTGGTTTAAAAAACCACCTACACCCTATGCCTACCCCCTAGTCAAATCCGACCTTACCCCCCCCCCCTCTCTCTTCTCCTTCATCTTTCCACTTCATTATCCTTCGTTGCTCTGGAAATTTCAGAAGACCACTTCAAAAGAAATAGGAGAGAAAGAAGAATAAAGTGAAGAAGAAGGCTCAAGAAGAGATTTTCAAGGAAGGAAGCTTGAACAAGATCATTCCTCTACTACAACCAAGGATAGGGAGTTTTTCTAAACCTTATATTCTTGCCTTTTAATTGATTTTGCTTGCATGCATGTATGGTAGGATGTATAGGGTTGATCATCTAAGAGTTGAAGGTTGAAGTCAGAATTGAACTAGAAAAACTGATTCGGAGTACCATTTTGTGGATTTTCCCGAGAGCAAAGTATAATGAATTAGACCATGAAATTTAAAGTGTTTGTTCATATATGTGTTAGAATCGTTCATGATTTATTTCAAATTTTTTTATGGTCATTTGATATTTTAATAAAATCATGAGATGCAACTATGTCGTAAAGCAGATTCAGCAAAAGATAAACAGAATGGCTAATATTTAAGGAATTTTCGTGATTTATTGAAGCATGCTATTGATCTGAAATTTTTACACTATGTTCCCTCATGCATGTAGATTATTGTCCTCCCGAGGTGCTCACGAGGTGCTCGCATCCCTATGCGCGGGTTTTTGTGTTTTGGTATATGTTCACGACTCGATCTTGGGGTGAACATGCATGCATAAAGGTTTATGACTCGATCTTGGGGTGAACACGCATGCGTAAGTCCATGGATAGACGTGAGGAATCAAATGGTCGTAGGACCGGATTCAATGCGGCTTTCTAAGGAGGTCCGTACACGGGTACCAACTGGGGGTGACTACTTGGGCACTGCGGGGGGCAGAACTAGACCGACCCACTGCAATCTCCTTGGACGACGGACAATCTATTGGGAACTGGATGGGTACAAGGGTAGGATGTATGGCGAGGGATTGAACCCTACAATCAGGAGAGGCGGACTCCTTGGAAAGTATGTAGTGTGGGATGCATACATTTCCATCGAAGTTGATTTTGGGAAAGTACGTAGTATGGGATGCATACGTAACCAACTGAATTGCATTAGAGTAGGTGCATCGTGTGCATTCTTGTTTGTGCATTAGATTAGGCCATGCTTGGGTCTGGAATGCATGTAGTATGGGATGCATGCGGATCCAGATTTCCAAATCTTTCTTGCTTTAGAATAGGCTTGTGATTGGTGCATTTAGTTGTTAGATCATCGCATACACGAGCACCACTTAATTTAGGATGCACGTTTTTTTTCCATTCAAGATGGTTTGTGATTGCCAGTTTGGAGGATCGCTGTTATTATCGGTATTGCGTCAGTCGAAGTACTGACGTTCCCCACCTTTTAGGTATCGGTTCTACTCTTCGAGCAGGTGCAGGGATATCAGAGTCGCGCAGCAGAAGACTCAAGCCGAGAAGCAAGTCTCAGGAAAGCAGATTGACCGTTCAGCGGAGCTTCGGCAGTGAGCCGTCGACTGCCATTCAAAGAGAGAGAAGTTGTTAACTTTACAGAAAGGAGTGATGTATGTTGTAATAAGATGTACTGAGTTTATGTAATTTGTATTCTTGTCAAGAACAAGACATTGGTTGTAATCAATGATGTAACGACTTATTTGGCAATAAAAAGTTTTTAAATTTCTGTGTTATTACTTTGTGGAGATGCATTTGAAGGCAAAGATTTTGGGGAGTGTCACGATTGTCCGGTAACGGGGATCCGGGGCACTACAGAAGTGGTATCAGAGCTGACTTCAAATTGCAGGTTAACACAGTAGGAAATTTGACTTAAAATACCAAATAGCGGGGTCCAGTTTGGATTGTAGGAAGGTCAAAATCATGATTGTTCGCTTTCCTACTTATGTGGTGATCTTCCTTACATCCCGAACTAACCCTGTGTGTTTTTTCTTTCCTTGAAGGGTGTCCAAAAGAATCAGAAACAATCACCGCGGAATGGCTGAGGGCGAAGGCAGTAGGACCAACGGAAAAAACTTTAATGTTGAAGAAGAGTTTACCCACATATACCAGATGATGGGAGCATTTGTGGAAGCTAGCAGAAACCCAGCGCCGCCACAGGGAACACCAGGAGTCGCTGCACCAGCAGACCCAATAAAGATGGTGGAATCATTCAAGAGGATGAAACTACCAGTTTTTGAAGGACAGGCCGACCCCACGGCTACTAATGAATGGATACATCTGGTGGAGATGGTGTTTGAGGTACTAGTGACTCCAGAGGACAGCAGGGTTCGTTTGGCCGCAATTCTGCTGGAGAAGGATGCCGGAGTTTGGTGGCAGTCCGTGAAGCATGTCTTGGAGGAGGCCAGATCACTTGGGAAGATTTTCTTGAGGAATTCCGACAGCACTATTTTCCCTTGGATGTGCAAGAGGAGAAGGCAATGGAGTTCCATGGCTTGAAGCAGGGAAATATGACCGTCAGAGAATATGAGACGAAGTTTTCTCAGCTGTCACGGTATGCACCAGAGATGGTCCAGGAGTAAGCAAAGAAAGCTCAGAGGTTTGAGCAAGGGCTTAGGCCTGGACTGAGGTCGAGGATCGTTCCGTTAGGCATTCGTCGATTCGACAGCTAGTAAAGCGAGCTGCGGTAACCGAAATGGACATGGGACAGAGTCAAGGTGAGGCCGAGGCAAAGCAAAAGAGGAAGAAGGCTAGTCTCACCCCTGATCATGACAAGCAGGATTCAACTCCCGAGTCCAAAAAGCTTAAGGAGCCTAGACGGATGGTGGTGTGTTACTTTTGTAAGGAACAAGGTCATTTCAAGAGTCAATGCCCGAAAAGTGCCCAGACAACCACCTGCTATAAGTGCGGAGAAGCCGGGCACAAGAAACCGAATTGTCCACAACTGCAAGGGAACCCCAATGACCAGTTACTGAAGATGGTCGATAAAGGGAAGAAGCCTGTTCATCAGGGACGAACTTTAGCCTAACTGGAAGGAAGTGTGAAGTGGTACATGGTCTAGAATAGTAATATATTTTGTTAGTTGCATTTCTTGCTAGCCATGAATGGCAAACTTGTACTATGTTCTGTAGCAAGATATTATGACTTTTTATAAAGCATGAAAGTTTTCTTGGGCATTTGGATATCTCGTGTCTTGCTCTTATTTATTTGAGTGTTTGGGATAAGGCATAAAACTGAATTTTTGCCTTCTCCTTGGTAAGCCTCGTTTTCTTCTAAGGAGGGAGTGTTCACCGACCCTTACGTAGTGCAACTGAGAGCTAGATGATATTCTGAGAGCTTGACTTAAGCCCTAGAAGGGAGATGTGGTGAAGCAAGAACGATCGTTAGTAGAAAGGCTCCATAATGATCCATGGAGTGAGAAGTTTCTCAGTATTCCAGACGAGGGATGAAATAGACCCCATAATGATCTGTGGAGTAGGAATTGGTCTCCATTATTCCGCAGACGAGAGCAATACTCACGAGAAAGTCGTGCATGACGTTGGCTCCATAATGATCCCTGGAGTGAGAAGTTCCTCAGTATTCCAGACGATGGATGAAATAGGCCCCATAATGATCTGTGGAGTCGGAATTGGTCTCCATTATTCCATGGACGAGAGCAGCATACACGAATAGGATTGTGTGACGTTGGCTCCATAGTAATCCACGGAGTGAGAAGTTCCTCAGTATTCCAGACGAGGGATGAAATAGGCCCCATAATGATCTGTGGAGAAGGAATTGGTCTCCATTATTCTGGGGACGAGAGCGACACTCATGGAAAGGATTGTGTGACGTTGGCTCCATAATGATCTACGGAGTGAGAAGTTCCTCAGTATTCCAGACGAGGGATGAAATAGGCCCTATAATGATCTGTGGAATAGGAATTGGTCACCATTATTCCGAGAATGAGAGCGATACTCACGGGAATGTCGTGCATGACGTTGACTCCAGAATGATCCATGGAGTGAGAAATTCCTCAGTATTCCAGATGAGGGATGAATATGCCCCAGAATGATCTGTGGAGTGGGAATTGGTCTCCATTATTCCAGGGACGAGAGCAGCATACACAAATAGGTTAGTGGGACGTTGACTCCAGAACAATCCAAAGAGCGAGACATTCCTCAGTTTTCCGGACGAGATATGAAATAGGCCCCATAATGATCTGTGGAGTAGGAATTGGTCTCCATTATTCCAAGGATGAGAGCAAAACTCATGAAGAGTTCGTGTGGTGAGGGCTCCAGAATAATCAGTAGAGCGAGATATTCCCCGGTATTTTCGGAACATGGGAAGCAGTAGACCCCAGAAAGTTGATGAATAGGGATTGATCTCCAGTAGTCCAAGACGAGAGCAACACACCCCAAGGTGATTCATCCCCAATACGGTGGATACGGGATGCGGCATGCCCCAAAATGATCCACATGATGAGATTGATCTCCGGGATGGAAGAGTGTGTTGAGCACTTAAGGCTTGGAAGCCGGTATTAAGCACTTTAAGAGTGAGTATTCGAGGGTGTTCCTCGAGGAATTGGTGATGATCCTGAAAAATATCATCTGATCATTGATGATTGTCTGCTATTTTTGCATTTAGCGTCGTTCTGGGGACAGAACGATTCTAAGGAGGGAGTGATGTAACACCCCGTATTGTACGATACCTGAATATATATGTATGTATGTATATTGTCCTTATGCGTGCACTTGATTGCAGTATTATGGGTTAACTTTGTTATCATGGTTTGTGGTTAGGGTTACGGGACGGTTCATGGGGGGATTGCATTCTAAAAGATGCACAAGAACGAGGAGGACCGATACTAGTATACACACTAGTTTTCGATACGACGCCCATGCACATATAACACTGTATGATACTACAGTGGATGTATATTACGTATGCTCGTTAAAACCGCTCGTCTCGCACCTGTTGGAACTCATTAAGGCTTATTTGGGCAGCCAACACAACTAACACCAAAACCATGGGCCATAAGCTATTGTTTTGGTCTAAAAAACCACCTACACCCTATGCCTACCCCTTAGTCAAATCCGGACTTACACCCCCCCCCCCCCCCCCCCCCCTCTTCTCCTTCATCTTTCCACTTCATTATCCCTCTTTGCTCTGAAAATTTCAGAAGACCACTTCAAAAGAAATAGGAGAGAAAGAAGAAGAAAGTGAAGAAGAAGGCTCAAGAAGAGATTTTCAAGGAAGGAAGCTTGAAGAAGATCATTCCTCTACTACAACCAAGGGTGGGGAGTTTCTCTAAACCTTACATTCTTGTCTTTTAATTGATTTTTCTTGCATGCATGTATGGTAGGATGTATAGGGTTGATCATCTAAGAGTTGAAGGTTGAAGTCAGAATTGAACTAGAAAAACTGATTCGAAGTACCATTTTGTAGATTTTCTCGAGAGCAAAGTATAATGAATTAGACCATGAAATTTAAAGGGTTTGTTCATATATGTGTTCGGATCTTTCATTATTTATTTCATATTTTTCTATGGTCATTTGATATTTTAATAAAATCATGAGATGTAACTGTGTCGTAAGGCAGATTCAGCAAAAGATAAACAGAATGGCTGATATTATAAGAATTTTCATGATTTATTGAAGCATTCTATTGATCTGAAATTTTTACCCTATGTTCCCTCATGCATTTAGATGATTTTAAAAAATCAGTAAATTATTTGGATGAGTTTATAGACATAAGAAAAATCAAGCTTTAATCAGTAGCTGATATTGAACAGGAGAAATTGATAGTTTCTGTGCAAATTTACAATAGATAGTACTCACTGTATAATTGGAATTTTGACATGAGGTCTTTTGCATGATGTTGGGTATGATATCTAGTTTCACCACCATAAATTTTATGTCATTTAGACAATTGTGGAATTTACTATGATTTTATGATTATGCACAGTGCTGTTTTCAGCCAGTTTTGATACACTGTAGAGATTGGGAATTTGAGACTTGTTAGAAGCACATTTTGAGAACCTGATTCATTAGAGGGTTGCAGTGGACACCTAGATCTTTCCAACAAGACCAATTTGAGGCAATTCCAATAAACGTTTGATTTACTATGATATTTGTAAGACTGGACAGAGAACTAGAGTAGAGCTGAGTGCTCTGAATTGGAGAGACCAATTGTGTGAATTGGTGTATCGATGAGAGATGAGTGTGTTAGGGTGACTTAATGGTATAATTTGGACTCATGACCAACTAGAGAGTTTTTTAGGACACCCACACCCTTCTATAGAAATTGAGTTTGTAACATTCTGATGAACGAGTAGGATTTTGTGCTACCGGTAAGGTGCAGCCCGTGCATAGGAAGTACGCAGGCTGAAGCTTGAGAAGCTATTTTGAGGACTTAGATGTTTGAATTTAAGTTCATGATCAACTAGAAAGTTGTAACCTAGGATTTTACCTTTCCAGATTCGGCTCGTACACTCCAATTGGAGTTGTATCGAGAGAGTTATGACCATTTTAAGATTCGGGCAGAAACCCATAGGTCGCATAGTCTTAGTTTTGACTAAGTGTTGTGAGGACATTTCCCTTGTGTGTTACCAGAGTCGATGACTCTTGTCTAGGAATGGTTGATATCTGTTATTGAGGTTGTTGACTCCCCGAGTGGGATGTGTGACTCGAGTTAGTCACTAGGGTAAGGGATACCCTGCACATATCAACCCTATATTATAAACTTCTGTCGAGTGTAGGACGTTCGAGCATGCCAGTGAGTTAAGTTCACGGGGCAATCATACATTCATAGCCGGGGCAGTGGCGGACGTAGGCCATAATGCTGGACAAGTCCGAGCTGGGAAAGTGGCGAACCGGACCGGTATCGCCAGGGGCCAGAGGCTGATATGCAAGTGTGGAAGCAATTAATTCTCACCCGAAGTAACTAGAGTAAGGCAGGGGTTAGAATGGTTTATTAAGGGGTTGAAAAATTGCATTAGTCCTAGTTAACCATAGTCGGTGTTGTACCCTTCAGTCGTACGGATACGTTTTCGGCACTTATGGATTAAGTCCTCAGCTCGTATCTTGATCTGTTGCTTCCCAAAACTTTGCCAAAGTAAGGTACGGGAGGCCCGGAGGATTTGACCCCCCGAGGTGCTCACGTTCCTATGCGCGGATTTTTGTGTTTTGGTATATGTTCACGACTCGATCTTGGGGTGAACATGTATGCATAAAGGTTTATGACTCGATCTTGGGGTGAACACGCATGCGTAAGTCCATGGATAGACGTGAGGAATCAAATGGTCGTAGAACCAGATTCAACGCGGCTTTCTAAGGAGGTCCGTACACGGGTACCAACTGGGGGTGACTACTTGGGCACTGCGGGGGGGCAGAACTAGACCGACCCACTGCAATCTCCTTGGACGACGGACAATCTATTGGGAACTGGATGGGTACAAGGGTAGGATGCATGGCGAGAGATTGAACCCTACAATCAGGAGAGGCGGACTCCTTGGAAAGTATGTAGTGTGGGATGCATACATTTCCATCGAAGTTGATTTTGGAAAAGTACGTAGTATGGGATGCATACGTAACCAACTGAATTGCATTAGAGTAGGTGCATCGTGTGCATTCTTGTTTGTGCATTAGATTAGGCCATGCTTGGGTCTGGAATGCATGTAGTATGGGATGCATGCGGATCCAGATTTCCAAATCTTTCTTGCTTTAGAATAGGCTTGTGATTGGTGCATTTAGTTGTTAGATCATGGCATACACGAGCACCACTTGATTTAGGATGCACGTTTCCTTTTTCATTCAAGATGGTTTGTGATTGCCAGTTTGGAGGATCGCTATTATTATCGGTATTGCGTCAGTCGAAGTACTGACGTTCACCACCTTTTAGGTATCGATTCTACTCTTCGAGCAGGTGCAGGGATATCAGAGTCGCGCAGCAGAAGACTCAAGCCGAGGAGCAAGTCTCAGTAAAGCAGATTGACCGTTCAGTGGAGCTTCGGCAGTGAGCCGTTGACTGCCATTCAGAGAGAGAGAAGTTGTTAACTTTACAGAAAGGAGTGATGTATGTTGTAATAAGATGTATTGAGTTTATGTAATTTGTATTCTTGTCAAGAACAAGACATTGGTTGTAATCAATGATGTAACGACTTATTTGGCAATAAAAAGTTTTTAAATTTCCGTGTTATTACTGTGTTGAGATGCATTTGAAGGCAAAGATTCTGGGGAGTATCACGATTGTCCGGGAACAGAGATCCGGGGCGCTACAGAGATGGAACGTATGAGCAAACACATTTTGCACTAATGCCCCTTAACCTCAAGCCCATTGGCTGGTCCATATAGATCTCTTCATCTAATCATCCATTGAGGAATGCAGTCTTAACATCCATTTGGAGTAACTCCAGATCGAGGTGGGCATCCAATTCTAGGATCTAGGTGGGCAACCACCGGGGAGAACATCTCATCGTAATCCACACTCTCCTTCTAGGTGTAGCCTTTCGCAACAAGTCGATCCTTGTACTTTCAATTGACCCTTCCGCATTTCACTTGATTGATAACCCATTTGTTCTCGATCATTTTGCGTCCTACTAGAATATCAACCAAATCCCATACCTGATTCTTCTCCATAGAAATGATCTCTTCCTTCATAGCTATTTAACACTCGTTCGCAACAGGCGAAGTGAGAGCATCCTTATAGGACTCCGGATTATCATCAGCTTGTGGAGCACAGATGAAGACTTCATCCTTGATAGCCCCATGCTTACGGGGTGTTGCCTTTCTTTGACTTTTTCCTATAGTGGGAATTGTTAGGTTTCGATGTTAGTCTCAGATCAAATACACAGCAGAAAAATTACAAAGAAATATCGAAACCTAGCCATGGATCCATGCGAAAACCATAAATCGTGTTTATGAGTTATACCCTGAAGATGGATATGATGTATCCAATTAATGTTGATCACAGCACTGCAATATTGTTGTGCCTCTACGGTATCCACACAAACGGATCAAATCAAGCTTTTCCTCACGCCGCGGTGCTAGCTGCAGGATGGGAATGTTCCTCACGATCTCTCTCTCTCACAATTTCTGTGATGACTAGGGTTTTCTTATGTGACACTTTTTCACAGATACGTATCATATATATAGCTACAGAAAATAAACCCTAAGAGAGTATTGAGGCCATTGGACTCACAATCTGAACTGGTTCAGATTCGTTTGTGGGCCTTTGAACTTTAGTCAGCCCATTTAATTTAATTAAATGTCCAACCAATGTCAGGATTCCAAGTCTTACTTGGATCCCCAATTAAATTCATCTTATGAATTTAAATCCCAATTTCGATCCATTTTAAGTGTGTGACCCTGTAGGTTCTCGTTAATTTGACAGTAATACTAAACTCATATTCTAGTACTACAAACAGCGAGCGATAACTAGCAATACATCACTGCTACTCAAGTAACGGGAATGTCAGTGATTAGACATAACCTATCCATGACCAATATTACCATGTAGTCTAGTCCCTTTGTCCAGATAGCGTGTCACCCTTGTATAGCTCAACCTTTGATTTCTTGATGTCCGAGTAGACATACTAAAACAAATGAGCTCAATATCTCATATTGACTCATTTGAGCATGGCCATGCATTTTGCAATCAATTAAGGAGCCCATAGATATCGCTCATATTATGTAAGAGGGACAAATCCTATCTAATTCACTCACATCCCCCTGTAAAATTTGTAGTATATCCAATAGTCGACTTTATAATCACGTTATTACAGGCAACATTTGATGACATTAAAACATATAACTTCTCATGTAGGGAACCGTAGTGACTTCAAGTCAAAGGACTACATACACCATGGTCACTGTGAGAACCGCTTATGACACTCACGTAACGATCCATGCAGCGTTCGCATGGTGGGTAAGTCCAGTACATTATTATTCTAATATGTACCCATGTAAAGACTTGATATCTCATATCCATGACCCGTGAGATATGGTCATCAGTCTCCGCACATACTAGTCTCTATGTATTATTTTTGTCCTAATTCACAATAATACTTGACTAAGGATATTTAAGAACAGTGTTCTGATTACAACCAATAGGATCTCACAATCATGTCATGCACTTGATATCCTATGGTATTGAACCTACTATTCTAAGGACTTTATTATGTTTATTTAATCACAATAAAAACACAATAAATAAAATGCCTCATATATGAAATAATTATTATAATACAATGTAAACTAGTAATGTCAATACACAACTGGCCTCTAGGGCATGCACCAACAGGAATGATTACAAAAAAGGTATTGGCGATAGGAGGCTTTCATTTCCTTTTTCACCCACTTTCATCCACCTGGGTTTCGCTCCCACTTGGAACAACAACCATAGGGTGGGAGTGTCGTCTCGCAGAGGTACTGTTGGTGTCTATTCATAGTATGTTCCCTATTCTGCAATGGTATACTAAAATTGCGATAAAGTGTGCGATTCTCGGCGACCAGCTAAACATATGCCCCCTTCCACCAAGAGTCTGCTCACTTTAACTTTTGTATCCAACTCTCAGAGTTGGTAATCTTCTCTCATTTCTTCTCTGCTGGGATATTCATCATCAATGAACGTCACATCCCACAACTCAATATGTGTCAGCTGACCATTCGGTTATTCGCAAACCATTACATATCCCTTGTAAAGATACATTTTCTACCCCCTTGGGTCTAGCTTCCCCACTTGAGGAGCTGGAATGGTCCAAGTTGGGCTTTCGCTCAGTCCATAACTCATAAGGACTAGTGGTAACTAACTTACTCGGCACATGGTTGAGTGCATATGTGGCGGTTCACAATGCATCTCCCCAAAATCAGGAAGGCAAATTAGTTTGAGCCATCATAGACCTAATCATCTCTAACCACATTTGATTCCTTCTCTCTACAACACCATTTTGTTGCAGAGTTTGGGGGTGTCATCGGTTATCTTTTGATACCTTTCTCTACATAGAGTTCCTTGAACTGCTCAGATAAATACTCACGTTTGGGGTAAGTTCTAAGAACTTTCACTTTCCGGTCTAGTTGGTTCTCAACTTCAAGAATGAAGGGACGAAAATATTCTAGTGCATTGGACTTTTGAGCAATCAAATAAACTTGACCGTATCTAGTGTAATCATATATGAATGTGATAAAGTAAGAGTATCCTTTGCGTGATTAAGTACTCGTAGGTCCATAGATATTTGAGTAAGACTATCTCCAACCACACTAGCCATCTGTTATTTTTAGCCAAAATGACATTTTTAGGAAGAAAATCTGCTCCAACGGGATTCACCAAACCCCTCGCCAAAATTGATATCTCATATTCACTTGCCAGATCTATCGAGTTTGTATCGCTCGCCAAAGCATCCCATCCCCCCCCTAAAAAAATCGTGAAAGCCTGCACGACGCGCTAGATCGCAAACTCGCGATGAGGAACTTTCTTTTTTGTTTAGATTGTGAATGTCACATGATCCTAGCATGGTTGGATTTTTTTTTAATTATTATTATTATTATTATTATTATTATTTTTGGCGGGGGGGGGGGGGGGGGGTGGTTGGTTTGGGTTTTGTTTTTTTTTTTGTTTGGGTTTGGATTTTTGGTTTTTTTGGGCTTTAATTTAATTTTAGGCTTTAAAATATTTATGATTAACTAAAATAGCTAGCATGATTGGAGTGGAGAATTTTTTCTCTAGCCAAATTATCCAATGGTTCTCCATTTTGGCTATTCTAGCAAGCCAAAATAGCTAGCATGATTGGAGATGCTCTAAATTAAGTTTAACCAAAGTTTTGCATGGAGTGCCATGTTGAATTCTTTTCTAGTTGCTTTCCCTGCCAAACAAGCCACACAAAAGGGCCTGGTAACCTTCGCGAGCTGAACTAAAATACCTTCTCTAGCTAACCGGGTCATTCTATCAATCCCTATCTGCCAAGCCAAAGAATCGACACTAGTATAAGTAACGAAAGAACATGCATATAAACTTAAAACTTAGAAATCATTTATTAAGGTACCAAAACCAAATGTTTTGTCCTCATGGACAATGGTTACATTATTATTCCCAAAAAATAAAAGCAAATCCTAAGCATCCTGATGTTGAAACTGATACGAGGTTCTTCGTAATTCTTGGAGCATATAAAACATCATGAAGAATCAACGTACGCCCAATGCACAACATTAGCTCGTATGAACTGATGCCCAAAATCTTTTCTTTTGAACTATTCATCATAAAAATAGAGTGTGATCCATCGGGAACATGATGAAAATTTGTAATGCCCTCCTTATCTCGCACTATGTGCTTGGTCGCTCCTGTTTCAATAATCCACATAGGATTGGAATTAGCTAGCATAACATCTGTGCAGAAAAAAGCAACAAAGTTTAAGGGGGAAGATGGTACCTTCTTTGGCTCAGTGCAATAATGAGCAAAGTGTCCCTTCTTCTTACAATTAAAGCACTCAACTTTTCACTTGTCTTTTGCTTTCTTGGAAGGGTAAATGGCGAAAAACACCTATGATCTATGAGACAAAAGCCTTTAACACCCTAAATTATTGGTCAATATGATAAACCCCCTGAACTACAAATTGTGGTCAAATCCAGTACGAAAAACTTAAAAGCAGTGTGAAATGAACAAATTTTCCTTATATTAATAAACATTAAAAAACCCCAAAAAATTCAGAACTTAAAAAAACTAAAAATTTAGAATAAAAAAAATTCAGAACAAAAAAATATGACCTTTGTTTTAATGTTTATGTTCTAAAAATCAAAATCAAAATCAAAATAAAAATCAAAATCAAAATGTTAAATCAAAACCAAAATGTGATTCAAATCTAAAATCAAAATGTTAAATCCAAATCCAAATCCAAATCCAAATCTAAATTCAAAAATGCAAATCTAAAATTCAATGTTTATGTTTTTTTTTAATTTCCGTTTGTTTTTCTTTTTGAGTTTTGAATGTTGGTTTGTTGGGTTTTCTTTGTTTTGGGTGCTAAAGGAGGTGGCGGCAGGGTTGGAGGAGGGCGACGTCGGGGGCGGGTGTTGGTGATGATGAAGTTGTTGTTGATGATGATGTTGATGATGATGATGGGTTTCGATGCTGCTGCTCCTTTTGGATTTTGGAGTTTGATTTTGATTTGGGGGAGAGAAAGGGAAGGGATTTGAATTTGGATATGGATTTGAAAAGTTCAATGTTTATGGATTTAAAAGAAAAAAAAATGTTGATTTTGGTTTGATTTTGGTTTTGGTGTTGATTTTGATTTTGATTTTGATGATGGTTTGATGAATTTTTATTTTGATTTTTGTGAAAATTTTGGTTTTTTGGGGGGTTTTTAATGGATTTTTTGGTTTTTTTTTGGAGAAAGAGAAACAGTGAAAAATAAGGACAATCTGAACATTTCACATAGGTTTTTAGGATTTCCGTACGGGTTTTGACTTCATTTTGTAGTTGAGGGGTTTATCGCTTTGACTCATATATCGGGGGGTTAAACTTTTTTGCCTCATATATCAGGGATGTTTTTCGTCATTTACCCTTCTTGAAAAGACGAGAACCATGGCGTTTCTTTGCCTTAGCCTGAACTCCAAATCCAGTAGTGGAGGAGGAGGCATCTCTAAGAGCCTTCTTCATCTTGCATGGCCTACCTGCTCTGCGCTTGCCAGCCTGGGCTAGAAGCACTGAGCCTGCTTTGGTCAAACCACGACACTCGTACTCCAACTCGAGATGGGTCTTAAGACCATGCAGTGTAGTTACACCATTGGTATCACACATGTTCAAAGAGTCCCAGTAGGCATGCAGAGTCCTCAACACATTGTCAACCTGCTGCTTATCAGTCATTGTCTGCTCGACAGTGATAAGATCCTGGATCATTTGAGATACAACATGTAGATGCTCAATCATGACATGTTTTGCATCCATCTTGTACTTCTCAATCGTCAACACGACAGTCCTGAGATGAGTTGGGTTAAAACCCCCATAATTCTCCTTAACATTGTCCAAAGTTATTTGGTCATTGGGAGATCCAAGAACTCACCAACTAGATCATTATGCATGCTGCCCTTAGTAATGATGCATGCTTGTGATATTTCCTTAGCCATTCTCTATATTTCTTATTTTTTCTTGCACCTGGTCAATAACATCCTCCAACTGCAGAATAGGTTCTGCCATAGTGGCGGTGATGTACCTAGTCAAGCCCTCACTAAGGAGCATAAGTTGGACTTTCCTACTCCAGATGCCGTAGTTTTTCCCATCCAGCTTTTCTCCCTTAACAAGGCCAGCGACAACGGCCTTATCAGACATCACTGAAACTATAACGTGAAACCATTAAAAAAAGAAAAACAACACACAAAGTGGATATATCAGAACTGATACACAAGCTAGAATACAACTCAAAATCTTGCAATTAGTTCTTCCCCCCTAACAAGAAAGTCTAGAGAAGTTTTCACTAATACTAATTGTTGAGCAGTTGTCCACGTCCGTGCCACTTAGGGCATAAACATCAATACTTGTTCTTCATCCTAGATTTGAGAGTTATGTTGTTTCATAGAAGGAAAATAGACTTTATTAATGGAGGAAACAACGCAAATTAAACAAAAATCATAGGAAAACAACACAACTACGAGATTCTACGTTGCAACTCTTATATCTAATTCATTTGTTTTTTTTAAACATTCAGAAAAAAAACAATAAAAACTATAAATAAGGACTAATTATTTGTTCGGCCATGGGAGTTCCCAACCTTGCATGTGGGGCATTGTGGAAATACACTCACTTTTACAAATCGACTAGGAGCAAAAATAAACCGGAAAACTCATCTTAGTTTATGGTTCTGCCATAGGGCAGGGGTCAATGTTGCTGGCCGCCCTTAATCTCTCTCTCTCTCTCTCTCTCTCTCTCTCCTTTTCTTCTTCAATCATCTCTCAAAAAATCGGAAAATACATCAAATGAAGTTGAACTTTGGGGGATTTTCTGATTGAGATGACCCCCACCTTTCGAACTCGACGATGGGGCCTGGTTTCAACATCCCGTCCGTAACCCCCCTAGGGTGGCGGCGGCCATATCCGGCAATCGGCAAAATAATGAAGGAGCTCTAACCCCTTGTTTTGGTGTGGAAGAAACAGATAATGAGTTTATATTTTGAAAGAAACTACTAAAGATCTAACCTTTGATCGTCGCCTCAAAAAGTGGTTAGAGCTACTGATATTGAATCTGGATTGTTGAAAAAGCACATTGATCTGAATCCGACGGTTGCTGACGCGACCGATGGACCTGCAAAAAGCCTGAACACCAGGGATGCCCCCGGCGACAAACCCTCCGATGCTCAAGTCAGATCCAGAGAGAGAGAGAGAGAGAGAGAGAGGGAGTTTGAGAGCGAAAATATTGATCACCTTCTGACTGAGGAAGAGAGGGAGGGTATTTATAGGCCTGAAAAATAGTCAGAAGATTGATATGAACTTGTTATCTCATGTCTGATTCTCCCACTTTCAAGAGATAGATTCAGTTATTCTCCTCATTGAGGATAAGAGATTTGACTTATAGCCCTCATGGGCTCGGTGTCTTTCCAAGTGTGACCAGTCACTTTTAATGAGCTTGAAAGTGGCACATGTCTTGTTAATGAGCCTAAAGAAGGCCCAGACCTCTGCAAATCTGGATCTTAGGCCCGTTACTACTAATCTGCCTGTAGAAGCTTTAAAATATGTGCTGAAATCATACGGCCTAGATTTGCTATGATTTTTACCATTATCAAAAGCCCCCCACTCCCGGAAGACAATTTTCTTAGCTTTCGAGAAATAGTTCGCTTTATTTCAAAGTTCTGGGGTGCAATCTTAGCTTTCTGGGACGATCAGAGATACCTGGAATTGATCAGAAGCTTCTGGAGGTGAATATTTTCTTGGACTTTTCTGTATTTTTTTGGAATTTTCCATATTTTTTTTGGACTTTTAATAATTTTTCTGCAATTAATAATTGCTTTTTTAAACTTTTTTAATTAATTATTCCAATTTTAATTACTTTTCTGAAATTTAATTAACTTTCCAAATTTGATAATTATTTTTGGAATTTTAATTAAAATTCCAAATTATAAATGATTTTTTGGGATTTTTATTAATTTATCAGCCCGGCATGAATTTTGGAGCAATCACACGCGTTGATCACGCCTAGCTTGCCAGCTGATGAGAATGGGCGACTGTGATGAGGAGGCCCTACTGATCGTGTGATATGGCCGCATTTGAAGCGCTGATCTCGTGCTAGCACGCATTTTGGTGCGATCAAGCAGACGAGAAAGGAGCAGATCGGTAGGGATCAAGGGCATGACGTGGCTCAATCTCGTTCATCCAGTTCACGCATGCCCGATCTTCTGGGCAATATTACAGTTCGCGATGGCTGTAAGAACCCCCTTGTTCGCCCATCCGTTTGGGCGAGTAACTCCTTATCTTCTCCGTTTTGAGCAACTGTTTTCAGGTGAGAAAGCTTATTGGCAACCAAGATCGGTGAACATGCCTTTCACCGACGAAGGTGTTTGGTGATCACTTCCTTCTTCGTCGAGCTAGGCTTCGGACAAGCAAGATTTTAGGTGAGCAAGCCTCTCGGAGACCAAGGTGTTTGGGTGACCACCTTCTTCCTCGTCGAGCAAGGCTTCAAGCGAGAAAGTCACCTTCCTCATCAAGCAAAGTTGTTGGCGACCAACTCGAGCCTCAGTGACCTCGGAGTTCATGGCAACCACTACATTGGGTGACCAACAGTTTCAGGCAAGCTGTTTGTGGGTTTCGGTGGGCAGCTTTCGGCGAGCTAAGGTCTTGGCGAGCAAGGAGTAGAAATTTAAATATGCAATTTTGAATTAATAAATAATTTTCTAAATAATTAATTTAATTATCTTGATTTTTTGTGAAATTATCGTTTTGCACATGGAAAACACCTACAAATACTTTTGAAATGCAAGTTTTAAATTTTTGAGTTGCTAAATTAACTATCTTATTGATAATTGGATATATTTTAAGTTTTGAGATTTTTCTGAATAAGAAAAACTACTTTTATAAATATTTTGAAAGAAGGGGAATTTTTTGTAAAAAATCGTTTGGAGGTAAATTTTGAACTCAAAAATTGGTTGATTGCATTTTGGAGGCCGATTTTCAGTAGAGAAATTTGAGGAAGAAAATTTGATTGGATAATTAATTAATTAATTAATTAATTATGCAATTTTGAGATTGTGGGGTGACTTAATTGTACAACTGCGATTAAAACCCTAATATTCAGAACCCAACCATATAAAAGAGAGTAGGAATAGTAGTTTCGGCCTCTCTTAGGTTTTGGCCAATTTTTGTGATTTTTGGATGCTTGAGGGAGATCTTTCACTTGGGAGAGAACGCTTTTTGGAGCTTCTACTTGAGATCAATTTGAGGTGGGCATCTCTCTAACTCTCTTGTATATTTGTTTTCTTCATGAAAGTTGTAGTACCATGCTAGGGTTGATTTTTATTAATGTATGACTGCGATCTAGCATGAAAGTGATGTTTGTTACGAGATATGGTAGAAATTGATTGTTAGATGAGGTTTGATTGATAACATGAGAAAAAAAATTAATTCTTGAATGCATGATGATCTTATTTGGTTTGTTCTTGAGTAATGAATATCATTGTGAATGAAAGATCATATTTTTATTTGTTGAAATTGATTTAATGAACCCATATACTATTGTAGATGATTATATGTTCTAAATATTCATGTTGATCACTTAAAAATGTGATCTTTATGTTTAATTTCACTATTTTTATTGAGTAAATTTTTTATAAATTCATTTTCATTGATTGGAGCATGAAATAATGGGTTTTGAAATAAAAAAGAATCAAATTTCGATAGATCTAGGGTTTCGGCCACCAAGGGTTAAGGTTTCGGCCACAAACCTAGGGGTCAGGGTTTCGGGTGCAACCAACCCGGGGTTGCACAGTGCCGAACATGAACACTATGCAAACCCAGGTTGTGGTTTGCACAGTGCTGGTTTCGGCCAGCACTGTGTTGGGATGTTTTGGAGTGTTTGTGTGGGGATTTTTGTGTGAACTAGGGTTGCAAATCCTTGGGTGGATATGGGTATGTATGTATATGATTATATTTGGCTAGAATGTGAAGTTTTAAGTGATTTGTTGATCGAATTCTAGAGTTGCAATTTTTAGATTTTATTAAAGAACTAGTTTCAGTTTATTGATGGTTTAGTGCTTCAATTTTTGTGCGTATGGATTCTAAATTTGGTGACGTGATCTATGTTTATGGAGTAAATATAAACTCAATTTTTCTCAATTAAATATTCATTTTTGAATAAACTGTTCTTAAGGATAAGAACGCAAAAATTTCAGATTTAAAGAGAAATGAGTTTTCAGTTTTGGCAAGTTTGAGTTGTGATTTTGAAAGTATAAAACTATAATTTTGGGGAAGAAATTTTGAGTTTTGAGAGAAGTATGTGTTTCAGTTTTGAAGGATAAATGCTTCAGACTTTAAAGAGTTATTTTCAGTTTTAAAAATATGTGAATTTCATATTTTAAAACTATGAAATTTAAGATTTTTGGGATAAATCCCAGAATTGAAATAGGGTTATTTCAGTTTTAAAGTTGATAAATATTCCAGAAATTTGATTGCGTTTTTAAATATGGAAAAGAGTATTCTAAATGGGCAATGATGATGTTTGGAAAAATTGTTTTGTTTCTATAAATGAAGAGGTCTTTATGGAAGTGAATTGCTTATTAAATGAGGAATGAGATATGATAGAGTGATTGTGGATAAACGAATGCTTATATTTGATATGAGATGATCTTAAATGAGACGTTGAAATTATGTTTGAGAACTTGTGAAAAAGTGGTGCTTCCATATATGAATAAAAGAAAGAACGTTTCAATGATTGAACCAAGTGGTGGTTCATACTGAATTTTAGGGTTATTGTGAGAACCCTAGGATGATTGTTGAGGATTTTGTGTTATGAGAATTAGAGGCTGAGCAGGACCCAGGATTATCGGCAGTGAATTGTTTGATTATAGGAATTAGCCAAGGAGGGGTAGTGTTTCTACTTTTGTGGATTTAAGTCTGGTAGGGTGGAGCTAGCTCTAGGTGGCTCAGGTTACTCCTATTTATACATAAGGACATGGACTAGATGGTGATGTGATAAAACAAAAGCAAACATGAGTATGAAGGCATCGGGATGAACTGCGACGTGAGATAATCTCCGAAATTATCAAGATGCGAGTGAAATAGTCTCCAGAATTACCTATGGTGTGGGATTGATCTCCGAAATTATCGGGATCGAGGTGATGTTCATGGGATGTCTGTGTGTGGTGGGCGCCAAGACTTGTAGTGTGGGGTATTCTCAAAGATTGCCAGATGTGAGTGAAATAGTCTCCGAAATTATCTGTGGATAGAGATTGACCTCCAGAATTATCGGGGTATGGACTAGGTACGCACAGATTGTCTAAATCTCGCATTAGTCACAGGAGTAGGTTTGCATGGCGAGGGATCGAACCCTGTAATGGGGTGAATGTTAAGGGCTTGCCCTCGGATCTATGTAGTATGAGATGCATAGACTCCGAACGCGCATGCATTAGTAAGCATCGTAGGCATTTCTATTTTCTTGAACATTGTTTTATGCACTTCCTTACTGTTTTCATGACACACAATTGTTCTTTCAGTTTCAGCCCTTATTATTGATTTGGAATTCTTTTGCTATTTAATTATGTTGTGCAAAAAGCTTATGGTTGCAAGACATTAGAGAGCCGCTGCATTTTTCAGCATTGCGTCTGACGTGCCCACTTTTCTGGTCCGTTTTGCAAGATTTGCGAATAAGTAGCTCGAGCAAGGTTAAAACTTGGACCTTGAGATGACTGAAGTTTAAATGTTGAGATGTGTGTAATAAATGTGTTAAATTTTCCGATGTGCATTGTAATAAAGAACTGTTGTAAAAAAAAGTTTTATTTTTCCCTGTATTTTATACTCTGTTTGGATTACATTGAAGTAAAGATTCTAGATTTGTATCTCTTATTTCTATTATGAAAATTCTGGGTGCTACAGAAGTGGTATCAGAACATGCTTCAATAAGTAACACTAAACATGGTATAGGGAATAAACCTAGGTGGACATTAGAGAGTGAGTACCTAGGTGGACATTAGAGTGTGTGTATCATTCTTAGTCATGAATGTGTAGTTGGATGAACTTGCATTTATGTTACTCTATACTTGTACTGATGTCCTTTTTCCTTTTCTATAGGATGGCGGATAATCACGATCCTATGGAAAACACAGAAGAAGAAGATGTTTCTCTCGAGGACCCCTTAACGGATTCCGAGGAAGATTCGGAGGAAGACTTGGAACAGGAATCAGAAGAAGAACAAGAGAAATAGTAACCACAGGAATCTTGGGAGATTACTCCCCATCCTAGGGAATCTTCGGGTGAATCTTCAAATGAATCACCCAGGTTGACCAAGAAGGATCATGGTATCGCGTCACTTCGATGTCGAGTGTATCAGTACAAATGGCAGGTGACCCATTATAAGGAGCTTCTTGCGAAGGACGAGCAGGCCCTCATGGATATGAACGTCAGGCTAAAGAAGTTGGTAAGGCGTCAATACGCAAATGCGCGGTGCTTCACGCAATTGGACAAAGGGCCAGATGGGGGAATGAGATCTTAAGAAGTGTTGCAAGTTATTAGAAAGTGGATTCAATGTATTGCAAGAGGAAATCCATGAGATCAAGATGAGCCGCAAAAATTGATTATTATCATGATTATATTATTCGAGTTTTCTAAATATGATAAAGTTGTTTAATTATTTTTCAAGAAATGTATGAACTACTTTGATAAATAAATTTATTTAATGATATTTTGGTATATGAATTTTTTGCAATGTTTTATGTTTCGAGCATTAATGTGAATCCTTATGTTTTTATTCTCCTAACCAAATGGTGTGTTTTGTAGAATCAGAACGATGAAAGACCCTCGAACTAGAAGCAATGGTGATGGAGGTGAGAGCTCCAATGGGGGTAGACTTGACTTGGAAGCTGAGATTGCAAGAGTTTATTAGACTCTCAATGCTTTCATGACTGCTGGGATGGGTCGGAACCCTGGACCGGGACCAGCAAATCCAAATGTGGATCCTGTTAGACAGGTTGAGTTGTTCAAGAGAATGAAGCCGCCAGTGTTCGAAGGGTAGGCTGACTCTAATGAGGTTGACGATTGGATTAGACAGATGGAGACTATCTTTGAAGTGTTAGAGACTCCCGCGACTAGCAAGGTGAAGTCAGCCACGGTGCAGTTGGAGAAGGACGTCGGTGTTTGGTGGCAGTCTGTAAAGAGAACTTTCGGCGAGGAGCCTATAACTTGGGATGCATTCCTAGAGGATTTCAAGGACCATTACTTCCTCATGGATATACAGGAGAAGAAGGTGATGGAGTTTTTGAGCTTACAACAGGGCAACTTGTCAGTGAGAGAGTATGAGACTAAGTTCACTCAGTTATCGAGGTATGCCCCTGAGCTCATTGTGGATGAAGCAAGAAGGCGAGGAAGTTTGAGCAGGGCCTAAGGCCGAACCTAAGGTCTCAGATGATACCATTGGAAATCCGAAGGTTCGACAAGCTTGTTAGAAGAGCAACAATGACAGAAGCCGACATGGAGCAGTTCCAGTTAAAGAAAGAAACCTGGAACAAGAACAAGAGGCCAGCAGCGGTGACTCACAGTAGAGGCAAGCTCCCAGGGAAGAGGGGCAGGTTCAGTGATCCCGGCAAAGGTGCAATGCCAGCCAAGGAGTGACTTGCTACAATTATGGAGAGACGGGCCATTTTAAGACCTCATGTCCTAAGCTATCAAGGACCCAAACTTGTTTTCAATGTGGCAAAGAGGGGCATATCAGGCGTAATTGCCCGCAGCTGAAGTAGTGTGGCACAGGTGGTGGCAAGCAGCAAAGGTAGGGGCAAGTATTCGCATTAACAAAGGAGGATGCTGAAAACTCTGAAGACATGATTACGGGTATGCAAGAGTTTTAGATTTATGGCTGAAGTGTACTGAACAAAAATATTGGATGAGAATAATACTGAGTATTGAATATTATGATTTCTCAAGTAACAGAACATGTTTTGTTGGATGGAATAAAAGATAAAGTTTTGTTTGATAGTGGGTCTTCGCATACTTTTATGTCGCCCAAGTTTGCTAAAATGTTGAGGCCAAGGATTTTCCTACCCGAGTTCTATCGGTGGCGACACCGTCGAGTGAGACATTGACCACTGACCGATATTACGCAGGTTGTGATATCGAGATTGGAGGAAGACTTTTTGGTATTGACCTCATCGAGCTGGATGTCTTAGGTGTCGATGTGATTGTGGGCATCGACTAGATGACAATCTATGATGCCATTATAGAGTGCAAGCATAAGGAGGTGGTGGTGAAGGCACCGAGAGGACCCACGGTGACTTTTCAAGGGAAGAGAGGGACCACGAAGGTGGTTGCGGCACTTGCAGAGAAGAGATTTCCGGAGGAAGTCAGGGTGTTTCCTGTAATTCGAGATTTTCTAACAGTGTTCTTAGATGAGCTATCAAGGTTACCGCCGTAGCGTTATGTTGAATTTTGCATCAAAGTTCAGCCGGGCAGTGCTCCGATATCTAAAGCTCCTTACATGATGGCGTCAGTAGATCAAGACAAAATGAAGAAGCAGAGTGAAGAGTTGGTGCACAAGGGATTCATCTGGCCGAGTGTTTCACATTGGGGTGCGTCGGTGTTGCTCGTGAAAAAGAATGATGGGTCAATGAGGATGTGCATTGACTATCGAGAACTGAACAAGGTGAAGATTCAGAATATGTACTTGATTCCAAGGATTGATAATCTATTCGATGGACTGCAGTGTGCAGCTGTGTTCTCGAAGATTGATCTACGGTTTGGATACCATCAGGTCCAAGTTAAGGAGGAATATGTGCTCAAGACAGCTTTCTGAACGTGGCATGGGCATTATGAGTTTCTAGTGATGCCGTTCGGGATTCATGGACTTGATGAATAGGGTTATGTGGCCGTTCATCGACTCTTTCGTCATGGTATTTATCGACGATATCCCGGTGTACTCAAAGTCGGAGGAAAAGCATGCTGAGCATTTGCCAGAAATTCTAAAGAAATTGCAAGAGCATAATCTGTATGCCAAGTTGTCGAAGTGTGAGTTGTGGTAGTCGGAGGTCGCAATTATGGGGCATATCCTTTCTAAGGAGGAAGTGGCTACTGATCCTTAGAAGATTTAGGTGGTGCAGAGTTGGCCTAGATCAATGACTGTGAAGGAGGTCCAGAGTTTCTTGGGGTTGAAAAGATACTATCGGTGTATCATTCAAGGTTACGAGTAGATTGCAGTTCCGTTGACAGGGCTGACTAAGAAGAATGTGGATTTCAAATGGACGGATAAGTGAGAAGCCAGTTTCCAAAGAATGAAGGAGAAGTTAACGACAACACCTATTCTCGTGTTGTCGCAAGCAGATGTAGATTGTGATATCTATAGTGATGCATCTTTTGGAGGTTTGGGTTGTGTTCTGATGCAGGAAGGGGAGGTCATTGCATATGGGTCGAGGAAGTTGTGTCCTCATGAGAAAAACTATCTGACTCATGATTTAGAGCTTGCAGCCATCATTTTTGCCTTAAAGCAGTGGAGGCATTACGTATATGATGAGAAGGTCAACATGTACACAGATCACAAGAGCTTGAAGTATATCTATCAGCAGAAGAATCTGAATCTACATTAGAGACGGTGGTTAGATGTTTTGGAGGACATTCGTCACCCCGACTGTGGTATGTGGTAGCCGATGCACTCAGTCGGAAGGTTAGTCTGTCTCTTCTGATTACGACGCAGAAGGAGTTGGCTGAGGAGCTGGATCGGACAGGTATCAAGGTGGTGTTTCAAGGCATGGGGACATCATTGGCACAGTTGAGACTTCAGCCTACTTTGAGGGAGCAGATCATTGAGGGCCAGAAGTCGGACTTAGAGATTCAGAAGATGTTAGAGCATGTTTTCATCGACAAATTGTCAGAGTTTCGTGTCCAAGATGGGGTTCTTTGGATGGGAGAGAGTTTATATGTGCCAGAAAGAGAGGATTTGAAGGAAAGCATTATGAAGGAGGCACATACAACACAATTGTCAGTACATCAAGAACTATTTTTGGTGGCCAGGCATAAAAGGAGATGTTGCAGATTTTGTGGCAATATGTTTGACTTGTCAGCAGATCAAGGCAGAGAATCAAAAGCCTAGAGGATTATTGCAGCCATTGCTCATTCTGTAGTGGAAATGGGAGAATATCAGCATGGACTTTGTTACTGTTATACCGAGGAGTCAGAAGGGCAATGACTCGATCTGGGTCATTATGGACAGGTTGACCAAGTCGACACATTTCTTGTCGGTTAAGATTTCATGGCCATTGGAGAAGTTGTCCGAGATGTATATTGAGGAGGTCGTGAGACTTCATGGAATTCCAGTAACAATCATCTCCGACAGAGATGCAAGGTTCACATCGAGATTTTGGAGGAGTTTGCAAACTGCCTGGGGACCAGGACTGACTTTAGTACAGTGTTTCATCCGCAAACAGATGGAAAAACTGAAAGGGTAAATCGAGTGCTAGACGATATGTTGAGTTCATGTGTTATGGACTTCGATGGAGGCTGGGAGAAGTGTTTGGCACTGGTGGAGTTTGCTTACAACAACAGTTATCATGTGAATATTGGCATGGCACCATATGAAGCTTTGTACGGGAGAAAGTGTAGAACACCTATTTGCTGGTATGAAGTTGGTGATAGGCAGATGTTTGGGCCAGAGATCGTGCAGCAGACTTTAGAGAAGATTGTGCTCATTCGAAAGAGATTAGTCGAAGTGCAGAGTAGGCAGAAGAGTTATGCAGATGTCCAACGCCGAGATTAGGAGTTTGAGGTTGGTGATACAGTTTTTCTGGAGGTGTCTCCTACGAAAGGAGTCATCAGATGCGGAAGAGGTGACAAGTTGGCACCAAGGTACATTGGACCCTATAAGATTCTGAAACGGATTCGAAAGATAGCTTACAGATTGGAGCTACCAGAAGAGTTGGCACAGGTACACAACATATTCCATGTGTCTATGTTGTGGAAGTACGTACCAGATCAGAATAATCAGCTACCAGAGATACTGGAAGGACTACAGCTAAATTTGAGCTACAAGGAGCAGCCCGTGAATATTCTGTATCGCCGAGAGAAGGTTCTGCGGAATAAGTTCATACCGATGGTCAAGGTGCTGTGAAGGAATCAACTATTTGAGGAAGCTAGCTACATGGGAATCAGAGGACCGGATGAAGACTGATTTTCCAGAATTGCTTGTGTAAATTTTGTGTTGTAATTGTTTGTTTTATCCTACTAACAGTGGTTCTAAGGACAGAACTATTCTAAGGAGGGAGTGATGCAACGCCCCAGAAATTTAAATATGCTATTTTGAATTAATAAATAATTTTCTAAATAATTAATTTAATTATCGTTTTGCACTTGCAAAACACGTGCAAATATTTTTGAAATGCAAGTTTTAAAATTTAGAGTTGCTAAATTAATTCTCTTATTGGTAATTAGATATATTCTAGTTTTTAGGATTTTTCTGAATAAGAGAAACTACTTTTGTAAATATTTTGAAAGAATGGGACTTTTTTGTAAAAAGTCGTTTGGAGGTAAAATTCGAACTCAAAAATTGGTTGGATACATTTTGGGGGCCGGTTTCAGTAGAGATATTTTAGGATGAAATTTTAACCATTTTGATTTGATTGGATTGGATAAATAATTAATTATGCAATTTTGAGATTGTAGGGGGCTTAATTGCAAAACTGCTATTAAAACCCTAATATTCTGAATCCGACCATATAAAAGAAAGTAGGAACAGTAGTTTCGGCCTCTCTTAGGTTTTGGCCAATTTTTGTGATTTTTGGAGGCTTGAGGGAGATCTTTCGCTTGGGGGATAAGGCATTTTGGAGTTTCTACTTGAGATCATTTTGAGGTGAGCGTCTCTCTAACTCTCTTGTATGTTTGTTTTCTTCATGAATGTTGTAGTACCATGCTAGGGTTGAATTTTATTAATCTATGATTGTGATCTAGCATGAATGTGATGTTTGTTACGAGATATGGTAGAGATTGATTGTTAGATGAGGTTTGATTGATAACATGAGATAAAAAAATTAATTCTTGAATGCATGATGATCTTATTTGGTTTGTTCTTAAGTAATGAATCAATGTGAATGAAAGATCATGTTTTTATTTGTGGAAATTGATTTAATGAACCCATATGCTATTGTAGATGATTAGATCTTGTCATATGTTCTAAATATTCATGTTGATGAGACCTTTATGTTTAAATTCACTGTTTTTATTGAGTAAATTTTTTATAAATTTATTTCCATTGATTGGAGCATGAAATAATGGGTTTAGAAATAAAAAAGTATCAAATTTGGATGGAGCTAGGGTTTCGGCCACAACCCTATGGGTTAGGGTTTCGGGTGCAACCAACCTGGGGTTGCACAGTGCCGAACCGAACACTGTGCAAACCCAGAGTTATGGTTTGCACAGTGCTGGTTTCGGCCAGCACTGTGTTGGGATGTTTTGGAGTGTTTGTGTGGGGATTTTTGTGTGAACTAGGGTTGCAAATCCTAGGATGGATATGTGTATGTATATATATGCTTATATTTGGCAAGAATGTGAAGTTTTAAGTGATTTGTTGATCAAATTCTGGAGTTGCAAGTTTTAGATTTTATTAAAGAACTAGTTTCAGTTTATTGATGATTTGGTGCTTCAATTTTTGTGCGTACGGATTATAAATTTTGTGACGTGATCTATGTTTATGGAGTAAATATAAACTCAATTTTTCAAAATTAAATATTCATTTTTGAAATAAGAACACATAAATTTCAGATTTAAAGATACATGAATTTTCAGTTTCGGCAAGTTTGAGTTGTGATTTCGAATGTATAAAACTATAATTTCGGTGATGAAATCCTCAGTTTTGAGGGAAGTATGTGTTTCAGTTTTGAAGGATAAATGTTTCAGCCTTTAAGGAGTTATTTTCCGTTTTAAAGATGTGTGAATTTCAAATTTTTAAACTATGAAATTTCAGATTTTTTGGATAAATCCCAGATTTGAAAGAGGATTATTTTAGATTTAAAGTTGATAAATATTTCAGAAATTTGATTGTGATTTCAAATATGGAAAAGAGTATTTTAAATGGGCAATGAAGATGTCTGGAAAATTTGTTTTGTTTCCATAAATGAAGAGGTCTTTATGGAAGTGAATTTCTTATTAAATAAGGAATGAGATATGATAGAGTGATTGTGGATAAATGAATGCTTATATTTGATATGAGATGATCTTAAATGAGACGTTGAAATTATGTTTTAGAACTTGTGGAAAAGTGGTGTTTCTATATATGAATAAAAGAACGAATGTTTTGATGATTGAACCAAGTGGTGGTTCATACAGAAATTTAGGGTTACTGTGAGAACCCTAGGAAGATTGTTGAGGATTTGTGTTGTGAGCATTAGTGCAGGAACCAGGATTACCGGCTGTGAATTTTTTTATTATAGGAATTAACCAGGGAGGGCTAGTGTTCCTAGTTTTGTGGATTTCATTCTGGTAGGGTGGAGCTAGCTCTAGGTGGCTCAGGCTACTCCTATTTACACATAAGGATAGGCCCTAGATGGTGATGTGATGAAACAAGAGCAAACGTGAGTATGAGGGCCTCAGGATGATTTACGATGTGAAATAATCCCCGGAATTATCGAGGTGTGAGTGAAATAGTCTACAAAATTACCTGCAGTATGGGATTGATCTCCGAAATTATCAGGATCGAGGTGACGCTCATAGGATGTCTGTGTGTGGTGAGGCTCCATGGCTTGCGGTTTGGGGTATTCTCATAGATTCCCAAGTGTGAGTGAAATAGTCTCCAGAATAATATGTAGATAGACATTGACCTCCAAAATTATCGAAGCATGGGCTAGGTACGCGCAGAATGTCTAAATCTTGCATTAGTCACAGGTGTAGATTTGCATGGCGAGGGATCAACCCCCTGTAATGTGGTGAACGTTAAGGGCTTGCCCTCGGACCTATATAGTATGGGATGCATAGACTCTGAATACGCATGTATTAGTTAGCATCGTAGGCATTTGTGTTTTCTTGCACATTTTTTTATGCACTTCCTTCTGTTTTCATGACACACAATTGTTCTTTCAGTTTTTGCACTTATTATTGATTTGAGATTCTTTTTCTATTGAATTATGTTGTACAAAAGCATTGTGGTTCCGAGACATTGGAGAGTCGCTACTTTTATCAGCATTGCATCAGTTGCATTCAACTGACGTGCCCACCTTTTTGGTCAGTTTTGCAGGATTTACGAGTAATTGCCTCGAGCAAGGTTAAAACTTGGACCTTGAGATGACTGAAGTTTAAATTTTGAGATGTGTTGTAATAAATGTATTAAATTTCTCCTTGTGCATTATAATAAAAAGTTATATTTTTCCCTGTATTTTATACTGTGTTTGGATTACACTGAAGTAAAGATTCTGGATTTATGTCTCTTATTTCTATTATGGAAATTCGGGGCGCTAAAGAGTGGGCGAGTGGGCGACCATGAAGTTGGCAAAAACTGGCTTCGTCGACTGTCTACTCTTGGCAGCCAGGGTTTCGTCAAGCTACTATTTTGGGCGAGCAACGAGATTCTGCGACCACCTTCTTGGCGACCTCGATGTTTGGGCAACCACCTCTGTCACGCCCCGCTTCCCATTCCACGGGAACACAGGCACGTAACTGAGGTCCAGCGAATGATATAGGTATACCAACTCATATCATTCATAAGCTGTACAATACCAGATAACTAATAGTACAATAGTAATCACATAAACAAGAATATAATGCAATAACCAGTATCTGAAATACAAGGACTTACCAAATAGCCAGAGAATATGCAATGCAGTAACAGTCCGACGAGTTCTCTTAATAACCCATCATATGAACTTGTACAACATAACTCAAGGAAAGACAAATGGAGTACCCGTTAGAGCAAGTTACGGATTACACGTAGTACAAGCAAAAAGGAACGGGAACAAGATATAATAGGAAAGGCAATAAGAACTTGGAATTCAAATACGGAACAACATGATAATGAGAAACAGCATACATAACAGGAAGGAAACAAGAACTGAACAAGTCTCAAACATAACTAATCGAGAACAAGGAATCATGTAACATGAAGCATGTCGTGTAAATAGAAATCTTGTAACTTATAAATATGTAACATGTAACTTGTAAATATGAGTCATGTAATCTTGTAAACAGGAATCGTGTAAACTTGTAGCAGGTATCCAGTAGTAAGCAGGTAAACATGTAACGGGTGTCAAGTAGTATGTACAGGTAACAGGGATGTGCAAGTGATCATGTTATTCTCAAGTCTTGTTTAAATCCTATCTAGGTAGCACTTCATGCGTCTCATTTATTTACCACATAGTTGCTACATACTAACAAGTTGTGTTTAGATTTCATAGTAGATTCTATAGGTTCGTGTACTCAGGTATCATGTAAATAGGTAATCAGGATCATGTATCATGTAATTATATAACAGGTAATCATGTATCTAGGACCTATAGGTCCCCTCCGAGTACACCCTCCTATAGGGAAGTATGTAGTCGGGTAAACAGGTGGGAAACATGGCCCCCCTTCTGACTACACCTTCTCATAGGGAAGTATGTAGTCAGGTAATCATATAAACAGGTAATCAGGATTATATGTCATGTAATCATGTAATAGGTGGGAAACATGGGCCCCCTTCCAAGTACACATTTCTATATTTTCCACTACTAGATCTTTCCCTTAACCTCAGCTTGATTACTTGTTATTATTATTAAAGCAGGCATGGATGTGCACACACAGGGAAAGAAAACATGGCAAGAAACAAGGAACAAGTTCAGGTCGGGTAGAAAATATAATCGGGTGACAAATCAACCTATAATAGTTAGAAACAACAAGACTTTCAATTATGGACAGCAAGACGTTGCTACACCAAAATCGAGGTACCCGTTTCCACATGAATGAAAATCTAGATCCGTCAGAAGTTCTAGAAACTAGACTCTCTACCAGTTCCAGCACATATACACAAGTTACATAAAATCTACAATTACTAGGTTCAAAACAGCATTCTACACAGATGTCATGTTCGGTCAGAATTTGTAAAATTTTGTTTACATGCAAGAAACAGGTTTGAAAACTCAATAAATAAATCCAGAAAAATTAGGGAAGATTCTCTATCATGTCTAGTCTCTGAATTAAATTTCAAGTCATTATATTATAGATAGCATAGTCAAATTAAATTGGGAAACAGAGTGACGCAGCAAAAATTATGAATCTGAAGTTTCAGACCAAGCAGCACTAAAACAGTGATAATTCACAAAATACACTTCAAAATTCGATTCCATCAAAAGGGATGTAAACTAGACACCTGGGGCTACAATTCATATTCAAAAAGTTCTAACAGATTCAAAGTTTAAGTGTGTCAAAACCAGGCTACAAGTCAGAACATACGGCAGGGTAGAAATACATAATTGGTGTTTATGATCTTTCATGATTACAGAAATGATAGAAACGAATCAAAGCGGATATGGTAAAGATTATCAACGAGTAAGAACATGAAAACACAAGTTATAACGGAGATCTACTTGCGGTATTTATGCTTGTACGAGGAACAAGAAAATTCATACAAGTTACTTGCCTTGAAGGAGACGATTCTGAAGAGAAGAGAATAATGAGAACGGATCCTGACACACGGAAACAATCTCGAACCAAGCGAATCTTGATGAGATGATCACGATCGGGCACGGATCTTGATGTTGATGATCAAACAACGATCAGACGGATCGGCACGGATCTTGATGATGATCAAGATCAGATGATTAGATGGCTGAGATCGAAGATCAAGATCAAGATGTTGATGATCGAGATCGGGCGGACTAGATTCCAAGATCGTGATGATGATGATGATGACGATGACGATGATGATAATGACGATGGTGATGGTGATGATGATGATGATCACGATGGAGATGATCAGCAATCTTGATGATCAAAAGGAGGATCGGACAACCCAAATCTGAAGGTGGCACTGTGATGATCTGATAATGATGATCAGAGGTAGATCGAATGGCAGTAATCAAAGGAGGCTTGAGGATCATCATGATCGTGATGATCAAATGCATCAGATGGCCAGGATTCAAATGGCAATGATGGAGAATCTCGATCAATAGCAACGGCAATGTCTTGGCTCTGGTGACGATCGATGGCAGCGGATTGTGGGCGGCGTACTAACGGTGAGCAGTCTAAGGGGATCGTCTGTCGACTAGGGTGAGGGAAAGCAAGCGAGCTTGAGGGATTTGTCTTCGACTGGTCGAGGAGTCGACGGTGGTGTGCTCTGTTTTTGGAAAATAGAGGAGGGAGGAGCGGAGCACTTCGGCTGTCAAGGGCTTCAGAAGTTCGGCAATGGCGACTTGGCGGCCGAGGGTGTTGACGGAGGAGATTAATGGTGAGCGGAGGGCTCGGTGGTTGAGCAAGGATGATGGCGGGATGAGCGACGGGATGCGAGGAGGACGATGATGGTGGAGGCTCAGGGTGGTGACAGCGAGGACGAGGGGCGAGAGCGAGAGGTGCTCAGGAGAAGTCAATGAAGCTCGATTGAAATGGTGGCTGCGGGGTGCAGCGGCAAGGTGAGGCAGTAACGGTGTAGGCATGGCGGCGATCGACATTGGAGCTCGGAGGTTGGGGATGGCAGAGCAGGGGATCCTGGCGTGGCGATAGTGGAGGCGAAGGAGGAAGGCGAGGAGCTTCGATCGATGAGGAAGATGAAGTGGATGCTCTGGGATGTTGACGAGGGTGAGCTTGACGATGAGGAAACAGGGCTTCGAGAGTGATGAGCGACGGGGGAGAGGATGGAGGCTCAACGACGAGGAGCATCGAGGTGGGGCGAAGAGCGAAGGCAGCGGAGGTACGAGGTGGAGAAGTTGGCAATGGCAGGAGCTGGAGGTTGGGTCGAGAGGATGAACAGTAGAAGAGGAGGTCTGGGTAGGGGTTGCACAATCGGTTGGGGTTAGGCTGTGAACAGTGATCTTAGGGTTTGTTGGGATTTGTTTGGTTTGATAGGAGAGAGAGAGAGAGAGAGAGAGAGAGAGAGAGAGAGAGAGAGAGGGAGAGAGAGAGATAGAGAGTATATAATAAATATATCATAATGGGGATAGTTGAGATAGTTGGGGAACGTGAGGAGTAATTTTAGGAGATACGGGGAGATGTGGGTTGATCTGGTCAAAACGGATAGGAGGAGAATTAGGTTATTAGGTTTGAGTGAATGGGTTTGGGTTAGAATTCAATAGGAGATAGGTATGGGTTGGGCTCAGGTTATATATAAATAAATAATGCAAATGAATATAAAATTTGGGCTTTAGATGATGGGCTTCATACTTACAAATAATAACACACGATATATTAAAATCAAAGGGCTTTACAAAATAGTAATAATAATCATAATATTAACAATAAAAATAATGATATTGCAAATAATAACACTAACAAAAATAATACTGATAATAGTAATAATAGTAATAATATTAATATTAATGATGATAACAAAATAATAATAATAATAATAATAACAACAACAATAATAAAAATAATAATAATATCATATAACAAAAATATGATTTGTATTACAATATAGATATTATTTGAAAATAACCAAAAAATACAATTAATAAAAAGAAATTGATTTTAACAAGAGATATAAAATAAATTTGAAACAAAAATGAATTTAACAAAATAATAATCGAAATACAGAAAATATTCGGGAAATACTTATTTACGGGAACGGGGGTTACAACCTCCTTCTACGTCAAGCAAGGCTTCGGGCGACCAAGGTGACCAGGGCTTCGTCGACCTCGGTGTTTGGGTTTGCTGTCGAGCCTTGGAGTTGGAGTTTTTGCTCAAGTGTCGTAACTTTGGAGTGTTGAAGCTTCATATGATGTAGCTTGCGACCAATGATAAGATCATTGATTCTCATGATCTGGCTGAGTTTGGCCAGTGAGCTTTTTAGTTAGAGTTTGGTTGCTTCGTAGTTTAAGTCGGGTGTTGTCTTCGAAGTGGATGGTGCTCGGCGTTGGTTTTGATCAACTCCGAGGTTGGTGCTCGACATCGGGTTGGAAGTAGAGTTTGGAGGTAGGCCAAGGGGTGCCCGGAGTTAGGTTGATGTATTCGTAGCTTGGAGTATGATCGGGATGGAGTTATGGTTCGAACATCTCTGAGTTCAAAATTGAGTTTAAGCTTATCTTTGAAGCTTTGAGATTGAATTTGGCAAACCTTGAAGTTTGGTTTTAGGTTGGATCATAGGATCTGGTCATGTGTGAAGCTATCTGAGATTTTGAGAAGGGCTGTGTGTGAAGCTAGCTGAATGTTCAGGGTGAGAACAAGAAGTAGGCTAGCTTGGAAGTTTTGGGTTTGATCAACACTGAATCCTTTTGGTTTCGGGTTAGTGGGCCAAGGCCTAGGGATCTTTGAATTTTTGATTTCTTGCTTCAAGGCATCACTTTATTCTTTGTGTATGCTTGGAGTTACACACACACACACACACACACACACACACACACAAAGCACACACACAAAGTGCATTTTATAAATCTGGGTTTATACACCGACGAGTAGTATCTTCTTGGTTGAACATATCAACTTGTTTTGTCGATCAAAAAGTCCCATCGTTGTTGTGCTGAACCGCTCTTTTTTTACCAAGCATTGTGTTTTTCACTCGTTTTTTTTATCAGACCGTCCCATCGTTCATTTCGCTGAACCGCACTTTCACTGACCAAGCATTGTGTTGTTTGCTTCTTTTTTCGATCTAGCATTTCGTTATTGGACGAGTATTTTGTTGGTCAGGGAGCTGAATGCTTTGGCCATATGATTTTGTGTATGTAGCTGACATAGAAGAGCTATTATAGGAACAAACTTTGGAAGGTGGTCGGAAGGTGGACTTGTTGTTTGAGCCCAACAAGGTTTTTGAGGAAATTCTAGGATGGAGATGAACGTTTGAACTTATTATTTGTGCCCAGCAAGTTTGTAGAGACAACTTTGAGGTGGAGTTGGACGTAGAGCTCGTTGTTTGATCTCGGCAAGTTTATAGAGATTACTTTGAAACGGAGTTGAACATCTGAACTTGTTGTTTGCTCCCAGCAAATTTGGAGAGGCAACTCTGAGACAGTGTAAAGCTTGCTGTTTGATCCCAACAAGTTTATAGATACAACTCTGATATGGAGTTGGGCGTAGAGCTTGTTGTTTGCACCCAGAAATTTTGTAGAGAAAACTCTGAGGCGGAGTTGGTCGTGTAAATTTGCGATTTGAAGTTTGTGGATGAAACTCTCACACAGAGTTGATTTTGAACCTACCGTTTATGCCCGGTAAGTGAGTAGAGGCTACTCTAGGATGGAGTTGATGTAGAGCTTGTTATTTGATCCCATCAAATTTGTAGAGATGACTTTGAGACGAAGTTGGACGTTTGAACTTGCTATTTGCGCCCAACAAGTTTGGAGAGGCAACTCTGAGATGGAGTTGATCTTAATCTTGTCGTTCTCCTCTAGCAAGCTTGGAGAGGCAACTCTAGGATGGAGTTGGAACGTATGAACTTGTTGTTTGTGCCTAGCAAGTTTGGAGAGGCAACTCTGAGACGGAGTTGATCTTGAGCTTGTCGTTTCCGCCCAACAAGCTTGGAGAGGTAACTTGTCATGCCCCGCTTACCAAAAACACGAAATACGAGCGCGTGACAAAGCCCAGTGAATAATTTTCATCATTCATGAGCTGTAAGATCGACTCAGCATCATGCGTGAATAATTTATTAATCAACAGAAAACAATTGAAACAAAATAATAATATCCCAAATAGTTTTCAAATCTGGATCAAAAGATAAAACTCGGGACTATAAGCCCGTTACAAGATTCAAGAAAAATAAATAACTCAAAGAAAACAAATATTTTAAACAAGTCCTTTCTCCAAGCAAAGCCTAGAATGTCTGCTCACCAATTTCGGCAGGCAATTCGTCTCCAAAGTCTGTATATATAAATATTAAAAGGAAAAAATAGAGGAAACAAGATAAATGCCCTTAGTGCAAGTTAGGGCCGCAAATAGTACAAGCAAGGGTATGAAAACTAGTGCAAGAAATATGGAACAAGATTTGGAATGAAGAATGTATAACATAATATAATAAGGATGCAACAAATAATGGAATTCAAGAAACTAGTTAGCAAGAAAGACAACTCAAGTAACAAGATTGGGTAATAAGTACTAGTAGTAGAACAAGTGGCAAGTGAACATGTAATGGTATCAAGCATCAAGTAACAAGTATCACGTACAAGTGTTGAGTAACAAGTAACAAGTTTCAAGTGTCAAGTTGTCAAGTACAAGTATCAAGTAGCAAGTGTCAAGTATTATGCTCAAGTATCAAGTCTCATGTATCATGTAATCAAGTATCAAGTAAGTATGTATCATGTTCAAGTATCATGTATCAAGTCTTGTAGTTATTATTATCTAGGTAGCACTTCATGTGCCATCCTTTTATCACATGGTTGCTACAGTCAATGCAATTTTGTTTAGACCTAGTGATGGATTTTATAGGGCGGTGTACTCAGGCATCAAGTATCAAGCAAGCACGGTACATGAATACGAAAATAAAGTAACAAGTTCACGAAGCAAGTTCGTGAATCGACTAGCAAGTTCAAGAACCACACGGTGGGTTCATGAATACAACAAGTTCATGAGCCAAGTAATGGCTTCATGAATACATCAAGGTGCAGCAAGTTCATGAACCGAGTACTGGGAAACACGGGCCCCTTTCGAGTACACTTACCTATATTGTCCACTACTATGGTCTTTCCCTTAAACCCCAGCTTATTATTTATTATTATCATCAAGCAAGCATGAAAGTGTGCGAAACAGGTCAAGTAAACATAAGCAAGAACATGGAACAAGTCTAGGCTAGGTAGGATACATGTTCGAGGGTCAAAACAAATCAAAATATTAAAAACAACGAGAATTCCAAATCTGGACAGCATGACGTTGCTGCACCAAAACTGCAATTCCCGTTGCTTCAAAATAGAAATTGTGAATCTGTCAGAAGGTATAGAAACTAGACTCCTGCCGTTTCTAATGCATATAATTAAGACACATATATGTTATAGCAATTGATGTCAAAATAGCAAACTATACAACATTTATGTTCAGCCAGAATTTGTAAAACTCAGTTTATACATATGAAACAGGGTTAAAATATCATTAATTAATTCTGAGAAAATTAGAGAATGTTCTCTAGGGTGTCCAATAATAGCATGCAAAATTTCATGTCATTTACTTACTGGTAGCATAGTTAAAATAATTGTAAATCAAAATGGTGCAGCAGTTTTTATGAATCTGCGATTATCAACACAGCAGCAGTAAAACTGTGATATCTCCTAAACCGTAACTCGGAATTCGAAAATTCTAGATGTTATTGGCAACTAGACACTTGGAGTTACATTTCATATTCAGGACTCAAGTTCATATTCTAGTGTTATCGGGGTCGAAACAGCAAGCCAAGACAGAACAGAAACCAAATAAAACACTTTTTGTATGAAATGAATCAAAATTTTACTAGTTGTGAACAAGTGTATCAACGAAGGGTTGTGACTCTAAGATCATGTAATAGATAAGGCGAAACATGAGATCATCAACGATAAATAAGAGGAGTCACATTTACAATCTACTTGCAGTATTTTCAAGGAAAAACTTGTACTAGAAAACGAAATGTACAAGAAGATACTTGCCTTAGGATGTAGACGATGAATCCGACGGAGGAATAATGAGAATGGATCTCGGGCGACGAACTCAATACATGGATCATGAACCAAACACGAACACACGATCACGATCGCAACCACGAATACAAACACAGACCTCGATGATCTAGATGACGATCAAGATGAGATCGACGGCTTAGATTGATCAGATCGGGATGGCGATGATAATGGCTCGGATCTTGATCGGATCGGACAGCCCAGATCAGATCTGATCTGATCAAGATCAGATGGCCAGAATTCAAAAGATCACAACTCCATGATGATCGATGGCTTACAATCCCTTGATCAAAATCAATAGCAACCACCAAGGCTTCGGCTCTGGCTTGGCAGACGGCGGCGATGCTGGACAAGGACGGCGATCGGCACAGGGCGGCAAGGTGGCGCACGCTGCAGGAGGGCACAGAGGCTAGTAGCGTGAGTAACGATGGGGAAACATGTCGGGGGGCTGTCGCTGGCGCTGTGGGAGGCTATTGTCGATGTTGTCTGGCTGCCGACTGAGGTGGTGCCGGGAGACATGAAGGCGCGTCGGGAACGAGGGCTGCGTCGCGACTAGCATGCAGGGCGATCGGGGAGCCGAGGTGACAGGGTGCAGCTGCAGGCGATGAGGGGAGGATCACCGGGGCAAACGAGGGTGAGACGGAGATGACGACGGGAGGCGGGCTGCCGATGGAGAGCGGCTAGGTTCGAGGAAGACGAAGGGAATAGAGGCGGCTATAGGGTTGATCGGTTGTATAGTTTAGGGTTTTGGATATGAACAGTTTGGGAATATATATATATATAGTGGGGAAAAGAAGGTTATGTGGATAACGGGTTTGGATTTAGTAATAGGGTAATAGGTTGTGAACGGGTATTGGTAATAGGGTTTGGGTATTAGGATTATCCAATAAGGATAATTAATTAATAATATAAATAATAAAATAATAATAATAATAATAAGTGGCTTTCAAAATAAATGGCTATATATATAATTTGCAAGATACATTTTGTTTTAGTCGAGTTAAAAGAATAATAATAAGAAGAAGAATAAGAATAATCGAAACAATAATAAAAATAACAATAGTAACAAAAAAATAATAGGATTTGAATTACTACATAAATTTATTGGAAGATAGCCACAAATAAAATCATCGATTATAAATAGACTTTAACGGAAGATCCAAAAATACATTTTGACAAAAGGATTTGAAAGCGGTAAAAATAATTTACGAAAATTTTAAATACAGAAAATACATATTTACGAAAATAGGGGTTACATAACTCTATTATGGTGTTGGACATTTGAACTTGTTGTTTTCGCCCTGCAAGTTTCGAGAGGCAACTCTGATACAGAGTTGGACATTTGAACTTGATGTTTGCACCCAACAAGTTTGGAGAGGTAACTCTAGGACGGAGTTAGACATTTAGACTTGCTATTTGCACCTAACAAGTTTGGATAGGCAACTCTGAGATGGAGTTGGATTTAGAGCTTGTTGTTTGTGCCCAACAAGTTTGTAGAGACAACTCTGAGATGGAGTTGGTCGTTTGAACTAGCTATTTGCGCCCAATAAGTTTGTAAGGCAACTCTTGGACAGAGTTGATGATGAACTTGCCATTTGCGCCCGGCAAGTGAGAAGAGGCAACTCTAGGATGGAGTTGATGTAGAGCTTGTTGTTTATTCCCAGCAAGTTTGTAAAGATAACTCTGGGACGAAGTTAGATATTTGAACTTGCTGTTTGCGCAAGCAAGTTTGGAGAGGCAACTCTATGACAAAGTTGATCTTGAGCTTGTTGTTTGCACCCAACAAGTTTGGAAAGGTTGTTGGATCCTATAGGCATGGCAAGAAACACTAGAGGGGGGGTGAATAGTGTTTTATAAAAAATAAAGTGCGGAATTAAACTTTTCTTCTGCTCAGTCGACTTGAATAGATAAACCAGTCGACTAAAGCGACAATTAAGAAGAGTATTTTTCAAAGCGAGTCTGAGGAGTTGACTTATAGAAAAGTCAGTCGACTTATCACATAAGTTTTCAGAGAGATTAGTACAAGTCTGACCAGTCGACTTACCAGACAAGTTTCACTGAAAAACTATAAAGTAAGAAAATGATATGCAAGTTCAAAGAGATACAACCACAGAGTACATACGATGTATCCTGGTTCGGTCCTCCCGACCTACATCCAGTCCCCAAGCAACCCACTTGAGATTTTCCACTATTCTTGAAATAATTACAAGAACACCCTACGGCGTTAGACAACAACCTTGTCCAACCCGTAGTCCTTTCTCACAACTAGAGAAAGCAACCCACTCTTCCACCAAGAGTGACAAACCTGACTCTACACCCTGGAGCTCTACTCTCCAACCGAGAGGAAACCACTCTCACAACCCGAGAGTGAAGAAAAACAACAAAAGAGTTACAATCAACCTACAGCCTTGTTTTGTGATTGAGATTTTTGTATAGTGGCTAATAGGTCACTTCCGAGATCAGTCCACAATGAAATCAATGTTATATTGGACTGAAATTCAGAGAACCAAAGACTTAGAGAATCTGAAAGCTTTTGAAACTCTTATTTCTCTTTTTGAAAAGACTTGAAAGCTTGTAGAAGAGAATGTGTAACCTTTACCAAGTGATTTCGACACTCCATTTATAGAGTTAGAGTCACTAGATGTTGAGAAACAGTTGTACCAACTGTCAACCAATGGAAATAAAGATTTGATTTTGAAAAATGAGTTTTAAAAACAGAAAACTGCCAAAACAACTTGAACAGTCGACTGGGTTGCCATAATGAGTCGACTGGTCAGAGTTTGAAAAAGTTTCGACATTTTCGTACTGATACAGTCGACTGGTCCCATAGGGGAGTCGACTGGTACTTAACAACTGATTTAATTCAAACTGTTTTGACCTTTAATCTTTTGAAAAACACTCATTTATAAAAATGTATGAGTGTGAGTGTGTGTGTGACAAGGCTGTTACATCAATCTAAGACTCAAAAATAAAGGAAAATTACAATTGTTTTAGAAGACATGTAATATAACACATTGGAGTATAGGTCTTGTCTTGAGTCTTGGCTTGAGTCTTGAGTTGGAGCTTTAGCCTTTGTCTTTGACTATGAAGCTTGCTGGATTTAAGCTTTTAGAGCCTTGTAGCTTTCTTGAACAATTTGCTGTGAGAGCTTTAATTGAACATTTTGTCAACCTGCAATGCATAAGATGTAGTATAACAAATTTGCATTGTGTTGTAATCATCAAAATCAAGAATCAACAAAGGTAACTCTGAGACGGAGTTGATCTTGAACTTTTCATTTGCACCCAAAAAGCTTGGAGAGGCAACTCTAGGACGGAGTTGGAAAACTGAACTTGCTATTTGCACTGAGCAAGTTTGTAGAGGAAACTCTGAGACGGAGTTGACTGTTTGAACTTGCTGTGTGCGCCCTACAAGTTTGGAGAAACAACTCTGAGACGAAGTTGAACGTTTGAATTTAATTTTTGTGCCTAGCAAGTTTGGAAAGGCAACTCTTGGACCGAATTGGATGTTTGAACTTGAAGTTTGCACCTAGCAAGTTTGGAGAGGCAACTCTTGGATGGATTTGGACGTTTGAACTTGATGTTTGCGCCTAACAAGTTTGGAGAGGCAATTCTTGGATGGAGTTGGACATTTGAACTTTTCGTTTGCGCTCAACAAGTTTTGAGAGGCAACTTTGAGGCGGAGTTGGACGCAAAACTTGTTGTTGATCCCAGCAAGTTTATAAAGATAACTCTTAGAAGGAGTTGGATGTAGAGCTTGTTGTTTGCGCTCATAAAACTTGTAGAGGAACTCTTGGACGAAGTTGAATGTTTGAACTTGCTGTTTGTGCCCAGCAAGTTTGGGGAGGTAACCCTAAGACGAGTTGAACGTAAAGCTTTCTGTTTGATCCCAGCAAGTTTTATAGAGACAAATGTGAGATGGAGTTGGACGTTTGAACTTACTATTTGCACCCAGCAAGTTTATAGAGGAACTTACTGTTTGTGCCCAGCAAGTTTGTAGAGGTAACTCTAGGACATAGTTGGACGTTTGAACTTACTATTTGTGCCTAGGAAGTTTGTGGAGGCAACTCCAAGATGGAGTTGATGTTGAGCTAGCTATTTGCGCCCAGTAATTTTGGAGAGGCAACTCTGAGAAAGAGTTGATGTCGAGCTTTCCATTTGCGCCCGGCATATGATTGGACGCAATTTAAGGCAGCATTGGACGTCGAGCCTATTGCATGAAGTTAAGGGTTTGTTGGAATGAGTTGAGTGAGGAGCAGAGCATCGGACCCGTCGTATGAAGTCAACGAGTCGTTGATGGAGCTTGAGCAAAGAAAGAAGCATTGAACTCATTGTATGGAGTTAACGAGTTATTGACGGAGCTCAACCGAAGAGTAAGACATTGAACTCGTTATGTGGAGTTAACGAGTTGTTGACAGAGCTCGAGTAAAGAGTAAGACATTGAACTCATTGTTTGGAGTTAACGAGTTGTTGACGTAGCTCGAGCGAATAGCAGAGAGTTGAACTCGTTGTACGGAGTTAACGAGATATTGATAGAGCTTGACCGCAAAGCAAGTCATTGAACTCGTTATGTGGGGTTAATGAGCTGTTAACAGAGCTCGAGCGAAGAGTAAGACACTGAACTCGTTGTTTGGAGTTAACAAATTTTTGATGGAGCTTGAGCGAAGAACAGGGCATTGAACTCATTGTATGGAGTTAACGAGCAAGGTGTTAAACTCGTTGTATAGAATTAACAAGCTACTGACAGAGCTCGTGCGAAGAGCAAGATGTTGAACTCGTTGTATGGAGTTAAGAAGTTGTAGACAGAGACCGAGCGGTGAGCAGGGAGTCGAACTCGTTGTTTGGAGTCAACAGACTACTGATGGAGCCTGAGCGAAGAGCAGGGCATTGAACTCGTTGTATGGAGTCAACGAGTTGAGGAGCTCATGCAAAGAATAGGACGTTAAACTCGTTGTATGGAGTTGAAGAGTTGTAGATGGAGCTTGAGCGAAGAGCATGGCATTGAACTCATTCTATGGATCAACAAATTACTGATGGAGCTCATGCGAAGAGCAAAGTGTTGAACTAGTTGTATAAGGCTAACGAGTTATAGACAGAGCTCGAGTGGAGAGCAGGGAACCAAACTCATTGTATGGAGCCAATGAGTTATTGATGGAGCTCGAGCGGTGAGCAGGACGTCGAAATTGTTGTTTGGGGTTAACAAGCTGTTGATGAAGCTCAGCAGTGAGCAAGGCGTCAAACTCTTTTTTTGGAATCAACGAGTTATTAATGGAGCTCGAGCGATTAGCAAGGCACCGAACTCATTGTTTGGAGTTAATGAGTTGTTGATGGAGCTCGAGTGGTGAGCAGGGCATTGAAATTTGTTGTTTGGAGTCAACTGGTTGCTAATTAAGCTTGAGCGGTGAGCAGGGCATCGAACTCGTTGTTTGAGGTTAACGAGCTATTGACGAAGCTTGAGTAGTGAGCAAGGCATCAAACTCATTATTTGTAGTCAATGAGTTGCTGATTGAGCTCGAGCGGTGAGAAGGGCGTTGAACTCGTTGTTTGGGGTTAACGAGCTATTGATGGAGCTTAAGTAAAGAATAGGGTGTTGAACTTGTTGTATGGAGTCAACGTGTTGCTGACGGAGCTCGTGTGAAGAGCAAGGCAACAAACTCGTTGTCTGGAGTTAATGAGTTGTTGATGGTGCTCGAGCGGTGAACGAATCATCGAACTTGTTATTCGGAGTGAACGAACTGTTGACGGGGCTCGATCGAAGTGCAAGCGTTGAGCTCATTGTACAGAGTGAACGAACTCTTGATGGAGCTTGAGCGAAGAGCAAGGCGTTAAACTCATCGTGCGGAGTTAACGAGTTATTGACAGAGCTCGAGCAAAGTGGCATGGAACTCGTTGTATGGAGCTAACGAGTTATTGGAGGAACTCAAGCCAAGGGCTAGACATTGAACTCGTTGTTGACGGGGCTCAAGCAAAGTGTAGGGCATTGAACTTGTTGCATGGAGCTAACAAGTTGTTGGCAGATCTCGAGCGAAGAGCGGGGACCAAACTCGTTGTATGAAGTTAACGAGTTGTAAACCAAGCATGAGTGAAGAGCAAGGAATTAAACTCGTTATGCAGAGTTAACGAGTTAATGATGGAGCTCAAGCAGAGAGCAGGGCAATGAACTAGTTGTTAGGAGTTAACGAGCTGTTGACGGGTCTCGAGTGAAGTGCAAGGTATGGAACTCATTGTTTGGATTCAACGAATTATTGATAGAGCTCAGGGAATGAGGAAGGCATCAATCTCATTGTTTGGGGTCAATGAGTTGTTGATGGAGTCTGAGCGAAGATCGGGACGTTGAACTCGTTGTATGAAGTCAACGAGTTGTTGATGGATCTCAAGCGAAGAGCAAGGCATTAGACTCGTTATATGGAGTGAACGAACTGTTAACGGGGCTCGAGCGAAAAGCGGAGCATTGAACTCGTTGTACGGAGTTAACGAGTTATTGATGAAGCTCGAGTAGAAAGCAAGGCATTGAACTCGTGTATGAAGCTAATGAGTTTTTGACGGGACTTGAGCAGAGAGCAAGGTGTTGAACTCGTTGTTCGAAGATAACGAGTTATTGACATAGCTCGAGCGAGGATCGGGGCATCAAACTCATTGTTTGGAGTTAATGAGCTATTGACCGAACTCGAGAGACGCGTGAAGCGCCGAACTTACTTTGAGGGGTGAATGAGTTGTGGGTGTTCTGTGATGATATTGAAGTGAAGTCCTTTGTATTTGTTCAGTGTTGAAGTAAATTCATTCTTCTCTTTGATGTCAATCAGTCGTTTACATCGAATGAGGTCTTTGGGATGCTGAGCTTGTTCTCCTTTGCAATACGCTACGCTTGACCGTTTGTGCGGCGCTTCTAGTGAGATGAAGTTGGAGCTTGCTTAGGTGAAGGTGGTGTTACTCAAGAAAGACTTGGAGCTTGCCCGTCTATGGAAGGCTTGTCTTGAATTTTATCATCAAGAGTTGAGGCAGCCCTGGAGAGGTGCTAGCTGGTAAGAGGTCTGTGAAGAAGTGTGTGTCTCTTAAACGGAAAATCCATCTATTGTGTAGTCGAAAGGATGACTTGTAGTTATCTTGTTGTATAGTGTTCGTAAGACTTTTATAGCAATGTCTAGGCAACTCCAAGCCATGGGTATAGATTCCGAACTAGTTGTTTAGGGATTTAACAGGATGCAGGAGCTGATCGAATGGCAAGTTAAGCTCTAAAAGTGCTTGATTGCAGGTTGCTATAGCAACTCCAAGCCATTGGTATGGACTTCGAACTTTTTGTTCAGGTGTTTAACGAGTTGCAAGAGCAGATCGAATGACGAGTTGAGCTCTGAACTTACTTCGTTGCAAATTGCTTGAGCAACTCCGAGCCACGGGTATAGACTTCAAACTCGTCTTGTAAGGAGTTCTAATGAGTTTTTAGTGTCGTATTTAGGAGTAATCTTGGCATTTAACTCATTGTATGCATCCGTAGAGTTGTATAATAATATTGCAAAACTAATACTAAATTTATTAAAAAATAAAACTAAGCGGCTGCTCTAGTGGCTGGCATATATTACATGTTGTAACCTAAGCGTCTGCTCTATTGGCTGACCTTTATTACATGCAGTGACATGTGGGGAGAACGTTCTTTATTGGAAAGTATTGAAAATATGTAGAAGATGTGGGGGACGTTAAGCACACTTGATGAAGTTCATGAGGCATTCCAGATTCCAAGTCCCTGGTAATGTCTCATTGCCCCCCGGGTCATCAAGTTGATGAGCCCGCTAGGTGAACAACTTGGTAGACCTTGCCTGGATTTACTTGTTTTGTAGTGAGTCTCCCATTGTTTTGCAGAGAAAATGGGAGATCTTTAAGTTTGGAAAAGTGTTTACGCATGACTACTTTTTTTGTTGAATGAGCGGAGTAGCTTCGGGCGAGGGATTTAGGTTTATTACTACATTCTGATGAGGATGAATTTCAACCTGGTGTGAGATGACTTAGCAGGTTTGGAAGTTCTTAGCAGGATAGTTTAAGTTAGTAGCTTCAAACTCGCCTGCGAACTCGGAGTCACTGTGATTGCTTCCTAAAGGTAGCTCTTTGGCATCAAAGGGAGAACCGAGCCCCCCATTGTGGCAATGGAGCATGCTTGTACTGCATGTTGGCTTCCTACAACTTGTCCTACGTCTACTGTTGTTGGGAACTTCATTTTCATATGGTAGGCGGAAGCAACTGCATGAAAGTCCACGAGATCCGGACGGCCAAATATTGCATTGCATGTGGCTTTGATGTCGACTATCATAATGTCCAGTGCTTCCATTCGAGTAGCAAAAGGATTTCCTGCCGTCAAATCGAGTGTGATGATTCCTTCGATTTGAACGGGGACACCGGAGAATCGGTGGAGTGTATAACCAGCGAACTTTAGTCGGTCTCGGGAGAGCGTGAGGCCGTTGAAAGTGTTCATGAAGAGGATATTTACAGAGCTGTCGTTGTCCACCAGGATGCTACGTACCTTGTGATTCACCATGCAAAAGTTTATGACCAATGCTTCGTAGTGAGGTGTCTTAACACCTCTAGATCTTTGTTGGAGAAAGATATCGGGACCTCTATGCTCTTAGTAGGCGGGATGTTATGTACTGAGTTGACTTTCCTCACGAAGGCTTTACGGGAGGAGTTGGAATCCCCCCCCCCATTGGCCCTCTGTGAATAAAGTGAAGAATGGCCATGTGTTCTGAGTCTTGGGATTCAGAAGGCTTCTCTCGATGCCTATTAGCCCCCCAAGTTGGAGGAGTTTTGGCTTTGTTGTTTTGTTAGACAAATTAAGAGAGATAGCCCCGGCGAATCAGACTTTCAAGTTCTTCTTTGAGGGCTCGGTAGTTGTCGGTGGTATGCTCGTGATCTCTGTGAAATGCGCATCGCTTATCATGTCCCTTCTCTAGCTAGCTGTGGACATCATGAGGGGAGGGCGATATATTCCGCCCTCCTCAACTTCCATGATAATGACTGATATGCTTGCATTAATATGGTTGAACTTGTCGAAGCGTGGTGCTAGAGGGGGACGGCATTGACCTGCGCAGTCTTTCTGAAATTTTTTGGGTCCTTCCTCGTTTGCATTCTTTTGCTTGTTCCCGGAAAGTGGATCCTTCTTGCCTTGAGGATAAAGAGCTTCCTCGGCTCTGATATACTTGGCACTCCTTTTCAGGAGCTCGGTGAAATCTTTAGGAGGATTCTTTGCGAGGAAAGCCTTCGGGTCTTTGTGAGTAACGTTGTGGCGGAAAGTGGCAGCCACCATTGATGAATCTAAGGAAGAGATGGACCTACCTTCAGCTATGAGACGCTTGACGAAGTCTTTCAGCAGTTCTCCGTCGGTTGTTTTTAATTCCAACAGGGAGGCACAAGCTTTTTTAGCTTTCCGTCTAGTAACAAAGTGCACTATGAACAACTCCTCGAGCTGGTCGAATGAGAATATTGACTCTAGAGTGAGGCGGGAGTACCATTCCCTTGCTAATCCTTTTAAAGTTATGGGGAACGTTCGACACATGAGCACATCGATAGCATTATAGACCATCATGAGAGTTTTAAAACTCTCAATATAGTCAGCTGGGTCAGATTCGCCATCATAAGATTCAAACTGAGGAGCTTTGAAGTTCTTTGGAAAGGGTGCGTCAATAATGGATTTGCTTAAAGGAGGTCGACTGGGGTAGTAGGCCCTGCTGGAGCGGTTCCCTTCATTCTTTATCTGTTCCAAGTGATCTTCTACTTTTCGAATGCGGCGAAAGACTTGGTCGTCCTTCCCCTGGGATTTAGTTGGGTCACTGGATTCTTTTTCTCTTGGAGGAGTAGAGTGGCAGCTCCACGAGCGTCGACCTTGATCATGAATGCCTCGGATGGCTCAGAGGATGTCATGCTTGAAGTTTTCCAATTTGGCCCTAGTGACTAAGGCCGCTTTCTCTTTGTTCCTCTCAAGATGCTTTCGACTTCCACAAATCGGGCTTCATTCTACAATGCGCCCTCTATGAAAGGAGGAGTTTCCTGATCTCTGCCTTTGGGGAGAGTTGCTTCTGCGGTTCTTTTGACGTTCTGAGCAGGAGGCCTCACCCCGTGCATGCCTCTCATCCAAACGAATCCTTAGATCGATCCCCTGTTGTCTGGCTTTGATGATTTGATGGAGATCTCTTGACCCACGGGAGCCTTGTAAGGGCATCATGTCGCTGGAAGCATTATGTGCTGAGATATGGTAGTGTAAGTGGTACTGTTCACTGCGCGATTCATGACGGCTTTATCTGTAGCCCCCTGGTGCCTCTCCGTTGCCAAGAGATTGATTAGGCTGTTGGGGCAGATCCAACTACTAAGGCGGAATTGGGTCCTCCACTGGAGGAGCTCGCTGACGAAGAGAGTTGGCTAGACAGCTTGAGGCCGCTGCTCTCCCTCTTAGTCATGGTGGCATGGCGGGAGAATTTAGTGTTTCTCACGGCAAATTCTGATCATTGAAGTAGATCTGTGTAATTTTCCACAGACGGCGCTAATCTGTTGCTGCTTATTTTGATGTAGGAGCAAACATATAGTGAGTTTATATTTTGAAGGAAACTACTAAAGATTTAACATTTGATCATCGCCGTAAAAAGTGGTTAGAGCTCCTAAGATTGGACCTGGATTGTTGAAAAAGCACCTTGATCTGAATCCGGCGGTTGCTGACGTGGCCAATGGAACTGCAAAAAACCTGAAACACCGGGGATGGTCCCATCGACCAACCCTCCAACGCTCAAGTCAAAACCACAGGGAGAGTTTGAGAGCAAAAACATTGATTACCTTCTGACTAAGGAGGGGAGAGGGTATTTATAAGACTAAGAAACAGTTAGGAGATTGATATGAATTTGTTATCTCCTGTATCATTCTCCCACTTTCAAGAAATAGAATTGGTTATTCTTTTGTTTGGGGATAAGAAATTTGACTTACAGCCCTCAGGCACTGGGTGTCTCTCCTAGTGGGTACAAAAGCTTTTGATGGGCTTGAAAGCGATCAATATCTTGCTAATAAGCCTGAAGAAGGCACAAACCTGTTAAAGAGGCTCGTTACTATTAATCTACATGTAGAAGCTTTAAGATCTGTGATGGAATCGTACGACCCTGATTTGCTGCGATTTTTACCATTATCATAAATCATTGCACCATTAACTTTCTTGCAGTTATATAGCCCGATACTATACAAGACCCATATCCAAATATCTTCTAGTTAAAACCACGTATGGTTTTTTAAAGATTAAATATAAGTAAGATGACACAATTCATTTAAGGCCATAAAACAAAATTTCACGATGCTAATTAGTTTTAATGCTACACGCATTAGATTAGGCCAAAAATCCATTAGATAATCATCAGAATTACTTTAAAAAAAGCTATCCACCACAGCTTAAACAACGAGAGCCTTTAGACTGTTGAAATATAGTAATTGTATATTCTGTTTCCTAATATAGGAAACAGATTCCCCAAATCTCTCATCTTTCCAATCTTCTCTCAATCTCTTTTCTTCTTCACCAAGAATGTAATCCTTATATATAGATGTATACAGTAAAGAATAGCGTACAACAAGAAGAATAAGAATTGTTTTCCCTAAAATTATTTTCTTCATGGTATCAGAGCCTAATCAGATCTAGGCCAACTAAAGAAGAAGAAGTGGAGGCTGATCACCTCCATCCTGATCTAATCCCGTTGTAGATCCCGTCACCGATCATCGACCTCGATCCCATCACCGAATCCTTCGCTGTTTTTACCAGATTCCGATTCGCATCTTCCGAGATCCGAAACCCTCGACATCTTCCACAGCTTCGATTCCTCCGCTTACATCTTCCCCAGTGTCGATTCCTCCCCTTATATCTGTCGCGCAGCCCTGAACCCCATCGAACAGCCACCAGAACCCGACAATTTTCCTCTTCTTGTCGACACCTTCGCGCCGTTCATCCGCCGCCGCGTGAACCACCCAAACCCGAACTCCCTATCCTCTGATCGATCGACAGCCCACCAAGAAACCCATCAACCGGTGCTGCTGTTGCCGTTCCTCACCCCGACGCCGCTCGACCTCGCTGCCGATGCCGTCTCCTCCGGTCGCCAGCGTCAACGCCGCTGCCCCTCGGCCATCGCTGCTGCCCCTCGGCCGTCGCTGCTGCCATCGTTGTCCTCCCTCTTTCCCTCTCTCCCGTCTACTATTCTTGCTGTGTCTCTCTCAGTTTGCTATTGGGGGTGAAGATGAAGGGTTGATTTGGGCTGGTGTTTGGTGTTTTGTGAAGGAGGGATCTTGATCTTGTGATTGGCGTTTGGATCTTTTGTTTGGCATTTGGATCTCGGTGTTTGGTATTCTGATCTGCTGTGGAGCTGCTGTTTGGGTGTTGGATTGTTGCTGTTTTGTTGGTTGTTGAAGACTTGGAGCTGTTCCTGACCAAGTTGTGTTGTTTGCTATTGGTTGCTGAAGATCAGATCCATTGTTTTTCCCCTTTGTGCCGCTACCATGGAACAAACTGATAGTGCTGAGAAGAGTATTGGACTCGCCTCTACATTAGTCACCGCTGCAAGTAATGATGGTAAGGTATTTAATATTTCTGCTTTTATTATGAATAGTGCATGGATAATTGATTCGGGTGCTACCGACCATATGACTTTTGATTCTAGACAAGTTCAAAATTTTCAACCATCCACTAAATCGACTATGTCCACTGCCAATGGTGATCCTGCCACTGTTACTGGCGAGGGTACCATACATCTCACAAACAACCTAACCTTAGATACTACCCTAGTTGTGTCATCCTTGAATTTCAACCTATTATCTGTTGCTCAAATAACTACTACCTTACATTGTATTGTAGTCTTTTTGCCTTCCCATTGCTTGTTTAAGGATATTCAGACTCGCAAGACGATTAGTTATGGGGTTAGGCACGGGAAGCTCTATTACCTGGATTTAGAATCTGAATGTTCGAGCAAGTTGACTCAAGCTCTAAGTGTGGAAGGATCCAAAGATGAGAAGAAGAAATCAGATATTTGGCTATGACATCGACGTCTAGGGCATGCTTCTTTTGGTTATTTGAAGAAATTATTTCCAAGTTTATTTTTGAAGTTGGATATATCTGCCTTTCGGTGTGATGTGTGTGAACTTGCAAAAGGTCATCGTGTCTCTTTTCCTCCAAGTCCAAGTAAAAGCTCCCTATCTTTTATGATTATTCATTCTGATGTTTGGGGTCCATCCAAAACCACTACATTTGGAGGAGCCAAATGGTTTGTGACTTTTATTAATGACTGTACCCGTATGACCTGGATTTGTTTGATGAAGTCAAAAAGTGAAGTTAGTGGTTTGTTTCAGAAATTTCACAAGCATGTTATGATTCAGTATAAATCACAGATTCATGTTCTTAGGAGTGATAATGGCGGAGAATACCTGAGTTCAAATCTGCAACAATATTTGGTGGAACACGGAAATGTTCATCAGACTACATGCTCGTATACACCTCAACAGAATGGGGTTGCAGAAAGAAAAAATAGACACTTGCTCGAAGTGGTCCGTGCATCTCTCATCCATGAAAATATGCCACTCATTTATAGGGGAGAAGCCCTTGCTTCTGCTGCATACTTAATCAACCGAGTTCCCTCTAATATCCTAAACTTTCTCACACCATTTCAAGCATTAACTGAAGCTGTGAATGCACCAAAAGTCGTCAACTTGCCACCTCGTGTGTTTGGGTGTGTTGCATTTGTTCATCTTCATCAACATGAACGCAATAAGTTAACTCCTCGAGCTTAACCACTGTGTTTTCGTGGGATATGCACAGAATAAGAAAGGGTATTGGTGCTATCACCCACCAACTCCAAAGATGTTTGTGAGTATGGATGTTGTGTTCCATGAAGATGAGATGTATTTTTCCTCTGAGGTTGAACTTCAGGGGGAGTACCAAAGTGAAGTTCAAACTCTTGTCTATGATGAAGTGGTTACTATTCAAACTGAACAATCAGATATAAGGGGAGAAAATCAGGATGTAAGTAATGACGATCACTCGAATGAAGACTTGGTTGAGGAAGAAAATTTCCACGAAGATCTGCAGTCAGTACCGAAACTCCATGAAGATGAGCCATCTCCACCATCAGCACCATCTGAACCATCTCCACCACCAGTACCATCAGATATATCTCTACTCCCAGCAGAACCCCAAAACCAATCGTCATCGCTGTCCGAAGCTCCAAGAAGAAAACTCCCAAACCGTACTACTAGAGGAATCCCAAAACCCACTTACAAGCCTAATCTCACTAGTAAAGTCAAGTATCCCATGAGTCATTATGTGTCCACTCACCGATTGTCTGAATCAAATAAGTCATTTGTGAATCAATTATCTGTTGTATCTATTCTTAACAGTGTGCAGGAACCCTTAGCCGATCCAAGGTGGAAAGCAGCTATGGATGAGGAGATGAAGTCCTTGAAGAAGAATGAGACTTGGGAGATAGTCGGGCTGCCAGCAGGGAAGAAGCCAGTAGGATGCAGATGGATTTATACAGTGAAATATAAATCGAATGGTTCAATAGAGCGGTACAAGGCAAGGCTGGTTGCCAAAGGGTACCCTCAGAATTATGGAATTGATTATGATGAAACATTTGCACCTGTGGCAAAGTTCAACACTATTTGAGTTCTACTGTCACTTGCTACAAATCTTGACTGCCCGTTGGAGCAATTTGATGTGAAGAATGCATTTTTGTATGGGGAATTGACAGAAGAAGTCTATACGGATCTTCCACCAGGGTCGAACAGACCAGTCCAACACAGCAACAAAGTATGTCGTCTGAAGAAAGTATTGTATGGACTGAAGTAGTCGCCAAGAGCCTGGTTTGGGAGATTTACAAAATCAATGAGGACATTCAGATACGATCAGAGTAATTTTGATCAGACTCTATTCTTAAAAAGAAAAGAAGGTAAAATTACTGTTCTTATTATTATGTTGATGATATGATAGTAACTGGAGATGATCCTGAGGAGATGAAGGCATTAAAGAACTACTTGTTACAAGAGTTCGAAATGAAAGATCTTGGTCCTTTTAGATACTTCCTTGGTATTGAAGTTTCTCGCTCAAGAAAGGGGATATTTCTTTCTCTAAGAAAATATGCTCTGGATTTATTGAAGGAAACTGGAATGTCCGCTTGTCAACCGATTAGTACACCATTGGAAGAAGGATTGAAACTATGCAATGAAGCTGATCAAGTGCCTTGTGATAAGGAAAGATATCAGAGATTGGTTGGACGACTAATGTATCTTGCACGTACACGGCCAGATTTGTCATATGCTTTAAGTGTGGTAAGTCAGTTTATGCATGCACCTCAGGAACAACATATGGACACTGTAATGAGAATTTTGAGATACATTAAGCCAGCCCCAGGAAAATGAATCTTATTTGCGAAACATGGTCACTTGAAGGTTGAGGCATATACTAATGCTAATTGGGCAGGATCTACAATTGATAGGCGCTCCACTTCAGGATATTTCACCTTTGTTAGAGGAAATTTAGTTACATGGAGGAGCAAGAAGCAAAATATTGTTGCACGCTCTAGTGCAGAGGCTGAGTATCGTGGAGTAGCTTTAAGTATAACAGAAGCTTTATGGCTAAAACTCCTATTGCAGAACTTAGGCTATGGTCCAAAGGAACCTATGAAGGTGTATTGTGACAGTCAAGTGGCGTGTGATAATGCGGCTAATCCAGTTCAGCATGATAGGAAGAAATATGTAGAGGTGGACAGATTCTTCATCAAAGAAAAATTAGATGAGAAAGTTATTGAGATATCCAAAGTGAAGTCAGAAGAACAATTCGCAGATATCCTAACCAAGGCCGTTTCGACTCGGCTCTTCTTGAAATTTTTTGACAAGTTGGGCATGCTCGATATCTATGCACCAACTTGAGGGGGAGTGTTGAAATATAGTAATTGTATATTCTGTTTCCTAATATAGGAAACAGATTCCCCAAATCTTTCATCTTCCCAATCTTCTCTCAATCTCTTTTCTTCTTCTCCAAGAATGTAATCCTTATATATAGATGTATACAGTAAAGAATAGCATACAACAAGAAGAATAAGAATTATTTTTCCCAAAATTATTTTCTTCATAGACAACTATAACATGTCCCTCCTGCTTTTCGAGGGGCAACTTCTTTGAGGGCACGAAGTTTTTAGGAGACCAAAGGCAACTACTGTGTCCTTTCGTATGATTTCCATGCCCAAAATTAATAAGAAGTATTCCTGGCCACAAACTTTTTAAGAAGGCTACAAATTCAATTATGACAAACTAGTAATTTACACGTACGATGCACGTTTTAATAAATATATAATTTTTTTAAAGTAAAACTTAGATGGCAGGGCGAAGAAAGGGTGCATGAATTTTGAGAAAAAGGGAGAGGAATAGTCGTATTGTTTGTTGAGAGAGAAAGGGAGTTTGTATGGATAGTTTACGTGTTTAATGGGTTTATATAAAGAATTTTGGTTGTACGTGCATTGAATAGGTTGGTAGATTGACAAATTACACTAAGGCCTTCTCCCATTATAGTAGTAGAGATTAGCATACTAGTTACTACTTTGACATTCAAAAAGAAAAAAGATCGGCGGCCTTTCCCTCAAAAAACAGAAAAATAAAATAATACAAACGATGCTAATTAGGCTTAATTATGAACTTATCACAGAAATTCCACCAAACAGTTCATGAGCATGTAATTTCACATGTAACAAAATTTGCACTAAAAATTAAGACGACAAAAAAACACTCGTTTTCCTTCATTCTCCTTCATTGAATCAAATACATTAAACTCATCAAAGTTACTTTCGCCAGGCTACTCAATCTAAAGCTATCAACCTTTTCAAAGTAGTACCCAAAATTCAAAAACTCAAGAAATTGTTTTTTTTAGGGAAAATGTGGAATGTGGCCACCCTATTTCATTAATCAGAAATTAACAAAACATACAACCTACGAACAGGAAATAAAACATAAAGCAACATGACTCGTACAGACAACAGATCCCTCCAACAACCTTGGAGGGTGGGCCGCCAAACCAATAGTCATCACACTATCGAAGAGCACAACCATACTCCTCTAATATTGTGCTAGACCCCATCTTGGGCCCAAACACAAAGCTCGGCCTAGTAGACTTGTATGTACGTCAATTCTGCTTTGTACGCTGCCTTCACGGCATGCGCACACCCACCTGAAGCTAGTCAAGCGAGATTTTAACAACCGCCGACCCCTGCCGTCTCATCGGTGGGGGGACCCCTTCTTCAGGCCCAAGCCCCGCAGCTTTGCTGCCACATATAAAATTTGCTTACTCCCTTCAGGCGGTGTAAGACACCTGTCGAACCCAACCTGTCCTTCTCTCCTCCCACAATCACGCAAACCTCCCAATAATCCCAACCGAAAGCACGACCTCCAAAGAGAGAGCCGCTAACAAAGAGAGAGGCGTGAAGAGGATACCTTCACCTCTCTCACGTTGTTGCTCTCTCAGACGATTTCTCACCAAAGAAACTTTCTCACTCACCCCAACCAAAACCACAACCCAAGAGAGAGCCGTGGAGAGGATACCTTCACCTCTCTCATGCTTTTGCTCTCTCAGGCAATTTCTCACCACACATACATACAAAAAGAGAGTAACTCATCTCTCGTACAAACTCTCACTCTCAAACGATAACCCAAAACAAACAACAACAAATGATTCCTCGCGCCACGACGGGCGGTGGCATTGCCGATGTGAGGGATGCTGTAACCCCCGTTCCCGAGTATATGGATTCTCATTTTCCATATTTTTTTATTTCAATTTCTTCTATAAATTATTCTATCATTTGAAGCCAACAAAGCCATTGTATCATATTATTACTATTGACTATTTTATTTTATATAAAGCCCAATCTTATAGCCCAAACCAAGTCCTATTCTAAATCACCTTTTATATATATTATTGATTTTAATTGAGCCCAATCTATTCTATAATTTGATTAACTATTTAATTTGTAAGCTCATTTCTCCAATGCAATTTCTAGCCCAACTCATCTAAACCAAGACCCAAATTAAAAAAAATATGTCAGCACAATCTCTTCTCATTCCATTAACCTACCCCAATAACTAATTAATCACCCCACTAATCCATCCCTTCATTTCCAAACCGAAATCTACCCATTATTATATTATAATTATTATTTTATATTATTATTTATTTATATTCCCCCTCCCTGTTCTCTCTCTCTCGTCTCTTTCCTTCTCCCGCTCTCTCACTTCCTCTGTTTCGAACCCAAAACAGAGCTCCACACTACCAACTCCCTCAGCCCCTCGTCGAAGCATCGACCACCTCTCCCGTCGTCTTCCTCCGCTCAAGCCCCGAGCATCGCCCTATCTCCGCCCCTTCGACTTCCCGACCCATCGTCGAACCCCTCTCGCTCTCCCCTGTGCACCCTCAGCCTTCGAACGCTTCCCGCTCGCATCGCCATTGTCGTGCCACTCTCCCATGAAGCTCCATCCTCGATGCCTCTGACCCCGCAGCACCTCCTTCGTCTTCTTCCATCGAAGAACCCCCGAGAACCCATTGAAGCTCACCCTCTCTCTTCCCCCTCTGTTTATTTCTCCCAAAACAGAGCTCCGCAACCCATCGGAGTGTCACCCACTCTTCCGCCACCTCAGCAACCTCCCGCCGCCAGTGATCAGTCGTCCATCGTCAGCCGCTCTTGCCCTCGCCGCTGCACCGCATCGCCAGTCGTCGTTCACTCTCCCGCTGCCTCTCTCTCGCTCTATGTCGACATTGAAAGAGAAGAATAGAGGATTAGTTGCTTGGGTATTGGTGTTTGGTGTTGTGCAGGGGGGATCCGATCCGGTGTTTGGTATTTTGTGTGCTTGATTGCTGTGTGCTGTATGCTGTGTTGGTGTAGGGGATCTTGTTTCCCTGTAAGCTATTTGGGGGTGTGTGGATATCTACTCTTGTGTAGTTGCTGTCGCTTATCTTGCACGTGTTTTGCTGCTCGGAATTCTAATCCCGTTATTCTTGTATTCGGTATCATCGTCGTCGGTTATCAGGCAAGTATCCTCTTGTACAACTCGTTTGTTCTCGTACAAGCTTTCTCTGAAAATTACCGCAAGTATATTCTTTGACTCTAATTCGTATTCTTCGGTCGAATTGAAATCTGTTGCTATACATAATCTGTCGATCCCGTATTCACATATGATCGTAAATACTTTGTTACCACATGCATTACATGAACACGGTTGATACACACATATACACTCTTAGGATTATACATGATTATGTGCATGATTGTTTTACTCGTGATAGTAGTTTAAATATGATATCTTATTATTGTTGACTAAAATTAATAAAAGTAACAAGGCGAGGTATAAGGGTAAAGATCTAGTAGTGTGTAATATAGAATGCGAACTCGGACGGGAGCTCGTGGTTTCCCGATGCAAGTTGCAAGTTACAGGTTGCAAGTTGCAAATTACAAGTTTACATGTTTCACGCTACAAGTTTACACTCTACATTTTCACATTGCACGTATCTCGATACAAGATTGAATGTACATGTTTTTTCCGAGTACGTGACCTATAGAATCCACCACTAAGTCTAAATTTTTACTTGATTGCGTGTATCAAACATGTGGTATGGGACGCATGATTGCTACACTAGTTAGGTTAATAAAATACATAAGATTAACACGTGCACTTGCATAATCCAATTACATGTTACATATTCTTGTTGACTTGTTTACTTGATTACTTGTTCACATGCCACTTGTTTCATGATGTCTTGTTCATGATCATGTTTACATGTTGTATTTCTCCTATTACATGATTCTTGATTCCTTGCTCTTTTTCCTGGTTCTTGTTTTGTTTTTGTACTTGTCCCCTTAGCTTGTACCACTTGCGGCCCGTGACTTGCATTAACGGGTATCTTCTTGTTTCTTCTTTTTGTAATAATGTACTTGCAGGCCCGGATGAAGAGTTACCTGAAGGTTTTAGTCTTATTAATTATCATGTTATCTTTAGTTCATGTCTTATTCGTGCTACTCTTTATTGTATTCCGGACATGTTTGACCCGTACCTACTTTGTTTTTTTCAGCTGTTGGTTATGTTATGGACTATGTCATATACTTTTGTTATCCTATTGTGATTTTACATGCCTGTGTGGTTTTGTTGTCAACTTGTTGTTGAGTTACCTGTACAGCTTATGAATGGTGTGTTCGCATCATTCGCTGGGCCTCAGTTATGGACTCGTATTTTCGTATTTGGGAAGCGGGGCGTGACAGATGCTGATGAGAGAAGAGGAGGTGCTGTCAAGAAGGCAGTGGTTTTTGCAAAGAAGCTCAAGAGCTCGAATAGGTGGCAGCTGAAGAATCATGTAGAGGCATGCAAAGAGGGGGGGAGGAGGTGGGCGGCGACGAACCCCAGTCAATGCCAAGCGACTGTACCCCTTGTCAACGAAACCCCCGCAACAGCAAACCCCCAAATCTCGGTCGTCGCTAAACGTGCAGGCGACCACAACCCCGTCAACAGTCAAACCCTCATCGCTGCCCTCGCCTTCACTCTCGAGATAAGCCGACATCAGCGGCGGGAGGAGCTTGATGTTGGGACAGGGATAGTGGATGGTCGGTAGGCTGGAACTCAACGGTGGTGACTCCGCTTCCTCCACCCACGGACCTCGCCAGCGCCTTCAACGGCGCTACTACCGCGACGCCATTCCCGTCTGGGACATGGCAATTAGCAGCCTGAAGAGCGACGGGAAGAAGAAGGGAAGGAGGGACGAGGGGTGGAGCGATAGGCGGGAGGGACGGCAGAAGAAGAGCAACCGGGCGGCGGCGAACCCTAACCGTCGCCCCCACCAATTCAGATCTAGGGTTTCCTTGTTTTGGGTTTTTAGGGGGGCAGAGTTTCTCTCTCTAGAATTTCTAGAGAGAGAAACCCCTGTATAAGAAAGTAGAGAGTTAACTCAAGAAATTATTGAATAGAAGTGAATTCAGATATCCATGTGCAACAACAGCCAATACTAACACAATTAGAATTTCGTTTTTCTTTTCTCATGTGATCAAGGGAATTGAAACAAAGAGATTTCTAATTTCCATCAATCGCTATGCAAGAGAGAGAGAGAAATATGCAAGGACAAGAGATTTTTGGGAGGAGGGTTAGAGGAGTGATCGAGAGAGGGGAGAAAAAAGAGCGATTGAAAGAGGCAGAAGATAATATGTCCAACAGTGGGCGGAAGGAAAATAATCATCTAAAGGTTTTCTTATATATGTTGAATTTAATTTAATTAACTCAACCGACGGTCAAGGTTAAATCTTGAATATCTCAAATCAATGGTCTAGATCTTTGCTGGACAAATTCACAAAATTTGATTGATGCTTTTATAATAGAAAAAGATATATTATATATATAACTAAATAAAACTCAAGACCTAAGTTTATCGTAGCCGCTTATCAATAAAATTAATAAAATGAACAACGGCTGAGATTCGCTCCGGACAAATTCAAGATTGCTATTGGTCCTTTTATAATAGAAAAATATTTGGATTTGGTATTGTAATCATAGTTGACGAGTTAATCATAATTTATTGTTGCTTTTTTTCTTCTTCTTTTTTTCCTCGATTTTCTACCTTGAGGTTTTTTACTTATGTAGTTCCCTTGTCTTTTTATAATAGGTAAGAGCATCCACAATGGTGTTTCTCATATTTGAGAAAATGTCAGATATAGAAATAGGAAATACAGCGTATGTGTGCAGTGGTCGTTTGCTAAAACTTTTTCAAAAAATAGGGAAACGGTACAACATGTATCGCCTAGCATGTTCAGTAAAAAAATTATTTAATAATCTCGTAATTTTTAAAAAAATTATTAATTAGTAATCGGTTATTAAATAATAATTAGTTACTAAATAGTAATTAGTTAATTAATTATTGATTAAAATAATCCTAAATATTTATTAATTACTTTCTAAAGTGAGATTAGTTGTTAACTAATGGGTTAATTAGGTTGAAAGTGACATCTTTAATGTGAAAAGACATGTTGTCCCGTTTGTCGATTTTTTAGATCGGACGGGACAACATGTCTCGTCTGATCCTTTTTTTTTTTTGGTTCAGTGGTACATGTTGTACCGTCTGATCATTAAAAAAAAAGCCCCAGACGAAACAACTGATCCCATTATATATAAAAAAAACAACGGTATTTGTCCCCTATAATTTGAGAATCGCCAGTTCGTTTCTCAAATATGAAAAGCGACTGTAGCGATTTTGCCAAAATATGGCAAAATAGCAAACGACTGCAGGCCATCATTTCTCAAATTTTGAGAAAACTACAAATATAGCAAACGACTGTGGATGCTCTAAATAGCCAAAAAAAAACTTCTGATCTATCGGGTCAAAGCATTAAACCCCCTAAACTATCAGTCAAATCGATAAACCCCCCTAACTATGAAACGCAGTCAACTACAGTATGAAAATCGTAAAAAATTATGTGAAATGTCCAAATTGTCCTTATTTTAATACACCATAAAAAAACCCAAAAATTTCAGATGATGGTCAAAATCAAAATCCAAAATCCAAACTCTAAAATCAAAATCAAAATTGTAATTCCCGTTTCCTGTATTTGTACTTTCTGCTGTATTCATTTCACTGTACTCTTTTATCAATCCAAGATTCTGTATTTTGTTTCCAATTCTAATAAAATCATTTCTTTTGTTCGACTCAATTTTTGGTGTCCAATCTATTTCAATTTGCATTGTTCTTATCAGCTCTAATTTGCTATTCTTCAGGGAGAATTGACCGATTTAATTCACCTAATTCATATAGCCTAATTATGTTGATTTTTGATTCAATCTCCCTTTGGACCCTACTCAAACCCGCCATCCAATAACCCAAAACCCGCAATCCTACACTATTTAAACCCTAACCTAACTTAACCCTAACCCTGATGACCCTGTACTGTGCTAACCTAAATTACCCAGCCGCCCCACTGTTCGTCTTCCCCACTCCATCGCCTTCTCGCCTCTTCGTCTCCCTGCCGCCTCGACCTCCACTCGTCTCCATCACCGCCTTGTCTCTTTCCCCTCGTCCTCATCCTCGAACTCTGCCATTACATTGCTCCCCTGCATCTTCCTCCAACCCACCGACTCCCCGCTATCAAACCCATCACACCATCACCTGTGCCCATCCTCGTCGTAACCTCCCATCCTCGCCTTTCCCGAAACCCAAGGTCGTCACCTCCGATCATACCTGTCCTCGCCCAAGCCTCCGTCGAACCCATCGTCTTCACTTCCACCGAACCCATTGCACCACCGCCATTACCCATCACCACTCATCATCACCGCCCTTTGCCTCTCCGATCACCCCCTGAAACCACCGCAAACCCCCCCTCGTTGCCCCATCGTCGTCATCGAGCCCCGAGCACCCCTATTTCGTCTCCCCTATTTTCGGAACGAAACAGAGTCGCTCGACGCGCCGTCTCGCCGCTGCCGTCGTTTCTCGACCGCAGCACCGCCGCTCATCGTCATCGCCCTTGCCACCAGTGTCGCTAGCCGCCACCCAAGTCGTTGTCGTCCCCTCTCCCACCAACTCTCTCTCTCTCTTACTGTGAAGAGGAAGGAAGAAGAAGGTTGATTGATTGAATCTCGGCCATCTGATCGCCATCGTGATTGGGATTTCCTATTGGCGTTTGCTATTTTGGTGTGAGGTTGGATCTGGGTTGCTTTTGATCAAGTGTAATATGGGCCGTCCGATCTGGTCAAGATCCGAGTCTTATCATCTCCATCCCGATCTGATCAATCTAAGCCGTCGATCGCTTCTTAATCCATGGATCTTGACCGTTGGATTTGCATCGATCATCATCATCAAGATCTTGATCTCGACCATCGGATCTCTTTTGATCATCGCGGTCGTGATCATCATCTTGATCTTGATCTTGATCTTCGATCTCAGCCGTCCAATCGACCTATCACACTTGATCTCGGTCCGTGATCGTCTCGTTCATCTTCTACTTGGTGAGTTGAACATTTGATCCATTTTTTGTTCTCATTCATCAAATTGTCAATCATACTATATTTACTCTTTTGGTACTCTTCTAATTCTTATATGTTTTATATTCGATCTCGACCGTTGGATTCGCTTGATCTTCACCTTGATCACCATCTTAATCATCGAGATCCGTGCTCGATCATGATTATCGTGATCGTTTGCTCGTCGCCTTGTCGCTGGAATTCCGATTCCGTTATTCTTCGCATATTCGGATTAATCTAACGTCGTCCTAAAGGCAAGTCATTCTTCTCGAATAGTTATTGTGTCATATTCGAGTTTTTTATTGAATCTCGCAAGTAGATCCCAAATTGTTCTCATATATTGTTATTGTTATCTATCGTTGGGATACTACGGATTTACACGAGCGAATCCAAGTAGTAGTCTTGACTTCGTGCCATCTTTGCCTTTAAAGTATAGAGATCTTATATGCATACATATAGTTAGTTATTGAATATAGAAATATGGATTATTATTATATTTCATGTCATGACATCTCACAACAATCGTAGATTGCATACTAGTATTGATGGCTTATAAGATTGATGTTAGTGTATTGGTTGTTTGTGATTAGTAAGATTATGGACATTACACATCTTAATACCATGTTCACATAGGTATGGCTTGCTATGATTTATGATTGTTAAACCCCAATTCATCGTCCTTAACTTTTTAATTATTTTATTCAAAAAGAATATGTTGACACCCTAAAAATTAACGCCAACCTGAACATTACCTTGCTGTTTAGACTTAGATAATGTCACCAAAATCAATAACTTTCTGAATATGAAATGTAGCCCAAGATGTCTAGTTTACTTTCCCTTTTGGTAGAATTGAATTCCGAGTTACGATTTGAGAGATATCGCAGTTTTACTGCTGTTGTGTCATACAATTTCAGATCCTAAAAACCTGTTGTCACACTTTGATTCACAATTAATTTAACCATGCTACCTATAAGATAATGACTTAAAACTTTGCATGCTGATACTAGACACACTAGAGAACATTTTTTAATTTTCCTGTAATTAATTAATGTTGTTTCAGTCCTGTTCCATATGTATAAACACAATTTTACAAATTCTGGCTGAACACAAATCCTGCATAGTTTTCTGTTTTGACACATGTTGCCACAACTTTTATGTACCTTAATTATATGCATTGGAACTGGGCAAGGGTCTATTTTCTAGACCTTCTGACAGATACACTTTTTCTATCCCGTAGCAACGGAAATTCTGATTTTGGTACAGCAACCTACTGTTGTCCAGAATTGGGTTCCTACATTTAATAACATACAATTGAACCTATATGTTACATTTGGTGTATTTAATTGTATAGAGTACATTGCATGATCTTAGGGTTGTGTTGTCATCTTTCTAGTGTCCCTTATTAATTGCATTATCGTATGTTAATTGAATAAAGAATGTTAATTAAGTCGGGGTTAAGGGTTGACAAGGGTAGTTGATAATATAGTGAATGTACTCGGTATTGTGGGCTTTGTTCCCAAAATATTGTGGCGGCTAGTGCTATCTATTTATTGTTGGATTACTGAGTATAGTATCCCAATTCATCGTGTATTGTTTTAGGATCTATCGTGCCGACTATTGTTATTGTGCAAGAAATTGCTATTGTTATCGTGCGAGTACATGACCTATAGAAACTACCACTTTAGTCTAAACGAAATTGATTATATGCATGGAACCTATAGTATGGGATGTAGTAGTACGTGCATTAGTTAGGATTAAAATGAATAACAGACTTAAGACTTTTATCGCATTGTCATTGCATATTGTCACCTTTATTGAACAGTGTTATCGTTATTGTTTACCATTATTGTTATTGTTTATTGCTATCTTTATAAATTACCGTTATTACACATTGTACTATTATCGCCTTGTCACTGTTCAATACTATTGATTTCATCGTCTATTGGATTCATCATTATACCGATATTGTCATTGTTCTCTGTTTCTCTACTTGTTGTCCACGACTTGCTCTAAGGACATTTTTCTTTCTTTAGATGAACAGCTTACAGGTAATCAAGGAGATTTGCCTGATGAACTAGGAGAACAATGATGGTGAAAGACTTGTGCTGCTGCGCCGTTTAAATAATCATTGTTTCTCCTTTTTTTTGAACTTTAATAATTGAACATTGTTGTATTTGTGGGCTTTTGATCCGAATATTATTGTTGTTGATTGCAGATGATGGATTTATTTTATGTTGGTTATTTATGCTTAAAATTTTAAGTATTGTTATTTATATGATTACTTCTTTTATTATATGCGTGGTTATATTACTTCATGTTTTATATTGTTGAGTTGAATCGATGACAGCTTATGAATGACGCAAGTCATTCGCTGGGCCATGTCACATGCTTGCATTCCGTATTTTTGGTAAGCTAGGCGTGACAAAAATCAAATCCCAATCATCTCCTCGTCACCACCACCGACCTCCACCACCATCATCATCACCACCACTGTCGAAATCGACAGCCACCACCATTATCATCCCCACAACCGTCGAAATCGACAACCACCACCACCGTCGAAATCGACAGCCAACACCATCATCATCGGCCCCGACCTCCACCATCGTCATCATCTTCGACTATCAGCAATTTAATTAAACCCATCAAGCCACAGTCCGAAAATTAGGGTTTTTTCCACCTAATAAAAATTCCTTTAAATTTGTTTTAATTCCAAGAACTCAAACGAATGATGAACATAAACATTTGGATTTTATATTTGAATTTTGATTTTGGATTTTAATTTTGATTTTGAATTTTTATTTGTGATGGAGCTGTCGGTGGAGGTCGGAGCTGTCGGTGGTGGTGATGACGATGGTGGTGGAGGTCGGTGGTGGTGATGATGATGGTGGTGGCTGTTGATTTTTTTGGGGGGGTGGGAGGGAGTGAATTTTTTTTTTTAATTATGTATTAAAACGTTCTATCCTCGTTATCACAAAAATGATGTATTAAAATGGAGGGCAGTTTGGTCATTTCACACCAACTTTCAGATTTTTCGTACGAGATTTGAATGTGTTTCGTAGTTAGGGGGATTTATCATTTTGAGCGATAGTTTATAAGGTTTAATACTTTAACTCGGTAGATCCTGAGTGTTTTTCGTTATTTATTCTTTAATAATTAGTATCACTTTCTGCTTGCATAGCCACTTTTAACATAAAAAATGAAAAATAATATAAGTAAATAAATAAATAGATAAACCTTTAATCCCCAATCACACACTCACACATCAATTCAATAAGATAGGACCTGCTCTAAGATTAATTTTTCCTCCTAGAGTGAAATCACCAATCCTTGCAAGGTGTTCTCTATTTTTCATAGTTGCAGAACCTCCTTATCCAAGGCACAGGTTTTCACAAGTATCAGTGCGGTACCAGCTAGTAAGGTAGTGTTCTTTTTCTCCTCTTATAAGCGATTTACCTCTTGTAAGAGGTGGTCCACCTCTTACAAGAGTTTTTTTAGCATTTTTTTTCCTCTTATAAGCAATTTCTCCCAAAATCGCTTATAAGCCTAAATGGCTTCTAGTAGCCTCTTTCAAATTCTTATAAGTCGTCTATCACTTAAAAAGTCTATATTACCCCCAAAGTAAAATCATTAGACTGTGAATGGATAAATTATGTCTTTAATTTAGAAGAAATAAGCATTAGCATATGACACCCTGCAAAGAAATCACATGTATATGGTAGCAGCCAACATAATGACAAACAGGTTATTTGGCTGTAGTACTAATTATTAAACTCTTCTCAAACTCATGGAGAAACCAAAAGTTGTGTTGATTCTTGTGAAGAGTGACCAAGGTGTTATCCTTCTAAAGTTAAGCACTTGACCAGAGAAATCATAGCAAAAAAAATTGGGGATGGAATTCATCAAAACTAAAGGGCGTGAAGAAAAGCATTGCAAGATTATTTGTATCCAAGTTGTTAACAACTTCATGTTAAGGGACATGGCATAAGTTGGACATTCTGCAGTGCAACAGTATCGTCAATGTTTACCAGAGTGTGAAGTGAAACATATAAACCATGTTTAATGGACTAACTTTGGAAAGTGATACATGCTTAAGCACATGAAAGGAGCATCGGAAAATGGGAACACATTTGAAGATACTATCCCAAAGGCATTATTTTAATGAACTCATAGTATTTTGAAGGGAAGAAAATCAAGTGAAACTGTATGCAACATACGTCCAACCAATAGACATGGTTTAAATATTGTTGGACGTATGTACTATGCGAACACTAGTACATACGTCCAACACAAATTAGATAAGTCTCTTTATTGGTTCTAATCCAGTCTTCCACCATTAGAGTTCCCCGTTAATAGATTTATCTATATAATAAAACATGAGACAATTTGAAAAAAAAAAAAACTATCAAGTGTTCCCCTCCAATTGAAAAATCAACGGTTCGGATTCATCTTCCAAAACATATTTTTCCTCCAAAAAATCCCCCCCCCCCCCAAAAAAAAAAAAAAACCAAAAAAAACTCACTAATTTATTACTCTCTCTCTTCTCTCCACTTTTTCTAGTTTCTCTTTTTCTCTCTCCCTCACTCTGTCTCTTTTTCATTCTCTCTTTATTTACTCAGAAATTTAGATTTTTCATATTTTTAGGTTTGTAAATTTTCATATTTTTTTATACTTTTTTTATTGCTCTGTTACATTAAAATAGCAAATATCTCCTCATCAGTTAAATTTCATAACTTTCCACCCTGAAAGTTCTAAGAAGTTGGATTTTACACCCCATTTATAATTATTTTTCAACATATACTAATGGGAACATGGACTTTTATTTACAACTAATTATTTTCATACTATTCAAACTTGAGCTACATAATTGTTGTTTTACAGTTTACAAGGTTTTTCATATGTTGTTTCATTCCGAAGACGTGTCATAGGGACGTGCCCACGGGGAAATCTAGTAGGATAATATTATACTAGTGTTGCCCTATGCAAATTGCATAGCCTAAAATAGTTTTGAGAGACTTATAAAATTATATAGAACTTTAAAAAAATTTGAGAGAATTGGGAGAAACTTATGAATATTATCTCTACCGAACTGAAATCTTCATTATCATCATCACATAAGTAGGTGGTTTAAAAAATCACTGCTAAACTATAATGTTATCAAATTGAATATTACTAAAGCTAAATAATGCATGCACTGAACCGAATAACCAACCCATTTAGTTATACTTGAATCACCCCTACACAAAAAATTGACAATGTTGTTATTCTACAATCATCAATTAGCATCAATATCAACTAATAAAAAATTTCTTCACCTAATCATTCATATAAATTCAGACCGATCATTTCATGACAATACATGTTAATATCCCCAGTAACAGAAGCCAATTAGGGTTGTAAAATGAACAGGACAGTACGTCGTCCGTCCAAATTCGGCTCGAGAAATGGCCCGACTGTGGACCATCCAAACTGTTATACGAACCGAACTTGAACAAATTATTAGGTCTGATGCTTTACCGAGTCTGGTCCGTCCGAACAAACATACCATTTTGCTTTTATAACGAACCGAGCTCGGACTATAAAAAATTTGTCCGCCCTGGACCGAGCCAGACATAGGCCCATCCGAGTAGAATTTCGGTCCGAGCTTGAACATATGGCTGTCCAGACCCGTCCGGTCCGATTTACATCCCGAAACTCAATAAAATCTTCAACAGTTTTACATTTAATCTCTTTTCCTTTAAAAAAAAGAGCTAATATACGTATTCATTTCATGGACATAATTACACATTAACCATAGTAATCACAAAGTAATCAACATTCTAATTAAAAAAATATTTTTTTTCAAAGGAATTTGCCGAAAGCTTACTTTAACCATAGCTGAAGACAACCTATTTTTCAATTCTCATTGATCCTCCAACTCACCCACCTTAATTCAACCAACCAACCAAAAAATAATTAATTAATTAATTAATTCACAAAATTCGATCAGAATTAGGGAAGTAATCAGAATCTTGGATCTCAGACTCTTACAGGTCTAGCGCTGCTACCGCACTTGCGTGGCAGGACGGTGGGGCCGTTGCCGTTTCGGTGGTCGCGTAGCCCCTCTGTGATCTGTTGGAAATTAGGGTTGGAGTTAGGATTTGAGTGGAGTTAGGGGAAATTGGGGGTGAGAATAGGGAGAGGAGTTACCTCTCATTGTTGGCGTTGGAGTTGTTCGATATCTTTTCGGAGTTCATTAGCTGTCTTCTCCGTCGTTATGGTCGCCAATGTGAAGCTTGGTTGGTGTAGGGCTGTTGTGGTAGGACATAAAAGTATTTCTAGTGTGGATCTAGAAAAAGAAGTATATTCCTCCATCCGCATCTTCCAATTCAAAATCTCAAACCATACAAATTTTGGGAGAAATTTTGGGTCCAAATAAAAAATGGAATTTTTATTTTAAGAGAATGAGAGTAGAAGAGAGGCGATGGATTAATAAAAAAAATTGATTTGGCTACGACAGAGGTGCGGATTGGAAAGGGAGGAGGTCGGGGGTTGGGAAGATGAAGAGTTTTGAAGGTGGGAGACATGAGAATTTTGTTTGATTTTTATTTTTATTTTTTTAACTTATACTTTTCTTCTTCTTTATCTATTTTAAAACAGAGAATGAGAGGGGTACTATCTCTTTCTTATTAGCATAATGCTCCAGGCAAATGTTAAAAAAAGAAAAGAACAAAAAAAATCAATGAACCATGTTATTCATCAGCCCTGGCGTGCAAAGCAAACGCAACTCACATGTCCAATCATGGAGCACGTCATGCCATGTTTATAGGGAACCCAACATATAGCCCTATAAAAAATCAGTAAACGAGCACCTCATGGCTTCTATCTCACGTTATAATTTCTTTTTTCTTTCTAATTTGGCCTTATTTATTTATTAAGCCTCGTGGCTAATCACTAATCAGCAAAGACATAACAATTTGCAAAGTAGCTGAGGATGATAAAAACTTCTGATCCTTTAAAGATATCCAAATTATATGCATCTTTGGCAATGTTATGAGCCTCTACATTATCACTTGTACTGATGTAAGCCATGAGGTAGAAAAAATTGGACAAGTACCGGTCTTCACAAATAAGGTGATAAATATGCCAAGAAATTCCTCCAAGCGAAGGACATTCAAACAATATCTCTAACATTATAATGGAAGAGTTGGGGTTGTCATTTGTAAACATTCAACAATCTAATCTCAACCATTTATTTTTAAATATAAATTATACTAACCATTTTACCTACTCAACTGTTGTTAATTACCATAATACCAGTGGCGGAGCATAGTGAGGGCCCGGGCCTCCCCAAAATTTTCAAAAACCCCATTCACACTATTGAAAATTTTATAAACTCTTAAAAAATTATAATTTGTGCCCCCCCCCCCCCCCCCCCCCCCGAAGTCTAAGTTTTATTGTTTGGCCCACCTAAAAATTATGAAAAAATCTCTATATTTTTACATGTAGTCATAGAATTTTTTTCTTGGCCCTCTCGGTAAAATTGTTCTGCCTTCGCCCCTGCATAATACCCTCAAAGTTCAAAATTTATTTATAGGCAAAATTTAAAAAAACTACACAAAATTTTTGGCCAGTTTAAAAAAACTACATTAAAGTTTTTTTTTTAAAAGGACACAATGTTTAAATAAGGTCCACTAGGTTAGTTAGGGTTAGGGTTAGGATTAGGGTTAGAGTTAGTTCGGAGGGTTTATTTAAACATCTGATTAGTTAAGTAATGTTTTTTTAAACACAAATAAAAGATGAGTGATTTTTTTAAACACAAATGAATGATGAAAGTAATTTTTTTAAACCCTATCCTAACCAAACCCTAACCCTAACTCTAACACTAACTAATCCAGTGGACCTTATTCAAACTTTGTGTCATTTTTTTTTAAAAAAAACTTTTGTGTAGTTTTTTTAAACTGGCCAAAAGTTGTGTACTTTTTTTAAATTTAATCTTATTTATAACATAATTATTTACAAAAGTATCACTCCTATAAAATAAAAGTGTGTGTCACTAAGGATAATTTGTAAAGAGTAATAATGAGTAAAAGGAGGTTTTATGTTTTATTATTAATTACTTTATAAAATAAATAAATAAATAAATGATTTGCACGTGCAGGTGCAGATTACTAGTACTACTAGAGAGCATTGGAATTCTTCAACCCTCAAATTTACTGCTCATCGTAGTGCATGGAGTACTCTGGTTGCGTCGGCGAGTGTAGGATCATTGCAAGATAGAGCTCCTGCAGCTATTCACTACTGGAATTCCCTATTTGTGTCCCTGCAAGACCACCCCCCATGCACTTTTTGGATCATCAGTCCAGTCCAAACACCAGGCCGAGAAGGGAAGGGGATTACTGTCCTATCTCGGGCAGGACCAGTAATGACAGGCTCTGATGCACATCAAGGGCTGCTGAACCACTATCCACGGTTTATTACACTGCAAGCAGCATTTGGGGCTGGGGCACAATTAATCTGCATGAACTCTTATATTTAAAGTCGGAGTTGTACGAACCATGGATAGCACCACTACCTAAATCTTAACCGCATAATTTACATCTACATCAGCCTATTTTGAAGATTTTAAAAAGAAATCCGCATACCCTAGACATTATCATCATCAAATATCCATAGGCAACATAGGGCTGGCCCTAAGTTCTCAGTGTCCGAGGTGAAATGTCCAAATAATTATTTTTTGGGCCCCTAATTACAATATAATTTTTGTGCGCGCAGAATGCATGTTCATATTTACAAGGAAAAAACAAATTTAAGGACCACTAAAATTGCAAAAAAATCCGCGCTAACTTCCCACTTGTGGGTCTAATCATGATGTAATTCAAAGTCCAACAATCCTCACTCTAATCTAATCCATCCCTCCTATTCAAACCAAGAACCCCCCGACCCTCCCGTTTTTATCCTCTCTCATCAAATTAAACTCTCAGTCAACTCATCCATCCAACCAAGTGACCAACCAACCAACCAACACCTATATCCCAGAATCCAATCCCCCTCTGTTCCCAAATGGCCTTCAAACCATATTCTCCCTCCTCCTCCTCTTCCTCCTGCAATGGCTCTCTTCTTCTTCTTCATCTTCATCTTCATCGTAACCATCCCTTGTTCCTCCCCTGCAACAATCTCATCACAATTCCTCACCCCGAACTTCTCCTCAACCCCTTTCAACTTCGTCGACAACAATGGCATCTTCCTCTGTTCCCGAAACAACACTTTCTGCCTCTCCTTCTACACTCCCACCAAAAACCAGCAACAAAACTACCTCACCCTCTTCCACTCCCCTTCCAACTCCCCTGTTTGGTCTGCCAACCCTAACTCCCCTGTTCCATCCTCTGCCACCCTCTCCCTCACCTCAACCTCCTTCTCCCTCTCCTACCCGAATGGCTCCATTGCTTTCTCCACCCCTCCCTTCTCCTCTTCTATCTCAACCCTCCAACTCCTCGATTCTGGAAACCTGCTACTGCTCAACTCAACCAATTTCACTCTTTGGCACTCTTTTGACCACCCTACCGATACTCTGTTACCTGGTCAAAGGCTCGCTCCCGGCTCGTCTCTTGCTAGCCCGGTGTCCAATTATGTCCTCTCCGACGGTGGGTTTCGGTTACTTGTTACGGAGACTGATGCTGTGTTGAGGTGGAGGGGGTTGCAGGACTACTGGAGTCTTTCCACTGATGCGGAATCGGTTAAGGATTATGGATCACAGGTGGCTTATTTGGAAGTGAATTGTAGTGGGGTTTACTTGGCTGGTGTTAGGAGTAGGGTTGTGTTGAAAATTTTCCTGCCGGTTTCCAATGGGTTTTGCGTCGGGAAGGTTGATTCAAGAGGGAGATTTCGTGTGGTGAGGTACCAGTCGACGAGTAACTATGATGAGTTTGTTGCTCCTAGTGATAATTGTTATCTTCCGAGTGCATGTCCTGCTCTTGGGGTGTGTCTTCCTGGGTCCAATATGTCGACTTGTATCTGCCCGGATTCATTTGGGCCAGCGAAAGGTGGGAGTTGTCTGCCTACCGATGGTTCTTTACTAGCATCCGCTTCAGCTTGTAATGGGTCATCATCTTCTTCTGTCGAGTACTTGAGTTTAGGGAGTAATATTAGCTACTTTGCTAACAAATTTGCTGTGCCTATCAAGGGATATGATTTTACCTCGTGCCAAGATTTGTGTTCGAAGAACTGTTCATGTGTTGGTTTCTTTTATAGTAATTCGTCGATGGAATGCTATCTACTTCAGAACCAGCTGGGCTCCTTGATGGAAACAGGGTCTGCTACTACGTTGGTCGGCTATGTTAAAACAATCAAAACTTCTTATTCTTCGTCACCATCTTTACCAAATTCTTCTGGCAAATCTTCTACTAAAATTGTCCCGATTTTGCTTCCCTTGATAGCTGCACTTCTCCTTTTACTAGTTCTTTCATTTGTGGTGTTCCGGTGGTGTAGGAATAGGTGTAAGAAGAAAAGATCATTGCTTGGACCGATATCGCCATTAAACCATAACAACCTTGTGCTCAATTCAGCTGCCGAAGATGGACTTAGTGACAGTGATGAGATATCGATCCCAGGTCTTCCTGCCTTGTTTACATATGCTGAATTGGCCTTAGCCACCAATAATTTTGAGACCCTTATTGGGTCAGGTGGCTTCGGATCTGTGTACAAAGGCAAACTACCCGATAAAAGCCTTATTGCAGTTAAGAAGATTACTAATATTGGAAAGCAAGGGAAGAGGGAGTTTTGCACTGAGATTGCTGTAATTGGAAATATTCACCATGTCAATTTGGTGAAGCTCAGAGGTTTCTGTGCTCAAGGGTCGAATAGGCTGTTGGTTTATGAGTACATGAATCGGGGATCCTTAGACCGGCCCTTGTTTGGACACGGTCCAGCGCTTGAATGGCAGGTAGGTTTTGTTTTAGTTTATCTTCAGCTTATTCATACATAGTTATAGGGTACTATTTTGCATAAATTCGTTCAATTTGTATTGCAATTTACTTGTAGACAATCAAGAACCTTCAGCCTTGAGGTATTGTATCTCAAAGTTGTCTGAAGTGTTTTTTAAGGTAATCTATTCTGATATTTCTTCTGCTATCAGCAATCCACCAAATGAGTGGCAATGCTTCACAGTACTGTCTAAGCCTGCTATTCAATATTTCTTTTTGCATGGGATAGAACTCGAGATACAATTTCTCTGCATCTTATAAGACGCTGACATATCAATTTTAGAGTCACTCATCCAAGTTTGATTGCATTGCCAGTTTGTTGCGTCTTACACATCTCTTGTTGGATATCTAATCACATACATTGCATATATACACTAGACCGTATTATATTTCAGTTTATGTATTGGATCAATTAATACTCATAGTTCCATTTGTTCATATTACGATGTGACTCTTCGACTGCATTTCAAGTAGTTTGAATCCATGGCATCCATCCCAGATTAAGTTCTAGGATTAGGAATACATGTACTTTTCTCTCAGCCTCTGAACATCTCGTTTTATCTTCAAATAAATCAGTTCCTAGACCTAAAGTTGTCATCATCAATTGACCATGACAGGAAAGATTGGACATTGCAATTGGGGCAGCTCGGGGCCTTGCATACCTCCACTCCGGGTGCGATCACAAGATACTCCACTGCGACATCAAACCCGAAAACATTCTTCTCGCAGATCACGGGCAAGTAAAAATCTCAGATTTTGGAATGGCCAAGCTCTTGACCCCTGAGCAATCTGGTTTCTTCACTACAATGAGAGGGACAAGAGGGTATTTAGCTCCCGAATGGCTTACAAACTCAGCCATTTCAGACAAAACCGATGTTTACAGCTACGGCATGGTTCTACTAGAGATTGTAAGGGGTAGAAAGAACCGGTGCACTACAACCGAATCAGTCAGTTCTACTAGCTCAAGCGGATCAAATGCTGACTACTTTCCTTTAATGGCATTAGAAAAGTACGAGGAAGGGAGATGGGCTGAGCTGGCAGATCCTAAGTTAGAAGGTAGAGTGAGTGAAATCGAGTTGGAGAGGGTAGTGAAAGTAGCGTTGTGTTGTTTGCACGAGGAGCCATGGATGAGGCCGAGCATGGCAGCCGTGGTGGGAATGCTGGAAGGGACAATTTCTGTGTTGGAGCCGAAAGTGGAGGGTCTCATATTCTTGAGGCTTTACGGGAGAGGAACGGAAGGAAAGACAGAGGTGGCAACAGGTAGTGGTACTTACACCGAATCACAGAGTAGCCATGGTCCAGGAGGATCACTACTGACGTTCATCTCATCGCAGGAAGTTTCGGGGCCAAGATAGCAGTTGAAGGTGATAACATTTAGATTGCTCTTAGATTTATTTACATGTGCATTGTCTTTTCTTTCTGCACATTCTAAGTGACATATCATCTGTTAGTGCAGGTTTTGGTATTTGTTATATACATTGAGATGGTGTGAAATTTGGATGGTGAGGTTAACTGGTTAAGATCAGCAGTAAGATGTGTGTGGCGTAGAGGTTGGGTTCATGAATTGATATGTAGTTAGTATAATGAGGTTGGATGAAGCAGGCAGATATGTGCGGTTAGGTTGGTGATTTTGCATAATTCTGTATCTAATATTACCTTTAATATTATAATGGAAGGTCTTAGTGTCATTTGTAAATCTACCAACATGTGCAATGCACGTACATAACTAATATGAAAAAGGTTTCGGGTTTGAATCCTCCATACGTCAGAATTTTTATTTTTTAAAAAAAAAATAATTAAAAACGTGCATCGCAGATGTAAATTACTAGTTGTTCATTGCAGATGTAAATTACTAGTTGTTCATTACGGGAATGAAGGATACCTACTAAAAAGGAAATGTACGATTTTTCACTGGTTTTGTAAGAAATATGCCACTTCTGTGGTCTGTGAATGACTGGATGACATACAGAGGACTAAGGGTTATGAGGTAATGTGCGGATTCTTTATAAATAGCTAAATCTTTTTAATAACAGATGATTTGTATTAATAGGGAAATGACTTTTGTTGGGGGTATGTCTTTATAGAAATAAAGATAACAGCGCGAAGCGATAAGAGGTTCGAAGCAAAGATGGAGGCAAGATGAGGTGGTTGTTCTGGCTATCTGAAAATTGACAGTAGACTGCACAGCCAATAGTTTGGGGCTCGAATTCAAGTGTAGTCGAATAGCTTGATTCTTGGAAAATTGTTTGAGCCCAAGTTTGTACTCTAAGTTAGATTGTACGGCTCTAATCGTGTGGCTTTCTCTTCATGATATATCAAACGGTGTTGAATCAAAAGTACAACCTACGGCTTCTCTGGACTTCCATATAACAATGTAATGGCCTTCATAAGAGATAGTACTTTATCTGAGAGTTTTCTTTCTTGTTAACAGCAGAGTATCTTCTAGTGACTTGAGAATAGATAGATCTTGATAAGAGTGTTGTAACTCTTGTATTTTCTCTATTTCACTAATATCTCGATTATTTCTCTCTCGAATTAGGTTCACTAAACCGGGACAAAACCATGTGCCTGTGTGTTTGATTTTGGTCTACATTGCTTAGTTGTTCATTTTATCGGTAATCGCATAACTCGGCGCCTAACAAGTGGTATCAGAGCTTCAGGTTGTTCCTTGCAACTTCAAGACTAAGTGGCCTCTTAATTTTAAAATTAGGTCTAATTTGTGGGTTATGTAATTGTGGCTTTTGAAAGTGACTACGCTAGGCGTGTCTTAATTAGCAGTTTTTGCAGTAGTATATAAAGTATGAACCAGTTTGAATTGGCAGAGCAATGGAACTGGTAGGTGTAATTAGCAGCCTTCAAAATTTTCAACTTCTTCCTCTATTTTATATTGCTGGAGTGTTATCTCGTCATTTTTTTAAAAAATATTCTAATTTAGAAAAAGTCTTCGCGAAGGCAGTCGTAACCTAGGAGCTCACGGTCGAGAGGCCTAGAAATTGCCTGTCTAGTGTCTATGTACCCTTACTTATTCTTTTTAATTCCGTTTTTACAGAATTAAATTAAGTGATATTATATTATTGTCATCCATTCAAACAGTTGAAATAAAATTTTGGAATAATTGTATTAAATTAAATAACCAAGTATCACTTTATTTTAATTCTCATGTAGTTAGGGTCACATCAAGTTAATTGTAATACTCATATGTTACATTTAAGTTAGATTTACGGATCCATTTTATAACTTGTTTGTGACTAATTTGCTTGATCTAGTTATACCTTGTTTCCAAACTAAATGCCTCCCATTTACACAGAGATCAGCATGAATTTAAAATGTCAACAAATATATGGATTGAATTTCAGTTTCATAAAAAGATAGGCTGATTTGTTTTCTATTAGGTCGCCGTCATGCTTATGAGGTCAATTCCCCAGTCGGTGTTGTTTTGTCCTAGACTCGGTCAATGTTTAACCTAACGGTGACAGTGACAATGTCAAAAAAGCTTTGTTTGTCTCAGACTCTCAGTGTTTGGTTCAAAGAACATAAGTTTCGGTGCCCTGATTTCAAGTATTCATAGTTCACAAATTGTCAAATTGATCAGTGTCGTAAAGAACAGAGCAAGTAACAAGCAAAGTTGTTAAGTATGAAAAGGTTGAAAGTTCATCAGATGGATACAAATACAACAGCTAGAACAAGAAGTAATCTCAGACTTAATAAATAAAGAGAGAAAGTAAGCTGTAACGTGGTGATGGGGCACATGCATTTATCTCGTGGCCAATCTGTTTCCTCCTACCACTAGATTAATTGCAGTGAAGTCAGAGGGTGTTAATTGCATACATTTAATTACAAATTTTATGACAGCTACTACAGTTCCAAGCTTTCAGCTTCAGCTAATGATCTGATCTGTTTAGCAATTTGCACATAGCTATTGGTCAGATCTGATATAGGGGCAAGCATAGTCACAACATGATTTAGATGAAAACAATTTTTTTTTAATAAAGATTATGATTCACTGTGTGTTCATCTAACATTATATCTGAATCATCTGTAAATCAGGAAACAAGAAATAAGCAAGCTATCTTCAAACAATCATACCACAAAAAATAGACTAACTTTCAACAAATATAGGTAGGTAATGGAAGAAGTGGAAGGTTGATAACCTCGAGACCGGCATTTTGAGGGATTCGTTCTCTCGAGCAATAATTGACCCAGTCAGACAGGCATAAGATGACACAAGCAAACCCTGCGTCAAACCAATGCCATCATGTACAGTGCTTTCCGGTAAGAGCTACTGAAGATCGACTAAAAATCAACCACAAAGTCTGATTATCTAATCAATTATGAACAAATTATTAATGGTAATAGTATTATAAGTAATAGTCAAGATAAGTGCAGCAAAAGTCAAGTAATGTACATACCTATTGCTACAACAAATCATCAACGATCCAGAATGATTGTAATCTCTATTCCACCACAATATAAAATGTATCAGATGCAAGGGACTGAGGGAGGCTACAGCTTTACAATTTCTAGTAATATTGAAGTACTAAGATCACGTTGTCATACGAAGTGTAGAAACATGAACAATAAAAAAACTATATTGATCATTAACACCTATTCCATGTACCATATTATGGAAGGGAGACCAAAATCACCTACCCTATCCAACTGTTTGCTTCAAAGTTCACTCTGATTTACCAAACCGAGCTATGATAAATTATTGTTATTTCTCTAAAAACCATATGTCAAATGCACAGTAATCAGTCCTCCTTACGATCCCAACACTATAATCAGTCCTGTTTACGATCCGACACGGGGGTGGTAGCAGGAGCAACACCACCAGTTGTGGGACTACAAAGCAATAAAATTAAATTAAAAGCACGATGTCAGGTAACCATATTAACACAACATTATAAGAAGAGAACTGGGAATGAAATTGGAGGGACTTACAGGCCAACAAATACTTTGAAAGCATCATAGATTCCCCATTGTGCTCCGGTTAGAGTACCAATCATAATTATCCGGAGTGGAAGACCTCGAGTGAACAGACCCCACAACCCGAGTTTGTTCACAGCCTGGCCATATTTTTATATACACATAAAGCATATAATAGATAGTGTGAAAAGAATAAGAAACCGCATAAGCAAGCCATGCGGAAGACACTTACATCACCAATAGTCGCACCCTTAGCATTATTGAGATAAGAGACAAGATTGTCTGCAGGGTGAGAAACAATGGCACAAAGCACTCCAGCAATATAACCACCGGCAAAGCTCACTCCAAGCTGAAGGGGTTTGCTGCACTGGTCTTTCGGTTTGGGGATGACATATTTATACATATTCTCGACGATGGTTTCAAAAGATGCAAATTTCATCATGGTATCTGCAATGTTTATAATTTTATTAGTGGAAAAGAAATGAATGCTGTTCCGCTCAGTTTAGCGAGTAATGTGGTAATGGTACATGCTTTAGCTCTGTTTTTTAACCAATATACATCCCTCATTTTGATATAGCACAGCTACACCTGTACCCTCCAATTATGAATAATATAGTTGTCGCCATGGATTAGGCTTGTTATAAATCTAAAACGGACATGCGTACTAAGAAGAAAAAACACAATTATTGAAATAGCAAAAGCGAGGTTCTTGACCTACATACTAGATCTAGAGAAACCTAAGCTGCCCAAAAATAGTCATAAGAGCATCCACAATGGTTTTTTGTCAAATATGACAAAATGACAAAATGAGCAATGGCAATATGAGAGTTTCTTTGCAGTGGTCATTTGCCAAAATATGAGTAAATAATTTAAAAAGTTTAACGGATGGAACATGTTGTTCCGTACAATAGGTTTTTTGGTAATTTTTTGGAGAATTAAAATGGTATTAGTTATTAAATGGTTGATGGGACATCAGTTCGAGACGATTTGGGCATTTTTATAAGCGCAGACATCGTCTAAAATGGTTGTTCCATTAGCTTAGTATTTTATTTTATACTCATATTTGTTTTTGGCAATTAGTCATATGTAATAGTTTTACGATTTGCACCCTTTATTTTATGCATTAGAATATTTTGGAAATTTGTATTGAGATTTGTTTTGAGCCTACAGGCTTTGAGAATATGAGAAGGCATGCTATTATTGATCAAAAAAATTATTGTGATTAAATTTTGCTCTTCATTAATCTTTTTGTATGAGACATTTAGATACAATTTTAGGGTTTGTGATAAACTCTAAAACTACACCACAAATCCCCAAATTAAACTCTAATCTCCTTCTCTACTCCATATCAGCCACCAACTCCCCACTGCCTCTTCATCTTCTCATTTCCTTCTTCACCCTCACCCCCGAACCCATCGCCAGCACCATCTCCTCCCTTACCCTGAAGCACCTCGTCAACCTCCATCTCCGACCACCGCCTCCATCTCCCGAACCCACTTCAGATCAAAACCCGAATCCCCCTCGCCCTTCGCTCCCGCACCTCACCCTCTCCGTCGTCGAAAACCCCGCCAGCGCCGCCACTGCCACCACCCAATACCGACCACCTCTCCTTTTTCAGTCACCAGCACCGTTTCCGCGCCATCGCGACTCGTTCATCAAACCCGGTAACTTCTTTCTAGTCTCCATTTATTTGTGATACTATATATCGTCTCTAGAATATTATTTGATTTATCTGTCATCCACAAATATTGAGAGTGTATGCTTCTACTTGCTAATAAGGGTACAAATCTTTACTGCATATTTTACTTGCTAAGAACGTTTAGGTATATTTATTGATTGTTAAGATTAAATATTTAATTGAGCTTGTTAAACTATTTCATATCTTGAAAATCCATCAAACCAATTAATATTTTTAATTTCTGACATAATCTGCATTACATGTTGGTAAACTTAAATCTTTTAAAATTCTTGGAATTTCTCTATTTAAGGTTAAGTTTACATCATTGTGGTATCAGAGCGAAGGTTTTTTAAAACCCTAGTTCTTGCATCATTTAGTCATAATTTTTGCATTCCTTTAGAATCGTTTTAGAGTCATTTATTTCTCTTTCTTTTAGATTATTTCAGATTAGAAAAAAAAAATTAGGTGCACTTAAGACATGTTCCCCAAATTTCAGCAAACACACGTCCCCACGATCCCTAGTTTTTAACCGTTGGTGAATGCGTCTTTGCAGCACCGTCACGAATCCCGAAGAACCTTTCTTATCCCTCCCAAACCACCCAATCAGGAACCCTAGAATTCAGCAAGACCCTCCTTGCACTGAAATGGACAACTCTGATATTTCCACTATTCTCGCTGTCATTCAAGCAACTCTTGCCAATATCAATCAGATGCTTGAGAATGTGGAATTGAATCAAAATGTTACCCCTAAGCTTCATCGTCAGATCCTTCAAGGGAATGATCGTGACGACCGATATCAAGGTCATGACCCTGACGAACAATACAAGAAGAACGTTAAGGCTGATGTTTCCCACTTTGAAGGTCATATGGAACCCCAAGCTTATCTCGATTGAATCCGTTTCATGGACCACTACTTCGTGTGGTTTGACATGAACGAAACCGTGAAAGTTAAATTTGGCACTATGAAATTGACTGGTAAAGCTCAACAACATTGGACCAATCTTAAACACACCCGTAGAGATCGAGGTTTGACACCCATAGCTACTTGGGAAGCCCTGAAAAAGGTCACTGGGAGATATGTGTCGTTATCATTCTACACTTGATTGCTAAATTCAGGAAACCAACTGTAACGCCTCGAATCCCCGTTACTGGACGGATTCCCGTTACCGGACATCCGTGACACAACCAGAACCTTTGTCTTCAAATGCATCTCAGCACAGTAAATAACACTGAAATTTAAAAACTTTTTATTGTCAAATAAAATCATTACATCATGAATTACAAATGTATCTTGTTCTTGAACAAGGAATACAAATTACAAATTTTCGATGCATCTCGTGTAGGTCAGATCTTCTTCGATAATATTGTGAAGCTACACGGGTTGCCAAAAACCATTGTGTCCAATTAGAATGTGAAATTCATGAGTTACTTTTAGAAGACCCTATGGCATAAGATGGACACAAAATTGAAGTTATCTTCACCCTTCTACCCACAGACTGATGGATAGACTGAGGTTGTCAATCGGAGTCCTAGCAATCTCTTGCGTACTCTTATGGGAGAGAACTTGGAAACTTGGAACTTGAAATTGACTGTTGCTGAATTTTCCTACAACATATCTAAGAATAGAACCACCGGCATGAGTCCACATGAAGTTGTGCATGATTATCGTCCTAGGTAACCCATAGATCTTGTCCCTATGTTAGAGCATCATAGTCTCAGAGTTTGCATCTACATTTGCTTCCGCATTCATGACTTGCATAGAGAAATTTCCAAAAAAAATAATGAAAATAATTTTAATTGCAAGTTAATAGCAGATACTAGAAGAAAATTTAAGAGTTAATGTTGGTGATGAAGTGACGGTTCGGATTCATCTGGAACGGTTTCCAGCTGGATTCGTTAAAAAATTTAATGCACGTGCTGTAGGCCCATCTAAAATTCTGCATAAAATCATTGATAATGCCTGTCATTGACCTTCTTGAAGGTTTTGGCATAAGTATTTCAATATTGAGGATCTAGTACCCTACGAAGGCCCAGAATTTAACCCTAAAAATCCTCTTATAGATGAGCCTACCCTGCAGCCTACTGGTGAGACTCCCAGATTACCCCCACTACCTGATACTACTTACCCACCGACAGAAAAATTAGATAATATTTTAGATGATCAGATAATCACTACTAGAGATGGTAGTATTAATACATATTTGGTAAGATGGAAAAACACGCCGGAGTCAGAGGATGCTTGAATTGATCATGAAGAGCTCCAACACTTGGATCCAAACATTTTGGAGTACTATGACAAGAGAACTGGTTTTGACTAGACTGGGTCGAGCCCTCTCCCACCTGGAGAGAATGATGAGGACATCAATTCAAGACGATTTGGGCGTTTCCATAAGCGCAAATATCGTCTAGGATTGCCGTTTCATTAGCTTAGGGTTTGTTTGGTTTGTTGTTTTTTTTCTTTTTTTTGTTTTCCAAAACCCTAAAACCCGTTTGGTTAGGTTGTTTTGTAAAAACAGTTTTCACAAAACTCCACTTCAACTATTTTCTGTCTGTTTGGTTTGTTGTTTTTTCTTTCTTTTGTTTTCCAAAACCCTAAAACCCGTTTGGTTAGGTTGTTTTGTGAAAACAGTTTTCACAAAACTCCACTTCAACTATTTTCTGTTTTTTCACATCCTCTCTAAATATATTTATATATTATTATTATTATTATTATTATTATTATTATTATATTATTATTATTATTATACATATATTATATTATTATTTTTATTTTTTAATATATATACATATATATATATATATATTATATTCTATTATTATAATATATATTATTATTTCATATATACTATTTTATATATACTATTATAATATTCTATTATTATTATAATATATATTATTATTATTATTATTATATATTACTATTATATATTATTATATATATTATTATATAATTTATTATTATTATAATAAATTATTTAATATATTATTATAATATATTATTATTACATATATATAATTATAATTATTATATGTTATTATATAAATGTATATAATTAAATATGTTTATTATAATAAATTATTTTATATTATTATATAATATACAATTATTATAATATATTATTATTTTATATATACTTTATATATACTATTATTATTTTTATATTATTATTATATATATATAATTATAATTATTATATGTTATTATATATATGTATATAATTAAATATGTTTATTATAATAAATTATTTTATATTATTATATAATATACAATTATTATAATATATTATCATTTTATATATACTACTTTATATATACTACTATAATTTTTATATTATTATTATATATATTATTATTATATATATTATTATTTTATTTATACTATTATTATATTATATTATTATTATTATATATTTATACTATTATTATAATATATATTATTTTTTCATATATACTATTTTATATATACTATTATAATAATCAATTATTATTATTGTATATATTATTATTATTATATATTACTATTATATATTATTATATATATTAATATATAATATATTACTATTATATATTATTAAATATATTATTACATGTATTATTATATGATATACTATTATTATAATATATTGTTATATATATATTTATAATATAGTATATTATTATTATATATATTTTATTTTTATTTTTATTTTTTAATATATATATATATATATATACTATTATTATAATATATATTATTTTTTCATATATACTATTTTATATATACTATTATAATAATCAATTATTATTATAATATCTATTATTATTATTATATATTACTATTATATATTATTATATATATTATTATTATTGTAATAAATTAAACGTTTCATTAGCTTATTTTATTTCAGTTTTCATATTTATTTTTGGCAATTATAGTCATATGTAGTAGTTTTACGATTTGCACCCTTTATTATATGCATTAGAATATTTTAGAAATTTATTAAGATTTGTTTGAGCCTATATATAGGTCTTGAGAATAATAATAAGGTATGCTATTATTAATTTAAAAAATTATTGTGATTGAGTTGCTCTTCATTAATCTTTTTATGTGAGACATTGAGATACAATTTTTGGGTTTGTGAGAAACTCTTAATACTACACCCCAAGTTCCCAAATTAAACCCTGATCTCCTTCTCTAATCCATATCAGCCACCAACTCCCTACTGCCTCTTCATCTTTTCCTTCCCTTCTTCACCCTCACCCCCGAACCCATCGCCAGCACCATCTCCTCCCTCACCCCGAAGCACCTCGTCGACCTCCATCTCCGACCACAACCTCCATCTCCCAAACCCACTTCAGATTGAAACCCTAATCCCCCTCGCCCATCGATCCCGCACCTCACCCTCGCTGTCGTCGAAAACCCCGCCAACGTCGCCACTGCCACCATCGTCGACTCTCACGCCGTCGTTGACCCCCACCGGCACAACCACCATCGCTGGCACCACCAGCGTACCCCGTCGCTAGCTGCAGCTGTCATCGATCTCCATCCCCCTTGCTGCACAGCCATCTCGAGCGCCACCATTAACTCCGCTTCCGTGCCATCGCGACTCGTTCATCAAACCCGGTAACTTCTTTCCAGTCTCCATTGATACTATCTATCGTCTCTAGAATATTATTTGATTTATCTGTCGTCTACAAATATTGAGAGTGTGTGCTTCTACTTGCTAATTAAGGTACGAATCTTTACTACATATTTTACTAGCTAAGAACGTTTAGGTATAATTATTGATTGTTATGATTGAATCTTTAATTGGGCTTGTTAAACTATTTCATATCTTAAAAATCCATCAAACCAATTAATAGTTTTAATTTCTGACTTAATTTGCATTACATGTTGGTAAACTTAATCTTTTAAAATTCTTGAAATTTCTCTATTTAGGATTAAGTTTAGATCAATGGTCATTAGTGATTAAATTAACACTAAACCATGATTAAATGGCTAAACCAAATGATTATTTCATTAAATTAACATTAAACCAAGTGATTAAAAAAATAAACCACATGATTTGTTGGAATGGGACATGTTGTCCCGTCCAAATTCTTTTGGGAGTCGAACGGGACAACATGTCCCGTCTGATGCTTTTTTTCTAATTTAAAATTTTTAGAACGGAACATGTTCTGCCCGATACTTATTTTTAAAAAATTTGAAAAATTCTTGGACGACACATGTGTCTCATTGAATAAAAAAATAAAGTGACTGAAACAACATGTTTCGTCCCCTATGTTTTGAGAATCCACAAATTGTTTCTCATATTTGAGAAGTCACTGTTCTCATTTTCTTAAAATTTGGCAAAATGAGAAACCATTGCAGCTCTCATTTTGTCAAAAATGGCAAAATAGCAAACCATTGTGGATGCTCTAATAGGCCAAATAATTGAATTTATGGTTTGTTGAAGTACACGTGAATAATATTAAAATCAACATATATCCACAGGAGAAAACCTACGCGCAACTGGAAGTAGTTGCATTGCACTTGATATTATGTCGGACTGTCAGTATGTGAACTAATCTATTGACTGAATACATAATAAATGCGGTAATTTGCACGGTGAAAAATTTGTAGCTTAGCGGCAGCATGTTCATTTTCCTCGTAAAGGGACTATATACAGGAAAATTCTATTAATGAATATATTTAAGATAATAACACACCATATCAAGCTAGGAAGAAAACAACTAGTCATAACTGCAAGGAGGAACAACAACTCCATTAATTGATTAGTCTTACCTGGCCTTGTTTTAAGTACTATGGTTTGAGTTGGGAAAGGTTTTGAGAAAATTAGACTAAATATTAACATGTGCAATTGGTGTTGTAGAAATGGATGTGCGCACAATTAGATGGATATGGGTAGATTTTGAATTAAAGCTAAATATCAAATTTGAAATATGCACATTAGGCCCAATAACCACTACTGTAAGTTTCTTTCTCCCTAGGACAGTTCGAACATGCCATGTTCTTTTTTCTGCCTAAGTCAAGTTAATAACAGGAAAAAGAAAATAATCATGACATTTCTAAATTTTGCTACTTGCACTGTGCACTACGACAAACAGAAATGCCCGGGATGGGACAGCGAAAGGAAAAGAATACTGGAGAAATAAAATTCCGAGTAACGGGTAGTGGTATAAAAACTCTACTCATCAAATAAAAACAATCAATTCACCAATGCTCGACCTCAATATATACGTCATAGAAAAATCTTCCACAACTCATTAAGTAAATTTCCTAGGAACCTATATAAAAGATTCTAAGCAAATCCTAAAGGTAGAACTACATCACATTAATTTTCATAATTTACACCAATACTTCTGTCCGATATCTCCCTTTGATCTCCATCAGCCTCATTCAGATTTACCGCTTGAGAAAGAATTACATATACAAAATGCAACAACAACACAACTAAGCCTTTTCTTTTTTTTTTCGCATTGGCCATATAAATCCATTTCCCTGTGCATTTTTTGAAGGGACAGCTCCCCTTCAATTTAACACTAATTACATCCTATTTACCGCCTCATTCCAACAACATCAACAAAAAGAATAAAACAATAAAATAAAATCCTTTTTACTACCTAATTCCAAATTTGTTTAGGTTTACCATTAGTCATTGCAGTGTTTTAAAATCCCCCTAGGCGGCCGCCCCGCCTAGACACTAGGCCATCCCCAGCCGACTCGGCTAGGGCCGACTCGGGCTTGAGCCTATTAAAAAATCGGTTTGGTTTCCTAGGCGGGTCTGGGGCGGATTGTTTTGTGTTAAGTGAATCGGTTACTTAAATCCGCACATTCTCAAAACCCCTGACCCATATGCTTCTCTCTATCCGCAACAAACCCAAATCACTAAATGAGAAATCCCACAAATCGCTCATGTTTTTCTCAAATCCTCAAAATCTCAAATCGTCAAAATCTCAACTCGATCGCCCCTCTCATTGGAATCTTGATAATGGGGAATACTTAAAACGAGCACTCTACCATTGAGCTGATTCCCATTTATGAATTTTTGAATTATTTTTTAGTATTTTATATATATATATATATATATTGTATTTTATGCAATATTATATTTTCTTATAAATATATTAAAATATATATAAAAAACCGCATGGCACCTATCCGCCTAGGCCCCTGCTTACAAGGTCTAGGCGCTAGGTCCCCATTGGCCCCCCGACTGCCGCCTAGCGACTTTTTAGAACACTGGTCATTGCTCCATCAATTATGATCCTATTGCTCTTCCTAATCCTAACTGGCGTGGCAATTGGTCTTTGTCACAAATGCCTAAACTATCACCATCAGCTCTTCCTTAAAATATACCAAATCTCTAATGGATGCACTCATTTCCAAACATTAAGATAACATCCCAACTAGGATAAGTGGATAAAAGATGGCTACCAGACAGAATCTGTAAGTTGGTTCAACTTTTGCTCTCTAGTAAACAAATAGATACCATACTGCAAGAAAAATCTACCGTACAATACAATAGGATTGACAGTTCCCAAGTTATATTGACTGGAAAAATACAATTCTAAGTTGTGGGGACAAAATAACATAAATGATCATCTGTAATGTCTTCATACATCATAGTACTTTAACATAACATGCACATATGACATACTCTCATTTCCCTAATGCAACTAGCTAGAATAACTATAACAGTAAACAGAGTTGCAGTCACAAGTGCAATTTCAACCCTTGATGTACACCAACTCCACTTAAAGGTTCAATTTCTATTTAGAAAAGTAGATCTCTCTAGGACCTAAAGTCTCATAGCACATGCAATCAGAGATACGTCTAGCAGTAAGGGTTACAACTTATGATTAAAACTGAAAGTATAAACTGAAACCAGAGTAAAAAAATAATGCGGTGGTGGGCCTGGTGAGGGATTCAAGGAGTAGATGCAAACAATACCTTTTAGCTCTGAGAGAATAATCATGCAGATAAACTTGTAGCAATACAAGCAACCAAGAACAGAAAAGCTGTGATTGTATTTTTCCTATTTTCTGTCAGCGTTTTGATAGAAATTTTGTATATGTTGTGCTACAGGAGTGGGGGAAGACCATGGTGAACTTATTGGCTGTGATTCACCAAGCTTATGGTAATAACTTTTATTAGTTGCATTTTTTTCTTTACAGCAAGTTTTACTACAATGTTTATATACTGGAACTCATCATATGATCCTATTGATAGGGTTTTGGTGAGCTGCACAGAAATGGTACACTTTTGGCTAAGAATGCAAGGCAAGGGCCCAACTATATATATTAGCCACTACTTAGAAACAGGAGACAAAAATATGATCTCTTTTGGTGCAGATAAAATTTAATACATCAATCTTTGTAGCTAGTTCATAAAAAATTTCCAATATGAGAAAGGATTGCATATGACATCGTTATATAACAAAATTGTGTCTGTGACCGCATGCTTTATGAGACTTGAGGTCATTGAGATTTACAATTCTAAATAGAAATTGAAGCTTTAAACAGAGTTGGTGTACAGAAAGGGTTGGAATTGCACTTGTAACTGCAATTATGTTTACTATTATTGGTTATTCAAGCCAACTATTGGCCACACCGTCTATAAGTTAAAATAGTCACAACCATCTGATTCATACAACAAAGAAAAGCAATACAATATAGCACCAGAAAGTTCATAAGTTTAATCAGATATGCAGGCAACAAAATTCATTTAATTCATTTAGTGCAATCACATTGTGATTGGAGAAGAAGATCCATGCAAAAAATGAAAGATGCTTACTTTTTTGGAACAAAATATGGCAATCATGCTCAGAATTCAAGATTTTTGCACTTAATGCATAACAAAAGAAGATGAATCAATGACAACAAACAATAATCAAGAATAGTGTAAGCATTTGTAACGCCTCGGGCCCTTTAAAGAACCTAACCACAGCCCTACCACAGGGCACAGCCTCACCAAAAGTGTTATAGCTTAGTAGATGCTCTTGGAACATAGGCAATATAATACATAATAACTCATATCCTACTTCCCAACCAGTATGGGACTATGTAAATCTAGGGGTATTACAATCACCCCTCCTTTAGACTAGCGTCCTCGCTAAGCTCAGGCACTTCATCGAGCCAGGATCCCATTTCTAGTTGATGTGATCCACATGAACGCCACTACCTTGGTCTCGCCACCGTACTGACCTGGTCATCCTACCAGCGTACTGCCCCTAGTCCCACCAGTGTGTACACCCCCCCCTGTAACCCCACCATCGGTGTCGAAAGTCGGCTATAACATAATGAGAACAACATATAGTCATCGTGTATCATTTTTACTGCCTCTACAAATGGACATATAATCCATGATTATTAACTATGCCATTCCCCTCCAAAAATATCGTCGAAGTAGTTATATGGCACTAGAAATTTTGCATAACTAATTGTTTGAACTACTCCGATGAAAACACAACAAACATGATGTACTACTTTCGTTCTGCTACGCTTAACCCAAAGTTAAGAGAGGAAGGGAGAGTGGATGAACCAATAGTTTTAAGAACAAAAGATTTGGTTTTGATTGCAGGTTTCCATTAGGAAAGAGACTATGGATCTCTTAGAATTTTGACCTCTATTTTTGTTTTCTCTGTTTATTTAGTGAACATCTGTAAGGTCCAGTAGTCAATAAAAACAACTCTCCAAAATTCCTTCTTCAAGTTTCCAAGTAGGTAGCCTATGCATCTATGGTCATTCTCGAAACCTTTTACCTGAACATTCAGTGACCTAGCCCATTGTGCTTGATGTTCCAAGTTGCAAACCATGAGATTATAATGAATTCTACTAACTGAACAAATTACAAATCGTGACTTATGACTTTCAACTATATGTACTCAATCACAAATATAATTACCTAGCCTAAAATTAGACAATGGAATTGAATAAAGTCAGTTAAAAATATAATTAACTACTGATGTACATTGTAAAAAGAAAAGTAAAATTGATAAACCAGAAATTAACATAGTAATTTTTTGCTTAAAAATTATTTTATTGATACTCCACTCTAATGAGGACCATTTCAATACATACATTGATCATTGTATTCAAGATGAGGTCTGTAATACATGTTGTTTGCAGATGGTATAATTTTGATTGATGAGACTAGAGAAGGCGTAGCTTCCAAAATAAGAAAGATGGAGTGAAACATTCGAACTAAGGAATTTACAATTAGTAGGTGATGAGGACATTGGTTCTGTTTTGTTTTATTTTGAGATTTAGCCATATGTGGCAGTTTTGCAATTCACACCATTTATTTTATGCATTAGAATATTTTGAAGATTTGCATTGAGATTTGTTTTGAGCCTATATATAAGCCTTGAGAATAATGAGGAAGTATGCTATTTTTAATTTAAAAAATTGTGTTGAGTTATTGCTCTTCATCCTTCTTTTTGAGTCAGACAATTGAGAGAATTATTATGGTTTGTGAGAAATCCTGATAAAGTATTAGCGTTTGTGATAAATTCTAAAACTACACCCAACTCCCCAAATTAAAATTCTAAACCCTAATCCCAAAATCCAAACTATACCCTCCTCTTCATCTCCTCCCTCTCTTCTTCCCAATCCCGATCAGCCGACACCGCCACAACCACCACAGCAACCCAACCCCCCCTCGCCCTCTCCTTCCACTGCTGCCTTGCCGCCGCCCAATGACCACCGCCCCACCGCCAGCAACCGTCGACAGCCACCCCCTTCCCTCTTCTCATTTTCCTTCGTCGATCCGGAAACCTCCACCGTCGATGCCTCCCTCTATCGTCGTCACCGTCCACCCGAACCCACCTTCGACCCCCCATGGGCAGCCGCCCTTAAATCCCCTCTACTCCACCCCACATTTGTTGCCCTAACCCCATTGACGACCCCGATCCCAATGGCCTCTCGTCGTCCCCCTGCTGCCTGCATCTCTCCCCCCCCCCCCGACGTTTTCGCCACTGCCAGACCCTCGCCTCAATCCCCTCGACTATTGCCGACGGTCTCTTCTGGTTGCGACATCACCGCGACTACTCGTGGCCTCAGATCTGATCTTGGTTTGATTGGATTGTTAGTTGTTGTTGGGTGTTTGAGCAAAGGATTGGATCTTTGTGTGAGAAGCAGATTACGTAGCAATACGTTCTTCAAACCCGATAAACTCTTTCCACTTCTCAAATATTTGTGTTACTGTTTTATCATCTCTATAATATTATTTGATTTATCTGTCGTCCACAAATATTGATAGTGAGTGCTTCTACCTGTCTATTCGAGTACAAATTGCATATTTTACTTGCTAAGAACACTTAGGTATATAATTATTAATTGTTAGGGTTAAATCTTTAATTGGGCTTGTTACACTTATTTCATATCTTGAAAATCTATCAAACCGATTAATAGTTTAATTTCTAACTTAATCTATAAATATTCTTAGAAATTCTTTATTTAGGGTTAAGTTTACATCAGTAGGACTAACAAAAAGTATATGTAATGACAGTTTCGCCTATCGTTATTTAGGATCAATCATTCACCAGGATGGAGAAATTGAAGAGGGTATTATGCATTAAAGCAAGCAAGTTAAAATGGAGAAATGCATTAGGTACTTTATGATGAGTGGAAACACACAAGATAAGAAATTATTGCATACGAACGAAAGTTGAAGTTGACACAATTGAAGATAAACACGAGAACTGAAGGATGCGGTTCAGACACATATAACGATAACAGATTACTGCCTCGGTTAGGAAAAATGGTCGGGCGGAAGTTAGGAGAGCAAAAAAGGGAAGGTATAGACCCAACGAACTTGGGTTGAAGCCATTAGTAAGGATTTAATAGGTGTTAGTTTGAAGGAGTTGGCCCTCAGTAGAGTAGAGTGGAGGAGAAGGATTCATGTAGTTGATCCCAAAATTTTGGATAAAGGCTTGGTTGTTGTTGTATTGATTATTGTCATACATTGTAAGAAGTAAGAAACCTACTGGATATCTAAAAGATATTACCGAAAGGAATGCAACATACTAATTTTGGAAGGGGGAAATGGATGATTGAAGCAAATGTGACAAAGTACATAAAAGATTTGAAATGTAATATCCAATTGGCAGTTGCATGCTTCTTTTCGCAAAGTCTTAACACTATTAAATACCCTTTATTACAAGTTTACAGTTAACACATAAACTCGGTTTAAATTTGATTCTTACTAGCTTAATTATCCTTCAACCATTTCAAGAAACTAATCTAAGCATCTGAAAGAATAGCATTATTGCAGAAATAAATCCCCACCCTGTTTGATAAACAAAACAATAATTTTTAATTAAGGAAGGATCATTTCACCTCCCCTAATTATGACAAGAAAATTTCCTCAGTAGTGTAAGGAATATAGCTTGAACATGTGATATCTCTTGACACTTTCTTAAGCCTTTCCAGCTTACGCCAAAGTAAGTTCCTCTTTTAAGACACAGAAACTTCTAATCTTGTAAGAAAGGATTACTAATCATTTTTTTTCTTTAGGAACAGTGAGGGGACTTATGAACTACAACAATAGATACTCAAAGATGGTCTACTTACAAGGAATCTGGCGACCCCATAGGGGAACTAGTCCTTTGTACAACCTACAATATCAGCATATTGAGCAGAGTATTAGCATTAGAGAAACACTAATGAAATAGATAACTATTGAGAAAATATATATGCATGACACATACCCCAAAGCACCTTCAGATTTGACAAATTTGGGAAATCCATCACACAAACCCCTAGCAAAGCCAGGCTGTGTTTGTACCCGAACCTTCACTGCTTCCATGGGACAAAGAGCTACATCAGCAATTACTTCAGCAGAGGCAGACCCGACTAGGTAGATCAGGGTTTTGTACTTGGCTGCATACTCAGGGCCAGCAATGTCCGAGTAGTACTTCTTGAAGAACTCATAGAACCCAAACTTGCAAGCACCCTGAGCACTATAGCCTAGCAGTGTTGGCACCCATCCCCTAAAGAAGCCTCTGAATCCTTGCTCTTTTAGCAAGACACCAAACCCTGATGAGATACTCTTGTATTTTGCTGGGTCAATCTGTAGTTAAACAAGTAGGCACTATGTCCATTATCAAAGTTGGTTTACAAATTATTTCGATAAAAGATACCAATTTAACCCCACAAAACAAAATTTAAAATAAAAGGATCAAAATCAGTTTTTATCCTAACAAAGTTTGATTATAGATAGTTACATATCTTGCGCATGCTTAAATACAGCTTGCCATCATCTATTCTAAATGTGAACAGAAAAGAAAATAGATCCCAGATCACCTACTGAAATAGGTGGGTCGCAACATATCATCAACAAGCCTTTCCAAAGATAACTAGTCAATAATCACTAATAAAATTATAAAAAATTAGTGAAAAAAAGTTTTCTGCCAAAAAAAAAAAAAAACTTTAAGGGAAAAAAAAAGATGGACATCTTTCAATCCTCATATCCTGGGACCACCTGTAGTAAATGCCCTATATTTTATCATGTTTAGCTCAATCCCAGTGATGGGCTTTAGTTTAGCTCAAACCCTTTTGAGTCGAACGGTATCACTGTGATGTGCTCAAGCAAATTTGATTCTATAAACTTAAAGTTTAGCTTAACCACAACTCCTTTAGGCAACAATATTTATTGGCTGATGCAAGAAGTTGTTTATGAATCCAATTCCTTTTCGATTTCTGTGCATTTCAACTTAATACTCGCCAAATAAACCAACATGCATGGAATAGAGTCGCGATGGTAACGGTTTTTTTCTCGTGAGAAGAGGTATTTCGTATAACAGCACCAAAACAACCTTCCTTCCAAAATCATTAGAGTTAACCACATAAATCAATTTTTTTCTCAATTCATCCTTGATAGGGATCATTTCCTCACCAAATTCACAGATACCATGTCCTGATTAACTACCTGAATTAAAATACGCTAAGGGCCTAAGGCCCACCCTTATCCGCTTTCTCCGTTAACAACATTCATAATCACTTTTCCTGATATGTGTTCCTGTTGGTTTCCATCGCACATGTCACATGCCCAATGATCTCAAGTTTCAACTGATTCTACCTCATTTTATTTTCAATTGGAGCAACCTGATACCTCTAAGAATTCTACATATATGGACGCTTCATTATCTTAGCTTTTAGCACTTAGTCACTTATCCACGCCAACATCCTTGTTTCTACTATAGTTACTTACTGAATATATTTCTTGAATGCCTTGTGTTTTAATCCATAGATATGAGCATCTTATCAAGCTCATGTTAAAATCCAAGAAATTCCATGATATCATTATATCCAAGAACAAAGTTCAGGTCATCACTTTGAAATTCCACCCTCAACATCCTCCACAAGCTACTCATTATGTCCTGTTGATTCTGTCAGTGAAATGATAACCATCGTGTACGTGATTCACAATCCATATATTGTCTTTTACTTGCTCATTCTAAAGCATTTATATTTCAAACCTACAAATTATTCCATTACATAAAAAATCATCCAAACATAGCCTACCCCTTTAAATTATTTAGTAACATCTCAAAAATTTTAATTAGTTCATCTTACAATTATTATGGAATTTTAAATTAATTGTAAAAAAAAAAGTTGTTGATAAAATGATATACCAACTGAGATGACATTTATCGTTCCAACATTACTAACTTTAAATCAGTACCAATACAATTCTTCGACTCAATTGATACCAATATTAATAATATTCACACGTTCGTTTTAGGTAATCCAGTACAATAGAGCATGACAGTCCTGTTACGAAATTTTGTCCAAGCAGACACGTGTATCCAACACAAAACTAGCTATCTCACTATAGTATATCAGAATTTTCAGTGTTTCAATATATCACATCACATCATATCCAAGTCAACTTATCCCCGTCCATCTCCCCACTTCTTCTTCAGCATATCTTCAACCAAACAAACTAAAACAAACTCCCATCTTCCCAACTCCAAACCCCATTCGCAACCCTAAAACTACCTCTCCCCTCATCTCACTATCTCCATTCACCAAAAAAAAAAAACAATCTTCAAGAATCCAACACCAACACTACCAAACAAAACCAAACCCTGGAAAAATCAACAACTCACCCCAATCCAAATCCCCCACATCCTAATCATACCACATTCAAGAATCCATGCACATTTCAAGAACACAATTCCAAATCAATACCTGCATGTTGCATTTGACGAGATCGAGAGGGGTGACCGCCATGTGAGTGAGGCCACAACTCGCAATTCCGCCAGCTGTGCACGCCGCGTAGTACATCGGCGAGTACGGCTCGACCTTCCCTTTTTCGATCAGCGCTTCGATCGGGTACGATCCAGAGGTAGAGGAAGAGGAAGAAGGAGGAGGGGGTTCAATTGAGGGGTTGTGATTTCGGAGGAGAGCTTCTACGGCGATGGATCGGGTTGAGGAGGAGGAGTAGAGGAAGCTTGGGAGGAGTAATTGGCGGGATTTGTCGGCGAGATCCATGGCAATGAGAATGCTTCTAGGGTTTTAGGGTTTTAGAAGATGAAGTAGGATGCGACTGAGAGTGAGCAGGGAATGTTAAAGGCATCCATTTGCTAAAAACTCAAAAATTAGCATTTGAGTTGAATAATATACCCCCATTAGAGCATCCCCGATCTTCAAATGTAAAAAATAACAAAATGCATATCTCTACTACTATAATGCGAGAAGGCCTTAAGGTTCTGTTTGGTTCAAAAGAGGGGAGGGGAGGGGAGGGGAGGGGAGGGGAGGGCAGGCGAGGGATTTTAATGGAGGGAAGGGGAGGGGAGGGAAAGGGAATGGAGGGATTTTAATCAAGACTCTGTTTGGTTCAAAGGAGGGGAGGGGAGAGGAGGAAAGGAGATGGAAAATAATTATCTTCTCGTTTGGTTCACAAGGAAATGTAAGGAATTTTATAATTAAATTACTTTTATACCTTTCTATTTTAAGAGAGCCTATGTATTATTGTTTCAAATAATAATTTTGTAATATAAACAAAATAATGAAGACCAATAAACAAAATAATGAAGGCAGATTGATTGATAGTACTTGAACAAATTAAATCAGATTCTGGCCTCGCCAACCACCGCATAAACTACCTCCTCTTTTACCTTATCTAAGTTGTCTCTCTTCTCCTACTCTCTCTGAAACTATTTCATTAGTGTTTGTTTTCATGGTTTTAGTAGCTACTACAAGTGATGATGATATTTGCACCCTTTTCTAATATAAGGAATATTTAATTAGCATTATTAGCTTAGACTATATGTTTAAATGGCATGTATGCTTAGAGCATCCACAGTCGTTGAGGGAAATGGATAAATGAATATAGCAAAGTTTCGTTTTGCTGCAGTCATTGAAGGCTATTTTTTACCTTTTTAAATTAAAATAATAACACACGGTGCTTCATGTGCCGTCGGAGAGGAAAAAAATTTAAAAAACATTTTAAAACGGTGGCACGGCATATCATGTTCCGTCGGAGGAAAAAAATTATAAAAAAAGGTGCGACGGCACTTCAAGTGCCGTCCGAGGGAAAATTTCATCCTCGAAGTGCAAATAAAAAATTACAAAAAATTACAAAAAAATTACAAAAAATTGCAAAAAACTACCTAGAGGGTGGGACGGCACTTCAAGTGCCGTCCGAGGGAGAGGTGGGTTTTTTGGTTTTTTTTATTAGGAAATTAAATTTTTTTTTTAGGGACGGCACTTCAAGTGCCCTCCGACCATTAAAAAAAAAAATAAAAAATTTTGCGACGACACTTCAAAGTGCCGTCCGACCATTAAAAAAAATATAAAAAATTTGGTGAGACGGCACTTCAAGCTCCGTCTCTCATTTATCCATATTTCTCATATCCATTCTCATTTATAGCAATCTCCTATAGCGAAATATGCATAATATGCATATTTGGCCAACGACTGCAGTGCAATTTTTGACCAAATATGCATATTTACCAAACGACTGTGGATGCTCTTATTCACATGGCCAGGGTTGTTAATTTGGTTGCTTGGAGTTCACGTTTTGGATGGGATTATTTCATGTTGTGAAAAACTACTGATGTATTATCATTATTATTATCAGTTCTAAGTTAATTGGCAAAATGGTTGCTTCATTTCAATTCTTTCCTTCTCTATTTTCTCAGTATTATTAATTGTATCGGTCTTCTCATCGAATGTGTATCATTTGCAACTTCTATATATATATGCCTACCTTACAGCAATGTTTTTTGTTAATTCAGACATACATAAAGTATCTGAATCTTTTGTTCACCATAACATTTCTGATGTGTAATTTTTCTTCGCTCAAATTGTTGTAATTGCTGTTAAGTCTACTAAATTTTTTCTGTTCCATCTAATGGTTAACTTTACATAGCCTGTAACTCTTAACCTAGTTAAATTTGCCCTCGTTAATTTTCAGTCTCTCTCACTTCTTCTGTAATCTTAACTTTAATCCTAGAAAAAGGATATGTTGGGGGAGAGACGATTCGAGAGAGAGAGGATATCTGCTCCTCACCTCCGCGACGAGGAGGGGGAGAAAGAGAGAGTGCGAGTGGGAGAGAGAAAGTCGGGAGAAAGAGAATATCTTTTTATTTTAGGGATTTAGATCTAAAAAGGGCAGTTTAGTCCTATCACTTTAAAAAAATTAGACCCACTTTCTCTCCCCTCCAAATCCCTCCAATATTCGAGGGGAGCCAAAATAGGCTCGGGAGAGATTCTGCACCCCTCCATTCCCCTCCCCTCCCCTCCCCTCCTAAAAAATGAACCAAATAAGAAATGTTTTAAAAAATCCCTTCCCTTCCCTTCCCTCCCCTCCCCTCCCCTCCATTCCCCTCCAACCAAACAGGCCCCTTAATGTAATTTGTCCATATCCCAACCCGTGCAACGCACGTCTATCTCTATCTCTTTAGTCTTCATATATCTCTACATATATAATAGGAAAGGGATGATGACTGATGAGTCTACAGTGTAATTCATTTTTTTTTCCTTTTCAATTTTTTTCCCAAAATTTTTCCCACATGCATAGCACGTGTAAAATACTAGTTTTAGATATAACAAAGTGGTGTTTTCTGCGATCACCAACAAAATTTGATCAAGTTCCGTCTGTGGGGGAGCTGTCACTTTCAACCAGCCTTAACCCACTTAATTACCCCCTAATTGCCCACTAATTAGTATAAACCCCTAATTACCCCCTAATTAATTATTTAAGTATATTTAACTAAGCCTGATTAGTATACTAAGTATAATTAATCATGGGAAGGAACTTGAAGTTCCGTCCAAGTTAAAAAATTAATAAAAAAATAATTTTTTATTTGGGACGGAATTTGAAGTTTCGTCTGATATAATAAAAAATAAATTTTTTATTTGGGACAGAACTTGAAGTTTCGTCCTCTATAATATGCATATTCTCATATCGACTCTCAAATATAGCAATCTTCTGTAGTGATTTTGCCAAAATATGAATAAATAGCAAACGACTGCAGATGTGCAATTGCTATAATATGCATAATACGGAAATTTAGCAAACAACTGTGGATGCTCTTGGAGCATCCGTAGTCGTTCTCTATATTTCCAAAATTTGGAAAATATAGGGAACGATCCACTGCAGTGCAGTCGTTCCCTATATTTCCAAATTTTAAAAAAAAATAATAGTAACCTTCTATATCTGAGAGACGATATAGAAATTTTCCAAATATAGGAATCAGAAGATCATCTTACGTTCATTCCCGAAAAAAATTCTCGGACACAAGATGATATTGCGCACAAGGAATTAAAATTATAAAAAAAAGGCCAGGCGCTATATGATCTTGAGTTCGATCAATTTGTTTAAAGAAAAATATTTCGGACGCAAGATCATTTTGCGCCTGATATAAAAAAACTGAAGGACTCGGATGCACAATGATTTTGTGTCCGACGAAATAAAAAAAAAAACAAATACCAGAACGAACGCAAACACCTTGTTGCGTCCCTGTCCCCCCCCCCCCCCCCCCCCCAAAAAAAAAAAAATCTTTTCTTTTATATGGAATATAGCCTATAGGATTATTTATGCATATAAAGTTACTTTTCGATTGGTTTGATTATTTGATCAAAGGATGATTGAATGGACTTATAGGAATTATTATGTATTCCTATGCGTACAATTTTATTAATAAAAAAAAATTGTGTTGGATTCAAAAAAAAAAAAAATCAATGGCCGAGATTCAAAAGCAAAAAGATCATCCACCGTTGGACTCAAATTTTGGATTTCAACGACTACAAGCCCAACTCAAAATTCTTATTTCTAAAACTCAAATATATGAATTTTGAGTTTAAACGACTACAGATGCTCTTATCATTTGCTAAAAAACCAAAATTTAGAATATAAGTGAACAGTCGATCGTTAAAGATAGTAAAGACTTTAGAAAATTGCTAAAATATAGAAGACGGAGGATCAAGCTCCATCCGTTTAAAAAAAAAATTTAAAATATGGTTGGACGGAAGATCATGTTACGGCCGCCAAATTTTTTAATATGTTTTTTCTCAAAATTATCAAAATGCCATCTTAAAAATTCAAAAAATGTCATTTAAATAAATTTTAAAAATAAAAAATAAAATAGAAATGCTCGGACGGAAGAAGATCTTCTGTCCGGCAATTTGTTTAGAATATTTTTCAAAATATTACGAAATTGCCATTACAATAATTATGAAAATACGATTAAAATAATTAAAAAATAAAAAAAGAAAAAAAAAAACGAGACGGAAGATCTTCATCCGTCTAGGCATTTTTTTAACAATTTTTTTTCAAAAAAATTACAAAGATGCCATTACAATAAGTACGAAAATACCATTAAAATAATTTTAAAAATCAAAAAAAAAAATGCATGGACCGAAGATCTTCATCCGTCCAGGCATTTTTTTCACAATGTTTTTTCAAATAATTACGAAAATGTCATCACAATAATTACAAAATTGCCATTAAAATAATTTTAAAAAATAAAAAATAAATAAAAATTTACTCTGGCGGAAGATCTTCATCCGGCCGGCCAAAAAGAAGCTTTAAAAAAAATCATCTACTCCTCTAAATTTAGCAATAATGACTGCAGCACTCAACGTCAAAAGTTATTTGCCAAATGGTAGAATTGCAAAATTTAGCAGCATCGATAGTGGATGCTCTAATGGTTGGTAAAGTGGACCGGTTGATGATGGATTATTATTGCCTTGATGCACATGTTTTCTTTTATTTATTTATTTTTCTAGAATAAGGTTGTAGTCACACACACCTACATTTTATCTCATATATGATTCAAACTCCCGATTACTTACTCATCAGCGAAGAGGTTTACCGGTGCACCATACTGATACTTGATTGTTTAATCTTTATCATTAATAAGACACTTTTCAACTGCACGTTCTATTTTTTAAAAAAATTTATATAGTAAATAATAAGACGTAATCTGGCCTCAAACTTGAGACATCTCTTTACTCATCACAAATTCTTTACAAATTACCTCTAGTGACACAAACTGTAACTCCCTAGAATTTTAAATAATGATTTTGAGATTAATAAATAAATTAAAGTGATTTTTGGTGATTTAATAAATATTTTTTCTGAAATTTATCTTTTTATACGTGCAAAAACACTTGCAAATATTTTTTGGGAAACTCCAAGTCAAGAACTGTTTTGGGAAAACCTAATATTTATTAGTAGATATTATTTTTGAATTTTATGGATTTTTTCTAATATTTATTTGGCTGACTTGCAAACATTACAAAAAGATGGGCTTTTGTACAAAATTACCACTTGGAGTAAAAACTTCAGATTTTTGGTTTTCTGGGCTAAGCATGATGGCTAGCCAACTCAGAGGTAAAGATTTTAAATTTTTTTCTAATAGATTTGGTTTATTTCACAAATTTGTTAAAGAATGGTTTTTTTTGCAAAATTGCAATTTCGAGGCAAAAGTTACAAATTTTATTTTTTTGCTTATTAGATATGGATGCTGGGCAGATCTGGAGAGTTACTTTTGATTTTAATTCCAATTAAATTGGTTAATCTAATTTTCTAGTGTAAAGATCTATATATGTAAAGATAAATTCTAAAGAAATATTTTGCAAAATCTTCTCAAAACCCTAATACTCCAGAATTTCAGGCTATATTAAGACCACTACAGCCGTCCCCCTCCTCTGAAAAAACAAAAGATTATTTTACTATTTGTTTTCTTGGAGTTGCAAAGCGAGGATCTTGGATTTTTGCGAAATGAATGACTTTTTCTTATTCTCTTATTATTTCGGTTGATTCTTCAATAAGGTAAGTGACATATGTTTGATTTCTTGTTGTTCTATGCATGTTATATATGATGATTTGTCTAGTAGGGTGTATGATAGATGATGGTATATTGATATAGTGAAGTTATGGATGGATGAATGAATAAAAATAGAACTTTTCATGAAAACTATGCAATTCATGAATAAAATCCCACATAGATGACTTGTGATTGTTAAGAACTTGTAAAAATCATGGGTATGTTGTTTTCTTCCATATTCTCTCTGATGTGATTGTACATAACGAGTTTCTGTGATGTTTATTGCATAAAGTGAATAAAAGTTGAGTCTTTACTGTGTATGCACACACATAGGGTCTGTTATGGTATTTTGATGAGTAAAAACTTGATGAAAAATTGTTGTAGATGCTTATAATCATAGGACAACTAATATAACTAGTTGTAGTTGTGTTTAATCAAGTTGCAAGAAGGATTTTAGAATTAAAAGATCAAGCATTTATGAGTTGAAGTGGAATTGATTTCGGTTCTGACATGGTTTCAGCCAAAACTTGATTTTTTAAATGTTTTGTGAGATTTTCGATTAGATCTTGATTATCATTGATACTGAGATTGAATTGAACCATATACTACTTATAATCAGTGATTTCTTGATGTTTTAACTACTGCATATACACATATATATACACATACATGCATTCTTTACTGTTTGAAGAAGTTTTGATGAAAATTTGATATTTTATGAACTTGATGAGATTTTGATATGTTTTATAAACTCCAGTATGTTAGAAAAGTTGTATTTGATCATCTCACGATCTTTGTTTCGCAATTCAAGCCTTTAAAGATTTTAAATTATGAATCAGTCGAAATGAGCACAATTTTTCAAAACTGGTTGTGCAGCAGCCGACAATCGACCGACCACTCTTTGAACTAAAAGTGGCAGTCGACCGACATTCTTTAAATTTGGGAATTTCTACATGACAGTCGACCGTTGTTATTTTGAACTGTTTTGACAGTCGACCGACGCATGCTATTTTTCAGGATTTGTTGAATTTCCTTGCTGATTTCTTGAACAATTATTTCTTCGCTGTTATGGATTATTGGACTACTGTTTTAGATGAAGTTTCTGCCACAAATTACTATAAATTACAAAGAGTTATATTTTGATTATAATAGAGTTTAACTTGTATTTTTATGATATGTCGTGTTATGGATTATTGGACTACTGTTTTAGATGAAGTTTCTGCTACAAATTACTATAAATTACAGAGAGTTATATTTTGATTATAATAGAGTTTAACTTGTATTTTTATGACTTTAAGAAGCGAAATATATATGGATTTCAAGATATGGATGTTTTGTGATTTTCTATGACTTCAAAATATGAAACTCGGTTATTTAGTGGATTTAAAAATCTTGTTTCAGTTCTGAAAATTTGTGAGTATTCGGATGGATTTGGATTTGTTGATTTTTAAGAAGTTTTCTTAGAGTGGGTGAATTGATAATGAAATTTAGAGTTTTAATGAAAGATTTTGTGTTGATAGTTGAGTTGTGAGTCTCAAGAGGGTGAGTGGGATCCTAGTACACCGGCAGTTGAGATTTTGTGGTTTGGCCAGTTGTGGTCTTATTGTGGATCAGTTGAGTTAAGTCCGGTAGGGTACACCAACTCTAGGAGATTCGTAATTAATTAATTAACTTAATAAGATAAGGACAGACACTAGATGGTGATATGATGAAATGAATGCAAACATGAGTTATGGATCTCAGTATGATCTTCGGTGTGAGATAGTCCCCAGAATTCTCGAGCTATGAGTGAAATAGTCTCCAGAATTACCTGCAGTGTGGGATTGATCTCCGAAATTATCGGGGTCGAGGCGACGCTCATGGGGTATTCGTGTGATGAGGCGGCATAGCTTGGGTGTGGGATTTTCTCGAAAATTCCCACATGTGAGTAAAATAGTCTCCAGAATTATCTGTGGATATGATTGACCTTCGGAATTATCGGAGCATGGGCTAGATACTCACAGTTTATCTAAATTTCATAGTAGTCATCGTAGTAGGATTAGTTGCATAACGAGGGATTTAACCCTTATAAAGTGGAGAACGATAAGGACTTGCACCGGATCTATGTAGAGTGGGGAGCATAGATTCGACAAGTATGCATTAGAGAGTCATCATACTGCAGTTGTGTTTCTTAACCTGTATTATGCATGACGTTTTCTATTTTTCCTACACTTGACACTTAGTCTAGTTCTACTTGATGTTTTATGCTTTATTTAAATATTTTCATATTTCATTTGTTACTACTATGGAAATGTGCTGATTATGAATTTATTCTTTATGCTTTATTTAAATTGTAGTATCTTTTAATGTCACTCACACCGCTATGGCTGACCCCGTAGTTTTAGGGGTTAGGGTTATCTCTAGCCTCATGTTTTACAGGTAGGTACTGCTAGCTTGGGATTTGGATGCATGTGGTAGAATGATAATGTGGCTTATGCAAATTGTAAAACAATGTATTGTAAAAGAAAGAAATTGTAATTCAAAGTGTTTAGTTTTCTGCTGTACTATGTAAAGAATTGAAGTAATAAAAGTTGAAAAATTATTCTATGTTTTGGCTATATTTACTATTACATTGAGATAGATGCTGAAAATTGTGCCACGTATTTCTGAGATATTATATTGAAAATTCGGGGCGCTACAGAGTTTGGTATGAGAGCATGCTTCAATAGTAATAATAAACATGGTATAAGAATAAACTTAGGTGTGGACACTAGAGCGTGAGCACCTAGGTGTGGACATTAGAGTGTGAGTATCACATAGAATTGAAATAAGATAAAATGGTTTAGGTTATGATTGAGTTTTTGCCATGAGGTATTGATGCAAATATGAATTGTGTTGTGATGCTCGAACTTTTCCCTCATTTTGCAGTATTCAGTATAATGGCAGGACGCATATTTAGGAATGGTGGGAATGACAGTGAGGCTGAGGGTTCCAATGGGGGCAGACTCGACTTGGAAAATGAGATTGCTATGGTGTATCAGACATTGAACACATTCATGGCAGCCAATATGACTCGAAATCAGAATTAAGGGGTTGGACCAGTGATTGTTAATGTTGATCTAATTAAGCAGGTGGAGTCTTTCAAGCGGATGAAGCCGCCTATTTTTGAAGGGCAGTCTGACCCAAATGAGGCTGATGATTGGATTAGATAGATGGAAGTGGTCTTCGAGGTTTTGGAAACCCCAGCGGCCAATAAAGTGAAGTTGGCTACGATGCAGTTAGAGAAGGATACTGGCGTCTGGTGGAAGTCAGTGAAGAGGACTTTTGGGAATGAATAGGTGACTTGGGAGGCTTTTCTGGGGGAGTTCAGGGATCGTTTATTTCCTCTGGATGTTCAAGAGAAGAAGACAACGGAATTCTTGAATCTGCAGCAGGGCAGCATGTCAATGTGTGAATATGAGACTAAGTTCGCCCAGCTATTAAGGTATGCACCAGAGCTGATAGTTGATGAAGCGAAGAAGTCCAAGAAATGCGAGCAGGGCTTGAGGCCAAATTTGAGGTCGCAGATGATACCGTTGGGCATCAGAAGGCTTGATAAGCTGTTCATGAGAGCAGCTATGACGGAAGAATATATGGACCAGTTCCTAGAAGAAACAGGAGACCTGGAACAGGAACAAGAGGCCATGTAACACCCTGGATTTTCAAATCTTATTTATATTTGTTGTTTAATTTCACGTGTTGTGCACGTATAAATTTATGCATGCATTTCTCTAAAAATATTTCATAAAATAGTCCATCCTCATTTATTCTCTCTTTTTAGAAAGCCTAATTTAATCCTAAGCCTAATTTGTCTCTTTGTAGCCCATATTAGTTAATTAATTAATTAAATTTGTAGAGCCCATAATCTCTTGGCCCATTAGTGAGCCCATGTAATTTAATTCTCCTTTATTTTAGTCTAACTTGTAGTGTAGACTCAAATAGTAGACAATTAATTAAACTAATATGTACAACTTGTAAGTGAGGGACACTAGGGTAACACATGCATGCACAAGAGTGTGCAAAACACACCCTTGAGTGGAGGCCGGATTATGCATTAGTGGAGAAGGGAATGGGAGTAGTGGAGAGGTGGTTATCTCATTCATGGGTGGTTATGGCAACTTCCAAACTCATCCTAGCCCTTTATTCCCTAACTATTTGATCTAATCTTAGCCATTCAATCCACCCAAAATTATGTATAAATACCCCCCTTACATGAGTAAGCTCACACCTAATCTATATCAAAAGAGAAAGATAAAGAAATACAATTAGAGAGAGTAAAAGATTGAGAGTTAGTGAGATCAAAAGATTGAGTTGTGTTGTGTGTTCTTCATTAGTGGCCGGTTTTCTTCAAGGAAGCAAGGGAGGCTCGGGTTTGCTGCAAAGCGAGGAGGAGACGACTTGTGGTGGCTCAAACTAGGAGGAGGAGGCATCTTTTGATCAATCTAGGAGTTTTTAGGAGTTCATTTCGTTTTCTCTCCAATAAAGTGGGCAATTTTCTCTAACTTCTAAGTAGTATCATGCTAGGTTGTGTGCTAATCATGCTAGAATAAATAGGTGAAAATGTTGTTCTTTGATAATACCATGATTAATGTGAAAATGGAACATATGCGAAATTGCATGAAATGAATAAGTGAACTTGATTGAATGATATGTTTGTTGTTGTGATATTTGGATATTGATCTAGCATGCTAAATTAGAATGAATGTTTCTCCATGTCAAATTATTTGTGTTTATGGAAAAAATACAATTTTGATAAATGTGTTTATGTGGAAATTGCTAATTGTAAGAATCTCTACATTTAAGATTGATTAGTAAATTATACTTATTCCTGATTAGTGTGATTGATGCTAAATAATCCTAAAGTTGTATGCTAATTGTTGAGAGAAATGAACATGAAATTGTTAATAGAACATTGTGTGATTTTTCATGTACAATTGTAGGAAAAGAAAAAAAAAAGAGATACTTTATATGAAAAATGAGAATTAAATGTTTTTTACGAAAATCTTGAGTTACTGTATAAATTTCAAATTTTGGATTCTAGTTGCTGAACAGTCGACCGTATTTGTCTTAACACTCGACTGTCCTGACTGTTTATTTTCGAGTTTTAAATCATTGCAGAACAGTCGACCGACTATGTCTTAACAGTCGACCGACTATGTCTTAACAGTCGACTGTCCTGACTATTTTTAATTTTCGAGTTTTTAATCCTCGCAGAGCAGTCGACCTGATGATCTAATTGATATTCAGATTTCATGAGATAATTTTTCTATAACCCTTGGCCTACTGTAAAAGAGAAATTGAGACTATTTTATAAGAAAGAACTTATTATAAATTGTTAGTTTAAAGTGTCTTTGGATAAAGTAATATAAGAATTGAAATGCAGAAAATCATGATGACTTATGAAAATATTGATGAGCATGAATACACCAATTTATGAACATGAAATGAGATTTTGAACTAGAAGGTAGCTAAGTCCTATTACCGGCAATTGAATGAATTATAATTATTAAGATGAATTATTGAGATGAAAGACCAAAATGGTCAAGTTGATGATTAAGACCGGTATGGAGGAAAGATCTAACTCTAGGGGTTGATTTTTATTCATGATTCAAATAAACTAAGGATTTAGATACATAGTGGTGATGTGACGAAAGTGAGAGAAAAACATGAGTATGAGGGCCATCGGATTGGCGGTATGAGAGTGATTCACAGACTGTCTGCTTGATGCGTCATGACATGGCGTGATCACTACTCCGGAATTATCATCCCGGTGGCGACGTTTGTGGGGTGTTTGGTGACTACGGGTGGTGCCATCGTTCCATGGCGGAGATTGAATTGTCCATAGTCTGCCTGCTTGATGCATCATGTCAGTGCGTGGGATTCCCCTCCAGACTGCCTAGACATGGGCTCGTAGATCATAGAATATCTATGATACTGACCGCAGTTACCGTAGTAGTTTAAGTCATGACAAAGGATTGAACCCTATAAGATGAAGTACGATTAAGGGCTTGCCCTCGGACCTATGTAGTATGTGATGCATAGAATCCGAACAAGTGCGCATTAGTGTCATGTAATATAACAACTGCATTAAGGACTAAGTGCACAACACAACACGACATCTATAGGATAGTCCCCGTAGTTTTTCTTGTGACAAGTGTGTATTTTCTAAGTAAGAGAAAATTGATATTTTATATCCTTGCGTCAGTTGAATGAACTGATGAGCCCACAGTTTCTATGCAGGATAAAGAGATTGACAAGATTAAGTATGCAAGCTGCTTAAAGAATGTTTCAAGCGTTGTACTTTTTATTCATGTAATTATTGTAAATGACTTCCGCTGTTTAAAAATAATTCAAGTTGTAACTCTGATGTAATGAAAGTTTAAATTTATTTGTAAAATTATACGAAGAGAAGTGTAAAGATCCTGTGGAACTTCGAATTCAGTCTATTTTGGAATTCAGGGTGTTACAGGTCAGTAGCAGCAAGTCATGGTGAGAAGAAGTTCCCAGTAAAGCAGGGCAGGTTCAGTAATCCAGAGCAGAAGGCACCCGCAGCTCAAGAGGTGACTTGTTACTACTGTTAGGAGGCAGGTCACTTCAGGTCAGCATGTTCTAAACTGACGAAGCAGACTTGTTTCCAGTGTGGGCGAGAGGGTCATACTATGCTGTTTTGCCCGCAGCTTAACGGATGGGAGCAAATTCGAGAGGCAGGGGCGAGTGTTCGCATTAACTGAGGAAGATGCGGGAAACTCAGAAGATGTGATCCAGGGTATGCAAGAATTTTTAATTCATTTATTTGATGTATTAAGTAAAACTTTGTTAAGAATAAATTGGAGATTTGAGTATTATTCTTCATGTAACAGGATTTATCTTGGTTAATGGAATAAAAGCAAAAGTTTTATTTGATAATGGTTCTTCGCATACATTTGTGTTGCCTAATTTTGCTAAAGTTTTAGGTGTGGAACCTAAGGTTTTTTCAGGCAGAGTCTTATCAGTGGCAATACCATCAGGAGAGTAATTGATTGCTGATCGATATTACGAGGGTTGTGATATCGAGATTGGTGGGAGATTGTTCGGCATTGATCTCATCGAACTGCAAGTCTTGGGTGTGGATGTGATTGTGAGAATTGATTGGATGGCAATATATGATGCCACAATTGAATGCAAGAAGAAAGAAGTATTGGTGAAGGCGCCAGGAGGTCCTGCAGTGACTTTTCAGGGGAAGAAGAAGAACCCGAAAGTGGCTGCAATGGTATCTAAGCTGATGATTCCAGATGAAGTCAAAAACATTCTAGTTGTCAGGGATTTTCCTATGGTATTCTTGGAAGATCTACCAGGGTTACCGCCGCAGCGAGATGTTGAGTTCTGCATCAATGTTCAACTGGGAAGTGCTCCAATTTCTAAGGCTCCGTCCAGGATGGCACATGTAGAGTAGGATGATGTTAAGAAGCAGATTGAGGAATTGCTTAATAAAGGGTTTATCAGGCTGAGTACTTCACCGTGGGGTGTGCTAGTGTTGTTGGTAAAGAAGAATGATGGGTCAATGAGGATGTGCATTGACTACCGGGAGTTGAACAGGGTGACTTTCAGAACAAGTATCCGCTTCCACGTGATTGATGATCTGTTTGATAGGCTTTGGGGAGTAGCTGTATTTTTGAAGATTGATCTGCGGTCAGAGTATCATTAGGGTCCGAGTTAAGAAGGAAGATGTGAGCAAGACAGCTTTTAGGACTCGTCGTGGACTCTATGAGTTTTTGGTGATGCCATTCGGAGTGACGAATGCGCCGGCAGTGTTCATGGACATGAAGAATCAGATTTTGTGGCCGTTTATTGATTCCTTTGTGGTGGTATTCATTGATGATATTCTGGTATATTCGAAGTTAGAGGAAGAGCACTTAAAGCACTTGGCAGAGGTATTGAAGAAGTTACAATAGCATAACTTGTACGCCAAGCTGTCGAAATGTGAGTTTTGGAAGTTCGAGGTAGCTTTCCTTGGTAATATCCTTTCTAAGGAGAGAGTGGACACCGATCCTCAGAAGCTTGAAGCAGTGAAGAATTGGCCCAGGCCGACGACAGTGAAGGAGGTCAGAAGTTTCTTGGGATTAGCTAGGTATTACAGAAAATTCATTTAGGGCTATGCACAAATTGCAGTTCCTTTAACAGGATTGACTCGAAAGAATGTGGCATTCATTTGAACTGATAAGTGTGAGGCGAGTTTCCTTCAGCTAAATGAGAGGTTGACGACTGCGCCTATCTTAGCTTTGCCGCAAGCTGGGAAGGACTATGATATCTTCAGCGTTGCATCACTCAGAGGTTTAGGGTGTGTTTTGATGCAAGAAGGGAAGGTCATTGCATATGGTTCAAGGCAATTGCGTCCGTATGAGAAGAACTATCCGACGCACGATTTGGAATTGGCAGCTATCATCTTTGCCTTGAAGCAGTGGAGACATTATGTATATGGAGAGAAGGTCAACATGTTCACAGACAACAAGAGCTTGAAGTACATTTATCAGCAGAGAGATCTAAATCTTCGGCAGAGAAGATGGTCGGAGGTGTTGGAAGACATTCGTCCTGAGATCAAGTATCATCCGGGCAAGGCGAATGTGGTGGCCGATGGGCTTAGTTAGAAGAGCAGTCTGTCGAGTTTGATCACTACTCGGAGTGAGTTGGCAGTAGAGTTAGATCAGGCAGGTATTAAGGTTGTACTGCAGGGTTTGAGAGCATCTTTGGCTCAGTTGAGGTTGCAGCATTCTTTGAGAGAGCAGATTATGGAGGGTCAGAAATTAGATGCAGGGATTCAGAGGATGTTGCAGCAGATTTCCGAAGGCAAGTTATCAGAGTTTCATGTCCAAGATGGAGTTCTATGGATATGTGAAAGGTTGTGTGTACCGGAGAATGCAGATTTATGGGAGAGTATCTTGCAGGAGACACACAGTACCTTGTTGTCAGTACATCCTGGAGGCACAAAGATGTACAAGGACATCAAACAACACTTTTGGTGGTCGTGTATGAAGAGAGATGTAGCAGATTTTGTGGCGAGGTGTTTGACTTGCCAACAGATCAGAGCGAAGAATCAGAGGCCTGGAGGTTTGTTACAACCATTGCCTATTCCGGAATGGAAGTGGGAGAATATCAGCATGGATTTCATCACCGGTTTGCCGAGGAGTCCGAAGGGCAACGACTCAATTTGGGTTATTGTGGACCGTTTGACCAAGTCAGCTCACTTTCTGTCTATGAAGATTATTTGATCGTTGGAGAAACTAGCAGTGCTCGTTTAACTTGTATTTCTATGACTTTAAGAAGCGAAATATATATGGATTTCAAGATATGGATGTTTTGTGATTTTCTATAACTTCAAAATATGAAACTCAGTTATTTAGTGAATTTAAAAATCCTGTTTCAGATTTGGAAATTTGTGAGTATTCAGATGGATTTGGATTTGTTGATTTTTAAGAAATTTTCTTAATATGAGTGAATTGATAATGAATTTTAGGGTTTTAATGAAAGATTTTGTGCTAATAGTTGAGTTATGAGTCTCTAGAGGGTGAGTGGGACCCTAGTACACCAGTAGTTGAGATTTTGTGGTTTGGCCAGTTGTGGTCTTGTTGTTGATCGGTTGAGTTAAGTCCGGTAGGGTACACAAACTCTAGGAGATTTATAATTAATTAATTAACTTAATAAGATAAGGACAGACACTAGATGGTGATATAATGAAATGAGTGCAAACATGAGTTAAGGACCTCAGTATGATCTACAGTGTGAGATAGTCCCCAGAATTATCGAGGTGTGCGTGAAATAGTCTCCGGAATTACCTGCGGTATGGGATTGATCTCCAGAATTATCGAGGTCGAGGCGACGCTCATGGGGTATTCGCATGATGAGGCGGCATAGCTTGCGGTATGGGGTATTCTCGAAAATTTCTAGATGTGAGTGAAATAGTCTCCAGAATTATCTTTGGATAGAGATTGACCTCTGGATTTATCGAGGCATGGGCTAGATACTCATAGTTTATCTAAATCTCATAGTAGTCATCATAGTAGGATTAGTTGCATCACGAGGAATTTAACCCTATAAAGTGGAAAACGATAATGACTTGCACCGGATCTATGTAGACTGGAGAGCATAGATTCAACAAGTATGCATTAGAGAATTATCATACTGCATTTGTGTTTCTTGAATGGTATTATGCATGACGTTTTCTATTTTTTCTACACTTGACACTTAGTCTAGTTCCACTTGATGTTTTATGCTTTATTTAAATTTTTTTTTATATTTCATTTGTTACTACTATGAAAATGTGTTGATTATGAATTTATTCTTTATGCTTTATTTAAACTGTATTTTCTTTTATTGTCACTCACACCGTTATGGCTGGCCTCGTAGTTTTGGGGGTTAGGGTTATCTCTATCCTCATGTTTTACAGGTAGGTACTGTTAGCTTGGGATTTGGATGCATGTAGTAGAATGATAATGTGGCTTATGCAAATTGTAAAAGAAAGAAATTATAATTCAAGGTGTTTAGTTTTTCGCTGTGCTATGTAAAGAATTGATGTAATAAAAGTTGAAAAATTATTCTGTGTTTTGGCTATGTTTACTATTATATTGAGGTAAGATGCTAGAAATTGTGCCATGTATTTCTGAGATATTATATTGGAAATTCGGGGTGCTACACAAACTTTTATTTTATATGAGTGGCACTTTTGTAAATAATTATCTCTAAATAAATTTGAATTTTTAGGGTATTATGGTAACTAACAACTGTTGAGTAAACGAATGGTTAATATAACTCCCACTTAAAAATGAATAGTTGATATTAGATAGTTGAATGTCTACATACAGGTTGTCTACAAATGACAACCCCAACTCTCTCATAGGGCTGTACAATAAACATGACGGTCTGTCATTCGTCCAAGTCCGGTTCGAGAAATGGCCCGACCTAGACCGTCCGAACTGTTATACGAACCGAACTTGAACAAATTATTAGGTCCGATGCTTTACCGAGTCCGGTCCGTTCGAACAAATATAACCTTCTGCTTCTATAACGAACCGGTCCCTGACTACAAAATTTTTGTCTGACCTGGATCGAGCCGGACATAAGCCTGTTCGAGTAGAATTTCGGTCCGAGTTTGAACATATGGTTGTCCAGTTCGGTCCGGTCCGATTTACAGCCCTACTCTCCCATTACCTCTAATCTATAAAATCTAATATTATAATGGGAAAGTTGGGATTGTCATTTGTATACAACCAACCATCTAATTTCAATCATTTATTTTAAAGTTGGAGTTATATTAACCATTTATTCACTCAACTGTTGTTATTTACCATAATAACCTCAAAGTTTAAATTTATTTACGACATAATTCTTTACAAAAGTGCTACTCATATAAAATAAAAGTTGGTGTCACTAGTAAATATAAAAAAATTATTAAAACATGCATCGTTCGTACCGATTTACTAGTAATATTAGATAGATTAGATAATTTTCATTCTTATTATTATTTTTTTTGATAATTTTCTTCTTCTCATTTTGTTACTTCAACAAAACTAATTTAGAAAGCATATTTCAGGTAAAAATAATGTATTTGGTGAGATTGGCCATAGCCCATGGGCCCTACTAATGAGCTAAATTGCTGATGGACTAAAATATTGTTGAAACTTACACAAGTTGTAATGATGATTAAATAAAGGATAAATTTCACTTACCCTACTGAAGTTTTTTCTATTTGCATCGAACCCTACTATACTTTTTTTGGAATATTTTACCTTACTATTTAACTTTCTTTTTGCACCTTATCTAAAACTATGACGCCATTAACATTGGTGTGAAATGTCTAAATTTTTCTGTTCCAATAAAAATTTATCACTCCCAAGTGTGAATCTCGAAGCTCTAGCCGGACCTCCAACCAACCACCATCACCGACTTCTTCTCCTCCTCTACCACCGACCTCCTTCGCTCTGAATCCCTCACCTTTCCCCCACCTCTGAAAAACCAACATCACTACTGCCAACTCCTCCCTCGAATTCCTCAGCTCCCTCCCACCACCGACCTCCTCCTCTCCTAATCCCTCACCTCCCCTCCACCTCCGACAAATCATCACCACCACTACCGACTCCTCCTTATGCACAACTGATCTTCTCTTCTCTGAATTTCTCATCCCCCCCTCCCCACCACTACCACCGACGACTCCTCGACCACCGACTTCGAATCCTCCATCATATCATAAATTTGACCAACCTAATCTCATTATTCATTAAGGGTAACTTAGTTATTAAAAGGTAGTTACCTCGACACGTGCACGCAAAAAATTCTCAAAATAGACTTGGTATGCCAAAATGTCAAACAGACTTAACGACGATAGGGTAAAATGTATATATAAAAAGAGGGTTCTGTGCAAATAGGAAAATTTTATCCTTAAATAAATGATGATGATAAATATTGTTTATTGTAGCAAAAAAGTTAATTAGAGTTTATTCAGTTACTAAATTGTAATTTGTGTTGTTAATGATATCTATATTTTTAGCAAACACGTGTATTATTATTGAAAGTGGGATAATCTTCAAATATATATGTATGGGATAAGTGCGTATAAGTATAGTCTTCTTCAAAAGAATCAAAGAAAATCGTATACACACATGGTTTTCATTTATATAATCTTTATATACTTTTTCATTATTTACTCATGCTTTGGTGAACCTATACAAATGCGACAGTGCACTATGTATTTCCTCTTTAAGTGTTGCAATTCATTTCTACACAAATCATTCTTTTCTTATTTTTTGCCTTGTTATTATTATTATTATTATTATTATTATTTTTGTTTTTTTGAGGTAAAAGGTAGAATAAGGCCACCCTGTTTCATTAATAAGAGGTTAATAAAACAACCCCGACGTACCGGGAGAAAATAAAAGTACAATACAGAAAGAAAATGAAAGAAAACAAACAAACTCCCCCAACAAACCCTGGGGGGTGGGTCTAACTACCCATACATCAAGCGACCAAAGAGTACAGTAGGTTGGTACAATACACAAACTGGCAGAAACTCTGACATGACTGGTGAAGCCAGTCCCTCAGTCCAGCGTCGGTCCGAACTCTACCTCCTCATCGTCAAACTCCTCTACCTGGAAAATTCTAGCTATCCTCCCTCTCACCCCCGTGGCTGCAGCTGTGGCCCAAAAAGAGATAAGATGCATGATGTGAGTAAGGTTACCAGAAATACTATTACATGAAGCACGAAAATAAAAATTATTTCTGTCTAGCCATAACACCCATATTGTTGCCGCAATTGCGATGTACCACGCATCCTTCATTTCATGGCGAATCGAGGCAAATTTGGGGCCAACCCACAAATCCTCATATTCGCAGGGGTAGTCATATGTTCCTAAGGCTCGGAGTACCTTCACCATAGTTGCCTTACTTCTTGGGCAGTGAATAAAAATATGATTTAGATCTTCCACATGCGCGTCGCAGAAGCCACAGTTGGTCGCCACTTGTGGTTGTCTTTTGGCAAGATTTTGCCTAGTGAGAATAGCATTATTGAGCACTAGCCATAAGAAAACTCTGACTTTAAGGGGGATTTTCGCCTTCCACAATACCTGTGCCCAGCTGGGTTCGCATTCTCGAAAGTGGATCCTATGATACAGAGATCTAACCGAGAAAGCTCCCTTGCTCTCGAGTCCCCATCTCATCTGATCTGGGTCTTGGGCGCACCTTGCGCCTGCCCGTGTGATATGTGCTTGCATGTCAAGCAATTGCTGGCATAGTTCTGGAGTGAGCGTTCCTCGGAACGACGGTCTCCAACTTTCCCTTTTTCACCCCTCGGCAACGGACATATTCGGTCGACTCGACTTCTCATACAGCTCTGGGAACGTGTCCTTTAGGGTATAGGCACCACACCACCTATCCCACCAGAATCTGGTGGACCGTCCATTGTCGATTATAGACGTAACTGCTGAATTGAAGGGGCTGCTAGCCTTGGTAATTCCTTTTCAGAGTCGTGAAACTTTAGCCCCTACTCGGAAGCCTAGGTTTCTCGTGCCTTTTTCCCTTAAGTAAGGTTGAATGAAGTCCTGCCAACCTTCCCCGCTGTTGTGGAATACTTTCCACCACCATTTTCCCAGCAGGGCAAGGTTCATATCTCTGAGGTCAATTATGCCTAGCCCTCCATGTTTCTTCTTCATGCAAGCGATACTCCATTTGATGAGGTGGTAACCTCCCTTATTCGAATCTGCACCCTTTCATAGGAATCGTTTTCGAATCCGATCAATCCTCTGGATCACCCATTTTGGAAGCTCGAAAAATGACATGTAGTAGATTGGCAGGTTAGACAGCACTTAGTTGATGAGTACCACTCTGCCCCCGAGTGACAGCGATTTACCTTTCCAACCAGATAGTCTGTCCTCCACCCTGTCTATGATAGGCAGCCAGTCCGATTTAGTTAATTTCCCAGATCTGAGTGGTAGCCCTAGGTATTTGATTGGGAACCCATTCGTCGTACAGTTCAATATTGTAGCATGTTCCCATGCTTCATCATCGGATAGGGATATTGGAATCAGCGCACTCTTGTGAAAATTGATCCTGAGGCCTGACCAGGCCTTAAAATAGTATAGGGTCCCTTTAAAGCAGACTGTTTCTCGTCTAGACCCATTACCAAAAAGTAGGGTGTCATCTGCGTATTGCAGGACCGTACACCCTTGAGTAGACGGGGTACTCGCCACCGGCGTGATCCAACATTTTTCCTGGCAATTCTCCAGCATACCCCTCAGCACATCCGCTACGATAGTAAAAAGGAGTGGTGATAGCGGGTCCCCTTGTCTGAGTCCCTTCCTGCAAGGGAACGGCTGCCCAGGCCGTCTATTCACTGAAATTGCCGTTTTACTAGTCTGCAAGCACTGCCTGATCTAGTAGAACCATTTATTCCCGAAGCCCCTTCCCCTGAGAGCTTCTAGCAAGCACTCCCAATCGACCCAGTCATAAGCTTTTTCAAAGTCCAACTTTAGTAGGAAGTTCTTAGAGTTGGTCGTATGGCATCGGTGGATAACTTGTTCTGCCGTGGCCACACAATCTAGAATATTTCTGCCCTTAATGGAGCCTGATTGAGATTTGTTGATTAGGCTGTCCATAATACTCCCTAGGCGGATAGCTAGGATTTTTGTAATAATCTTCGCCGAGCAATTTATGAGGCTGATTGGTCTAAAATTGCCCACTTTCGTCGACTCCTCCCGTTTGGGTATCAGGACGACTTTTGCAAAATTAAACATACCTAATCTGAGGTTGTTGTTAAAAAAGTCATCCAACAGTGCCATATAGTCCCCTTTAATTTCTTCCCAGAAAATTTGGAAGAACATCATTGGGAAGCCATCTGGTCCTGGCGACTTGTCGGCTCCCATGTGACTGATAGCCTTTTTAACTTCCTCCTCCGAGAAAGGAGACTCCAGGCAGGCTAACGAAGGTGATGACTCGATCTGGTAAGTCTGCCAGAAATCATTCCTGAGTGGGACCCGGAAGTCATTCTTCTTCCCCAGGAGGTCCTTATAGTATCCTTGGATGGTTGTGGAAATCACTTGTTCATCTTGCACTATCCCCGAGCTTGTTTCTAAGGATAAAATAAGATTGGACCTGCGTCTTGCACTTGCCACTCGGTGGAAGAAAGCCGTGTTCGCATCTCCCTCTTTAAGCCACGAAATTCTTGACCTTTGTTGCCATTTGATTTCTTCCAGCTTATAGAGATTGGCGATGTTCTATCGGAGCTCGAGAAGTCTGTTTCTTTCCTCCTGTGACAGGATTCTCGTTTCCTCCACTCTTTCTAGTTCAAAAATTTCTTCCAAAAAGGAATATTTTGCGCGCCAAATGGTCGAGAACCTAGATCGATTCCATTTACGTAGGCGCTTTCTTAATCTGCGAATTTTTTCACACCATCGGTCCGTAGCATCTGTGCCAGCCACTGGAAGCGCCCAGTTTTCCATCACCAGGTGATGAAACCCCTGAATCTCCAGCCAGGTCTTCTCAAATCTGAATTTTCTATGCCTTTGGGCTCCCTGTATCCCTGTGTCAAGAAGGATTGGAGTATGATTTGACGTGGGTCTCGGGATCGATCTAGCAGTTGCTAGGGGGAACTTAGCCTCCCACTCCATCGATACAAGTATCCTGTCCAGTTTTGCCATTATCGGAGCAGACTGCATGTTAGACCACGTAAATAGTCTATCTTTAATAGGGATATCTATCAGTTCTAGGTCCGTGATCACCCTATTGAACTCTGCTCTGTGCCTGTCGCTGGAACCTCTTCCCTTGTGTTCGAAAGCAAATCGGGTAATATTGAAGTCCCCCTCGACAATCTAGGCTCCCGACCAACAGAGTCGAATATTAACCAGCTCTTGCCAAAAGGCGTCACGCTCTATTGCCACGTTCGGCCCATAAACTACAGTGATAGTATGCATATACTTATCAGATCATCGTTCCAGCCGTGTAGTCAGGGAGAATGTACCCTGATAAACCTCGGAACAAGTGAGCAGGTCCGCGTTGAAGCCAATGGCAATTTCCCCCGAGGCTCCCGCGGATGGGCGTAAAACCCACTCCTTGATTCTGTTCCTCCCTATTCTCTTGGGTTTGGACCCGTGTATAAGTTTGGTCTCCTGAAGCCCAACCACTTTCGCCTTGGACTTAGTGATAACATCCCTAACCATATCTCTTTTACCTTTATACCCCAGCCCCCGGACATTCCAGAATACTGTATTCATTGGGAAACCATGCCCGAGATGACTCTGAGTGAGGGACTCGGGCGGGTTACGCCCTCAGAGACTGTTATTCCCCTAGAGTTGGTTCCTAGTTCCTTATGAGCACTAGATTTAACCCTCTCAGTTTCCCAACCCCTAATTTTATTGAGAAGTAACGCGTTGCGTTCTTTATCACAAACTTCCAAACCACAGGTCTTAGCTAATAGAAAAACTTCAGAGTCTGACATGAAATTTAAAATATTAGCAAGAAAAATTTTTGTACCTCCATCGTCGTGTTTAGCCGCTTTGGCGGCCACTGCTATCTCTAAAAAGTCATCCAGGGACTCCGCATGAGCCCTCTTGGGCAACCGCAGCACTCTAAAACCACCCGTCCTGTGAGACGATCCAGTACTGTATCCTGGGGCCGACTCTGGCAAAGTGGACAGAACCATCTCTGGTGACAACTCCTTTTGTGTATCGGCAATAAATTCTATGTCCTCTGAGTCCTCGTCTGTAAATGAGAAGTCAACGTCCAGGTTCAGATGCCCTTCTAGGTCCTTCTCACTATCTGCATGCTGATTTTGTAATTGTAGAGAGGCCTCACTTATTGTGGACTCCTCATTGAGCCCACAAGACGACGAAGGCACTTCAAGTGTAGCGGTGCTTCCTTTGGTGGACCCCTCAATGGGCCCACACACCGTTTGCTCGGTCGAGACAGTAGGGGTCCTTGCTGTAGGAGCGACAAGAAGCGTCTTAGGCCCCTCTATAGGCCCATAAACTCCTATGGGGTTCACACCAACCCCACCCACATAGGAAACAAATCTCTTGTAAGTAGCCACTCCTCCACGGTGCACCACACTGCTGGACCCAACTACGCCGCGGTGCAGCACACCGCTCGTCACAGTCTTCAAAGCGACACTTCTGCTGTCGCATACAGTGAGCTGACCCCCCTCCCACATGGCAACTGCGGAGTGGGTGAGACATCGGCAACTGTAGGCTTCTCCTTTATCAACGCTGAAGGCGACAAATTCGCTACTCTGAGCGCCAAAACCCTACCTTCGTCTTCTATCTCCTTAAAGCTCATAACGTTCTGGCTTTCTTCTACTTCGTTGGCTTCTTTCCCAATTTTGGGCTTCCTCAGATCTCGAGCGCCAAACGACCCTCTCTTCTCACTTCCCTCTGAGCACGCCTCTCTGTGAGCGAGCAGCACTCCGCTCGTCTCTTTCCCCAAAATGGCCTCTAAGATCTGACACCCTGGTACCAAAGAAGCCACTTTTTGCCCCTTTGGTGCTTTCCAAAGCATGCTTGCTGCAACGGGGTTGGTGACTGCCATTTTAGGGGCCTGCAAACCCTTCCTCCCTACCTAGCTCCACAGCCTGCCCTTCTATAGACGCCTGCCTAAGTTGACTACTTTGCAGCGCTCCCTTGCCGAATTGGGTAATCTGTATCTTGCCTTTTTCCAGAGAAGCCCTAGATGCTGAGATGTTTACCAGATCTGGGCTTTTGGCAGCTTGGCTGTTGGATCCCTTGGTATGCTCCTGCAGTCGACCACCGGTGTCCCGCTTTGCCCCAAAACTCCCTGATCCCTCAACTGTGGCCTCTTGGCGTGCTTCCATCTCCCTCGCCGCCTTGATCACCTCTCTATGGGCCCTCTTCACCTCGTGGGATCCATCTATGGTGAGCTCCCAAGTTGGCGATGTCACTTATTTGTAGCTTCTACCATCTCCGAGGGAGGCTAGAGGTGCTGGGGAAATGATGGATGTGCGGCCAGCCTCGTCGCCTGCACGTTTGTCGAGGACAAAGCATATGAGGTAGGAGTCCTCGAATGAGTAAACTTTAGCAAATCTCGGCATTAGAGCGATGTCCCTGCTTCTAATCTGAATTCTTGCCGATACTAACTCCGATCTACGAATCGTCTTCTCGTTAATTTCTTCCACGTTGCCGAAGTCGGAGACCATCTCTTGCAAGGCCTCCTTCTTCCAAAAATAAAGGGGTACGTTGTGAATCCATACCCAGTAGCTATCCCCATGTGGTCTTTCGGCACCGAAGCTCTGTGGCCAAGCTTTGAAATCCATTTTAAAATGCCCAAAGTCCACAGTGGTAACTTCGGTGATCTCAATCATCTTCTGAGGCGATGGGAAGGAGACCAGAAACATGAGGGGGCCCATTCTCTTGACAACCCAATCCCGATCCGCCCTCAGTAGCCACCTCGAGTTCAAATCTTGGAGAATGTGTGCCTCCGAAGGTCTGCCAGCAGTAACTCGTGCCACTGCGCACCACTGTCTCAACCACGCTTCCTCCGACTTTATAGCAGCGAGGCTGTTGGCGAGTTTGATGGTCGCTGGGTTGTCAAGAGATCACCCCCAGTACACTCGTCTTTCTTCGTCATTGTTTGAAGCTATGACGTTTGTGCAATTGTAAGATAAGTGACCCTATATCATACATTGTAGACACCGCACTTCTTTGGTGCACTCCGTCCGGTAGTGTCCCAACTCACCGTAGTTGAAGCACGGCACCAGTTTGCGCTTACCCTTTCTCTGTTGCTTTTTGAGTTCTTTTGTTGCTGTCGATGGGGATTTTGACTGTCTTTTTCTTTTGTAACTTACTTCTTGCCATCTTTCCGCATCTACCCCAATCGGAGGTAGACACTCAGCCTCTACGGACCCCCTCTTTGGGCCCCTACAACGGTGGACCTTGGGTGGTCTGGGGTCGGCTTCCTTGGCAGTAGCTGGTGGGGGGGAGTGGGGGGTGAAGCATGCTGTTGGGGTTGGAGAGGTTTGTTGTGTTCCACACGGGGACTGTTAGTATTAGGCTGTAGTTGCTGTGGCCCTGGCGCAGTAGGATTTGGAGGGGAGATTGAGCGAACTTGCTCACAGTGGATGTGTGGATGCTGGTTATCTCTGTGTTGAGGGGAGTAATTGGTTGTATCTCTAAAGTCTCTGTATCTTTCTCTAGCATACCTCACCCTGTAATCGTCCCTGTGAAGCCCTTCGGGGTTGTAATGACGATGTTGAGCATGATGCGGGCCTAACAGGGGGGTTCTTTTACGCCGTAATTGGCCAGTAGGAGGACCCTCTCTTTGGGCCCGTCCTCTCGACAGCACCTCATCGCTCGGGCGATGATGAATTGAGCCTCCCCCCTCAAGCCTAGGATGTGCATTTCGATGTGCCCGCTTAGGGGAGACGGCATCTCTGAGCCCCGAGGGTTCACCCTCGACGCGATGAGGCTAAGGAGCCACATTTGGGAGTGGGTCTGAGGTCCGAGTTGTAATAGAAGCTGATGTATGGATATCTCTTTAAGGTTGAGGCTCAGGGGTATCGGCCTTAGCTTGTGGATGAGTTGGGGCAGCAGTGGGGTGGCGGACCCTCTCGTTGGGTCCGCATCCACTGAGTTCTAGTTCCGATAACATATTGGGATGAAGTGAAAAGGTCCGAAGACACAAGAAGAAGAGGGGAGCAAGGTCAGCGGTCACCAACAAAACAAGGGGAGAGAAGACAAAAGGAGAGTAGAGGTGTAAGGGAGGATTAGGATTTAGAGAGGAGTTGGAGGGAGGTCGGTAAGGTGGTCAGAGAAGATGGTGATGAGGAGGGGATGTGGGTGGGAGTAGGTAGGAGCTTGCAAACGACCACATATTGTTTGCCTTGTTATCTTGATAGTAAATTCATACAATTCGGGTGGTTACATCATACATTACATAAGGTAAAATACAAGATATTTCATATATAAACCACCAAAATTGTTTGTTTTCTTATTTTCTGGCCATATTTATATTTTTCAAGGAATTCTAATTGTAGGATTTCGGTGGTAATCAAAAAAAATTATTTTATAAAGTTAACTATGTTTTTTAGCGATCGTACTAGACAATTGACTACTATGATGGATTTTCTCTAAGAGCATCCACAGTCGTTCAAGCCAATTTTTGGGTATATAGCAATTTAGAAATAGGAAAAAAGGAATGTTGCTGCAGTCATTGAAAGCCAAAAAATAGCCGGACGGTAGATTATTATCCGTCCATTAAGAATGACGGAGTATAATCGTCCGTTCCAAAAATTTTTATTTTATTTTATTTTATTTTTTTTAATTGCACTAGAAGACAAAAAATAATTAAAAAAAAAAAAAATCAAGAAAAGGCCTGGGACGGTTGATAATGTGCCGTCATTGTGTGGTGACGTGTACAAAAAGTTGACTTGAGATTGGGTGGTTTTTACTTTTTTTTTTTTTAAAAAAAAAAAAACCCAACAACGGTGAATTTTTTGCCGTTAATCTCATCAAAAGGTAGATTATATACCGTCGGTTGACCGGTATTTTTTTTTTTTTAACAAAAAAACCAAACAACGGTGAATTATATGCCGTTAATCTCATGGCACGGCAGATTTTTTACCGTCGGTTGGCCGGGATTTTTTTTTTTTTTTTCTTTTTCAAAAGCTTCTTAATCATTTGGGTGCAGTACTTTTGTACGGGACGGCAGATTATCCTCCGTTAATTTGATCGGACGGAGTATAATGTGGCGTTAGCTATATTTTGCATTTGGCCATTCCGCTTGCTATATTTGGCACGCAACTGTTCATCGTATACCCAAATTTTGGGTTTTTAGACAACGACTGCAGCTCGATTTTTTCTATATTTTCTAAATTTTGGGTATATAGCAAACCACTGAGGATGCTCTAAGGACATTTAGAGAGGAAGTGCTGGTGGTGTTGACAAACAAGAGAAAAATCATGTTGTAATAATTATTTTATTAAAGTTAACTCTGTTTTTTAGCTATCGTACTAGGCAATAGACTACTATGCTGGATTTTCTTTCAGAACATTTATAGAGGAAGTGCTGGTGTTGGCAAACAAGAGAAAAATCATGTTGTATTTTCTTTTGGGATAGTCGTCTTGACAACATTAATCAGCTGAAATCTTTTGTTTGGTGATACATTTGGGCCATTGGGCCATTGGGCCATTGGCAATGGATCACCCTGATTACTAATGACTAATTTTTTTACCTAGGGAAAATATACTATAGTTTTTCTTGTTGTAAAATTTTACCAATTATATTAGTACTCTCACTCTTCTACTTTAGTTGTTGCTACTTTTTATTTTTTGTGGTTCTAACACGGTTGTTGCTACCATACAGCTTTTGAAGTTGACGAGAGACAAATATGGAATTAATGATTTGTTAGAGTATCTGTAGTCGTGGGCTAAATATCCAAATTTTGGAGAAATTTGAAAAAAAAGCGCTGCAGTCATCGTCCAAATTTGTAAAATTTGGGTGTACGATGAATAGTGCCTTGCCAAATATAGCAGACGATTTGGCCAAATGCAAAATATAGCTAACGACCTATAATCTTTCGTCCGTCAGTAGAGACGAAAGATTAAATTTCGTCTCGCAGGGTATACGTACAAAAAGTGAGTTGGGATGAAGGATTAAATCCCGTTTGAAAGATTAAAAAAAAATAAAAGTCAGAGACGGTAGATTATACACCGTCAATTCCCAAAGTTCCGCTAGATGCCAAAATCACAATTGACGGGAAGTAATCTTCGGTCCCAGGCCAAAAATTGATTTTTAAAATTTTTTTTTTGTCTTTTAGTGCTTAAAAAAAAAATTAAAAAAAAAATGGGACGAGAGATAATCGATCGTCCGGCCATATTTTAGCTTTCAACGACTGCAGCGACCAGCCATATTTTCTATTTCCAAATGCCAAATACCCAAAATTTAGCTTGGAATGACTACAGATGCTCTTAGAGCATCTGTAGTCGTTTGAGGGAAAAATATGCATATATGCATAAATGAAAATAGCAATTGAAGTTTTGCTACAGTCGTCAAAAGCTATTTTTTTAGCTTTTTAGACTAAAATAATAAGCAACGACACTTCATTTGCCGTCGGAGCGAAATTTTTTTTTAAAAAAAAATTTAATTGTAGCGACGGCACTCGAAGTGCCGTCGGAGGAAAAAAAAACAAAAAAACTTAAAGCGGAAGGGAGGGACGGCACTCGAAGTGCCGTCCGACATAGATGGGAAAAATTTGCCAGTGCAAATAAAAAATTAAAAAAAATATATAAAAAATTACAAAAATATTTCAGAAATTACAAAAAAATTACAAAAAATTACAAAAACATTTCAGAATTTACAAAAAAATACAAAAAAATTTCAAAAATTGCAAAAACAAATACAAAATTGCAAAAAACGCCGGACGGCACATGAAGTGCCGTCCGACATAGATGGGAAAATTTGCCCTCAAAGTGCAAATAAAAAATTACAAAAAAATATAAAAAATTACAAAAACATTTCAGAAATTACGAAAAAATTACAAAAATCTACAAAAACATTTCAGAATTTACAAAAAAAATTACAAAATTGCAAAAAAAATATAAATTTGCAAAAAAGTCCGGACGGCACATGAAGTGCCGTCCGACAAAAGGGGGGCCAAGGGAAGGCACTTGAAGTGCCGTCCGAGGGTTTTTGCTATTTTGGGGGGTTTTTTAATTGAAAAAATTATTTCTTTTCCAAGCGACGGCACTTCATCGCTTGAAGTGCCGTCGGACGATAAAAAAATTAATTTTTTTTGTTGGACGGCACTTCGAGTGCCGTCTCTCATATATGAATAAATCTCAAATCTTCTCTCATTTATGGCAATCGACTGTAGGGAAATATGCATAATATGCATATTTGGCCAACGAATGCAGCACCGTTTTGAACGAAATATGCATATTATGCATATTTAGCAAACGACTACAGATGCTCTAAGGGATCTAGTATAGGTAATATTTTGGTGAGGATGTATGTGGAAAAGACAAATATGGAATTAATGAATTATAGGGCATTAAATTGCAATATTTGGTGAGGATATATGTGGAAAATAAATAAATAAAATTGGTATTACCCATAAAATTATCTGGTGACACATGACCCCGGTCCCAATTAAATGAACTAATAATAAGGGCTGATAAATCAGAACAAGTTAAACCACTTTTCTTTTCAAAATATAATCCACCCCCTCCAGCTTCCGTCTCCGTCCAAATCCAACGCCTACCATCCTCATTCCACCTCCCTCCCTTCACAAAAGTGGTACGTCTCTTCATCATCTACACACCCTTTTTGTTGTTTGAGCTCCAGTTAAACTTTTTTTCTTCTCCCATCCTTCAGTAATCTCCCCTCTCTGGCTACCGTTTCCGGCCAGATCCCGCTCCTCTCACCCCCATTACTCCTTCGCCCCTTCTCCTTTTTGGTGCTTCTCCTCATCCTCTACACACACATCTCATTATTGAGATTCATCTCCACTGTTTCTCTCCTCCATCCCTTTCCAAGCCATTATTTTCTCACCCGGCTCCCACCTCTTATTCAGTATACACCTTCCTTCTTCCTCTCATGTGCTGCCTTCTCCAGTTCGGTGACTCTTTCTGCTCTTAGGTGCTCCTTTTTTGGCTGCTCTGCCCTTTTGTTGTTGTTGGGTTTTGCTCCCGTAAGCATATCTGAGTCTGCGTTGATTCACTGTGTTGTGGTCGGCTCTCCGTTAGGCTGTCTCCTGTTGCTCTGTCAGCGCTCTCGGGGTAGGCTCCTCCATTGTTGAATTGTTTTGCCGGGCATTTTCGTGTTGGTGGACTTCCGGGGCTTTGACTTTGGCTTAACTCCGGGGCTTTCTCTCCTTGGTTGTTGACTTCAAGCCAATCATTGTAAGTTGTTTCCTCCCTTTTCTTATTCTCTAATTTACTTTCACTTAGTGTGTGTTCTTTACTAGTGTATTTTGGCGCTTTTATTTTTGCCCCCAGATCATATCATCGGTATGATTTTGTGTATGGTTTTTATGATTAGTGTGTTCATTATTTTTCTTGTCTTTAGTCTTGGTTCTCATTGACTGCTTGTTTTTTCCGCGCTTTTCTTTTCCTATTTTCCTTCTAGTTCCTCTTGACATCCTCCGATTTCTTCGTGCAGTTCTTCCAAAGCGTATTTAGCCTCGTCTGGTGTTAGGCAGCGGAGATAGGATCTCCCGTCTGACTTGGTATAGGACTGTTTAAAGAGCACATTCTCAATTAAGGTAAACCTTTTGAACCATACCCGAATACTTCTTACCGAGGCCTGGTCCTGGGGCAGCTCGCCAGTTGTTAGGAATTTATGTATGGGGCTCATCCATGTCTCAGTAGAATCATCGTTGGCAAGGCAGAAGACTTCAGGCTCTTCAATGGTTGGTTTGAGAAGGACCTCAACTAGGAAGGTGCGGTCTAATCCTTCGAGGGAAGATGACGCGAGTTTAGATAAGGAGCCGGCGTGATAGTTTTGTTCTCTTGGAATCCGCCGGACATCTGCCTGCGCGAAGAGCTGCATGAGCTGCTTTGCACGCACCAAGTACTGGGTCATTCAGTGATCACATGCCTCGTACTCCCCCGTGATATGATTAACCACGAGTTGGGAGTTACTAAAGACTTGTATTTGCCTTTCCCCTGCCCTGTAACCCAGGGTAAGCCCGGCGATCAGAGCCTAATATTCTATCTCGTTGTTTGCGGCTGGGAAGTTTAGCCGAAGAGAGTACCAGAGGACGAAGTTGTTGGGGCCTCTGAGGATGACGCTCGTGCTGCTCCCTTCCACGCGTGATGAACGGTCGACATAGACGTCCCAGGCTGGGGAGTCCTCTTGCATTTTCGGGGACTTGGGAATGGTGCATTCGGTGATAAATTCTGCGAGAGCTTGGTCCTTGATTGTTGTACGAGGGTGGTAGCTGATATCGCGTTGGCTGAGCTTGATTGACCATTTGATGAGGCGGCCAGAATTTTCGGGCTTGTCAAGGACTATCTTGAGAGGTTGATCTGTGAGGATGCGGACGGAGTGGGCTGAAAGTAGGGTCGGAGTTTTCGCACTGCCATTACTAGTGCATAGGCAATTTTCTCCGTCCTCGGGTATCTGAACTCCGCATAGTGCAGGACCTTGCTAACATAGTAGAGGGGCCTTTGCGACCCATCCTCCTCCCTGACCAAGACGGCACTGAGCACGTGTTTAGTGGCGGCCAGGTATAGGAATAGGGGCTCGCCTGGCTCTGGCTTGCTGAGGAGCGGTGGGTTAGCAAGGTGTGCCTTCAGCTGGTCGAATGCCTCTTGCTGGGAAGTCGCCCACTCTAAGCTTTTTGTCCCCCTGAAGGCTTTGAAGAATGGAAGCGACTTCTTTCCAGATTTGGAGAGGAAACGACCGATGACCGCTAGCCACCCTGTGAGCCTTTGCACTTCCTTGGTATTTCTTGGAGGGGCCATATCGAGAATGGCTTGAATCTTTTCAGGATTCACTTCGATGCCGCGGTGGCTCACAACGAATCTAAGAAACTTCCCCGAGGAGACACTGAAGGTGCACTTGGAGAGATTGAGCCTCATATTGTGAGATCGCAGGACCCCGAAAGCTTCTTCGGGACTGGCCACATGATCTTGGCCTGAACGTCTTTTGACGAGCATATCTTCAACATACACCTCCATGTTTCGCCGATCTAGTTCTTAAAGACCCAGTTGACGAGACTTTGATAAGTGGCACCGACGTTCTTCAGCCCGAAGGGCATGACCCAGTAACAGTAAAGGCCTTAGTCGGCCACGAAGGCAGTTTTTGGTATGTCTGGGGGGAACATTCTTATCTGGTTATAGCCTGAAAAGGCATCCATGAAGCTAAGCAGTTCGTGCCCCGCTATCACATCTATGAGGGCATCGATACTCGAGAGCAGAAATGGATCTTTCGGACATGCCTTGCTGAGGTCTTTGAAATCAATGCAGATTCTCCATGTGCTGCTCGCCTTTTTTACCATTACCACATTAGCCAGCCACACCGGGTAGCTGACCTCCTGAATGAATCATGCTGAGAGGAGTTTCCCAACTTCCTCCCTGAAAGCCATTTGTCGGTTAGGGGCGAACTTACACCTCTTCTGCTGGACTGGCTTTGAGTCCGGACGAATGCTCAGCTGGTGCATTATGATGTCTTCAGAGATTTTCGGCATATCGGATGGCGTCCATGCGAAGAGGTCAGAGTTATGGCGAATGCACTCAATGATCGTTCGCTTTAGGTCTGGGGCCAAGGATAGGCTAACCCGGAACCATTTGGATGCTTCATCCACGGAAAAAAGGGCCTCCTCAAGTACATCTACGGGTTCCGATCCTCACTCGGAATGGGGTTCTAAAGTGTCGAAGGGAAAGATGTTGCCCCCACTGCAGTCATGTAGCACGAACGTGCCGACTCCTGGTTGCCTCGGACAACACCCACCCCGTGGTCGGTGGGAAACTTAAGCTTTAAGTGGTAGGCGAAAGGAACCGCTTGGAGAGTGCAAAGGCCGGGTCTGCCGAGGATGGCGTTATAGGTGGCCTTGACATTGACCACCATGAAATCCATGGATCTGGATAGGGATGCCAGAAAATCCATGGAGCGTGTACCCTGCTGGTTTCAACCTTTCACGGGAGAGCTTGAGGTTTTCAAAGGCGGTCAGGAAGAGCATGTTGACCGAGCTACCGTTATCCACGAGGATACACCGTACCTCTTGGTTGGCCATGCCGAGGCTGATGACCAGAGCATCACAATGCGGGAGTCGGACGCCCTCCAGGTCTTTTCCTGAGAATGAGACAGTCTGCTGCTGAATCCTAGAGGGGGCTTGGTCATGGACCAAGCTTACCTCCCGTAAGAAGGCCTTGTAGGACATTTTGGAATCTCCCCCCATGGGTCCGTCGTGGACACAGTGTAGGATGGCCTGTCCCCCCGTCTCTTCGGGCTCGGAATCTCAGTCGGGTTGCTTGCTGACCGTTCAAGGAGGAAGCAAAGGCCTCAGATTCCTCTGGTCCCGCCGGTCCCTCGGGTTAGTTCGGGTGAATTCCCTCAGGTACCCTTGATGGATGGAGCCTCTATCTCATCTTTAAGGGCACGACAGTTGTCTGTCTCATGGCCATGGTCCCGGTGAAACCGGTAGTAGAACCTCTGGTCCCGTTTTTTGTTGTTGCTCGGTCGGGTTGGGAGTCAGATGATCCCCTTGTCCTCGATCTCTAAGAGGATGGCTGACACATTCTGGGTCAGCAGGGTATATCTTTCATAACGGGGGACCGGAGGAGGCCTCTCAGACCAGCCGCGCCGTTAATGCCTTTTTGGCAGGCTCGGCGTCGTCTGCTTTTCGCTTCCCTTTGGTCTTAGCTTCCTTGATGCCCTCGGGGTGTAGAGCCTCTTCTGTCCGAATGTACTTCTTGACCTTGTTGAGCAGGTTGGGGAAGTCGAGGGGTGGTTTCTTGGCTAAGGAGGCCTTCAGTTGTTTGTGACGAACATTGTGCCGAAAGGCCGCAGAAGCGACGCCCGCATCGAGGGAGGAGACTGACCTTGCCTCGGCGGTAAACCTCCGAATAAACTCGTGGAGTGGTTCCCCTTCCTTCTGCCAGAGGTCAAAAGGGAAATGCTCGTCTTCTCGACCTTTCTGCTAGTCATGAAGTGGGCTAGAAGCTTGCTTCTAGTTGGTCGAACGAGAAGACCGAGCTGGGGATGAGCTTCGAGAACCATTCCCGAGATGGGCCACACAGGGTGGTAGGAAAGGCGCAGCTTAGGAGAGGATCCAAGGCACTGTGAATCAGCATGAAGGTTTTGAACCCTTCCATGTGATCAGCGGGATCACCCTCACCGTTGTATGTCGTAATTGGGGAGGCCTGAACTTTCTGGGGATCTCAGCTTCGAAGATTTTGGTGGAGAATGGGGGTCGGTTCGGCCTATAACCTTGGCCTGGCATCGGCCTGCCCTCGCCGAGATGGGCATGGCGGTTCTCCATTTCCCGGAGGCGTCGAAGGACGGTGTCCTCCTAATCTAGTGAGCGTGTTGATCCGTGGGATTCGCTGCCCCGGGCTTCTGACTGAGGGTATGAGTTGTCCCGCGCCTTGACCCTGGGTCCACCTCGGATTGCCTGGAGGACCTCGTTCCTAAAGTTTTCGAACTCGGACCTCGTGACCACGGCCTGCTCCACATGGCCATGCGATGGTGGAGGTCCTTGGGGTGAGGGCTGTGCCCTAGTACCCGTTCTAGGGTAGCCTGTCTACCATGGTTTGGGACCGAGTTGGAAGTGGCCCCTCCCCTTGTTCGGCTAGCCTACCTATTCTGGATGAAGCACCGCATATCAGTCACGACTGAGTGTGAAGCGCCTGGTCCGGTAGCGCCATTGGCTCACTACTGGTTAGAGCCCTGAGCATCCATGTGGCTTTGGAGGGGAGGAGGGTTTGGAAGACGTTCAGAAGTGACGGCCCTTCTGGCTTTGGGAGCCATAAAAGAGCCTAGATTCGAGGTGATGTCCTCAGACAGGGTCGGACCTATGTAGGTGTTGCGAGTTTCCCACAGATGGCGCCAACCTGATGCTGCTAGTTTTTGGATGTGGGGGGCAACAGGTGTGAATTCTGGTAATTTGTGAAGCGAAAGACGCGACACTGGAGTTGGTTCGATCCCCGACTGTAGGACCGGCTCGGGAGTTGCAAAAGGGAGGTTGAGGCTCGTAGCTCGGCTCGGATCTTTGGACCAGCACAATGCCTAGAAACCCTAGGAGAGTTCCCGGAGACAGGCCCTTTGATGATCTAGTCAGTTACTGAGAAAGCAATAGTAGCTAGGGTTCAGGCGGAGAAAGATTGATTACCTTTGAAAGTGAGGAGGGGGTCTGGTATTTATAGGCAAGGGTAAATAGGTCTGAGATCCTAACGGGCCGGGTTAGACCTGTTTGCCCATGGACCTGAGCTGGTTGAAGCCTGTTGGGTTTGTTTGACCTGATGATCACAGGAGAGCAGAATTTGAGGAGATCTGAGGGCCCAATGGGGCCACGTAATTTATACCATATCAATGTTCATAAAATTTTCTGACTTATTTTTTTTTGCTAATCAAGAAATCAATTTCAAAATGAAGCCAATTGTAGAAAAATTATTCACAACTTTTTTATTTTTATAGAAAAGAGTCATAGCCAATTATATTAATGAATCAGAAAACTACGATTAAATAAATTACAAGTAAGGACATAAGAGGGATTGGAAAATACCAGAACTCCCAGCAACCAAAAACATTAAGATTAAAAGCCTCTACGGTCCTTCTGAACTGCTCCTTTAAGATTATACCAAGTTGCTTGCTAATAAATTATCTCCTCATCTTTCCAACGTTATAAGCGAATCGCAAAGTAGCTTTATGAAAGGAGGAGACATCATGGATAGCATTGCTTCTGCACATGAGATTGTGTTCCAAAGTCATAAAGACAACGTGGATGGTTTTCTTCTGAAGCTAGGCCTATGATTTGGTGGAATGAGATAGTGAGGATGAAGCCTTGAGCTTAAAGGGTTTGGGCTTAAATAGAGAAAAAGGATTAAAAGATGCGTTGCAGATGATAAATCTTTATTCAGGTCAATGGAGAATATGGGGGAGAAATTCATTGTCATAGAGGGCTCAGAAGGGGGATCCCCTATTGTCACGCCCCGGTTCCCAGAATATGAAAGTACGAGCACGCAACTAAGGTCCAGCGAATGATATAAATTTTCATTCTCACATCATCCATAAGCTGTACAATACTAGTAAGCTCAATAATCATAATCACATGAACAATAATAAAATCAATAACCAATACCTGAAATACAAGTACATAAAAAGCCCAACGAATGATTTTCATCATTCATAAGCTGTAAGGATCAACTCAATAGTAAACAGAAAGATACAACCACACATGCATGAATCAAATCTCATAATCAAAAGAATTACTTGAAATTAAATACATAATTCTCAAATAAAACAAGATCTGGAAAAACCATAAAACTCCGGGTCAAACATGTCCAATTACAAAGTATCAAGTAGCAACAAAAGAAACTAATAAACTTGATACAGGAATAAATTAATGCACAAAAGATCTCAGTTAAAAGGATTAGAACACTTGATCGCTTACTCCTGTAAGTAACTGGTCTCCAAAACCTGCATATACATTAATTCGAAAGAAATAAAGAAACAGGAAAACAATCTGCTCATTAGTGCAAGCTACGGGCCGCAATTAGTACCAACAAAAAGGGTATAGGAACAAGGTAACTAAGAATACAGAGTAGGAAACAATAATTAAGAGCACAGAACACAGCATGAAAGGAATACAACAGGTAAATAAGGTCAAATAAACTGGTACGCAAGTAAACATGATCAGATAACAGGATCAGATAATAGATAAACATGCAAACTTGTAACAGATATCAGATAAATATGTAAACTTGTAACAGGAGTCATGTGAACTAGTAACAGGTAATAGATAACATGTAAACTTGTAACAGACATCAGATAAATATGTGGAACAAGTGACAGGAATGTGCAGGTGAAACATATTATTCTTAAGTCTTTTATTTAATCCTATCTAATGCATTACTCGTGCATCCTATACCACATGGTTGCTGCATACAAACAAATTACATTTAGATTAGTGGTGGATTCCATAGGGTTGTGTACTTAGGCATCATATAAACAGATAAACAGATAAACCAAATCGGATAAACATAGTCATGAATCATATAATCATGTATTCATGCAAAAAGGTGAGAAACACGGGCCCCCTTTCGAGTACACGTTCCTATAGGGGAAAATGTAGTCAGGTAATCATATAAACAAATAAACCGAAACAGATAAACAAACTCATGAATTATGTAATCATGCATTCATGCAAAAAGGTGGGAAACACGGGCCCCCTTCTGAGTACACTTGCCTATATTGTCAACTACTAGATCTTTCCCTTAAACCCTGCCTTGTTTTTTTTTGAGGGAAAAGGTGGAATAAGGCCACCCTATTTCATTAATAAGAGTTTAACGAAACAAACCCAGAGTACTGGGCCCAAATACAAACTACAGACATAAAATAAAATATACATGAAGCAACATGACTACAAACAACAACTCCCTCCAACAACCCTGGAGGGTGGGCTGACAAACCAGCTCGGTCCAGCAAAATTGTGAGTACGTCAGTTTAGCTTCGTACAGTGCCTCCACGACACATGCACACCCACCTGAAACAAGTATGGCAGGATTTTATCACCCGCCGCTCCCTGCGTTCACCTCGCTGGGGGGACCCCATCTTTGGGCCCAAGCCCCGCAGATCGAAACTGATCCCACGGCACATGCACAACTATTGCATCCTCCCACCAACTTCACCACTCACCCTACAAACATGCCAGCCGCTCCTACAGCCGCTACCAAAGAGATAGACGTGAAGAGGATACCTTCGCCTCTTACACGATCGCGATTTTCTCCTGCAATTTCTCACTAAGCAACTATCTCGCTCACCCCACCTAACACCACCCTCCAGGAGAGAGCCGTGTAGAGGATACCTTACCTCTCTCATGCTCAAGCTCTCTTCGGCGATTTCTCACCACACAGACTTATCTCGCCTTAAACTCCCAATACGAGGGAAGAGGCGACGCTATCACGAGGCAGTGGCCTAAGCTGGAGGAAGCTCAATAGCCAGATAGTAGGCGCTGTGTAGACTACACCAACGACATCGTAGGACACACCCGACCAACCACACCCCAATCCCACACCCCCTCACCCCCAACATACCGACTTCACACATCACGGAGGGACCCCATCTTTGGGCCCAAGCTCCACAAACGTCAATCGCACAAAACTACAAGCTTCCCACCCCTAATCCCAGCAAAAGCACTGACAAAAGCACCTCCAACCACAGCAAATCAAATCGGGGGGGGGGGGGGGGGGGCACCCAAACCGGGGGTGGGTGGGGGGGTGCGGCTGCCTAGCCCCATACAGAACTGCAACTCCGCCGGCTGGACGCGCCGCCCCGTCGAAGGCTCTGCTAGAGCTGCGAAGGAGATCACGCGGTGCCAAAAGGTCGGGACTGGAGATCGGGGGTGGGAGTGGGGCGCAGTTGCCTGGCCCCATACCGATCCGCCTCACCAACCGCTGGACACGCCGCCCCATCTCTGGTTTCGCCAGAGCTGTGATGGAGACAGAAGGTCGGGCCTGGAGAATCGAGGCGTTGGAAGTACGCCGTCGGTAGGGCATGGAGAAAAGGTGAGGGGGGCACGACGGGGAGGGGGGCGGTGGCACTGAGGGCAAGCCGCCGCCGCCCCTAGGGGTTAGATCTAGGGTTTTGCTTTGGTGTTTTTTGGGAGTAGGTAGGAGGAAGAGAAAGTTTTTGTTGTTTTTTGGTTTTTTACCCTGCCTTGTTACTTATTCTTTTTACCAAAACAGACACGAATGTGCAAAATCAAGGAAAGGAAACATGACAGAGACAGAAACCAGGTTCAAATTGGAGGAAAACATGTTCGGGTGCCATAAACAAACTTATAAATATTGAAACAACAAGAATTCCAATTCTGGACAACAGGATGTTGCTGCACCAAAACAGGAATTCCTGCTACTATAGGAAAGCGAATCTGGATCCGTCAGAAGTTCTAAAAACTAGACTCGCTACCGGTTCTAACTCATATACACACGATATATAAAAATCACAGGAACTAGGTTCATATTCTTATTCTTTAAATAGTTTATGTTCAGGCAGAAACTTAGGATACAATTCTTATATTCATGAAATAGTAAGAAATTCATTTAAAAATTCTATAAAATTTATAATCAGGTTCTTAATCATGTTAAGCAACATACTGAAATTTATCATGACATAATTACACTATTAATTTGACTTTTAAAATTAAGAAACACGTCAATACGTCATAAATCAGAAATATGGAAATCTAAAGCTAGAAGCATTAAGAATGGGATGTCTTGCACATCACAGATTGGATTTCAGATCTGTCGGATGTTCTGGAAACTAGAAACAGGGGCCTACATTTCATGTTCATAAACTTAGTCATTATTCTGACATTAATAGGGTTTAATTCGTCGTGCCAAATCATGACAGCAGTAAATGAAATTTCTTTTGCATGAATTATGATATTAATAGTAACCACGATGGATCCAAATTGATGTATAATGCAAATCAGAATTTAATGGGTATTCAAATCAGCATGCCATGTCTATTCTCAAACTCATTAATAAGGAAAGCATTATTAACTTGATTATGATATTAACATACAATATAGCAAAAAATTCTATACT